>JAOTOL010001658.1:4132500-4732500 GCA_034440575.1 Imbricaverruca yamaguchii
GAGCTGATTAACTTTGTATTGGAATACAACTCTTCGATTTTTCAAGGATAGTGCCATCTCCAGCAAAGTGCCTCGAAGCAATCCAGTTGTTTTCCTCCGTGTTATTTCAGGCACGCTTAGAACTACCCCGGCATCCACGTTGCTGGTTGATCTCAACCTTCCATCCTCATCAGACATCAAAATGCGTTCCTTAATATAATGCATGTATCAGGTCAAGAGCACACTAAACGATCCAGGATTGCCTGCGTTCAGACCGGGTCTGGTTCCAAGCCAGGGCAGGAACCTTCTGAAGCTTATTAGCACTGTGTCAAAGGTCGATGAATTGGCCGCCGCAGCGCTCGAAATTCCACCTCTGTCCAGCGCAACAAACCTCCGTTGTTTCCATTCTGGATTTGCAACGTGCTACTGGTAATATCTCTTCCACTTCAACAAGTCACAGACTACGGAATACGAGATGCGTTTTTCATGAAGTATAAAAGTGTACATAATTATTGGGTTTGTCTACACCTACGGCTCTGGTCATGGCGAGAAGACTGGTGCAGCCCATGTGGGCCCGAACATCCGCTTAGACACGAGACTGTCTAATTTCACCGCCGTTTTCTCAGCTAAAGTGTATGCAATGAAAATCATCCTGCCGCATATTAAAGAGAATTGAAGGTATTGCTCAGGCAATCTTGGCTTCGTTGTTCTAAGACATACATTTCATTACATCTTTCCCTTTGATGAGGTGGCTTAGCGCTGGTTTTCTCTGGTCCCCCGTGCCGACAAGAGAGGTTTCGAGCCACTACACTCGCTCTCTCGTGGACTCCCACTGGCAAACTAATCTGACAACCGGTCAGAAAAAGGCCGGGAATGCAGCAATAGGGCGACCTGGCAATGACATTGGTGGCACGCTAAGCGCTCGGTCTGAATAGTGTCATTGCGCTGGAGTTTACCGTTCGCATTATCGGGTCAGAGTCCACACAGGCTTTGTTCAGTTGCTGCTAAAAAAAAACAGGAAGCAAGAAACACCAGTGGCACATCTGAGTTGAGCATTTTTTAACCTTGATATATTTGTGTTGACATGTTCTGGCCACATTCGGTGGGATGTCCTTCGGTGTGTGCTGTTGCTCGTGTGATGCCTACGTGCTGGCTGTGCTCATGATGTATTCCAGTATGTTAAGCGCTCGGCGTACAAGCAGATTCTGAAAAGCTTATTGAATCATGTAGTTGATGATCAAGTGTGAACACTTCGGTGCAACTCATTTCCCCCAAGCTCTCTGCTTGAAAGGACGTCGTGGCAGTTCCGCCATCATTTAGTAAATCGCTCGGCTTTTCTTCATCCAGCTTTAAAAAACGTCCAATGCGATACAATGTACAAATGCGATCGAGACGGGTGTCAAGCACCGCACAGTGGCGGTCAGCGTAAGACACCATACAGCGGCGGCCGGCCCGCCACAGAGCGGTAGCCGTCAGCCACCATGCAGTGGCGGCCGGCCCACCATGCGGTGTCGGTCAGCCACCATGCAGTGGCGGTCAGCCACCATGCAGTGGCGGCCGGCCCACCATGCGGTGGCGGTCAGCCACCATGCAGTGGCGGTCAGCCACCATGCAGTGTCGGTCAGCCACCATGCAGTGGCGGTCAGCCACCATGCAGTGGCGGCCGGCCCACCATGCGGTGGCGGTCAGCCACCATGCAGTGGCGGTCAGCAACCATGCAGTGGCGGTCAGCCACCATGAAGCGGCTGCCGGCCTGCCACTCGGCGGTCGCCGTCTGCCAACATACGGCGGCGGGGCGTTTGACGGACTAACGACAAGCCGACGGGGACGACGGTGACGGCGGGGACGGCGGGGACGGCGGGGACGGCGGGGCGGCGCGCGGCCCGCTGGGGTGCCGCCGGCCCCTTTGTAATGCATATCGGCGCCGGTGATGCCTCTATTTTTTCGGCGTAATCTGGAAAACCAGATAGAATGGTGGCGGAGGTTCCTCTTTGTTCGCCGCGCGCGCACCCGCAGTCGGGCAGTGCGGGCCCGCCCCCTACAGCTGGTGGGGGTCGGCCCGACAGGTCCCGGTCCGCCCAGTTCAGCTGGTGAGACAGACCCGACAACTCCTGGCCCGACTAGTCCTACTGGCGCGACGCGAACACCCCGGCAGGCCCTGGCCCGTTCAGATCGGCTGACAGGGTCAGTGCGACAGGTTCGCACCGACTCCGTCTGGCTGATGCGGGTCAATCGAGCAGACCTCACTATCGGAGCTCAGCCCCGTCCTCGGTCACGTCGACAGGCAGGCGCCGCAGCAGGTACCCACCAAGCTACCGGCGCTGGTGGAGCACCAGGCGCCACAGTGGCACCCCACCAAGCTACCGGCGCTGGTGGAGCACCAGGCGCCGCAGCAGGTACCCACCAAGCTGCCGCGCTGGTGGAGCACCAGGCGCCACAGTGGCACCCCACCAAGCTACCGCGCTGGTGGAGCACCAGGTGCCGCAGCAGGTACCCACCAAGCTGCCGCGCTGGTGGAGTACCAGGCGCCGCAGCAGGTACCCACCAAGCTACCGCGCTGGTGGAGTACCAGGCGCCACAGTGGCACCCCACCAAGCTACCGCGCTGGTGGAGCACCAGGCGCCACAGTGGCACCCCACCAAGCTACCGCGCTAGTGGAGCACCAGGCGCCACAGTGGCACCCCACCAAGCTACCGGCGCTGGTGGAGCACCAGGCGCCACAGTGGCACCCCGCCAAGCTACCGGCGCTGGTGGAGCACCAGGCGCCACAGCGGCACCCCGCCAAGCTACCGCGCTGGTGGAGCACCAGGCGCCACAGTGGCACCCCAGGCATCAGCTCACAACTCGGACCACATTGTGCTCCACTAGCGCTCCGGAGACCAGATGGTGGGGTAGTCTGCCCCGATCATACCACGTTTCCGGCCCTCACGCAACGTGACAGGGGAGGGATGACGTATGTGGTCTGCCTTCAGTGCTGCACACTGATCTTCGGCTGTTTTCTGTTCGTTGTATCTTTAAACCCCATCATCCATGGATAAGTGACCACGAGTTTGTGTCCTCATATTCCTGCGACAGAAAAAAAGTACGTGCTGTAACACCATATGCAGACCGAAAAGGAACGAAAAGTTCGCAAATCCAAATATCGTCGCAGTACCTGCTGGTGAAAGTGGTTGCCAAAATAATAATTTGAATGGGAAAGCAATTACGAATATACACTTGTTCAGCTCCCCTGCCTTCAAAAAAAAATTATTCGATAGTCCAGGCAGTGCTGATATTGGCTAAGGCACCCGCATAAGAGCGATAGTCGATGTCGGCCTTCGTGGCAGGCCGACATCGACGACGTGCCCCTGCGTTCTCACCGGCAGGGGCACGGCGGTCTCCAGTGAAGCGAGCTATAGAAAATGCATAGCAATGTGTAATGTGTACAACACAATGTGTTTGCCTTTGGGAGGGGCAGAAAAGAGGATGTTTTATTGACGAAATAATCAGGTTAGACCAAAGGTGTCATGAGTGGTGATGTATAAGTATGATTTGTGTTTGCATGTATTTATTTTTGCATGGGCTATTCATAGCTATGAACGGCACAAATATCGCGTATAGTTCCGTCTTCCTGGTAGAACCAGTGCATCCTCTCGGGTACGGTACTAACTAACCTAGACCAATATATCGCAACGTTCTTCGTTTTCGCGAATAATCATATCTTTTCCCTTTGGATTAATCCGACCACCTCTCGCCGTAATTTTAATTTGAGATCCTTGAATTCAGAGAAACCAACCATAATAATTAACTTTATTGGGCCAATTAAGATGCTAACTGCGGCACATTTTCAGGCTGAGTCATTTAAATAGAACTGGCGCCTTATGGAAACGCTGACGTCGGGCTGTTCTTGCCGCCGTCCCGCTAATCAGAGATATCTTTTGCGGTCCGAGCCGGTCCAGCGTCCGGATTCCCGAGTCTTCAAACAGACATTTGCCGGCACAAAAGGCGTACACGGCCGACGTGTTTGCGCAGACATGGCCGACCGGGAGTGGCACGCGACCCCCACAGAAAGCCCCCTCTCGATCGTCGGGCGGCTGGGGGCCGCCGCCGTGACGCTGTTTGTTTTAGCCGATTAGGTACGGCCCCGCCGGCTTCGTCACGGACGCCCCTCGCCCGGCACGTGACCCGCACGTGACCCGAGCGGGGGCTTACCGGATATTCGTTCCGGTGTCGGCGGCGTAATCGTCGGTTCGGCCGCTTATCGCCCGGAAACAAAGGCGTGCGTCGCGGGCGCCGATGACAAAAGCGCGCGTAATCCGCGCCGCGCGGTCATCTGACGGCTCCATTGGCGCGCCGGCCGGTCCCGGCGGCACGCGGTGTGACTTTTGGCGGCGCCGGCCGGTCCCGGCGGGACGCCGTGTGACTTTTGGCGGTGCCGCTGACCACCGCGCCGACTAACGGCGAACGGCCGAGAGCGACCGGTCTGGCTGGACTTTGCTCACAGCCGCGGGCCGGGGGTCACGGGCCGGGCCGGGGGGCGGGCGGGCCGGGCCGGGGGTCGTCGCCGGGCGTGCGACCTCTCGACACGACGGGGTGCCACTAGTTCGACAGGTCAGCGGCTGGTGGGGATCGGCTCTTGATGAGCGACTGGCAAACGGGAAGCGTGCAAACTCGATCGTGTCGTGTCAACTGAACTATCCGGTCAGAGTGATTGGGATTTGCGGGTGTGTGCAACATCGCGAAACATCACGTGCATTTCTGTCTGGCATGTCGGCAACGGGTCACATGCCGCCCTGTTTGCATTGTTGCCTTGTAGGCAATTCATCATGCCTTGCTCTGTCTGCCTTACTGCCCTCCCGACAACACATCACATGACACCCGGTCTACCCCGTATTCCCTCCCGACAACCCATCACATGGCACCCGGTCTACCCCGTATTCCCTGCCGACAACACATCACATGATACCCGGTCTACCCTGTCTTCCCTGCCGACAACACATCACATGACACCCGGTCTACCCCGTCTTCCCTGTCGACAACACATCACATGACACCCGGTCCACCCCCCCCCCCCCGTATTCCCTCCCGACAACACATCACATGACACCCGGTCTATCCCGTCTTCCCTGCCGACAACGCATCACATGTCGGCAACACATCTAGCCTGACTACGGCTGTTGAACGCCTCAGACGCTGGGTATTGTGGTGCGGTGTCTTTCTCTCTGAATCCTAGAGTTGTGTGGTTAAGCAGGAAGCCGAAGAATAGCAGAGCAATTTACCAAATGAAAGGGAATCGGTACACAGTTGGGTGACATTGAGTGCTACTGCGTTAATGACGAGGACCATTCCGCGGCAACCTTAAAAGTCAGGCTGTCTGTTGGCTCGCGACCGGGAGGATAGTGGAGAAAGGCGTTACGCTGGCAAAATGGCATTTATGATCTGCACAGGGAACGACTGGCTTAAATCCCAATCATTGGGCATGCATAGCAGCACAAAGACAGTCTTGCGGATACTCACTTGTTTTGTGACAGAATCGATGAGCCGAACGAATATGTCTTGCTCCTGTCGCGCTCCTGGAAACGAAATGCGTAGTCATTGGATGCGAACGATTCTTCATATAGGTGGCGAACTATCGATAGTGGGTCTTGTGCGGCCAAATATGCGGTTTCGAATAGAAGCCGGAGTGCACCATCTCGCATGCACAAATTAAGGCATCAAAGATGTCCAAGCATTCCGCAGTGGCAGACGGCACGAGTATGTTCCGATCTCGGCACGGCGTAGCTGGCGAAGTTTCAGTTTATCGCGGCCAGCTGCGTGTCTCGCAGCTTCCGAGCGACATGGGTGGACCGCACGACCGACCGGCGTCAGCTTCCAGCAAATCTGACACTACAATCGTAACTCTGTCGGCTTAGAGCGGCTTTTCCAGTGAGCCCTTGGCCGCCCTAAATCTCTGGACGGGGACATTTTTATATGCAGAAGAAGATTGAAGATGTTTTGGTGCCCACTGGTGCAGATATCTGGCTGACAAGTTTGGACTGGCGGTCGTGCGCCTGCGGGGGATGTCGGCTCAGTTTAATGATCCGAAGCCGTGGCTTTCCATACAATTCCTTTCTGTAACTGTTGAAACCTTTTCAGAATACGTGTGTGAAAATACCTGTGATGGCCGTTAACACATGTCAGGGACACCGGTCAGTACGGTGGTGCTATCACCAGCCGGCCCCACGCAGGGTGTGGGACCTCGCAGGGTATGATAGCTCACAAGTTATGGCCCCTCACAAGGTATGATCGCTCGCGAGTTTGGACCCTCACAAGGTATGACCTCTCGCGAGGTATGGACCCGCACAATGTGTGACCTCTCGCGAGGTATGGGCCCGCACAAGGTACGGCCGCTCGCGAGGTTTTGATCCTCACAAGGTATGGCCACTCGCGAGGTATGGACCCTCACAAGGTATGACCCCTCGCAAGGAGTGGCTACCCTCAAGTCATGGCTGCCCACCAGATATGGGCGCTGGTAGTCTGGGACAGGCTGCCGTTAAGCGGCCCGAGTCGTGGGACAGGCGTCATGGAAAAGGCAACGAAAGTGGTTTTACATGCAACGGGCTTTGTGTTGGAGCGTGCCAAATATGTTCAAATGGTTAGGCCTGTCACTTAGCCTTTCCTACCACTGAAGCTCAGCGTTCGCTCCTTGGTCCTCCTCCCATTGCCGACGGAAAGCGATGCTCTTCGCGACTCGATACGATTGGACGAACGCAAGACAGCTACGTCACGCTATTGCTAAAGGACATTTTTTTCCAACAAAGAAGCGAGTGGTGCCGCTCAAGGGACGTACACGCTTACCAGCTTCTACCTGCATGGGTGCATTGTCGTTCTCGAATTTATGAGGGGGAAGCAAATAAAATATGTTTGGAACTAATTTCACTCAAAAGGTGAATTGCAATGATGGTAAGTGAAGAGCGCAAGCTTCATGCGCGACATTTAGCGAGAAACCAACACTTTATGAATATTGAGGACATAATTTGCCTAGAACCATCTAAAAATGCGCCCATCATTACATTGCAAGACCACGCTTGCTAAATAAGTTGCTCCCAATTGCCGTGCTACCTCGAAAGCTCGGTTGATTAGAGTGGTGGCCTACATTGATCTCCCCTCCCCTGACAAGACAGGGTTCGAGTCGCCCCATGAGCTAGCATCTAGTCCCTGGCAGTCGGGGTCAGCTGGCAACTGGCCCGATAAGACCAGGTATGTGGTACCAGCTCGGCCATGCCGGTGGACACGCCGAACTCCCGGCCACACTTCTGCCGTGGAGCGGAATCTCGCGGATCGCGTGGTTGTATGGTCACGCAACAAGCTCCGTCTAGCACTCAAAATAAGCTCTGTCTGGTGTCAGTTGTCCACGGTTGTGATTTGTCAACATACGGGCGAAGAGCTATCGGAAACCTGGCATAACTGTTATTGCCACGATCAATCAAATAGTTAACTGCCATATAGAAAACGTCAAAAGAACATTTCGGACCTACAAATTCTCCTTCGCATTCCTCGTCGCGGCAGTGCATTAGCATGCACTGCCGCGGTAGTTCCTGCATGTGATGGCGGTAATGCACAGCATGGTGATGGCGGTAGTTCCTGATGGTGATGGTTATGCTACATTTAGGGTGGTGGTGATATGTTGTTCATGGCGGTGGTATAATGTCATATGTGCTGGTACGGTCCTAGTAGTGGTGATAGGTCCTTGGTAGTGGTATGTCTCTGAAGATGACAGCATATCCATGATGATGGCAGTACATTCCTGATGGAGCAGAGTAATTATGATGGTGATATAATCCTCATGACAGCATACATGACATTGTGCATATAAATATGTGACGAGGCAGTATAATCTGTACGTTGCGACTATGTGCTTGATAATCGCGTGCGTTATGTTCCTGGTGTTATCAAAATAATGCACATGGTGGCCCGCCCGCCCGCCAGATATTGTTCAACTGCCTCTTGGCTGAATATATTGGGTGACTGGGCCGACGTTCACGTCGTACTTACGTTCACCGTCGCACTTACCTGACGTTCGCTCACACCATTTTATTTCCAACATTGTTAACGGCCTGCTAAGAATGAGTTCACGTGCATCGTAAGAGTACTTTGCGCTCATGCTTTCAGTGTAATCATTCACAGCACGAGCCACTGCCAACGAGGACATTTAAGACGGGTAAGTATGCGGCAGGCGTTACACGGTACTCACCATTGGCGAAGAGCAGCTGTAGTCGATAGTGAATCCCATTATTCGTTTTCTGGCCCTCAGGCTCCTGTAATATAGGACACAGAGTCATTTTGTGTCAATTTGAAACTAAACCGATCGGCAGTGGCATGCGGAGGTGAAGCTGAGTCAGAGGTAAGAGCCTTTTTTGCTGTTACGTTACTATTTCGAGTGATTTCGAGGAAGTTGCGCCGAATTCAGCTTCGCTATTTATGAAGGCAGCATCAGTTTGATTGACAGCGCTGGGAATGATCGCATGCACTGAAAATGTCCCTCGCCGCTGGCGGCTAAGCAAGAATGGCAATTAATATCTCCTCCAGTGGCTAATTATTAAGGAAAATCAGCAGGTTCTGCGAAATTTCGAAACTTTTTGTCCATGAATATTCTTTTGAAAAAAAAAACCTCACCCCAAAGCCTTCCAACGTCGAGTTCCCTGGATAGATAATTGTAATATTATATATGAGATGCAAAGAAACCTGTTCAATCGATGCTCTTTACTAAGCCTACTATAGATTGTTCCGTCATGTATGCTTCCTCCGAATCAAACTGGCATCATTCCCTATGTGCATCGACCTTCCCTTTCTCATTTTATCCCACCAGTATCTCTATTCTTCTTACTGTCTGTCTTTATCTCCTTCTCTCCCTTACTTTGCTCTCTCTCCCTCTCTATTTCTCTCCGTCTGTCTTGTCTGTCTTGTCCGTCATGTCTGTCTGTCTGTCTGCCTGCCTGCCTGCCTGCCTGTCTGTCTGTCTGTCTGTCTGTCTGTCTGTCTGTCTGTCTGTCTGTCTGTCTGTCTCTCTCTCTCTCGCTCTCGCTCTCGTTCTGGCTCTCCATTTCCACACGCGTGGTGGGTCTGGTGGAGGTATGATGAGCGCGCCGTCGGAGAGGGACGGAAGGGCCGGAGCCCGCGATCGATTCTAGTTGAGCACACAGACGACTCCCACGAGAGGCGGCAGAGGGGAAGTCAAAATAATATCGGGACTCAGAAAAAAATACCCCGGATGAAAGAGATTAAGTATTTATCATTTCTCTTTCAGAGGTTGGCCGCACCGAGGGAGTCTGTGGAGGGATGGCGGGAAATGGCACGAAGGATTCGGCGCCGCCTGGGTTAAAATGAACAACGAGCATGACTGAACGTCAGTCGAACCGCAGCAACGAAGCCCGAAGCCCCAACGAAGCCCCAACTTTGACAATGGCTACGCTGCACAAACACTAAAATAGATGAAAGCCACTTCAGAGGTCTGTGCAAGGCTGAGAAGAGAGACCACCAGCGAACTTGCCGCTGAATAGGCCATTGTCCTTCCTCCGGTCGCGTGTCTGAACAGGCTCGGCATCCACTCGTTGCATGCTCGTCGACAGTCTGACGTAGCGGTGGAAGCACATGGCCGACTGAGAAGTGTATGGGTAGACAGCTACTGGATCCGAGTCGCGAAAAAAAACGAACGGACAGATAACTGGAGGACAAACAGGGACGAGGGACGAGGGAGACGCGATTATCTTAAGAGTGTCTGGGGATGCGGGGATGCTTTGTGTGACTGAAGTGACTGAAGAGGTCAAGACTGATGCATAGTTAGAGAGGAATTGACCGGGGAAAAGTTATTAGTAAGGAAAGGAGGGAGGAAATTGTTACTAGGGCGTGTGTAAAGAGCTGGGGAAATAGCTACTGGGAAGAAAGACACTGGACAAAGGGTGACTGACGACAAGGCTACTGAGAAGGAAAAATAATTATGGAGAAGGTGGCTCTCTGAAGTGGATGAAGAAAAATCGACCGGAAACGCGATGGTGTGAAGCTCAGGAAACGGTGAATGTGGGTTAAGAGATCGGAAGTTGAGAGCTCACCTCGTCTTTCTCGACGAAGTCGATGAAGGCGGTGCGTTCGACCTCTACCGGCTGGCCGATCCGGTCGTACAGTGCGATCACGAAGTGGAAGAAGTTGCTCTTGCGCAAGTTGGACGGTGGCTGCTTCTCGAAGTGCACCCGGCCAAGTCCCACACTGAGAACACGAGAGAGTACGGTCGGCCGTCTGCCGCATGGCCGTCTGCCTGAACACTGCGCTCGATCGTAATCGGCAGGGCATTGCTTAGTTCCGCTGATAGTTCCCGCTGTCGTTATTCCTATATCAGGAACGGACTTACAACGGAGGACCGGGGACTGCGCACGAGAAAGGTAGTTGGAGATCCAACTTCGGACTTTTCCGCTTTGTTTCCGGTCGTTATTTAGGCGGACACACTATTAATTGTATTGGACAATGTTTGTGAAACCACCACCTTCAATGAAATACCACACACAGGCAACACCTCAAAAGCATTGTATTACCATTTACCGGAAAGTGCCCATTGCTCATCTACCCATTAACATGATTGCATTGTCTAGCAATGACATGATTGCACAAAATCATCCGACAAAATAATTGAGTGATTTACTTGCATAGTCGGCCATCGAAATATGCTCCAGAATGCCTTTGATATGGCTTGTCAATGAGAACGTAAGCTGCGCCGCTTCAAGCAATTATTGGTAGGCTGTACCGCATCACAGTTAGGTGTTGCGTGACAGTCTACCAGATTGGCCACGGGCCAGTGTCGCAACCATGCGATTGGTTGCGCTTGTGCGGTCGCCACCTGGTCACTTGCACTGCAGCCATTAAGTGAGAAACGCGGGTCAACGCTGTTCGCGCCTTGCATGCCTCAGTCGGCCAAACAACATTGGCAATTCAGTGAGCACGCTACCACTGGACTCCTGTCGACAAGCAACAATTAATCGCTACGGATTTTGGACTTCGGCAACACAGAATGGGCTAGAAAAGCTGAAAGGACCTCGGTTCCAAGGAAAGGAGAGGGGAGATTTATGATTTCACCGAAGCATTCTCTTGCGCTAAGATAAGGATATACTTTCTAACTTTTGCACGTTTAGAGATTTAGTTCGAATTCTTGCGGGGTGGCTTTATGGACCAGTATTCTATTGCTAGGCAGAGCTTGTTGTGTTAGATATAGCCGCGCCACCCGATCTACGAATGCGTTCTACGGTAGAAATTTGGCAAAACGCTTCACGTGCTGTCAATGCATTAACACAGCCACCCTGATAGCTCGCTCTCAGCCTCATCGTGCCAGCTGCCAACTGACCCTCCCAGCCGGGGGCTAAATTCGAGCACGTGAAGCGACTCGAATCCCGTCTTGCCAGGACAATGGAGACTAGCGCAGGCCAGAGTTCAAGCCAACTGAGCTACCGGGGCGGAAAATTCCCGTGCGACATTTGCTTGCTTAATTCAGATTCCTTAACAAATCCTTAAAAATGTAATATAATGGCTTCTTGATTAGATTATAGATATTTAATTGAGAAACCGAAGTTGTTGGGCATACGTCATGTGCTGTATGATGCATGCTATTGTATATGTTGTACACTGTATAGCAAGCGACATATTCAGATTTACGTGCCGATAAATTATTTCGTTAGGCGGACATCATCTAAATTATTTTACAATCAGGGGCTCTATTTTATGCCACTTAAGCACGACATGCGCCCAGGCCATCCTTCATTCTTGTGAAACCATATCTACTTAGTTGAAGCCTGATCAACATTGAATGCCATATCCTTAAGTACATTTGTAGTGCGGAGGACATAATAACGTCCCAAGGGGGCAGTGAAATACACCTTCCAGGACCAAAGTCGTCATGAAATGTTCCGTCCACACGACGTCGATCAGGTGAGGTTCATTGAGACCGGAATTCCGGAAGTTCGTACTGTGCCAACACTGAAACGACTTCATTCACGCACATTTGAGAAGTGTCACGAACAATGCCGAAACAAATTTGCACCAACCGGGATCTTTTACCAAGGCAAAGGGCATAAATGCAACAACGGTGTGTGTGTGTATGTGTATGTTTGTGTTTGTGTGTGTGTGTATTTGTGTGTGTGTATGTGTGTGTTTGTGTGTGTCTTTGTGTGTGTGTGTGTGTGTGTGCGTGTGTGTGTATGTGTGTGGATGATTCTGCATGCATTGAACTACTGCTTATGCTTTAGCATCCTACCCGGTTTAGTATCTTAATCAAAAGCACGTGTTGTAGGCAGTGCACTGCATTACTCCACTGTAGTGGTGTTATTTTGTTAAATTTCATTTAATAAAATAAATAAAGTAAAGTCCAATAATTTAATAAATAATTTTATTAAATTACTAGGACAAGGACCAATCAATCAATGTATTCGGTTTGGTTGGTTGGTTGGTTGGTTGCTCATTGGTTCAATGACCAATCACTATTGCATCAATCAATGTACTCGGTCACGGTCGACATGGAACATGTACAACTTAACGCTGTATAATAATTCACACATCGATGTAGGCATGTATCAAATTAGCCGGATGTCATGCGAGTATAAAAATTAGTTAGCATGCAATGCAAGGGCGAATGATGTTTTCTGCACGTAATAATGTAACAATAAACGTAGGATATGTCAATCTCAGCCGTTTCATGTATTATTGCATGTAACGCACAAGTGTTGCTTGAGAAAGTTGCAATCTTCCTATATGGGCGCTACATGACCAATGTGATCCATGCGCCCTAAAACCCTAATAACTAACTGCAATCTTCCTATGATGCACCTTTCTCAAAAAGAAATATGCGATCAAAGTTCGTAAATCTGAACGAGCGAGCTGATGGGATTATCACCTGACGTCTTCGTTGATGTTTCATTTGTCCGTCAGAAAGGTATCACATCAAAACGTTGGGTACTTCTAAGGTAACATGGTAACAAAACGTTGGGTACAAGTGCTGAGCTGTCCGTATTTCAAGGTCCTCGGGCTGACCTGCGGAGTGGAAGCATTCGAAGCTGCAGCGAGTTGGCTTTTCATCCGAAAAAAAAGTTTGTTGCGGCGTGCTGTAAAATAATTTTGCCACCCGTGGTACACACGTCTGTTAAGCCGTATGGGGTTTGCTATGTTTTAAACCATGAGTGATTTAATTATTTCATTTAAGCCATCAGACTACGGCTCATTGGTAAGTGAGATGCTTCAGTCACCATTGGTTCAATAGTTCAATCTCATCCCGGCTTTCACGTGAAAGTTGTGTTTTCCAGCTTAACCGCCAGTGTAGTTATGGAAAACAAATAGCAAATGGATTCTCTCAAATATTCTCTCACTCTAATTCTCTAATTCTCTCACTCAGACACTGCATAATATGAAGGTCATTGCACGATGTGACTAACACTTACCGTGCTATTATGACATACCGTTAAATCACAGTTTTGCAAAAACACGAAACCGGATGCAAACCGTACCTTTTGGTGCGGGATAACGTGCAAAACACGTGCTTTTTATCAGGAGATCAAATCAGGTGGGGTGCAAAAGCATATATGTGGTTCAATACACACACACACACACACACACACACACACACACACACACACACACACACACACAAATACATACACATTCTTCTGATGCATACATGCCATTTTATCTGGAAAACGATCTGGGTTCGTGCAAATTGGTTGGTCATTGTTTCCGACAGTTCTCAAGAGTGCGACATTGAAGGCAGTTCAGCTTTAGCTCAATGTCATTTCCAGGAATGCCAGTTGCACTGAACTTCACACGATCGACTTCGTGTGGGCAGACAATTCTAGAATGACCTTGGTCATGGGAAAACTGCTCCAAAAGCCCCATAGAGCGTTATTTATGCTGCCCGTGCTGCAATACAATATGCAAAAATGCAATTAAATGTTCCATCTTCAGATTATTATGTGGTTTCACACCAAGCACAACGGATGGGCCCGTTGCATTTCGTGCTGAAGTAATATAAACTAAAAGTCCTGGATTGTAAAAAGAAGTTCGATGGTATCCGATTGAATGAATGCTTTAACTGCTCAGAAATCTGAATATATTGCCTACCTCATAGTGGACATCATATGCAGAAATAATATAATCCATGGCATTCCACATATGACGTACACCTAACAACTCTGGTTCCTCAATGAAATAGGTATAATTTTGTGAAGTATTTAGTCGATTTGTTAATCACCCAGAGACAAGCAAGCAAATGTAAGCTTCGGAAATTCATCATTATTTTATGAAGAGAGCTGCTTCATTGACATAAATATATCCTCCCCTTTTTATGAACCCTTTGCAACCGATCTCATTGCAGCCTTCCAAGCTTATTCTGTAATTCCGAAGTCCGAAATCGAAAGCGATTAGATATTTTTTGTAAGCACGAGTCAGGCGGTAGCCTACTCACTAAACTGAGCAGCTGGTGTTGTCTGTCCGACTGAGACATGCCAGCTAGGGACAGCATAGACCAGTCTCTCTCACTCCACGGCAGCCGGGAAAATGGCCACGTGACGACCGCAAGCGCGAATTCCTGTCCTTGGACAGGAATTCCCCGCGGTAAGCCTAGTAGACCGTGACGTAAAGACTAATTGTGAAGCGGTGCAGTATCGCTGTGAAGCGGCGCAGACTACATTCGTAGTGTCTGGCCACGGTAAAGGCAAACTGGAACATAGTACAGTGACTTGGCGTGCATGCGGTATGTGGATACAACAGAGGCTGCTTAACAGGATGCATTTTCAACTTTCCGGAACACCCGGTTGCTTTGGAAGCAGTGACTGAAGAGGTTAGGACTGATGAGAGCTGGGGAGAAAGTCGGCAGGGAAAGGGCATTCTGCCAACGGACATGTGACTGTACGAAATATTGACCAGGCCAAGTTTATGTTGAGGATGACTCTTGTCATACAACACACGTAGTATTCATGATTGGGTTTCCCTTTTTGGGGAGGACATTTTGCTTACCCGCACATCTTGGAATTTTGATGCCATTTGTTTTGTACTGTGTGAATATTATGTACGGTAGATATTTTGACGGAAGCGGAAGCAGCAGCAGCAGCAGCAGGGTGAATGGATTCCGGAGGTGAATCTTTCGTATGATCATTGGTGCTCACTGGTCATACACCTACAATCATAATTGTTGCACCCACACAATGGTCTCGTGAGCCGAAGCAGTTAATTCATTGGTTAGCTTCATGACATCCCTAATTACATGTTTGTAGCTCGTTGGAAAGCAATAGACATTGGATCACAAATTACAGGTGGTCCAATGATCAATGGCAGCAGATATATCTGCGTATTGTGTACCTAATAGTGTTTTAAAATAAATGTGTGCACTATGGTTTTCATGTAAATGGTCATCCATGGACTATTTTGATATTTCGCACCCTGCTTGTAGGCATCTGTAGTACATATGCAAGCTGAGATGAACAGCGAGATCAATTTATTGAAGGGCATTTCCAAAAACTTTAGCTTCTTCATAAATGTTCGTTAAGGCAATTGGGGGACGAGTAGTCTAAGGGTAAGCTGACCATCTCACAATCGAAAGATTGTGGGTTCGAGTCTCACCTGTCGCTACGCTTCGCCCGCGACCAATCGGTGTGAGAGATTTGCGACGCCACATGACTCAACGGTCAATGTGTCGTAAAACCAATAACCAGCACCGTTTAGGCAATTGGTGACTGAAAGATATGTGCCTACTTTATTGGTACCCTGACATGAAATTGTCTATCTCGTTGCTGAACTTAATGCAACTAAACAGCAGGCAATTCATGGAGAAGTACTTTGAGTTCCAAACACAACTTCTTATCACACTTCTCAACAGCACGGCTTTTCAAACAAGAATTTTCTCAGACAGCACTTCAGTTTGGACAGTTCCTGGACAATCATCTGGTATTTCACATAAAAATTGGCAGGGCATTTGGTCTCAACATTAAAAAATAACAAAACAGCTACGTACTACCGGTCTTTGTCGTTTATGCTGGAACTACCACCGCCAACGATGTGTATGTTTTAGTAAATTCAGGTGTGTGCGTGTAGTACCAAGGCACACAACGCTCAGAGCCATTTTAAATCGTTTGTCGATGGTATTTTGGAGACAGTTGTAGGTTGCAATGAGTTGTTCCTCATTTTCCGACATGCGATGCATGTGACGTTGCATGTCTATGGGCGGCGGGCATCCATTCTTCCCAGGGACAGCAAGCGAACGATGAAGGAGGGGAAAGGTGTGGTAGCCAACAGATCTCGGCGGAATGGCTACCAAAATCTGGCGACAGGGAGAGACTTCATCCCAAAGTCTGCACTACTGGTTCGAGTTAATTGCCTATAATAGGCGCATCTGACCGGTTCTGAACCTCACTCGGGGCTGTCGTAATTCGTAGATCAAACATTCTACCCGTTCGTGCCGGAATCCGCCAATTGCTTGTGTTGGTACAAGTGATCGCATCACATTTTCAGCATGTGCAGTGAAGGTAGCCCTACAACGCTATGCCAGTGGATTGATAGGATGTGAACTCCCAGTTTAATGTCTGGTGTCAGAGTTCACGCGACATCGTTTCTGTTTAGCATAAGACTTAGCAAGCGCGCCTAAACGTATCATTTTGATAAAAGTTGATATTCACGGTGGTCTAGTGGTTGCGCTACTAGGGAATGATCAAGCAGTTTGAGTGAAATTGCCAATTGAATGTGACCTATGGTGTTCTGCGCTTTAACGGGAAGTTCGTAGCATATTGCTGTGCTACATGATTGCAAAATAAAATCAGCCTGATGCCATTGGCTTTCGCAATACACAACGGCGTTCGTAGTGTACCGGGTCAGTGCCGACAAGTACTGACCCATCCCGCCGGGGCTTCACAGGCACGCACTGCGGGGCGCTGAGGTGTCCTCGGGGGTGGGGGGAGGGGGTGGTGGCAATGTGACGACACCATCCAGTGTTATTTTTCCAGCCGGATAATCGCCGTGAAGTGGGCGCGATTAGCGCTGGCGGCCGACTGCGCCCGAGCCCGACATGCACCGGCCGCTCTCCGGGGAGCGGTGGCGCACTGGCCGAGTCAATGCACTCAGGTGAAATTAAACACTTCAACGCCCGCCGTCCATACTGCAATCGGCCGCCGCCGCCGGCGCCGATGCCGTTTTCACCCGGTCGGCCGTAACGTCCGTGCATTAAATCAAGAGCGGCCCCGGCGTCGGCCGACAAACAATGTCGCCGGCACGTGCCGCAAGAGGGGACACGCGCGTGCCGCGCTCGTGCCACGTGCGCGGCAAAGAGTCGAACGCCGAGGGGAAATAGGTGTGGTGCTTATTACACCCAGACCACGCTAATTAATTAAACAGCACCATTGATTTCCGGCGGTGGCGACAGACTGATTTAGATCCGGCGATCCAGCCGCGTCAATCCGGCGATCCTAACCAGTGCGTCCGGCGAGTGGAATGTGCCCGCGCAGGTGATCCGCCCGTAACCGCTTGGGCGATCCGAATGTTGCCGCCGCGTTGCGTTTCCGTGTCCACACGGAGATCCGGCGCTGTGTCCGCAACGTCATCAGCAGGTTCTCCCGCGGCACGTTCAACACAAACGCCGAGCTTCGCCGTACGTCCAGGCTGAGGAACGCGCGCGCTGCCCGGGTCAACTGGAACGCTCTCAACTGAAGTGGTTGGCGATGGTTTTGTCACGGCTTGCCGCGGCCGAACGGCGGGATCTTGCCGAGCGCACTTTATCGCACCCGTGAATTATCAATCCTGGGGTGTGTGAAACTGAAGAACGTTCTCCACCAGAACAGTCGGCGCTGTAGAGAGAGCACGTCGGGTGAGGAGAGTGTCTGTCGTCATATGAGCAAAAGGGAAGGCAATAACTTTGAAGCTTAGAATGCAACTTTGTTGCGATTACCCACCGCTCGCTAATGCATTTTCAACAACTTCCACAATTCCGCGATTTCCGCCACAATTTCCGTTTGTTTGCAAATTTCCGTCGGCGTCTCTGGGTTCGAATCACGTCTGGTTTTGAGCCAGAGGCCTAACGTCATGTTGTCATTTGATCAACACCCTCCCGGGAAAGGGGTCATGGTCAGGTCTGGCTGAAATGCATTGCGTCAGTCATGTCGACACCTCTGAAACTCAGAGGTGTCGACTCAGCTTGCGCCACCAGTGACTGCGTGAAGATGTGATCGAGAAGCACGAACCTCCATCTGAAATACTGCCAATGGTCCTTTCGTGCGAAAGCCCGAACTCAATTGTGACCATGTTCACATGTCACACTACGGTCATATTCCACAGTTATTTTACTGACTAAGTTCTGAATGTCTCGGCCGCCCTGGGCCTTCCAATGAATCAGTCCTATAGAGTCGAAATGGCAAACACATTTCTCATAGTATCGCAATGAACCGAGTTGTGAGTATTCCAATTCAGCATAGTTTGGCTTGAATCGCCTCATTCCATTTGCTGTGGTTATTGAAAGTGCAGCGAACGTGTGTCGCCTTGAACGTTTCCTGGAGGGGCCAGCTATCGTAGGGATTATTTCAAATAACATTAACTACCCTTGTTGGTCATGTAGCCTTCTGCTGGTGTTCAGGTATTCAGAGCATTTCAATCGCCTCGGAAATCGTTTAGATTATCCAAGGGCCAGATTATTCGTCCGTCATGCCCTACGACTACTCTTGAGGCCACCCGAACCCTATCCACGACACACGAGGTGATCTGTGTGGCTCGCGGGCATTCATGAGATCAATCTAAGCATGCCTGTCCTTGGGGGCCAGGAGTAGCTATTCCATGGGAGCATCGGAGCCCAGCAAACACCCGAGAGGAAAGCCAATCTGCAATGAATTGAAGTGCAGTCAAATGGCAACGTGGGTGGGCGCTTAGCCAGGATTTTCTTTTCAAGGGAGATGGAAATCGGCGGATGAAGGAGCGGCTAACCTCGATGCCAATGGAAGGAAGATAAAACAATGTCGTCTCAAGGAAACCCAATGGCACGCACACTGTCCCCATTGCAATTGATAAGAAATCCGCTATGCCTTTGGGCGAGAGATAGAAACACTGAACATAAGAGCCGTAATACCCCGTCACCTAATAAGCGTGTGTGAACACATGTATGTGGTCCGTTGCCCTCCCTTGACGACGCTGGTGAAAGTTGCTTGAGTTTGTTTCAGAATAATCCGCCACATATCCTCGCGTTTGCTAGTCAGTCAGTGTTGGTGTTCAGTGTGGAACATACATACAGGCAGTTTTGCATAAACAGCAGAGCGCAAAGTTATTCCAGACCACATTCTATGCAATAGTAGTGATGTCTCTTCGGACCAATCGGATTGATCGTGAGATCAGGTAGCGCCTATCGATAAATAGTGCATACCTATTTTGTGCAATATGTACAACATAGCGTATCTATATCATGTGCGCATCAATATGTATATCGTATATCACTGGTGTACACCTGTTCTCAACTATCGTGAATGTAAGGTACACGATGCGCTCCGGGTCCAAAAAGTCCAGGGTACGCCACATTCCCAATATCATTCCTACAAACCTAAAGTACACATAGCAACAACTCTCTTCGTCCCCTCTTTTCCTCCTCTCTCTCTCTCTCTCTCTCTCTCTCTCAATCCTCTCTCTCCATCGTCTATATCCCCCTCTCCCCTCTCCATCTCTCCGCTATCGGTCTCTCTCCTCTATCTGTCTCTCTATCCTTTCCTTTCTCCTCCTCCTTTCTCTGTCTCTCCTCACCTTCTTTTTCATCTCTCTCTCTCTCTCTGTCTCTCTATCTATCTCCCTGCTCTGTCTCTCTATCTTTATCTCTCTGTCTCACTGTCTTTCTGTCCACAGCGCCCACTTGAATGATCTTAGGGGACGCCAAACCAGATAGTTAATGCTAACACACACTACTCAGTTTTTGTGTTCGTCTATGGATAGTGCAACTTCCGGGAAGCTACGGTCCATTTTGCTTGAAAACAAATTTAATGTACTGGAAACTAGTGGCAAAAGACTACCATCGCCAATAGACGGTAAATGTCAGCAGGTCGGTCAAGATATTGAAGACAAGCTGTGTTTTGATGAGACGCATATGCAATTAATTCATATCACTATCGATTCCCTTTCGATATTCGAATGTAATGATAGCTGACATGTTGTCATAAGGTCACCTTGTGTAATGATTGTTAAGAACCACAGGAACACAGCTGAATTAGTTCCATAAGAAGAGATAGTTGCATAAGAACTAAAGCTCCGAAACAATGTTGCATCCCCAGTTCGAAACAAACTATCTACGTCATTGTGCTATCATGGCTGATCCTTCTAGTATCATATGTCGGCCGGCAAAGCTCCGAATAAATGTTGCATCCCCAGTTCGAAACAAACAATCTACGTCATGGTGTAGTCATGGCTGATCCTTCTAGCATCGCATGTCGGTCAGTAAAGCTCCGAATCAATGTTGTATCCCTAGTTCGAGACAAGCGATCTACGTCATTGTGTTATCATGGCTGCTCCTTCTAACATCACGTGTCGGTCAGTAAAGCTCCGAATCAATGTTGCGTCCCTAGTTCGAGACAAACGATCTACGTCATTGTGTTATCATCGCTGCTCCTTCTAACATCACATGTTGGTTCTGAATCCACTGCCAGACACACCTGTCGTTAACATAATTATGCATGCATAAGCATGATCTAAGGCACCTACTAGCATGAACACCATCCAATTCACCCAAGTATCTATCCATCACTGCACAACTTATATTCAGAAGCAAGATTCCCGAACCTAATGAATGTACTATTTTATGTAAAAAAATACCTTCAATGAGAAAGTCTTCACTACAACACCAGACAGCCTATTTAATCGATCAACCACACCACCACACACTGAAAACTTGTCGGCGTCCAACTGCCCTTCATCTTCACTTGTCTAATCTGAATTGATGGCCCTATGTCACACCCTAAATAGAAAAGTATCATTCAGATTGCCATTATCGAAGCATTTTGGCCAGTACATATATAATGTTGTAAGCCCCTTAACCATATTCTAAATTTCGAGAGCCACTTATTAGCCGGACATAACACGGGCATCGCGGCCGGCCGTAAAGATTGAAGCGGCCAGCTTTGTGCGGTGCTCTTTCTAGCAAACCTTTATCCAGCACATCCTTGTTAAGGAAGGGCTCCATGTCTGTGTCCAGTTTCCGAAGTGGGGTCGCACGTAGGCAAAGTACACTTTTTGTCAAAACCTAATCGCTTTTACACCTATTAACGGTTTCTAACTTTCTAACTATTATATTCCTAGATGCGTTGTGTTGCTTTTTCTGCTTTAACGTGCCTTGCGATCGGCACGCCTAAATCGTTTTCATCTTTAATGACGTCCAGTTCACTATTGTTTATTGTCCACAATCTCCAACAGCATATTGTGCCCTTTACAGGAGAAGTCGGTAGCTAAAAACGTACACAGAACAGGTGAATAGTTTTCAGTTCAAACAGGCAAACGGCTGTCAGAACTCGTAGATGTCCGATGGCTCCGCGTCTCAGATGTGAGCTGTGACGCAGCACAGTATCTCACCACCTGTGTCTTAAATGCATTCAGCGAGTCTGTGAAGATGTCCGCACTCGGTGTCATCGCTAAAAATGTGTTCGCCAGTTCACTATCCTTCATTAGATATAGAAATGTCTCGCTTCTAGACCCAGGTGTATAACCTTTCACTTACACGGTTGAAAAGCATCTCCCATCTATGAGCCCACGTTGTTCAGATCCTTGACGTCTTGCTGAATATTACTGGATTCACATATATTGCTGGCCATTCGTACCAGTTTGATGTCGGCGAATATATGCACGTTAATCTTCAGTCCTACCTCAATGCTGTGCACAAGGATGATAACGAGAAGTTGACCTAGACCGGAGCATTGTGGTACCCCACTTAGCAAGTTGCACCCATTCAATACTCTACTTCGTTTCCGTTTTCTTAGTCATGCTTCATGGACGGACGTTCTAATCATAACACCAGAAGCATGGAAGCCTATTAGTAGTGAAAGCTTTGTAAGGCCTCGAGCCATCCTGCCTTCGAATTCAAATTTGGAAGTGTGTTATAATCAATGTTCTGACAAAAAATAGTGATAAAAGTTCGACCGGGGGCAATGACTCGTTGGGTTTTGATAACATCATTGAGTGAACAGCATAGCTCGAAGACAATGGAAATATCAATCGCTGCAAGGAAACGGGAAAAAAATGTGATTTACATAAAGATGCACCAAGCACCGTTGAACAAAATAAACTGTTGGCCCAACAACCTGACATTACCAATCTTATTGACCGGACAATTTACAAAAGGTAGCTCGCTGCCGTGCATTTGCAAGTTACGGGAAAACCGCTTGTGGATTGCATCAAGCCCCCCCCCCCCCTCTTTGCTCTCTGAAAATGGGGGAGTTCAGGTTTTCCACCCACAACTTACATTTATACTAACTTTACACATAACTTTAACCTTATCCATATACTAAGCTATCATGTTTAGGGCGCATCATTTTGAGTGCACGCTCATCACCTTTATAAATAATCATCAGTAGAAATGTAAAAACTGCCACTACCGAACCCATTCGATCCTTTGTCGCCATTCTTGAGTGCATTCACAGCAGCAGATCACTTGTGCCGACACTATTCGCAGATTGATTCCATAAGCGGGATCACATGAAACGGATTGGATGGAGGAATGGGTAGGTGATGCATGCATTAGCTATGAGGCTTTCATTAGTGGGAATCAACTCCATTCGCTTTAGAAGATGTGGGCAAGTGAAGTCTTAGTCAGTGCAGGAGGCATGGCCCCTCATAAGTACATAAAGCACCACCTGGGTTAAAGTGCATAACGATTTCCATTGATCCATAATTGATCCTGCCAGACTCACCGTTATAGCTGACGGTTCAGCATGATCTTGTTCAGGCTGTTTGTAGCGGTTGGGAACTATTGTTGAATGTCACTCACAATATGAGGTAGGAAATTGAATTTCCAAGTTCCATTGTTTAAGTAGGATTACTATAGCGTCTTATTGTCTTCTACATTTAGCACCCAAATAAACACACACAGTTTTCTGGTTTAATTTAGTTGTGGGCGGTTCTTCACATCACGATGTGAAGACTAAAGTGATGAAACGATGAAGACATGCTTGTAAATGTTATTTTCATGTAATTGGCACTGGAGATCAGTGGTCTGCTCTGTCATCCACTATTTTCTTTCAAGGAAGCGGACAATCCACTATGCGACTAACGTTCTAAGAAAAGGATATCAATATGGAAATGTTTCATCTCTCACCACGGATGTTATCGCGCTGTTCTCCGCAAGACGTAAATGCGATTTTGACATACAAGCATAGTGAAGAGGTAAATGGGATGAGTGGAGCCATTGTATAAGGGGGTGAGCACCCCACCTGAACTTAACGTAGCACCGAGTCATACTTTTCGTCCATGTTGTAACTTCTGGGTGGGGGGACGAATGTAACCAAAACTCGCTGGACCATAAATTTATGTATTGTAGTCGAATGAGCTACTGGTCTTTGTGGGGGGGGGTTTTCGTGGTGAAATAATACCAGAAATTGGTCACGTGCTTCCGTTGTCACCCCTAAAGTTGCAAGGTGCGCAGCTGAATCTTTGACTACTGAAGACTAAATTTGTTTTAACGAAATTATTGTCATATGACTTCATTCGACCCGACGAATGTACTGCGAATATTAGGTATATGTTTAATGATATATTCCATGAAGTACAACTATCCTAAGATGTAGATTAACGAGTCGCGTCTTGGCTTCCGCCAGCGATAAGTGTAGCATCACTGGTAACTGATTGAACCCGTCTTCCGGAAGCAGACCGATTGATGTGTCGGTTGCGGTTGATTGAGTCAAAGAGGTCTATGCATGCTGATATTTGACACTAATGGAAACCAGGGAAAAAGTGTTATCGCCTAAGCGAATGTTTAAGCAGATAAAATGCGGTTTTCTTCCAAACGGAAGATGTCCGGATTTCGGAAATTCTATACTACTCATATGACGTTGCACGTGAAAAATCAGTCTAAAACCCCCTTTCCCGAGATCCAAAGCCAGCTGCGTCGCTTCGCCACCGGGTAAGCATTTCCCAGCTGACCATTCTTCGATGAAACTAAATTTATTGCCCGAGTAACAACAAATTGTCGCAAACTCTAGCTTCTACGCTACCGAAAACAAAACAAAATGTCTGGGCCGAGAGCCCATGTGTGCTGGCTGGTATTTAGTGGCGGTGATTTTTGTATGTGTGCGTGACGACTTTTATATGGGCGCAAATTGGCCTGCATTGTCAGTGCATCTTAAAGCCCACATGAGCAACCAATTAAACTGGGCGCGGTATTATATGTCCAGTAATATGTATCCCGGAACCTTACGCCGTTGAAGAGTATACTTTATAGCCACTTGAAATATCCTCGTAGGGTGTTGTGTTGATCCAGCTCCTCGGAGTGTACGGTAAATGCAAGGGGAACAATTTGGATCAATGGTGTCTCATAAGTATTTTGAATGTCGCCACAACTGCTCATTTCTCGAGCATGTAGTTCGCCACGAAAAAAGTGGAAGTCTAAAAAAGAGTATTATTGCAGTTGCATGTCTGAATCGACGCACGCTTAGCTTCCACTCGGCGAATTGAGAAAAACTTCTGATAGTTCATACATACGGACATTTATTATGCAGGTGCAGATTGCTTCCCACGGAAGTTGAAAACAACTGCCAATTATTTTATCGTTCAAAATGATAAACTGGCCTGGTAGCAAAGGATAGCTGGTCTCTGAACTTCAGTATAGAGGTACTTTTGAGACGTTTTGTGCATCAACCTGCGTTTGACCTATTGAATGTCGCTGCAATCATGGTTCTTCCTGCCTTCACGTAAGTTGCCTTGCCTTCTGCTATCATCATGAATGGGGTATATGGCAAAACCTGGGTAAGATTGACGATGCATCGTATGCAACTTAGCTACCAATGATCGCTGCATGCGTCCCCTTTGTTTTCAAGATTTATATGTCTGCATTCAGCGTAACTGGATCCTATATGTACTCGAGCGTCTTGAAGAGACGACGCATCTTCACTGAGGGGAGGAGCATATACCACTCCCTTACCCTTGGATCTGCTTTTGATGTCGACGCTCTAACATTATGATGCTATATCCATATCATCAATTGCGGGACCAGGAGACTGTTTGCTGGTGGTGTGGATAACTCCAAACAACCTGATTAGTCGGCTGGTCACATTCCGCTGTTTTTCTATTGTTCTGAAATCAAGCAACGTTTTTCGGAATCCGTCTCCACGTGACTCTATTCGATAATTTTTTGGGTTAATTGAAAATGTCCTCTGTGGAATCTAGTGCTCTCCCGTATTGCAACGCTGACGCTAATAAGAAAAAGATTGACTTTGCAATGAAAAATGATGTGACGCAAAATTTGGTACATGGTGTTGGGAAACTGGGCCGGATGATGTGGTGGACCACGTGGTATGTTTACAGCTGGCTATGCTTATTTCCAATGTATGCAATGGTCCAACAGCGACCGAATTTGTCTATAGAAGCTATACTGAACACCCTTATATATACAAAACCTGAGGTACACAGCTTATCAATGCTTCAAATGCATCCTCTACTCACCAGCAACAAACCACGCGTTTTTCACGGAGCGCACACAAACGGCGACACCACGCACAATTGCCAACCCACTCGGCACTGACCTTGGCTGGCACATGGTACACGGGTCAGTGGCACAGGACGGGTCAGCATGCAGGCGGCCCGGCCGGCTCTGGCCAGCGGCCCGGTCTGTGGGAGCGGCGACGGCCAAAGGCCGGGAAGTCCGACTGCGCCCCGATCGTCGGTCCGTCGGGCCCGCCGCTCGGCTGGTCGCTCGGCTGGCCGCTCCGCCTGCCGCTCGGTTGGCCGCTCGGCTGGCCGCTCGGCTGGCCGCTCCGCCTGCCGCTCGGTTGGCCGCTCGGACACGCCGGGGCCGATCGGCGCCGGTCGGCCGCCACCACTGACCTGTGCGTCTGGTCGACGTTGAGCGCCGGCTGGATCCACGAGCGGGTGGTGAGCGGCTCCTCCTTGAGGCCGGCCACGGTGCCGCGCGACGCGTGCAGGCTACTGTCCTGCAGGCCAAACATCATCACCGTCGCCGCACTCTGCCCCCACGCGCTCTCGCCGTCTCGACAGGTCACCAGGGCGCGATCAAATGTTTAGCGCGTGCCACATTCAAATGTCCTCCGAGGCCCGGGTAATTAGTTCTGGCTGCTGGTGGCCGGCGCCTGCACTCTTGGGTTTTGCTGGTGGCGGTCGCCCGGGGCGGCGCGCTGCGACCTCGAGCGTGCTCTCGGGTGCGTCCCTGGGGCGGCAGTGGAGGCACCGCGGCTGGATCAATTTCACACCGCACCGTCCCACAGACGCGCAGGCTCTATTTGGTTTCGGAACTCCTGGGTATAGACTTTTGATGCCGGGCGATATTGGTGCGCTGCGGTCCCAGCCCCGAGAGACCGCCCCCTGAGACGGCTAAAGCCACTTGAGGGCTGCGTTACGCCGGCAGACACGCCTCCGGCCGGCCGGCCGCCAGTAGCGGGCCGGCCGCCGCGCGGTCGGCCAATCAGCGGCCAGTGACGTCATGGCGCACCACGGGGCAGCCGGCGCAGCTCGCCGGCTCCAGTGTCCGCGTGGCAGCGCCGTCGTCGGGGTTGGCGCTGTCGCTCCTGCCATGCACTTTTAACGTGCTGTATATTGTTCTATGCATCAGAGAGGTTCGGCAGTCGAAGGAAGACTGAAAATGGTGAATTGCGCAGTCATATATGAGCGCACAGAATCTAATATGAATTAGCTGTGCCTAGTGTGTAAGTCCGTGATAAATATCGACCGAGGCATTTTGTGATTTTTTTGGCTCTTTCGTTCACCAAAGGTAATTCCAGGTTCGAAAATTTCGGCCTTCTGATGAACTTTCACCTTCGATATTGCTAGAGTTTATCAAATACCTATCTGCATTCTTAAATGGCTTCGTTCTCCAGATTGCTTGTCCCTATCGGATCCTTGCACTAACATAATAGTATTTTTTAATATATACAGTATAATCTAGCATCAAAGTTGTTATTTCGGCTTCTTCCGAGAAATACGCTAATAGAACTAATATGCTATGGTGGCGCTTGTTCGCATAGGGTATAGTTCAGCTGACCATCCATAGATGGCAGCAGTGCTAAGAACCGTGAACAACGTAAGTGTACCTTGGCTACTGGCTCAGGAATCTTTCAAAATGTGGCGCGGACACGAGGAAAGAGTTAAGGCAACCCTACGCCCTTTAAGCTCTGGTGAGTATGCCGGTTGTTAGAGTGCCAGCAATGACGAGAGGCGGCGGCGGAAAAGCGGCAGTGACGTTCCTGGGATGTTCACGCTAAAATCCAGGCAGCAGACGTCTGGGATGCCTGCACAGCACAGAGTTCGCTGTGGGTGCCTGGGCTGAAGGCAAGTGGATCAAGAAGGCAGGCAAGAAATCGATTGAGGTGGCCGCAATGTTGTCACATTGAGTATATTGTTAAAACACCATAGAACAATTAATTGCATTACACTACGGCCCAATTATATGATGTATATACATATATATATATATATATATATATATATATATATATATATATATATATATATATATATATATATACATAGTGCTCGGAAATGTGCAAGAGTCACCACTTATGTTGTCCCCACTACCAAGCGTGCGAGGACCAGTCTCATTACCCTTCCACAGCCCCTTTCCTGCGCCCATGTCGTGGGTGTGCAGACTAAAATTAGGGGTAGCTGGGGGCATCTAGCCAGCCAGCTAAATGTAGAGGTGATAAATGTGAGGTGGCTGGGGGTAAACCAGCCAGCCAGCTATCCGTAGAGGTATGATTAAAAGGTAGCTGGTGGTAACTAGCCGGGCAGCTAGCCGTAGAGGTGATAAGTGAGAGATAGCTGTGGGCAACTGGCGAGCCAGCCAACCGTAGAGATAATATTGATTGTGTGTTATATTGTGTTATATTTGCCAAGCAATGAACAATGACAGATTGTAACCGAAGCCCAATCCCCTTCTCATACTTTTCTGTGGAAAAGCCCAACAGATCACAATGGTCACCGTGCTATTTATATCATTTCAAGGCTATCTCGGTGAAGATATATTCACCATTTTCACTAGACAGATATTTATCATACAGTCCTGCAGGACTTCACACTTAGTCTCCCTCATAGCTCATGACATAATCCCAAAGAAGGACAATCGCATAAATACCATACCTGAGAAGAGCAGTGATGCCCTGCACGTCTCTGGTATATTTGGTCGCCATCTACCCTCGCATGTAAGATCAGAGGTTGGAGGAGATGAGGGGAGTCCCTACATCGATTACGCGGTGTACATGGATTTCACAAGTGTCTCACTGCTTGCTAACTCGGAAAGAGAAAAAGTATAGGAGTATTAAGGAGAAACGGTAGAAGGAGTAATAGTATTTCAAGCATTTGCATCCTTCATTCCAACCTTAGCATAAGTTCGGGGTTAGTGCTGTATTGGGACAGTGCTGTATCATCAGTTTGGGTAGGAAGTAAGAGCGTATTCCCTATCTCAGTCAACTAATCTCAGCTCTGAGATTAACATCGCAAGGAATATTGAAGCAAATTCAGTAATCTCTTCAAACGTGTCCCTTGTTAATTTGTCCTGTATGTACTGATCATATTTCGTTCGTCTGCTATTTTCTGGTGGGCAAAATCTTAGCATACCTGAGAAACGAGGACGAATCCCGAACGAGTCGACTGTCATGCGCATGCAACAAACGATCATGTCATGGGAAACCAGGACCGGTCCGATCCGATCCTATCCAGTCCCGAACGAGTAGACTCTCATGTGCATGCAACACACGATCATATCATGAGAGACCAAGACCGGTCCGATCCGGCCCAATCGTTATGCCTTTGAAACTTCGATATTTTTGTTACAACTTCGCAAGCGCTGCTTTCTTGACCCATAAACGGAGTTGTTCTTCCTGGTGTTGCCTGCTTTCACTGTCGTATTTTATCTGAAGTGCATTGCACTTTTGTTGAAAAGGGCGGTGGTGTGACGTCCGTTCCTTGCATCTCGCCAGTTTAGACGGACCGCCGCCGACTGTCGCACCAGTCAGCAGTACTTACTTCTCGGGCACTTTGCATGGCTCGCATATGGTAAGCCATGGTCAATACAGTGGTGATCTGCCATCTAATGAAGCACGCCCAGATTCCGCCTCATTCTGGGGTGCCTGAGTCCATCCTCGATGTGTGGAAGTGGACTTTAATCTTTTCATCGATGTCTTATACGAACAGGAGACCGAACCGAGAGTAGATGTAAGCCAAAGGGATACGCGGGAGTTATCGCAATAAGCGATGCGGGTATTCGTGGTCTAAATGCCGTTGGTGAGATTACAGCCGGACAAGATATATCCACGAAGACTGTCCACCTTCTTTCTTGCACCATAATAGACGGTTTACACTCCACAGGAATTCGTGAACTTGTTTTAGCACCTATGGATGCATATCAGAGCAAATTGCAAGCACATACAGTATGATGTTAAATGCAGCCTACGGTTTATATTTGTAAGCCTGCCTTCACATTTAAAATACAAAAAGCAGACATGTCCGAATATACTTGATGCGATCCGACAACATGTTAAAATACCACACATTGCAATAAATTCGGAAGGTTAGTTTTCGTCGTCTCATAGCAGGAGGAATACGCGGGTCGCCCAGACGCAGTACAATCTATCGAATACTAGCCACTTCGAATACTTGCTTTTGCAACGTGTTTGCTTCGTATATCTGGGAATTGTTTCTTGCATTTACACCGTGCATCCCAGCTGTGTTCTTAGCTGTATCAGTCATATAGATTACTTCAGCTAATTATGCCGTAAGTGCAAAACGTGAAATGTGAGCCACTCATTTGTTCCGGGTCTATCTGTGATACGTAGGACATGTTGGTTGTTCTTGCTAGCTAAGAAGTTGCCATAGATGAGTTGCCATGGAGAAGTTGCCATAGAGAAGAGAGAAGTACCCATAGAGAAGTTTCGAAACATGTTGTGCACAATTTTCCGTTTTTCATTTATGGTGTGGAAGCAAGAAAACAAAATCACGCAATTTAACCTTTGAACCTATATGGTCTGGAAAAAAAACACTTGGACCGTTTGCTGCTTGGACGTTCAAATACCTGTGTTGCCGTTTGCACCATTATTCACCTTTTTCTTGTTGGCAGAGACTCCACATGTCCTTGTTGTTTCTACAGTTGGATTTATGAGTGCTTTCGGACATTTTTCTGTTCAACGACATTTCGTAAATATTTTGTTTTGCATCCCTCTAAACCTCAAAATCAGAGATGACCAAGAACCTTCGCTAAAATAAATCGTGTGTTCAAGGAGGTAGTTCTATTTCACAATATACAGTCGTAGCGAGTATTGCACAGGGATATAATTGCCGCAACTTGGGTCAACAAAGGATTATCTATGTCTATTTAAGCCTGTTGAAATTGCGACATAGGAAAAAAATATCCTGTGGTGTCGTCCTTGCATTTGTAACGCGTACAAATAATCCACCAATGTGTGACATCACTCTCAGCTTTTTTTTGGTTTCAAACACATGCTGCTTGCTTGGATGTCGCAATGAACCACGGCAATACTATGATAATTAATGCTTGAAAACAGATTAAAACATGGGATATTTCGAAGTATACCGGAAGATTTAAGCATTTAAGCTTTTCGGTCTTTGGAATCCCCTTCACGTCAGACAAAGACAGCTGTATGCACGTTGTGACAAGAATCAGTTTGCAGTACTATGCGCGCTGGCCGGGAGGTACGACTCTGAGATTTCACTGGGACGGATGGAATCCACCGCCGCCCGTTTAGTAAGTGGGCTGCACTAATCGTGCAAGCTTGTGGGTGTCCGTCAATGTGTATTCGTAATGTGATCCTCGCATGCTTTCCGTTGCACAAAGCTTTGCATTTCAGCTTACTGGCCATTTCACTGTACTTAATACTGCCATTCGACGTTTACGCATGTTCATAATTACGCTGTCAATCTGCTAAAAGGCCTAATAGCGTACCGGGGCATGTCTTTTCCAAGCAGTTCGCTATGCAGATCGTTGTTGCTGACCTGGCGACCCAGTTCACGGCGCCCACCAGGAAGGCCTCGTAGTGGTGTAGTCGTTTGTAAATGGCTGTATGCCATTGCATATATTGCATCCATGGTTGTGCTCTGCCGTACTCTGATGAACCATGAACAGGGATAGAGAGAGAGAAAGCAAGAGAGAGCAAGAGAGAGAGAGAGATAGAGAGAGATAGAGAGAGAGCGAGAGAGAGGGAAAGAGACAGAGAGGGAAAGAGACAGAGAGAGAGAGAGAGAGAGAGAGAGAGAGAGAGAGAGAGAGAGAGAGAGAGAGAGAGAGAGAGAGAGAGAGAGATAGAGAGAGAGAGAGAGAAGGAGAGATAGAGAGAGAGAGAGCGAGAGAGAGAGAGGGAGGGGAGAAAGAGAAAGAGAGAGACACCCGTTCCCAGCGGAAGAGACCATCTGCACCATCAAGGACCTGTCCGCAGCGTTAAGAACCCGCCTGCAGCGCTAGGGAGCTGTCCACAGCGCTAAGTACTCGTCTGCAGCGTTAGGGACCCGCTTGCAGCATCAGGGACCCCGATACCACTCCACTGCGAAGCACCTGCAATTTGCATCAGCACATGTCATCCTATTCATATGAAACCGACAGTTCGGTCAGATCTGAGGCCGAGCGTGCCGCCAGCTGCCTGAGAGCTGCCCGCTCCGGTGGTTAGCTGACGCTGCATACACCGCACGACAGGCCGCTAGCTGCCTGAGAGCTAGCTGCCCGCTCCGGTGGTTAGCTGACGCTGCATACACCGCACGACAGGCCACCAGGTGCCTGAGAGCTAGCTGCCCGCTCCGGTGGTTAGCTGACGCTGCATACACCGCACGACAGGCCACCAGCTGCCTGAGAGCTGCCCCGCTCCGATGGTTAGCTGACGCTGCATACACCGCACGACAGGCCAGCAGCTGCCTGAGAGCTGCCCCGCTCCGGTGGTTAGCTGACGCTGCATACACCGCACGACAGGCCACCAGCTGCCTGAGAGCTGCCCGCTCCGGTGGTTAGCTGACGCTGCATACACCGCACGACAGGCCACCAGCTGCCTGAGAGCTGCCCCGCTCCGGTGGTTAGCTGACGCTGCATACACCGCACGACAGGCCACCAGCTGCCTGAGAGCTGCCCCGCTCCGGTGGTTAGCTGACGCTGCATACACCGCACGACAGGCCACCAGCTGCCTGAGAGCTGCCCGCTCCGGTGGTTAGCTGACGCTGCATACACCGCACGACAGGCCACCAGCTGCCTGAGAGCTGCCCGCTCCGGTGGTTAGCTGACGCTGCATACACCGCACGACAGGCCACCAGCTGCCTGAGAGCTGCCCCGCTCCGGTGGTTAGCTGACGCTGCATACACCGCACGCCGACAGAAATAGCCCTAGTGAAAAATCATGTAGAGAGCTGGCGCCTCCCATAGGAGGCGGAATAAAACATGACAAATGACGGAGTCGGCCATATGTCAGGCCGGCTGTCCGGGCCTACATCGACAGTCGATTACTGCACACGTGGAGACTGCCGTCAGCGAAGATGGGGGGTGTAGGGAGATCGCCACCCGTCAGGGGAGTACACAGGGGGACCACCACCAGCCAGGGGAGTGCACAGGGGAACTCCGCCGACCAGGGTGAGTGTACAGGGGGACCACCGTTGGCCAAAGTGAGTGCACAGGGGGACCATTGCTGGCCAGAGTAAGTGTACAAGGGACCATTGTTGGCCAGAGTGAGTGTACAAGGGACCATTGTTGGCCAGAGTGAGTGTACAGGGGGACCATTGTTGGCCAGAGTGGGTGTACAGGGAGACCATTGTTGACCAGAGTGGGTGTACAGGGGGACCATTGTTGACCAGAGTGGGTGTACAGGGGGACCATTGCTGGCCAGGATGAGGGTACAGGGGGACCACTGTTGGCCAGAGTGGGTGTACAGGGGGACCATTGCTGGCCAGAGTGGGTGTACAGGGGGACCATTGCTGGCCAGAGTGAGTGTACAGGGGAACCATTGCTGGCCAGGTTGAGTGTACAGGGGGACCATTGTTGGCCAGAGTGAGTGTACAGGGGGACCATTGTTGACCAGAGTGGGTGTACAGGGGGACCATTGTTGACCAGAGTGGGTGTACAGGGGGACCATTGTTGACCAGAGTGAGTGTACAGGGGGACCATTGTTGACCAGAGTGGGTGTACAGGGGGACCATTGTTGACCAGAGTGGGTGTACAGGGGGACCATTGTTGGCCAGAGTGAGTGTACAGGGGGACCATTGTTGGCAAGAGTGGGTGTACAGGGAGACCATTGTTGACCAGAGTGGGTGTACAGGGGGACCATTGTTGGCCAGAGTGAGTGAACAGGGGGACCATTGCTGGCAAGAGTGAGTGTACAGGGGGACCACTGTTGGCCAGAGTGAGTGAACAGGGGGACCATTGTTGACCAGAGTGAGTGTACAGGGGGACCATTGTTGGCCAGAGTGAGTGAACAGGGGGACCATTGCTGGCCAGGATGAGGGTACAGGGGGACCACTGTTGGCCAGAGTGGGTGAACAGGGGGACCATTGCTGGCCAGAGTGAGTGTACAGGGGAACCATTGCTGGCCAGGTTGAGTGTACAGGGGAACCATTGCTGGCCAAAGTAGTACACAGAGAGGCCAGTCCAGAGGGACGTACAGGGGATCGTTGCTGACAAAATGAAGGTGTACGGAGGAGACTACACCCAACCAGGCAAGAGTACAGGGACTATCGCAAACTAAGGGAGACTATAGACTCTCCTTCAGAGTGGATAGTACAGATGGACCATCGCCAGTCACAAAAGCATACAGGTGGTAACTGCAAGGACGAGAGCGTTTTCGTGGAATAAGTGGAGCCTACACAAATAACTGCTTTTGAGAATGAGGACTGCAGCTGGCGATATGGACGCGAATGATCAAGACTGGTCGCAGCGCCCTAAAGCATAAAAACTAACTATATAGCAACTGGCGGTAACGGCGATGTTTATGCTAGTGACCATGACAACCAGTGGCGTAGACAGGAGTTTTATAAGGGGGCGACCAAAAAACGTAATGTAAACTTCTGGCACGCGACGGGCGCCGACAATTTCGGGATTTTCGTGGTAAAAATGTCAATTATGGGCGCTGCACGACCACTGCAGTCGATGCTCCCCTAAACCTCAATAAACAAACAAAAATATCACTTCTCGTTTGATATAGTGTACTTTTGGATGCTAAGGAGGTGGGGACCTGGTTCTCAAGACCCATTGACTGCGCCTCTGATGTCAACATAAGGTATGCTGGAATAATGTTCTTCAATTCGAGATAATATGAATCAAAGGTCGCAGACAATTAAAATGTGAGCATGCCGGAAATATAGTTTTATTTTCGTTTTTCGGTATGTCATCACCTATCAATAACTGACGAGAATTGCGCTCCTCTTGCACCTGCAGACAAAAACATCACTTGTGTCATCGACGCGGATAGGTTCAACAATCATGCAAACTTAAAACACCGGGAAAGAAACGGTCGCAGTATCCTTGCTAAGGAGCCAAAGGGTGCCTGCCTGTCGGGGGTGAGAACCTGTCTGCGCCTCTGACGCTGACCACGTCACGGACGGATCGTCCGACCTTATGTCAGATGGATCCGCCAGTGGGCCTACTCGGCCAGACTGCACACTGTCCAGTGTGACCTGTTCCAAAAACCACATGTCCCATTGGATTGAACCCACTTCTCTCTGAAAATTTGGTAGAGGAAGCATGGAAGCAATGTAGACATGATTGAACAAGATGAAACAAGATTGAACAAGATTGACTGCTGTGAACAGCAGTGGCAATAATTCAAAGTAAATCAGTTTTGGACTTCGGTCTTTGTGGACTAGAATACCACTCACGCTCTCCCAAAAAGCAGCCAAGTGAAATCATTCGGGATACTTCTTCCTTCAATTACCATTGACACAAACCTGAATGAGAACTTGTATGTCAATCGGACAAAGCTTGATTGCGACAAAAATAATATTTTGTTACCATGACTTATGGGATTCATTTAAAAGGTACATGGTCACCTCGTTATTTATATTAGAAAGCCAGGAAAATGACGTCAGCACATGCTATACATCTAAGTTTCGTCACTTTCTAGGTGTGCACATGAATGTTGCATGATGTTGTGGAGTCATCCACTTGGACGAAGACACCTGCACGAGATCGTGGCCACGTGCACTGTCTATGACGAAGAGAGTGCCTGACGCTCATGGATAGCAGCGCATAGCCCTCCCCTTATCATGCCTCTTGCTGAACACAATGGATATCGGCAGCCGAGTTAGCTCCGGTGCAACCTCAATCTTCGTGTACCCACTGTGCATGTGTTTTGTGAATGTGCTCACGACATCGTGATCATGTGTAAGTTCAAACGGACAGCTTGACGACCGTAATTCTTCTTACAACATACATAGACATACTAAAAAAGGTTATGTGTCTAGCTCACCTTAGATTGTTTAGATATTTTGAAAGTGTTCACGGGCATCAACGTTTTATTTAAGTCATAAGCTAGCTGCGTGACCTCTGCAGTAGATGCGCCTCCAAGTTATAAGCTATATATGAAAGCTGAAGTAACGAAAAGACGACTTTTGGCGCTACTTCTGAATCCTGCCAGATCGGTCTGTAGTTTGCACGCAAACTTGTGTCGCCAATGTCGCCAATGTCGCCAAATGGTAATCGAAACAAGATGTATCCCGAACGATTCTTTTTGGTTGTTGTTTTTGGAGACATCCTATGGGACATCATGTGAATGCACCTGTTGGGATTTCCCGGGAACACTCCGTTCTCGGTGCGTTTCTGCGCGAAATCTTTGAAAGAATGCGTTCTCTTGCTGCCCTATGGATGGAATTACGCGTGCAATGCGCTAAAACGTGTCCCTGATCCCTGTCGCCTACCAGTGACAAATAATGTAGGATTTTCCCGGGTACTGAGGCGTCCGGGAAAGTTTGTTTGAGGACGTTACCTGCACCATGCATTAGTAGAGCGTTGGGTCCACTACGGTGCGAAAATGCAGCGAAAGTTTGTTTTCCGCAGCTAAACGGGACGCAGTGGAGCCAAGCTTTAGCAGTGCTGAACGGCTAAGCTGTGGCGACATGCTGACTGTGACTGTTCCGCACCGACAGAGACCTGGTCCTGTCACTAAAGGCTAGGACTCAACGTTCATAATGGATTTGTTAATCAGAAACAACGCTCTGTGTAATATCAAAAACCGTACCTGTAGAAATTGTAAATAAGAATTGTAATAGGAATCCAGAGAGTTGGCAATCCGACAATGCATCTCCCAAGGTCCAAGTAACAGCAAAATTTACATCTGAAGTTGTAAATATATACATAGGCAACTTTACTGCAAGACGCTTAACAGGCCTTTGAACAAGAGCAAGCGAATCCGATAAGTTTTTGAATATCTGCAATTCTTTGTTTCCCCTCAAAGCCGATCACCTCCCCTCACCGTCGACTGTATAAAATATGATTTCCGGCCGGGGTGTTTGGATTGGGTTGCTATTGGATTGAATTTGGACTTTAGATTGCTAGCAGATTCCCTGGTTCGATCGTCACTGACAACTTTGCTGGCAATAATCAGAGCCCAGTATTTTCCGCAGACCCTGTTCTGCCATTGGCTGTAGATTGTTGGTCGGCAAAATGCTGAAGTCTCATTGGTGCTTAAATATACAACGGGTCAGGGAAGAGAGAGAGACGAGCGATGGAAGCTCTATTTCGGTCATGCGTAACGGGAGGCCTCCGTGATCTTGCCAGCGCCGGTTGTACTCTTCGGGAGGCAGAGTACATCCGGCGTGATATGTGAAAGCATATGTGAACATATGCTCGTTTCTTTGGGGGAGGGGGCGTATCGTTGTGCATGGGCTGTCCTGTCTGGTTCCGTAATTGACAACATGATTTCAAAAATGTATGTCTTAAGATGCACAGCTCGGAATATACTTTTCCAGTCAAAAGGAAACGGCGAAATTGCGGCCACCGCACACAATATTTTGATCATTGTGCTGCTGGATTCACATTTCAAACTCGATATTGTTCATTCTTCAACCTTCATATAATATCCTCCATAATCCATATTCAAGAGTCATCTTGCCTGCCCTATATCCGGTGGTTGCACCATTCAGGTCTTCATACTATGTTCCTTGCTTTTAAAAGTACTTGGTGTTAATTGTGGGCTACATAACATGCAGACCAAAGTGATGTATTATTAATGAATGTATTGACAGAAAAAAACCTTGGAACAGCATAATGTGTGCGTATTTGTAAAAATAACAACCAAGCCCCAGATCCAGATAATTACCTGCTACTAATTAATGTCGTCATTATTCAGGGTTTGCTAAAAGGCTTGCCTTTCAGCAAATGAAAGTAGGTGCCAAGGAAAATATGTGGGAATCTTCGTTTGGTTTCTTCTTCTTCTAACAGATTTAGTGTAACAGGCATAGGATGAGGACCCATCATTAAAACACTAATTGTGAACTTCTAGCCATTATTTACTCGTTTTAAAAACATATTGTTGATAGGGTACCATCAGTATCGACTTCAATGACTGAAAACGATTTGTGTTCGTGTCTGACTCGTTTCACGGAACACTTCTTAACTGCTGGACATTTTGGTGTTTTCACATTCTAGCCATGGGCTTCCTGAATTGCTCTCACGATTTGTCGATATTGTGCCACTAATCTGACCTGGCATCTCAGACTTGTATATTAGGTGATGTCAATCAACACATCGCGTCATGAGGTGAGGGACAGGAAAGGTAATTCCATAAGCTAAACGCAGTGTGGAAAAATTTTGATCCACAAATTAGATCAACTCAAAACATACTTAAATATCTTAAATCCATACACAATGAACCATATGGAACTACAAAGTGATCCATAGGATTCACCAATGCATAATCGCATTGCGTCGCGATCTGATTGTCGTTTCTTTTATCTGCTGTTACACTACCTTCTTATCGGAGTCATTCTTGTTTGCAGATGATCATGTGTTATTCTGAGTTCCAGCGTTGGTTTGCATTAATATCATTACATGACGCTTTGTCGGGTTCCTTTTTATACATGGTGATCTGTAAGGCTTACATGATGCGTTGGCTATGCCAGGCAGCTCACCAGCCACCAAGAAATACATCTTAGAATCAATGAGGCAGGCTGAAGACAAACGTGACGCAAAAAAACATGGTAAGACAGACCTAGGTGTATTGCTACTTGGCCAAAACTTCTAACGGTGGAAGAAGGTGACAGATTGGATGTCTGAATCTGGTAGTTGTGCGGTTTGATTATTCAATACATGGCACAGTGTTTATTCTTTCTATAGATTGTTGATCACTGAACAAGTGAAAGCGTCGTAAAGTTACTTATTTTCGCCTCCCTCTTTGATACTGGATTCATGGTGACAGACAATGCGAGTACCTACCTGTTCTAAAAAAATGTAGCAATTGCATTGTATGAATATCTGGCAAACTGCTCTTTTTGGTGGGCTTCAATTCGTTTTGACCGGACCACATCGTTTGACCGGACCACATCGAGTTTTGTCATATCAAACTGGCCGGTCCCTGGCTTCGGTTCAAAAGTTTTCAATATTTGCAATCTCTAGTGAGCACGTCAAGTCGCCATGCAGCTTCGTATGCTGATGAAGGGGGAGAGATGCAATGATTGGATGCCAGCTTCAGGATTATATAGATACTCGAACATTCTTATTTGAAGCGGCGTGGTTAATCGAGGTGACAAACCACACTTGCGCATGGATTAAAGGGTCTCACCGTTAGACATATGCATGTTGCAACCTAATGGTGTCTGATGCTCTGTAAGCGACAGACTGGACATTTTCCTCTATTGGTGTGGCACCAGCACCAAAATTAACAAGGCGGTTACAGATGCGCTGGACGAGCGTGGCCAAGTGTCAAAAGCGCAGTGTTGTTCAATCCCCGTGTATGTCTAATGTCAGTCATAGGTGCTTGAATACTTACGCAGCCACGTGCCTTGAAGCATCCATGCAGAGCTGAAGTAATTTCGCATGCGAGACGTTCGCCAAGCTGCATTACTAAAGGTGGAAATAAAAAGTGTCATCCCCTGGGACTGATCTCAGGACCTCGGAACACAAACCAACGCGTCATCTCTCTGCCACGCGGAGCAGATGACAAGTGCTGGCTGCAGTGCGAGATGCACGATAAGCTATCCGCGCTGATAATGTCGCCGCAACATCCTTCCTTTCACCAAACGCTGAGAGCATTTCATGAAAAGAATATCGCAATAAAATTGGTGAAAAATACAATTATGAGAGCACAGTGGTAGACTCCAAGTGCTGGAAAAGTTCCTTTTTGAAATTTCACTGCCGGGCTAGGCCGACCGACTATGATCGGACTGCTGACCTGGGTCTGGCTGGGCTGATCTGGCCTGATCTGGCCTGAGTCTGGCTGGGCTGATCTGGCCTGATCTGGCCTGGGATGGGCTTGACTGGACTGGACTGATCAGGTGGTCTTTTTATATGCACGGGAGCAAATTCGCTCACGCTCGTGATGAGGATTCCCCAAATAGAATGTTCCATGAACTGAGATAAAGACCAAGTCATATATAGATGTACGTACATGCATGTACATTTATGTATACATACATATATATACCTGGACTCCATCACAGGGGGCGGGGATGGCCGAGTGGTTAAGGTGTTGGGCTTTGGGCACCGAAGGTCCCTGGTTCGACACTAGCGCCGCTCTGGACATTTCCCAATCCCGCGGCCCACCGGCGAAACAGTGTGGGTGGCGCCATTAGCCGTGAATGTGCATAAAGTATGTCGTGAACCACCCAATAAACAAACAAAACAAACAAGGACTCTATCACAGGGGGTGGATGGAGGGGAAGCATCCCACACCCCAGCTGCAGATTACCGGAATCATGCTCCAATTATTATTTGGCGCATGGTCCAATATTTATGCATACAATGTGACCTGTGATTTTCCAAAAGTCGCGATGGTAGCGTTGACGGCTACCCTGTCAACTTGGTCCGAATGCGGTTCATGCTTTATGCGACTCGTGTAAACTACTGCCCGCACCATGTTCATCAGGGACATAATCATATCATCCGCTATAAGTCGGTCAGTCTCCAGTGTCGTCACAATCTACCAGATTATAGAGTGCGTTTAAAGAAAATATGCGACCTTCAATATACCAGAAGGTGCTGAGTTGATATCAAAAGTAACAATCAAGGTTATATTTTATGGTCACTTTTGATGTCACCACCCCTGGTATGTTAAAGGACGTATGTTTTCTTTACATGTAATGTCTGAAACCCAAGAACATCTGAGAGCCATTCTTAGTTGCATTAAACAAGGTTTCTAGAGTATCATTATTCTGCCCTGCCAGAAGCATGCTTAGTCAGTTCTTGTAGAGAGGTATGGCGCAGTACATGTTCTGGCGCAGTACATGCTCTGGCGCAGTACATGTTCTGGCGCAGTACATGTTCTAGCGCAGTACATGTTCTGGCGCAGTACATGTTCTGGCGCAGTACATGTTCTGGCGCAGTACATGTTCTGGCACGGTACATGTTCTGGCGCGGTACATGTCTGGCACGGTGCATGTTCTGGCACGGTACATGTTCTGGCGCAGTACATGTTCTGGCACGGTACATGTTCTGGCGCAGTACATGTTCTGGCACGGCGACCGCTGGCCGACAGCGCCCAAACGTCGCTTGGTTCCATCCGACCTGTACGGTCACCAGTTAGAGATAGAGGATAATGCTGATGTATTTTTCGAAGTTTAAGGATAGGGCTACGTACCGTCGCTAACTGCAGCTCACAATATGGTGTGGAAAGAAAGTCGGAAGGGGGCGGGTCAACTTTGTCGATGAACACGCATGCCGGGGCGCAATACGACCAGAGCAGTCAAAACGCCCGAGAGCCCAAGTAACTAACTAAGAACTAAGAATACGCATGCCGGGGAATACCGATGGCGTCACATTAGAGGTGGGATGGCCTAATGAGCATGACTTATGTTTTGCTGGCCGCCTTGATATCGACGTACGGCCACCCGTAAATTGCCGTCTACACGTGCACGCACGCACGGTACCACCTGAAGTCCGGAAGTTGATGTAAACACTGCGTATAGCACCGCAAATTAATGCTTTGGGAATTGTTCGCCTATTGAAAGTGGAATGGTGTATGCTTTCCAAAGAGGCGTGAATATTGGGGGACGTCTCGTGGATTCAAATTACGATCTCCGTTGCAAAGAAGGGCGAAGTTGCAATTTCTTCACTCCACACATCACATCTTCATCATGTCTTCCCATTCATCTTCGAACCATGTAGCACTGTTCCAACTCAGCTGAGAATCTAATTAGGATGGCTAGATGGACCATCGACTTTCCGTCCTTCTGACTGCTTTGGTAACCCGATTGCATCGTCTGCGCCGGCGGAACTATTACGAGCAATCGTCTTCGCCCAGCTATCGCCGAATTGGGTCATATTTCCGGTCACATTGACTTACTCGTAGGTAGTCTCGAAGTGCCTTACTCTCGTTGCGGTACTCATTTTGGTGAGAACGTTACCATTGCCTCGACTGATTTTGTGTTTAGTGGAGAAATGTCAATATAGCACTGGTGTTTTTTTAATGTAGTGAATGAAGTTCATATCCATGGTATGCAATGATGGTGCCTGGCCTGCTGCGCGATCGTAGAGGGTTTCACCCACACTGTGTTATTTTCTCGTAGATCAGGCACCTAGGCCTGATGTACCTGATGTAGCGAGACTCAAGGTGGAGGTGTGATGTTGACAATGTTGAAAAAAATGTAGTATGTTGGCATACTACATTTTTATCCGACGTGGCATCATACATGCTACGTAGGAGGCGTTAGCATGAGTCGGGATCCTTTCGCCAACAAGAACCTGAGTTCGTTACTTTGTTGAAAATATTGACTAATGAAATTACAAGAAAACGGGCAGCTTAAACAATATGAACCGGTGCTATGCGCACATATTCAAAATGCCTTACATCAGGTGATTGCTTCCAATGCGAATTGCGTATTACATTAATGCGAGTGAAAGCTGTATAGCCGTTTGCGATGCAATAAGAATATAAACATTGCTAACCTACACCTGATCATCACTCGGGCCACCAGATCATCGATTACACCATGCCTGCCATAGGTGGCGGAGAATTTGGGGCGTGGAAGGTACTTTGGGCTGTGGAAAGAACTTTACAATGCAAATCATTCAGTTTTGGCATGATGTAGAAAATCATGGAATGAGCAGTATCATGTTAAGAAAAGTATTTAGCCTGGTTTGGATATGACTTTTTAGGTCAAAACCTACTAAGGGGGATTTCACCTCCCCTCCCGCTCTAAAAATATCAGAATCTGCAGGCCAATTTCAAAGCAAATTAATTATGTTGTTTTAATATATATCTTTATACTGTCGAATTTTCTAATTTGTTCCCATGGCGAAGTTCGGAGGAAAGAAAGTGTAATTAATTTAACCCACTTCTGACTGTTGCATTTGTTCTTTGTTGCTGGTCTTTCTTCGCACGCAATGTAACCGTACATATTATTTTGTCATTTATGTGTAATATCACGTAAGGTTCATGTCTCGAGGCGTCACTAGGAATGTATGCTTCGGAGAACCCGGTGAGACGTGGGTGGGAGGTTACTTCAATCATTGCCATTGATAAGGTCTCCTGGATCCATCATTGAGGAAGCTTTTCATGATTGCGTGGCTCGTTTCTGTGTGCGTCATTTAGAGAGGGTATTTTGTAAAGGTAGGAGGGACAGGAGGTGCATCACCAGGTCTGGTGCCAAGGTGAAGGACCTGGTACCTGCGGTGGCACAGGTCACCAGTGATCACCAGTTTAACACAGTCATAGTGCATGTAGGGGTAAATAACATAGGTCATACTAGGAGCGAGGAGCTTCTGCGGGAGTACAGGGCCCTTCTGGCCACCCTGAAGGGTACCAATAGAGTGCTTGTAACAGGAATTTTGCCTAGGGCTAGAGCCTCCCCTGAGTGGAGCTCTAGGGCACTGGCAGCTAACACCAGGGTAGGAAAGCTCTGCCAGGAGCTAGGTTTTACATTTGTAGACGAGTGGAGCAGGTTTTATGCATCGTGGGACCTCTATCAGAGGGATGGCCTGCACTTTTCTGAGAAGGGAGTCCATGTGTTAGGCAAAGTATATGAGCACGTCCTTCAGGGAAACTAGGAAATGGGGTGGGGAGGGATGAAATTGCATTGCCAACTCAGGAATATTCCAATAGTGTCAGCCAAGGCAATAGAACCTCAAAGTCTGCAAATAGGGACAGCAGCAACTCAAGGGGACAGAGTTATAGTTCATCTAGTGATAAAAAAACTCCTCAATATGAAAAAGCCAAAGGTGGTTATGGAGCATTTGTTAAGTGTATGATGTTTAAATGCTCAGGTATCCGTTCCAAATTTGATGAGTTCAAGTGTTATGTTGCTGAGGAGGAACCGGATTTTGTTTGCATTACGGAGGCATGGGTCAGTGAAGGATATTTTGGAGATAACTTACAGGACTATGAGATCCAGGGATACAATATGTTTTCGTGCAATAGGGGTCCAGCAATGAAAGGGGGTGGTGTAATGCTCTATGTGAATAGCTTATTCAGTTCTCAAAAGTAGCAGGTGGGGATAAAAATGTGTCTGTGGAGTCCATTTGGCTTGATGTCACTGTGGGAAAAGGCAACAGCAATACTCTTAGGATAGGAGCTTTCTACCGATCAGGAACCCTGCCACATTCTCAGCAACTGGAGCTTGACAAGGTGATTTGTGAGGAAATCAGTAGAAACTTTAAGAGGAAGTGCCTTATTCTCGGTGACTTTAATCTAAAGGTTATGAAAATGCTGGTGTTGGTCCCATCATGCAAATGTTCAGGAATGCCTTGAAGAGGACCTGTTCTTACACCAGTTTGTATCGGACCTACCAGGCATGGTTCATTCTTGGACCTTGTATTCTCGGATTTAAGTGACTTGGTTCAAGACTTGACTGTAGGCGAAACTCTGGGAAAAGTGACCATAACATAGTTAGATTCAAGGCACATGTAGGGAATTATCAAGGATAATTTGGTAAGGTTCCAGATTTCACAGAGCAGACTTTAACGGCATGAGAGCGGCTTTAAGTGCCATCAGATGGGGAAGAATTCTCCAATTTAAATGCCTGTGAAATGTGGGAAAGTTCAAATCTTACTTAAAGGAAACTCAGATTAGACATGTCCCCCAAAGCAAAGACGCAAAGAAGGGTAGGAAAGCCAGCATGGCTTACACCAGACGTGATAAAAGCAATTAGGGCTAAGAAAACTGCATTTAGAGTTTTTAAAGAAGCCTCAAATGTCATTAATCTAAAGGCGTATCGAAAGCTAGAGACACTGTGAAGCAAAAACCAGAGCAGCAAAGCGAGCAAAGGAACTGGATTTAGCTAGAAACTGTAATGGGGACAGTAAAAAGTTCTTTAGTTTCTACAAGCTGAGTAAAGTTTCTGCACAATTGGTCCACTGGAAGTAAACGGGACTACATTGGGTGAGGATAGTGAGATGGTTGAGGAGCTGAGCAAGAGTTCAAATCAGTGTTTACATTGGAAGATATGACCAATCTGCCGACCGTACACCATAGTTCGTTACATGGGATCTGACAAATGATGTTGATTTCATTGGTAGTGATGTTGTTTACAATCATATCGGAAATAAAGCCAAATAAGGCAGCAGGACCTGATGATATTTATGCTAGGGTGTTGCGGGAAACTGAAAGGAACTGGCATTTCCACTTAGTATAATATTTTGTAGATCAGTTTCACATAATGAAATTCCAACCGATTGGAAAAGGGCAATGTAGTTCCTATTTTCAGAAGGGAAAGAGGGAAGTTGAAACTATGGCCATAAGTCTCCATCCTAGTCTGCAAGGTACTCGAATCAATTATCAGGATAGAATAGTTGTTATCTGGAAGGTAGCGATTGATTCAAGATACTCACATGGATTTAGAAAGGACGATCGTGTCTCACAAACATCTTGGACTTTTTGAACTTCGCACAGAACAATTTGATCGGGAAATCAGGTTGATGTAGCATATCTTGACTTTAGTAAGGCCTTTGACAAGGTACCCCATAAACGGTTAATGATACAGCTTCGTCCCATGGTATTGCGGTAGCATCTTAAAATGGATGGTTGTGGCTTTCAGATAGACAGCAAGAGTGATGCTAAATGGTACAAGTCATCATGGCAAAATGTTCTTAGTGGGTCCCCCGGGGTCAGTACTGGGCTATTACTGTTCATTATATTTGTAAATAACATTGAAAGTGGCCTAAGCAGTAAGTTTTGAAATTTGCAGATGATTTGAAGGTCTTTGGGCAATAACAGGTCAGGATGGCATATTCGCTGCAAAAGACTTAGACGAACTTGTGAAGTGGTCCGAGAATGGCAAATGAAATTTAACTTTGATAAGTGCAAATCATGCATGTAGGTAAGCAGCATTGAAGGCTCCATACTTGATGGGTGGCCAAGTGCTATCGTGCTCAACAGGGAAGGATTTAGGTGTTATTCTAAACACAAATTGGGGGCATCAGAACAGACCAAGGAAGCCAGGAAGAAGGCACTGAGAATGCTCGGGGCATAAATAGGAATGTATCATACGAAGTGAGGAAGTGATCGGAAGCTTTACTGTGCATACGTCAGGCCACATTTGGAATACTGCATCCAAGCTTGGTCTCCTAGCTATGAAAAGATTGTTGGCTTTTGAGAGAGTACAAAGAGGGCTACAAAATGGTTAATGGCATAAGCAACCTGGCATATGAGGAAGATTGAAGAAATTGAATATGTTTTCACTTAGATATAGAAGGCTGAGAGGAGATCTCATCGAGGTCTTTAAATTTGTCAATGGTCTGGAGAGGGGATACCTTGGGGAAATGTTTGAATTTAACAGAAATGATGCAATTAGAGGTCATAAATTCAAAATTAAAATTAACCACAGCAGAACAAGGTTAAGGCAAACTTTCTTCACCAACAGGGTAGTGGAACACTGGAACCAGCTGCCAGAAAACATCGTCAGTAGCAGCACATTGAACATCTTTAAAAACAGCATAGACAATCATTATAAGAATAGAGGGCTTGCTTTTCAGTATTACAGGGAGGGCTGATTGGCAGATTTGGTGGGCAACTGGTTCAGTGTACAGAGTGCAACCAAGAAGGCCCCTTGTGGCTCAGAGTTGCACTAATCTTTTATGTCTTTATGTCTTTATGTTTCAGGCATGCACTCGAAATCGAGATGTACCTGAAGTGGTCCAGTACTCATATTGAAATGATTATAACTTTTTTAAATGTCCTTTTCATTTCCTCTCCCTGGATGCGCTCATGGTAATATGCAAGTGGTTTGTTGGTTCGGAACCAAGTGTGGAAATATATACTAAGATTTATCAAGAAATAGTGGATTAAATCAAACGTTCCGATGGTTAAGTACACTTTTCCGCTTTCGAAAAAACGGTCATTTGTTACCAATTTCGCCACACGTGTTTTTCGAGGATTGAATGCCTTAGTGTGGTCGATTAAGAAAGGTATTAACGGAACTATTTCGGTGCGTTACATCAACTGGGCTGGATAATGCAAACAACGAACGTATACTTCACCGCAGGGGATGTTCTTTTCTTCAATAAGTGCATTCCCGTTCAATAACATGGGGAAGAATGGTAGATTCACATTATAACTTGTAAGTTGAAGATGAGAAATAACGAAGTGTCTGTAAGTAGTAGTTAGCCTAGCATATTATCGTCCGAAGAGATGAATAATTGTTGATATCAGTGATTATGATTGTTGATATAATTATCAATATGATTATAGAACATAATTGTTGATTAGCAATGTGCACGTCAAAACATCAACATAAAAAAGAATTAAAGTAATTTCATAGATTATCTGTGGAATGACTACCGTTCGCTTTTTTCAGCAGCGATAATGCCAAAGGTTTTTCGTTTTGCAGTAGTCCGATGGACATCGGATCTGCGTCTCTTTGTGATAACCCAACACTACACTTTCGGCAACAACTGAGGAGGTTGGAATGATGATCATCAGATGGATGAGTTCTGCGGCAGACCGTAGCGAGATTAGCTTCGAATTGTGCTTCTTATCTCGACGACATTCTTCTTCTACAAATAGCTGCATAGCTCTAAAATGAAGTCCGGTTTCATTTCATTGAATGCACAAATCACTATCAGCTTATTTCTCCAATCATTGTTTTGAAAATCTGTCTGTTCGGACTTACTTGAAGGTGGGATCTATTACCTATTAAGGAGAAATATTAGTAAAACTTGTAGCTGCAATTGACATCGTTCGAGCTACCGTTCTCTCCCCTCACCACCAGAAGAAAAACTAAAACGTCTGGTCGCATCCTCACCCCCAGTCAATGGCGGGTTAAGGCAGCTAAAGCTCAGGGAGAGTCATCATCTAATCCTGGAGTTATGACACGCTGATACATCTCGGCATCTGACTACTGGTAATCCGTGAAGAAAAAATACAAGTTTTGGCCTTTCAGATGGCGCCTTTGCCTTGGCTGTAACATATGAAGCTGAGTATTAAGTTAAGCACATGTATACATAGGTATATACATTTATATAATATACATATATATAATCTGTATGCTCCATGAATGTTCATGAACGCGTGGATTGCTTTCCAAGGCTGCAATGGGATATAGCTGAGGGTGGGTGTGGGGGGCAGATGCAATGTTTGTCAGGCAGACAAATGCACCGGTTTGCAGACAGATGGCCAGAGGGCAGAGCCGCGCAGACACACTGGCCAGCAGACTGGGAGAGCAGAGCTCGCGCTGGACGGTATCACATCACCGTTCAATTTAACTACTATCATAGCCAGCGTCGGCAAATGACCATACAGCCCTGTTATGGCCCGCCTGGGTGCAATAAACGCGCGAGAACAAAGTGGGGCCGAATGCCCATCAAGACCTGAGCACGGTGTTAAAGTCGGAATGTCACCCAAGGGCTTTATATTGCATTCAAAGCGATGCATTTGTATTTATGGGTGATCAAGACTGGCCTGTCCACACCTGACGTGTACAGAATAGAGCCTCATCTCGGCTCTTTTGCAGTTGAAGCACTCTTTCTATCAGCAGCTTTTCGCAGATGCCGGGCGATTCATCACTGCTTAGCGTACAGTAGTTCTTTGCTGATGTTGTTGGTGTCGGTCACTCGTCCGTCCTGTTTCAATTATATTTGGTTTAATATGATTGTCCCTCTACCACAACAGTTGTACAACGTCACACCATTCTTCCCGCTCAGTGGCATCGGTTCGTGTTCCATACTGTCGTACCAATGCGAAATATCCGATGGTTCTCCGGTGATGGTGTCTGTGGCATCTATACATGACTTCTGTTTGTTTATTCGGTGGTTCACGACGCACTTTCTGCACATTCACGGCTAATGGCGCCGCCCACACTGCTTCGCCGGTGGGCCGCGGGGTTGGGAAATGTTCTGAGCGGCGCTAGTGTCGAACCCGGGACCTTTGGTACCCATAACCCGACCGACACCAACAACATCAGCCTTAACCACTCGGCCATCCCCGCCTCCGTATGACTTATGTGTTGACCACAATCTGCATGCCTCCCGGCATCGTTGTTTTACCAACTTGTGCACCACCGCAGCGTTTCTTTACACCACTGCACAGAGCTGGTTTTGCCAGCCGCTTTGCCATCGTATGCAATAGCGTACCCTTCACCACACCGTGTCCCTTCTTTACACCGCGCGACCCTTGTATGTACCGTCCATCCCAGTGCAACTCTTCCCTACACCCCGTGACTCGATCCCATACCCGGTGACTGCTGTCTACACCCGGCTATACCACGTGACTCCGCTCTATACCCGGTGACCGCTACCTGCACCTGGGCGGGGGCAGCAGTCATCAGTCTTCGCCCACCTGTAATGGGGCCGGTCGCCAACAGAAAGCCGCATAAATCGAATTAGCCAGATGAAGCCGGTGTGTGTGTGTGTGTGTGTGTGTGTGTGTGTGCCCCCCCCCCCTCAGGATTGACGCCGACTGTCGCGCGCCCTCTGCCGGAAATGGAGACCGATGGCCGGCGCGCCGCCCGCCACGCGCGCCGAGGTGACCGCTGGGTTTTCATCTCCTCGGTGTTGACTGGCGAGTCTCTCACCACCTGTGCAGCGCACCAACAGTGTATGGACAGCGCACTGTGGAGATGGAGCTCATTCCCAGTCATAGTTGTTACCATAGAGGTGGCAAATGGTACTGTATCGCTGCTGACAAAAACGAATGGGAGTCATTCCATAGCAACTATCTATGGAAAGACTAATTATTTTTTATGTTGATGCTTTGATGTGAACATTGTTAATGAACAACTGTAATATATAATCATATTATATAATTATATCAACGATTATAATCGTTGATATCAACAATTATTCACCTCTTCGGACGAGAATACGCTGGGCTGACTTTCAGACGCTTGGTTATTTCTCATCTTCAATTTCCCAGTTATCATGTGGATCTACTATTATTTTCCATGTTATGGAACGTGGATGCAATTATTGAAGAATATATCATATTCTGAAATGTAAGGACCGAAAGCCTGGTAAGGATCGGAAAGCTTTTTGACCGGTCTTTGGAATATATGCGGGTCTTTAAACAGTTTGTCGGTTGATTTATCTCATTTATAAAATCAACGTAAGCAGTATTTGAAAAACATTCATGCTAATCAGCATGCAGCCTGTGAGGCCCATTTCAATATTTCTGCCATCAATTTTGCCATGTCCATTGAAAAATTGCATGATAAATCGCGAAATATTTTCATCACTTCCGCCATGCTAATTCCTGGAAATTCCACATTATCAATAATTTCGTGCATTGCTCAGATATATTCATGTTATACAGCCTTCAAAAGTAAGGCTTGCAACTGCAATTTGTGTAATAAAATGCCAGTTGGTTTCATCAAATATTTAACAGAAGAATATGGCTGGATTTGGGATACAATGACCAACACATGGCATCAGTGTCCTCAAGATGATTTGATGACTCAATATGAAGTAAACAGCCCAAAAACAGCAATACACGAAAAGCTGTCGTAAAGTGTCGAATCTCACCTAAGCTTAGGAAGTTTAAAATATTCCATGGCATCAGATTAGCATTACACCATATTACGATGCACCAAGACTATTGCACTTTGTGCATGATTGCGTAGGCAATATACAGACTTCCCTTTAAAATATGTTGAATGGCAATGTAAGAAAAAGCAAGCATTCTCTAAGAAAGCATTCTCTAATTCCTGTTTCTATCGGCAAGCTTTCATAGTTGACAGCAAATTTTTGTAAATGCCTCTCGTGCATTTTAATAACTACCTTCTCCATCACAAGAAAACAAGCACCCACCACCGTAACTGGTTCCTTATATTTAGTGACATCGTCATTTGGGGTTTGCGTGAAGGCCCGGGTGCCTGAAAAAAAGGTGTGTTCTACGATGACTTTCTTTTTGCTCGTTTAATGCAGCAGGTACAATCAATATGGATTCCAATGGTTGAAAACCGTATAAGTCGACCATCGATGCACAGGCCACTTCTTTCCTGGTGTACATTCAGACACTTGGACATTCTGACAATTCCTCTCGCAATTTGTTGTCAGTGCGCCACTAAGGTGGAAAAGCAAGCAATGATAACCGCATCCCTCGGATCCATACTCATATGCAATGCCAATCAGTCTATGACGTCATGAAATGAAGGGAAAGGCTTATTCCACAATGTTCAGCGTAGCTTGCCATTAGTATATTTACAAAAGTCTAATTGGCTTCGTGGTGGATGCATTTTGATGCATTTAAGTCACACCTAAATAATTTAGATTCATACACTAACAGCGACAAAGCTTTCAACCCTCTCTCCTGTCAGATCCTCACACCCCGCCTCAGGTGGGGGGTCGATAGAGACCCCCCCCCCCCCACCACCACTAATCTCCAATCTAAACATCGAACGGAAATGAAATAGGTGTCATCCGAAAGCGCTCGACGAGTAGGGCCAGACTCCTCCCACAATTGTTCACCCAAAAGGTGACGTCACTAGGGGCCCTAGAGTTTCACTACTTACATTCTGTTTATGTCTCTAGGGGGTCATTTGTAGGGAAAATTGGAAAAACAAATTATTTGGAATCAGAAATGGAAAGCGAAATCGACGAGGACCATACAATTTTTAGTCAGTCAAAAATCAAAATGTGACTTTTTTCTCAAAATGTGGCGTTTTGAAGTTTTCTTTAATTTGTCTTTTCTAACGGGTAGAGTGGACCGAGAAATATTCTTTGAAGTCGACTTACTCAACTAAAAAAAAATGCTTACATTAGCCAGAATCTTCTATTTTAACTCCAATTGGAAAATATACAAACTAATATGTAATCAAAAACAGAAAAGAAAAGAATCCTCTGGTACGTTTTGTTTGCATCCATAAATATAAGCAAACGCTGAAAGTTTAATTAAAATATCTTTATCCGTTAAAGCGTGACGACTGGTTGAACGTTTTTTGGAGGTGATTTCACTTGACCTTGACTAACTCGTTAATCCTAGATGACCTGAGTTTAAAATGTTGACACAACATGTCAAATTGATATGGGAAAGGTACGCCAAATTTCGGCGCGCCGCTGCGCGCCATTCTTTCTCACAATCCACGCAAAACATTAGGTGGGTCGTCAACGACCTCCCCCCCCCCTCAGAGACGACGCGGGTTAACAGGTCGCACCGTGTATACTCACATTATGTCACCGGCAAATGGCCGTATTCTTATAGCTGTTGACATGCCACCTTCTTGTGAGATATGCTGTTTAATGATGGTCACGTACTTACATCATCAGTTGCCATTAATCCCATTACTTGTTGCTTTACGGATTCCTTGCCGTGCATGGTCAGCACTAATTGTTGCCTGACACATTGGTCAAGTCATGTAGTTCACAGGCAGATAAGTCTGAGATCAGAGTGAAGGCTGAAGAGGAATGTGACGTAGGAAGCAATAGTAAGGCAAATCATGTAGGTATTTTACTTATGCAGCATATTACCATGACGTTTGCAGCCCAAAGAATATTCCAGTTTAGATAGTTTGATATGGGCGTGGTGTGGAATAATGTTTTAATTCATGATACAGCGTTTTGCAGGTGAATGCATACTGCATGATTCTAAGTTCGGTTGATGTGTCTGAACTCAATTTGGCATGAACTTAGTTTTATAATTAATGGGCATTGCTATATGTGCTTCAATAATAGTTTTGTAGCCGTCATGTTGTTGCTATCAAAGCCTGCCATGCATAAAGGAATTCTTCATTAGAGGTAGGTTTTTAACCATGTTCATAAAGGAAACGAGGCCTCCCAAAGTGATGTAAACCGCCTATTTCGCATTAATTGAACAGACAAACGAGTGATACTTCTTTGTGCCAAAAATGCATTTTAAACCTGACTTTTCTACGGGCCTTTGGCGCATTTCGATCATGCCACAGTTTGTTTTGGCAAAAACAGATCTGTAGGCCCTAGAGTTCGGTTAAAAAGTGTTCAGTAATTGCCATCTCCAGTTGTTGCTACACACCAGTGACATTTTATCAAGCCGATGGGGCAGACGGACAATGCTTGTATCAGGCATGAGGCGGCTTGGGATCGGGGACAACCCTTGATGGCGCTAAATTGATAAGACACGAAGAGTCAGCCATTGAAGGAAACGATGAGCCGCCCAAGCTATAATGAACGACATCAGTATTGCCACGTCACCTCCCTCCCGTACAAAAAACACCTGCACGTATGCACGTGATCACGCATGCACTGGAAAACATCCAGCCGCGAATGTTCAAACTGACGAAAACAGCCCAACATGAATGCCACTTCACCATGAAAAACACACTGATGCATATCTGACTTACAGACATACGAACACCGACACTATAGTTCAAGCGTGAGAAGTCAACAGCCAACGACAATCTTGCATATCTAATTTGCACGGCCCCGATGCTAATCAACAGGACGCATCACGTCGGAAGCTCAGTGCGTGTCTTCGGTACGGAGCGCACAGGCATGTTCCACAGGCCAGGCATGTTCGACAGGTCACGTGTGTTACACAAGCCAGGCATGTTCCGCAGACCAGGTATGGTTCACAGGGTAAAGGTGTTCTACAGACCAGGTGTGTTCCACAGGACAGGTGTGTTACACTGGGGAGGGGTGTTCCAGAAGCCAGGTGTGTTCCACAGGCTGGCTTGCGCGGCTTCGTGGAGGTTTGTGGACCGTGCTGTGCAGGCCGAAGGTGTATTGGCAGTGATGATAGTTACCGCTGCGGACTTTGCCCGTCTGACGAACTCATCCAAACTCATCGTCTGCTGGGCATCATCACCACCAACTGTCACGCAGGACTGGGCATCATCACCACCAACTGCCATGCAGCACTGGGTGACATCACCACCAACTGCCACACATGACTGATAGTCATCACCACAACTGCCATACAGCACTGGGTGGCATCACCACAACTACAACACACAACTGGGCATCATCATCACAAGCTGACATACATAACTGGGTAGCATCCCCACAGACTGTCACACAGAACTGGGTGCCATCACAAACTGTCAAACAGAATTGGGCGCTGTCGCGTCATACTGCAACACCAACGAACTTACCATCATCAGTATACGTGTGCCTCTGGGCCGCTAGACGAAGGAGGGCAAGGGTTTAAGCGCAATGCAGGTAAATAGCTGTACATATCAGTCATCGGAACATTGTCTTGAGTGGCTATGCGGTCACGCGCCTTCAAGCTTGCATGCAGAGGTTAGGTGATATCGGATGAGATATATCCACCAGATTTCTTTATTTATTCCACAATAAATATGCCCACCACGCGCAGTGGCACGTGATTGCGTTATGAAAAGCGAAAATATAACTCACCATCCCCCCAGGACTGAACTGGAGCCCCCAACCAACACGGACCAGCCTCTCTCTCTCCATTTCTCTCTCCCCCTCCCTCCCTCCCTCCCTCCCTCCCTCCCTCCCCCAATGGACTAGACGCTTCTAGTGGCACCATACTCTTCCAGCGGCACCAACCGCTCACAGTGGAACCCAGCAGGACGATACCAGCCGGTACTGCCATACACACTGACACTGTGTTCGTGCCACCGGTGCCAGCTGATGTACGCACTTGTCAGGTGGCGCTGCTATCTGCGACGGTGACATTACACCCGGCCCGGCTACCGTCACAGCGGTGACATTACACCCGGTCCGGCCACCGTCACAGCGGTGACATTACACCGGGTCCGGCTACCGTCACGGCGGTGACATTACACTCAGCCCGGCCACCGTCACGGCGGTGACATTACACCCGGTCCGGCCGCCGTCACGGCGGTGACATTACACCCGGTCCGGCCACCGTCACGACGGTGACATTACACCCGGTCCGGCCGCCGTCACACCCCCGTCCCGGGCCCACCGAATGGCCGGCCGTCCCCCGAGTGAGTGGGGAGTTCATCTCTGGCCGGTGCTCGGCCCGACGTTCATCAGTCTCAATTAGCGGGGCCGGGGTAAGTGACGGCGACACGCACGCCGGCTGGCCGTCAATCGCGGTCGTGCCCGGTCAGGTGCTGCGGCGAGTGGTGACGCACGCGGCAGGTGCGTGCCCGCGCGCGCCGGCCGCCCATGTTCCGATTGGCGGTTTTGTAGCGAAGGGCGAGACGGAATTGCCCGGTCGGTGCGGGATCCCTGCACTGGGATGAGTCGGCCACCGCGGTGGCGCTTGGGGTACGAACTACGCGGACCTGATGGCTGCGAGATGTGTAGGCGCTTGCAGTGGCGTGGCTTTACTGTATGGTATTTCTGACTCGTTTCACCTGATGGTTGCGATATGGGTGGACGTGCATGGTGGTGTGGCTGCCCTGTGTTGTATTTCTGACGTGTTTCTTTTGTTGTTGTTTTGTGGAGGAGGGGTTGGACACTTTTTGGCAATCCTTGTGCTGAATAAAGCCGGGTGGTGAATATGCACTAAACTAAATGGAGGGGCATAATACAGTGCATTTTAGTTTAACATTGCACATTCGCACACACATACCCACACACACACAACACAGGCACACAAACACACACACGCACACACACACACACACACACACACACACACACACACACACATATATATGTATATATATATATATATATATATATATGTGTGTGTGTGTGTGTGTGTGTCCTTTGCTCGGCTTTCATAATTGGATAATCCTTCCAATTCGAAAAAAAAGTGATAGGCAGTTCGTTCGTTCGCAAATTGTCATCAAATATTTTATTCTCGTTTCACTTATTCGACATGATGCTTCGGTAGGCAAGCACTATTTTGTCGCTGTTTCAGGTATCGCAAAGCCGTCTCTGGAATTGATTGATGATTCACATCGAATGTACTCGGCTTCCAAAGTTGTTCGCGATCGCCTGTCTACATTTTCCTTGAGAGTCTTGGCTTCATCCATATTTTGCAGGCTATTACATTCCTCATGTGCACCACTGTGATGTTTCACGTTCCATGGTATCCAACATCTCGTTGGTGCTCATGCGCTCCTGTTATCCAGCTGTGTCGCCTATCTTTGGCAGGATGGTGGCCTGCCCTGACGGTGGTGGTCCGACAGTTCACATCGCTGCTGGTGGCATCTGTCCACTGATGTCGACTGATGGTCTGAACGTGCCTCTATTGTACGGCGTTTATATCGCCAGATGCGTTGCGACGATGCACGGTATTTACCAGAACTACAAATGGGTCCCACAGTCGTCATAAAGTGACGAATTAATGCGAATATCAACTGCAATTATGCAGCTCGTTATTGTAATGCGCCCCGCCTGAGTGCGAAGGAATTACCGACATAATAGCCCTAGTTTTATGCTTCGCGTTGAGCGCTGAACGCCTCATGTAAAAGGTGTGGCGGTAGACAATACAGGAATGGCTTGCTGCTGACATAAAAACAAACACATTATCCTGGCTCAATTGTCCTAATGCTCTGAGTGTTGAATAAGCTACAATGAATGCACCAGGGAATTGCGTGTTGGCTGTTGATTCAGGTAAGAAGCTGATATTTCCGTATTTTCCATACTCACAACAGTAAGCACACTCATTGTTATTTACAATGTATTTCGTGCACAGAAAAGAAGAGATCGGTATATGTATCCCGAAGTTTTGTCGGTGCTCGTTAGTTGTCGCGGAAAAGAAGATCAAGCACAACTCTGAGATTTAAAAAAATGTTAAGTCGCACTTAAATACGAATTTCAGTGATGAAGACCTCAAACAGCATTTATAGAAATTAAAGAAAATCGACGTGTTTTAAACCTATTGAACATACAAAAGGAGGCATGTTGCATTCTTAGCATTAAGACACTTACAGCGTTCTTACTTGGCTCCTACCTAGACACGCATCAGTCTGCCAAGCTTTTGTTCGAATGCGACTGGGTATACATTATGAAAGTTCGAACATGATCCAAATTTTGCTGTCGAGCCTTTCTATTTTTGAGCTGGCGAACCTCTGGCATGTACTTAGCCGTGATCGCTGAAAAATAATGCGTTTCGGCGCAGGAGATGACAGGCCAATCGCCTTGCTTGCGGGATAGAGCATGTTTCCTCATGGAAAGGCACATATAAATGTAGAAGCATATATCAAGGCACATATAAGCGCATAGGAATATGTCTACATGGAGCCGATGTATGCCTGCATGCACATGCTGATAGTGCTTTTTGGCAAAATTCACCAGTTACGTCGGAAGCTGTCGTATTTATCCGTGAGGTACACAGAGAAGCCACAGGTATGAAGAAAGGTATGAATCGTGCGAAAATATGATTATCACCTCTCTAACCAGGTCCTTCATCCAGCACTGAGTTTCGGACAGGTCACGTATTTGTACAGACGCCCGTCACAGTTTGGAAATGTCGTTGGAAATGCAATGAAGCAGTTCGCGCGATTCCCCCCATTTGTGTGATACTGGGTGTGCCACTGAAACTTGAGAACAAAAATACCGAATTTGAAGAGGTGGCCATAGCCCAGACATTCGCGATCATTTTGTGGTTCCAAGTGACCAGATTCCCATTTTATGTTTCCAATAGGTCAGCTGGTTTCGAAACTTCGGAAGAGGGGTTCAAGCCGTTCCTTTTAATTTCGGTGTCTTTTCACGGCATGAGCGTACAGTCAACATGATGTGGGATGGAATGAAAGGTGCCAAAATGTATACGGTTAAAACGTATATTCCATTATTCAATTAGCAGCATGTTGTGACCAAAAATGTATGGTGATGCAGTTGCCAAGGTGCCGCGAAACCCATTGCGTTTCACGTAGCTCAATTTGATAGTTGGTGTGTATGGAGGTGACAGAGAAGCCTGTCCACAAATATATGAAGCTCAGCACAACATTGGAACCAATCCTATATCAGGTCAACATTTTCATTATCAGAAAAACTCGGGGAACTATAATACACCGAAATCCCAGATACCCATTGCTTCTATTTTTAGAGTGCTACGTTTCACGTAACACTTTAAAACAACCTGTGATCAAGCTTTGCACCTCCCCAATGTGATTTTGTCTAGCCTTCCATGTGCGCCCTTGACTCGTAGGGTGAAAGAAAATACCACAACGAGTACTCAGAGTCGATCTAGTTAGGGGTTGGGTGGGAGGAAGGCACTGAAGAAGTCGCGTTATGAATGCAATCTCCGTCAGTTTCGGGTCCACCAGCCTCTCTGGGCTTCCGTTTTTGTGGCGCCTTGGAAGAGACTGGTACAGATTCTGCATTTCCAACTAAAATCAAAACCTCCTGAAGCACTTGAACTAGGATCGGAGAGATCAGGCTAGGGAAGAGTTCAGAGGAAGGTATTGAAATGAATGGACAATTCAAAGACATGCAGCCCCAGATTCCTAAACATTGAACTAAAAAACGGCCTCATTCTAGGGAAAGTCTTTAAATATGTCATGGCGTCGCTTGATCTCGCATAACAAGACGCAGCTCTCAGTGCTGGCATGACACTGTAGTATGTCAAAGATACTTGATCGCTGTTTGTCTGATTTGTTGCTGGCTGACAGGTTATCTCTCGCAGGCATCTGTCTAAAGTTGCCGGCCGATATATTATTCAAAGTGTATGAGCGCAATTGAGCTGCTTTCAACGTGACGAAGGCTCTGCTGGCATGTCTCTGATTTCTGCGCCGAACATTTGTATTTTATCTGTTGACATAAAGTAGAAGTGGTGGCTTTACGTTCAGTCCACCTCAATTGTCAGTCTAATGGCAATTCCCGTGTAGCACGGATCAGCCTTGAGCCCCTTGCATGACGGGCCGGTGAAATATCTAGTCGACTCAACTCACTGGGGTGCAACTCTGAGCTCCATAGCCACTGTAATAACGGGCCGAGCGTGGGCTGATCGGCGCGGCCGTGGTCTGGCCGGCTCGGCAGGCTACACGCGTGGCGGCCAGGCTCGGCAGGCTACACGCGTGGCGGCCAGGCTCGGCAGGCTACACGCGTGGCGGCCCGGCTCGGCAGGCTACACGCGTGGCGGCCAGCTCGGCAGGCTACACGCGTGACGGCCCGGCTCGGCAGGCTACACGCGTGTCGGCCCGGCTCGGCAGGCTACACGCGTGGCGGCCCGGCTCGGCAGGCTACACGCGTGGCGGCCCGGCTCGGCAGGCTACACGCGTGGCGGCCCGGCTCGGCAGGCTACACGCGTGGCGGCCCGGCTCGGCAGGCTGCGTGGCGGCCCGGCTCGGCAGGCTATACGCGTGGCGGCCCGGCTCGGCAGGCTACACGCGTGGCGGCCCGGCTCGGCAGGCTATACGCGTGGCGGCCCGGCTCGACAGGCTACACGCGTGGCGGCCCGGCTCGGCAGGCTACACGCGTGGCGGCCCGGCTCGGCAGGCTACACGCGTGGCGGCCCGGCTCGGCAGGCTACACGCGTGGCGGCCCGGCTCGGCAGGCTACACGCGTGGAGGCCCGGCTCGGCAGGCTACACGCGTGGCGGCCCGGCTCGACAGGCTACACGCGTGGCGGCCCGGCTCGGCAGGCTACACGCGTGGTGGCCTGGTTCAGCAGGCTACACGCGTGTCGGCCTGGTTCAGCAGGCTTGTGGCGGCCCGGTACGGCCGGCAGCGGCCGGCGCACGCGCCCGCACGACGGTAATCATATTGCCAGTTTGTTAGCATGAAGTGGCCGGCGGCGGGTTTTATGGTGGAGGCCGTGCGCGCCAGTCCGCCGGGAGCCGCAGGCGGCCGGGCCACACCGGCCACCGGAGCGGCCGCCGGCACACGCCATTACCGATCACATTAGGTAATGGAAAATTTCACCTCCCCGTCCGCGCGGAGACGGGCCGATCCGAGTCGGGGGTTCGGGTTTGTGCGGTCGGCGCCGCGGCCGTCGGCGGGATGGCACTGTGCGGGTGTTGGCAGCGGGCGGTGGTATCGCAGACCGCCGCTCAGTCGTCGGCGTCCGCACCAGGGTCTCGCCCCACTCACGTGTCTCGTGTAGACGTTGGGAAAGGAAACATGGTTCCTCAATCTAAACTTTGCTTTCTTTGGTGATTCACGACGCACCATTCATGCATGCACATTCACATTCACGGCTGATGGCGTCGCACATTCACGGCTAATGGCGCCGTCAATGCTGTTTCGCCGGTGGGCCGCGGGATTGCGAAATATTTCGAGCGGTACGAGTGTTGAACCCTGGACCTTTGGTACGCAGAGCTCAACACCTTAATCACTCGGCTATCCCAGCCCCGAGTTCTGCGACACGGGGCTGGGATCCATCCACTGTTTTTATCCATACGGCCAGTCCCATACATATTGCATGGCGTATGTGTGTTTAGTGTCCAGCAACTCCTTAGCCAGAACTTTGACACTACTTCTAAAACGCTCCCGCTACGCTTGCCAATGTAGGTACAGTGTAAGCTAAGATAACGTGGAACATTTTAGAGCAGTTGTGGAGCAGGCCTCGGTGTGGTGCACCACCCCTCACTTTGTGCGTTAGAGTGCGCTACTCGGCTCATGTCGGGAGATGGCGATGGTGACCAGCACATAATGGATCAAAGCCCGGTAATTGGCATGTGCTCCAAACGACCTACGATCCTCTCGGGTACCCGTGGCAATTATGGGCCAACGACACCCGCACAGTGCATGTGGTGTTCACAGTCCAGCTTAATGTGATGCAGAGGGGCGGGGATGGCCGAGTGGTTAAGGTGTTGTGCTCTGGGTACCAAAGGTCCCGGGTTCGACACTAACGCCGCTCGGGACATTTCCCAATCCCGCGGCCCACCGCGAAACAGTGCGGGCGGCGCCATTAGCCGTGAATGTGCATAAAGTTTGTCGTGAACAACCCAATAAACAAACAAACAATAATGTGATGCAGAGCTCGCTATATCACACCGTGCCACCACCATCTGTTTTGGTCCGTCAACCTGCCCGCTCTATTGGCCGCACACGATTATTGGTAGTCGACGGTACCAGGCTGACGGAAATCCTGTCTGCAGGATTATCAAGTGCACAGACATCCTCTCCAGTTAGTAGCCCGTCTAAGCTGTGAGATGCCGGGCGAGCATTTCAGCCCGCGCCGCAGAATTCCCAGCCCTCGCCGCAGATTTTTCAGCGAGCTCCGCAGAACATCTGGTCCGCGCATCAGAGCTCCCATCGCGCGCACCGCAGAGGCACAGCCCGCTCCGTAGAACACCCAGTCCGCACCGCAGAACTCGCAGCCCGCGTCGCAGAACTCGCAGCCCGCGTCGCAGAATTCGTAGCCCGCGCCGCAGAATTCGCAGCCCGCGCCGCAAAACTCGCAGCCCGCGCCGCAAAACTCGCAGCCCGCGTCGCAGAACTCGCAGCCCCCGTCGCAGAACTCGCAGTCCGCACCGCAGAACTCGCAGCCCGCGCCGCAGAACCCCCAGCCAGTACCGGAGAGCTGCCAGCCCGCTCCGCAGAACCCCCACCCAGCACCGGAGAGCCAGCCCGCGCGAAGTTTGCGCGCCATCTGCCTACAGCCGGCGCCGAATCGCGGCAGCCTGGGCGTGAACGGCGCCGAGGGGAGGCGGCGCCGGAGGCGGCGCGCCGGTCGCCGATCGAGTGCGGCCGCACGTCCCGCCGGGGCGGACCCGATCGCTCCGGTGAAATATCTCGTCACGGCCCATCGGGCCGGCCGGCCGGGCCAGACCTTAAAGAGCCGACTGGGGCCCGGCACACCTGCCCCCGACCCTCCCGCCGGGCGGCGCTGACGACCGGAAACGTACGCTGGCGCCTGTTGCCGGAGCAGTGATCCCGACTTCACCACTACACTGGTGACAGGCATTGCAACGAGCTCAGAAACCATCGCGAGTGCCACAGTTAAACGCCGTGACACGTTTAGCTGAGGCCTCTCTATGGGCGCCAGATCACCAATAGCAGTTCAGCCGCCCTAATAAACAAAGAACTGAGGCCTCTCCAGAAGGCAGCAGTAAAACTGAATTTCAGTATGCATCAGCACAGCTGTCATGGGTGTTGCATGCTGCTGCTAGCCAAATATGAGCACCGCCTGCTTCGGTGGGTTCAAACACAGCCCAAGAGCGATGTTCTACCGCGTCTGTCCGTAGGAAAGTACTCGGCTGATTACTCCGCCCATAAATATGCATGGAATTGGAGAGCCATGCATCCAATACTGCCTGTTCTGCCCGGCGCGCTCGATAGTGAAAGGCATCATCGCAAATAACCGTCCGCCGCCTAATGACTTATACGGGCTGATCATGCAGGTCTGCCGCCGGGGCTGCACCTGTTGGGTGACGGCGGTCGTGTGGCCAGCAGAGGCGGGGGCAGGGGAGGGGAGCAGCGGCCGGCCGACGGCCAGCGGGCCCGTGATCAGGACTGGGGCACGCGACGGCGCACCTGCGCAGCGAACAGGTCAATGGGCCGAGTAATAGCCGTAAATAGATAATAAACCCGCCCGCAGTCAATGGCCAGCCGTAAAATGTAATTAGCCGGCGGCCGGGCGGGGGCAATGCGATGGGCAGGGGCCATCGTAACTGCCTCGCGCCGTGCGCCCAGCAACACGGCCCGGAAATGTGACATGTAATCGGTGGGAGGAAAACGGGGTGTCGGTGGGAGGAAGACGGGGTGTCGGCGGGAGGAAGATGGTGGGAGGAAGATGGGTGTCGGTGGGAGGAAGACGGGTGTCGGTGGGAGGAAGACGAGGTGTCGGTGGGAGGAAGACGGGGTGTAGATGGGAGGAAGACGGGTGTCGGTGGGAGGAAGACGGGGTGTCGGTGGGAGGAATACAGGGTATCGGCTGGAGGAAGACTGGGTATCAGCGGGAGGAAGAGGAAGGTTGGTGGGAGGAAGACGGGGTGTAGACGAGAGGAGGACGGGGTGTCGGCGGGAGGAAGACGGTGTGTCGGCTGGAGGAAGACGGGGTGTCGGTGGGAGGAAGACGGTGTGTCGGTGGGAGGAAGACGGGGTGTCGGCGGGAGGAAGACGGGGTGCCAGTTGGAGGGGACAGAATGTCAATGGGAGGAAGACGGGGTGTCAGTGGTAGGAGGATGGAGTGTCAATGGGAGGACACCATGGAAAGGTCTAATCATTATTGTATTGCGTGTGTAGCGCTCTGCATAGATAACGCCCTCTTCAAAACTGCAACGTTTTTGGAAGCGACCAATAGGGTTGGGCGATATTTGTATTTATTTTTTACATTTTTAATGTTCATCTCTGTTGCACTGATACTCCAGAAAGGTACTGAAAGACACGAGGCCTCATTCCCAATGGAGTCACAATTGAAGCCAAACTCTTAACAAGATCAGCGAATCTCACCCTTGGGATAACAGTATGTTTTGAAGGAGAGAACATCTGAAAAAGTTGCCTACTTCCTTTGGTGAACTTGCATCCGCATATCCAACCTCAATGGGTATAAAACGTTTGGTTTCTGTTCCGCAATCAGGCTGTGCCAACTATAATTTATGAATTGTAAAAAATAGGGGAATGCTATCAATATATTACGAACTGAATACGCAAATATCAGGGAATATGTAGTAGTGTTACCTAGATAGTAGTATTACATAGGCATAGTATTTATAAATATATATATTTATATACATATATATATAGGTAGATAGATGGATAGATAGCTAGATGGATAGACATATAGATAGATATATAGATAGTTAGATAAGATAGATAAGATATATAGAATATTCATATATATCTATATATATATATATATATATATATATATATATATATATATATATATATATATATGTGCATATATATACATATATAAGTGTGTGTCTGTGTGTCTGTATGTCTGTGTGTATGTGTGTATGTGTGTGTGTGTGCATGGTTGTGTGTGTGTGTGTTTGTGAGTATGTGTGTACGTGTGTGTGTGTGTGTGTGTGTGTGTGTGTATGTGTGTGTGTGTGTGTGTTTGTGTGTGTGTGTGTGTGTGTGTGTGTGTGTGTGTGTGTGTGTGTGTGTGTGTGTGTGTGTGTGTGTGTGTGTGTGTGTGTGTGTGTGTGTGTGTGTGTGTGTGTGTGTGTATGTGTGTGTGTGTGTGTGTGTGTGTGTGTGTGTGTGTGTGTGTGTGTGTGTGTGTGTGTGTGTGTGTGTGTGTGTGTATGGTTGTGTGTGTGTGTGTGTATGTGTGTGTGTGTGTGTGTGTGTGTGTGTGTGTGTGTGTGTGTGTGTGTGTGTGTGTGTGTATGTGTGTGTGTGTATGTGTATGTGTGTATGTGTGTATGTGTATGTGTGTATGTGTGTATGTGTATGTGTGTATGTGTGTATGTGTATGTGTGTATGTGTGTATGGTTGTGTGTGTGCGTGTTCTTGCAACAGCGAGGATCGTCCTTTCGGCGCATTTTGTCCGAGGATTCCCGCAAGAGACGGCCACCGTCAGATGTGCAAGAGGTGTCTACCAGAGCCTTGTCCAACTCTAACGGGGCCTGCTTTACCCCCCAGGCGCGACCGTGCCACTACGCCCCTCCACCCGAGTCAGTGACCAATGACCATTCTCCATTGCCTTAGCATTACTGGGGAAGACTCAGCAAGCAATGGGCTAATGGGGGCGGTCACTTGTCAACACTCCTAGTAAGTTCTGGTGGTTATCAGTGATGAGCGCGGTCACTTGTCAACACTCCTAGTAAGTTCTGGTGGTTATCAGTGGTGTGCGTGGTAACTTGTCAACACTCCTCCTAGTAAGTTCTGATGGTTATCCAGTGGTGTGCGCGGTCACTTGTCAACACTCCTCCGAGTAAGTTCTGATGGTTATCCAGTGGTGTGCGCGGTCACTTGTCGACACTCCTCCGAGTAAATCCTGATGGTTATCCAATGGTGTGCGTAGATGACAAGGTGAAGCAATTCGTGACATTCTGCTGACAAGTAAGGTATTTTGACTACCATCTTAACACATGCACCAATGTCGTCCAGCAGGCGTGCCATGGCGTTGACTGGGTAAGAAGTCGACATGTTGACAGGTACCTCTATGTTGCTGAATCCTGTTTAGCAGGAAGGAAGTAGGACGGTATTCAAGTTAGCTCCTCCTTTTTTGGCAGTTGTAGTGCTTGTGCTTAGTTATTTGTAACTTGTTTGGGTGAAAACTAAACCACACTTTAGTTTCTGCTCATGGCGCATCACATAAATACCAACCAGGCGTAGCTACTAACATTTTACTACAGTTGAGCCTCATCTACGTGTTATGAGTGCTAGCATGGTGCAAACTGCTATTTTCGTGATGTATCATGCTCATTTTATGCAATAATACGCGAATCATATTCCAACAGATAGTGAATAATAGATAACGGTCTAAGCCAAGAGCGTTCAACCATTCCATATTCTTCGCTCGTTATGTCGTCGAATGAATGATTGCACGAGTAATTAAACTCGCTAAATTGGCAATTGTAGGAGAATCTATGGTCGCATGCAGTGCCATTAGCATGCATGTGCATAATTATGCAGCAGTACAGTGCAGAACGGCACGGTAATCAACAAGACGTCAACATCCAATCGACGCCGAATTAGAACCTAATAGACATAAAATCCAATTTGCTGGTCATATAGCTCGCTGGGTGGACGTAGCTGAGCTAAGCACTGCTTTTGACTCAATAGGGTCAACAAATTGAAAGCATAGCACTGGCTTGACTCAAGTATAATAACTGACAATAGCTGCACACGGATAGTGATCTATGTTCCATTCCGTCATATCTTGAGAGAAGTTCTTGGGTCAGTTGGCAAGACTGCTGGGTCGTCGACGGTTATCTGAGTGGGAAATTTCGTTTTAATATTTGTGGGAACCCTGCCTGGGTACGTTTGCGTTGCACACATGCACACATCATACACGTGCACATCACACACACATCATACACATCACACACATTGGTTTGCTCCAGCCTGGTGGGGCGATCTTGAGCACTCGCTTGCCTTCAGGTTCCCCTTGAGATATCCCCTTCCCCTACCGCTTGTGATATATCCAGACTTCTCGATACCGGCGAACAGAGGATTGTTCCGGCAGCACGAGGCAGAGCCAGAGCCGTGCCACCGATCGGATGGATGCTTAAGAGGTCATGTCGGTGATCAGAGGACTGTTCCGGTAGCACCAGGCAGAGCCGTGCCGCCAATCGCTTGATGAGAGGAGGTGTTAGGATGCTTAAGAGGAGATCATGTCGGCGAACCCGATGCCGCCGGCGCTGGTCGGTCAGCATTGATTTCGTGGCACGGTGAACACTCCAGCTTCTTCCTTCTCATGGGTAGGGACCGACGGCGGAAAATCCCGCCCCGGGTGAGACTTTGGCCAAGTACCGTCCACACTCGAAGCAGATGCACTGGTCGGCCACTCCACCGATGTGGTATTTGATGCAGACTGCAGACTGATAACTAAGGTAAGCCACTCCACCGATGTGGTATTTGATACAGACTGCAGACTGATGACTAAGGTAAGCCACCCACCGATGTGGCTTTGATACGACTGCAGACTGATAACTAAGGTAAGCCACTCCACCGATGTGGCATTTGATACAGACTGCAGACTGATAACTAAGGTAAGCCACTCCACCGATGTGGTATTTGATACAGACTGCAAACTGATAACTAAGGTAAGCCACTCCACCGATGTGGTATTTGATACAGACTGCAGACTGATAACTAAGGTAAGCCACTCCACCGATGTGGTATTTGATACAGACTGCAGACTGATAACTAAGGTAAGCCACTCCACCGATGTGGTATTTGATACAGACTGCAGACTGATGACTAAGGTAAGCCACTCCACCGATGTGGTATTTGATACAGACTGCAGACTGATGACTAAGGTAAGCCACTCCACCGATGTGGTATTTGATACAGACTGCAGACTGATGACTAAGGTAAGCCACTCCACCATGTGGTGATACAGACTGCAGACTGATGACTAAGCATCCACCGATGTGGTATTTGATACAGACTGCAGACTGATGACTAAGGTAAGCCACTCCACCGATGTGGTATTTGATACAGACTGCAGACTGATGACTAAGGTAAGCCACTCCACCGATGTGGTATTTGATACAGACTGCAGACTGATGACTAAGGTAAGCCACTCCACCGATGTGGTATTTGATACAGACTGCAGACTGATGACTAAGGTAAGCCACTCCACCGATGTGGTATTTGATACAGACTGCAGACTGATGACTAAGGTAAGCCACTCCACCGATGTGGTATTTGATACAGACTGCAGACTGATGACTAAGGTAAGCCACTCCACCGATGTGGTATTTGATACAGACTGCAGACTGATGACTAAGGTAAGCCACTCCACCGATGTGGTATTTGATACAGACTGCAAACTGATAACTAGGGTAAGCCACTCCACCGATGTGGTATTTGATACAGACTGCAGACTGATGACTAAGGTAAGCCACTCCACCGATGTGGTATTTGATACAGACTGCAGACTGATAACTAAGGTAAGCCACTCCACCGATGTGGTATTTGATACAGACTGCAGACTGATGACTAAGGTAAGCCACTCCACCGATGTGGTATTTGATACAGACTGCAGACTGATGACTAAGGTAAGCCACTCCACCGATGTGGTATTTGATACAGACTGCAGACTGGTAGCCGCAGCGTCGAGGATACTCGCCATTCCAGGGCTATGCAATGTGATTCCCGTCCTGCCAGAGGTTCTCCGGAGAATACCTGCCTTACTCTGCGTGATATATTACCAGGGTTCTCAGATAAAGGTGCAATTGTTACAGAGAGCGACTGCTGATAGTTTTGAGGTTAGGTTTCCGATGATTATGTGAGATGAAGTGACGGGTGCTCTCGGGGTGCCACCGAAGTTTTGTGGATAGGGACTCAACCAGGTCATCGGGTCCTCTAGACCCTCCGTGCAACCCCCTCCCTCGAATCAGTGTTTCCTGGCAACAACATCGCTGGCCAGTCCTCGGCTGGGTTGACGAAGTTCTCCCAAGTAAACCGTCGAGGATTGCAGACGGTGCTGGGTCTGTAAGACCGTCAGCATTGTCGGCGCTGTCGGACTATTTGACTGTCGGAGCCGTCGGACTGTCGGGACTGTCGGAGCTGTCGGACTGTCGGGACTGTCGGAGCTGTCGGACTGTCGGGACTGTCGGAGCTGTCGGACTGTCGGACTGTCGGGACTGTCGGAGCTGTCGGACTGTCGGGACTGTCGGAGCTGTCGGACTGTCGGACTGTCGGGACTGTCGGAGCTGTCGGACTGTCGGGACTGTCGGAGCCGCCGGACTGTCGGGTCTGTCGGAGCTGTCGGAGCTGTCGGGAGCCGGTCATCAGCCGAGTGGTTCAGGTTCCTCGGTCGGGGCTAATCTGCCGGCGGTTCTTCATTTGCTGACGCGGCGTGCGGCTGTCAGAGCTGTCAGCCGTGTGGCAGCACCAGACAGTCTTCATTACTAGTGTCGCTGCCGTCTGCTGGCGCTGGACACTCGCTCCGTGGTTATGTTCCAGCAGTTTTCCACCGCCACTGTGAGATAGTCCTACACACAGTTGGGTGCCTCGCCCGAGCCTTCTGATGCGCTGCTGCCGGATTGGCACTCGCTTACTCGTGCCAGTGGTCCGGCGGTCTGATAAAATGCTGCCCGACTGGCACGCATCCAGCCGGTGCTCGTGATCCAGCGGTCTAATATGCTGCTGCCGGATCTTCATACGTCCAATCCGCTCGTGATCCAGCGGTCTGGTACGCTGCTGCCGAACTGACACGCACCCAGCCGATAGCCGTGATCCGACGGTATGACATAGTTGTTCTACTGCTGCCGGATTTTCACATGCCCAGTATGTGTTCCTGCCCAGCCACCAATTCTGAGGCGAGATGTGCATACATGTTTGACGTGTATCGCGAGCAGAAGCGTTAATTCTGAGAATGATTGGGGGCCAATACATTTTCTCTCAACAGCATTGCACTAAATCCATGATAATATTTTTTTTTAAATTAAAAAGATATGCGATTGTGCGCGTTCAGTGGATGTTCACTAAATGTTTTCGCTCCATCGCATCAAGTCCAATTTCCGATAGTTTCTCCTGCGATATGTGATCACGTTCCTTCCTTTTGTTGCAAAACTGGCGCAGTAATGTGTGATGTTTTAGCCTTCCTTGGGCTGCATTTTACTGCGTATGCCGTAAATAAAAGTAAAGTAACAGATCGGGGAAAGTACCAGCGCATCAACCATTAACCTGAGTGTGCGTTGTAGTACACAATGATCCATGTGAATCAAGGCGAATAGGATACCAACACATTTAGCAGTGAATTGATAGATGTTTTTATATGCGAGTTCCATAGTGAAGCCGATATTTTTTTTTTGCGTGGAGAGGCAATCCTGGTTTCCATAATTGTAGCATTGACACCCCTCTTTCATTTTGTCAGCTTACACTTTCTTCAACATGCTCTGTGATCCGGATACCAGTGCTTGTATAAATTACTGATAATTTACTATACCTGAATTACTCGATCAAAGAGAAATTTCGTTTTCGATTCGATACATAATTTCAGGAAAGTTGTATTTTTACTAAGAACAAAATTTGTCTTTCGTCCGTGGTTGTACAATGGTTCATGCTTTCGGTAAATACGATCAAAGCATTTGCAAAATCGAAGTACAGCAAACAACTCATAGGTGGCAAACCAAATTAAAGTTGGAAGAGTTCTTGACGGGATATCACTCCCGTCTTTTGCTTTGTACATTTGGCTTGCTTGGTGTTTAATGGAGATATTTTCGAACTAATGACAGTCAATACCCTGGGGATCCAACAACTCGTTATCGTCATTTACGTCGAAGTATGTACTGAGATCCACAGCCCAAGTATTGAGATCAGTCCATTATTCATTGCGTGATAAACGCGATCGGTGATAACAATGAGAGCACTCTCTGTGGAATAGTGGCGACGATAGCCATGCCGAGCATTATAATACAAGCGTGTATGAGTGAGATAATCCTTGAGCTGTGTATGACCGACTGGTCCATTACTTTTGGCGATTGATGGGCACAAAGAGATCGGACAGCAAAATTCAATGAATCGACCATGCTATGGTTTAATTTTCGCCTTTGCTATAGGCATGAAAAGGTGTTTTCACTGAAAAGGCGTGCCACTATCCCTGATAGCAACCTGTAATTCACTGTGTCTAGCAACACGTAATCGTGAACCGTAAGACAATGCTGCAACGCCAGCCCTCTCACTCCTCAAGCCACAGTATGATGTGAAGGTGTCACGGTGTCAGCAACTACGGCGTCAAATTAGCCAAGGCGCTTGGAGAGTAGTCTCCCATGACGGTACTCAAACAGGCAATGGACAATCGAGCATTGGCGGAAAAGTCCAAATGAGACGGAGCAGCACGGGAGTTCTTCTGTTCTGAACACTGACCTTTCCTAGTCCAGGGCGCTATCTTGACATACTTCCCGTGCACTATCTAGCACCACAGCTTGGATTTCTTTAAGTTTCAGAATGAGCTCGTATCCTAGCCTGTGTTTCAAAGTTGCATTCCTTCCAGGTCTGACCTGATCCGACTATTTCTCAACTTTGACGTTTGGTCAGGATACGGCACACGGATGTATCACAAAGAGATGGCTTTTTGAGTTATCGCATTGAGCTAATTTTGTATATGTCATCACTCAACGATGTATTTCTGTTTTGTTTGACTGAGATATGACAGGGCTTTGACCTTGGCTCAATATTGCATGCCGATTGAGCACCAGGTTATCAACGTAGGGATTATTCACAGTGGGCTGCTATGATAGACTTTCAAGCGAGATGGCATCCTCTTCTGGGCCTAGCAAGGTCATCAGTTGACCTGGGTATCAGGTCAAATTCAGTTATCGTAACTCGCTCGAATTCATGGGGAATATTATCAATAAATGTTTCCCCTTTTCAATTCGACCTCGCAAAGATCGTAGCTGAACCTTGTTGTTTCCATTCATTTAACTTGCATTCATCTCACAGATTTGTATGCGTGTGTAGGATATTCTGGTTCTGTAGTATATGTACAAAATACAGAATTGAATGTCTAACCAATTTTATTTGGCAATCATGGCTCAACAAACTACTTGCATGTAACGCCACCATATTAAGCGCATCTGATCAAACATTCAATTGCATTATCAATTCCAACTAAATGTAGTTGAAGTATTTTGGCCTTCCTTCTGAAGCACATCACAATTTGGCGCTACAAAGCTGGAATATGAATGCTGATGTACTCAATATCGCCATTATTGGTATCATATTCCGTCATGTATGTCCCAGGCGCAACAATCACCAAATTTTCCTGGATTAGATGTGGCCTTATTAGAAAGTAATGTTGCAAAGCAGCAACACGATGCTTGGTTTGTCGCGACAATGCCCACCTGGCTATTTATCCCCGGGATAAAATGTCCGGGACAATGCCCACCTGGCTATTTACGTCGTCACGTACATGAATACGCAAATACTTCGACACAGATTCTTAGAGATTCGTGAAGCAACTCAGTAACTTCATGAAGTATAGATAAGTTTCGTAGCTGGGGACTTCTTCTCTAAGATTCCAAGTTTTCTGACGTCTTTGGGCGCCGTATTCAAATAACAAATCGGGAGCGCGTTTTGCTGTGATCCTCAGACGCGTCGCCTGGAAGAAGATCATAATGGAGCACAATTGCCGGACCCCATGACACTTCTAAGCCGACCGTGGGAGCAGTATCATAAGTTATCTGGATGTGGGTGAGGAAGAGAGTGATCCAGCTCGTAGTTCCTCTACTCAAACGTACCTCTTTGAGAACATGTGTTCGTGAGCTTGAATGAGTAACGTTGGCCTCTGGCCTTGCCATAGTTAAGATGCAGCAAAAGGGCCCAATGCCGCTCCTGTGTCACGATAAAAATTCAATCGTAGCCCAGTTTCATAAATTTTGACAACCAGTGAACATCCAGGACAGGTCACGTCAAAATTTGTCAAAGCATGAACAATATGGAAATTTAACCAGGATCGCGCAAACAAGCTATCACGTCAGCACCGCGTCACATCAGTAGTCTGCTACCCATCATTGTGTAGCGGTCCACACATCAGCACCGTGTCACATCAGTAGTCTGCTACCCATCATTGTGTAGCGGTCCACACATCAGCACCGTGTCACGTCAGCGTGTAGCGGCTTACTCCCCGCCAGCGTGTAGCGGCTTACTACCCGTAGCGTGTAGTGGTTCCTCCCGTCGCGTGTAGCGGCTTACACCCGCCAGCGTGTAGCGGCTTACTCCCCGTCAGCGTGTAGCGGCTTCTCCCATCAGCGTGTAGCGGCTCCCCCATAGCGTGTGAGCCTACTCCCGTAGGTGTAGCGGCTTCTCCCCGTCAGCGTGTAGCGGCTTCCCCCCGTCAGCGTGTGGCGGCTTACTCCCCATCAGCGTGTAGCGGCTTCCTCCCCGTCAGCGTGTAGCGGCTTACTCCCCGCCAGCGTGTAGCGGCTTACTCCCCGCCAGCGTGTAGCGGCTTCCTCACCGTCAGCGTGTAGCGGCCTACTCCCCGTCAGCGTGTAGCGGCTTACTCCCCGTCAGCGTGTAGCGGCCTATTCCCCGTCAGCGTGTAGCGGCCTACTCCCCGTTAGCGTGAAGCGACTTCCCCCGTTAGCGTGTAGCGGCTTCCTCCCCGTCAGCGTGTAGCGGCTTCCTCCCCGTCAGCGTGTAGCGGCTTACTCCCCGACAGCGTGTAGCGGCTTCCTCCTCGTCAGCGTGTAGCGGCTTACTCCCCGTCAGCGTGTAGCGGCCTACTCCCCGTCAGAGTGTAGCGGCTTCCTCCCTGTCGCGTGTGCGCTCCTCCCTGTCGCTGTGAGGCCTCTCCCGTGCTGTGCGGCCTCCCCCGTGCTGGCCTACTCCCCGGCGTGTGCGCTTCCCCCGCCGCGTGTGGCTCCTCCCCGCCGTGTAGCGCTTACCCCCATCAGCGTGTAGCGGCTTACTCCCCGTCAGCGTGTAGCGGCCTATTCCCCGTCAGCGTGTAGCGGCTTACTCCCCGTCAGCGTGTAGCAGCTTACTCCCCGTCAGCGTGTAGCGGCCTACTCCCCGACAGCGTGTAGCGGCCTACTCCCCGTCAGCGTGTAGCGGCTTACTCTCCGTCAGCGTGCAGTGCACGCAGAGCCTGGAGTGGGCGATGGCACAGCGCACAATAGGATGGCAGCGCATTACGCGTGCAGCGTGGGGTGCGGGCCGGCGCCGGGCGGCAGTTTGGAGTAGTCGGCGGCGATGGTGACGACAGATAATCGGCGCCACCCAACACCGGCGGCAGTGCCAGATGGCTGCATTGTGTGTCAGTGCCGGGCCGGGCCGCCGAGGCTCCGGTTACCTTTTGACGCGTCTGACGTCACCGGTTCCGGCGCCGGATTACAGCGGAATTACGACTATCTGTTTATGATATCTCCGTAATGTGGATAAGTCCCTGGATGCACATATAGTTGCGTTAGGGGAGCGGCGCTATTCTCAGCAGGATAGACGGTCGGGATCTATGCTAATGCCGCTGTGGGGTGCGCGCCGCTCGACGCGTGGTGGCGATAGTGACGCGCTTCGGTGTCGGTCGGCTGTTGTGACGCGCCATTTGGCGACACCTTCCCTCATAGTCGGAACACGTTCCGTCTTTTCTCCGCTCTCCGAACGCAATTTCTTCTAACTTTTGCTTTACGGTGACCACTCGCCAGTTTATGTTCAATTTTCGGCATATTTTCGCGACCGGTGAATTCAGCTGGGAGTGAGGGCCAGCGGAGAAGTTTATGATGCATTCCATTTGCAGTTTGTGAGCGGGGCGGCGTCTGAAGAAGACGCTCCCCTGGGCTTCCCAACTTCATGTCAAACAAATCCAGCCGCGGCCAGATCAAACAATGGACCGCCGCCTGCCGCCACTTGGGGGCAAGCAGCGGATCTGCTGGTCCCACCAGAGGGCAAACAGTGGCGATAGTCGAGCCGCCGCCGGTGTATTGCAGCGGCCGTGTTGATGGCGTCGGGCGTAAACAAGGGCCGTGGCGCGTGGACCTGCGGGAGTTGGGCTGCCTGCCGCGCTCGGCAGACTGGCCGGCCGCCGCCGGACAGGTGCGGCGCTGCAGCTGCATCGTCGTCATCCAACCGACATCATCGCACATCGATATGACGCTTCTCTTAGTGAAGCGACATGAGTTGCTCAAATCGAGGTTAGCTTCAAACCTCAAATGTATCCGTCATTGGCCTAGAGCAGCAACTCTTGATGGTTCGTTTTCCCCTGATTCTGAAGACCGCCTCACATTTAACTTCTCTCCCTACGAAACCAAATATACAGCGTGCATCGAATTTTCCAGTGCCTCTATCATTATATGCCATCAATCTCCCTGGAAAGCTCAAAATTCCCCTGGGAGAACTCCTCTTCAATTGAGATCGATTATTTTCAACTAGGAAACAAATATGGCCACCAGACACGAATCCTTTTGGGAGGCGCGCAATGATTATTGTGCGACTATTATTTGGATTATTTCATTATCTTAGACAGCAATAAACTACCAGAATATAGTGGGTAAGCCAAGGTGCCTGGGAATCCATAAAAGAACCACACATTTGAGTTAGTCAACAAAATATGTATTCATGTTTGGGCTATTCTTCAAGCGGATGTGTGTAGTGTTGAAACCTCCTCACGAAATCTGCTTCTGCAACACTATAAAATCCGCCTCTGTGACATCCCGGTACAAGTTGTGCTGAAGGATTCGGTAAAGTTGAATAATAGGTGAATTAGTAAGTCCTATTAGGTTCAATAACTAGTTGAAGTGAGCTGTGTGCGGAAACCTGACTGCACGCGTTTGTTCCATGAGGCAGTTGTGCATGTGTAGTGTAAACATAAATGAATGTGGTCTTGCAATGCTAAGTCTGTCGATGCATATATAATACACAATTCACGCACCTTTTGGTTCCATGTGACCTCAGGTCACTGAAGCTGTAAAAGCCCATTAAAATGTCATGGCGGTTGTTTTTTTTTTCAACGTTCCAACGCGCCAGTCTTAGCCTGATGGAGGTGCGCGGAGACAGATGGCATCATGTGATGTCCAACCACCTCACACTAACCGGTAATTTGGCTGATATATTATCGGATGGTCCCTGGATGCAGCAAATGATAATCGCGACAGGACTTCGATGGACCCAACAGCCATCTCCACGCGAAGCATTTGCCGATTTGGCAGTATTAAGGCCAGTTCATATTTGGTGGTTAAATATTAAAAATTGAAATTTAAAAGCGTCATTAAAACCATTAGAAAGCCCAGCACTACGGGCCACTGATGAATATCGTGCAAATTAATTCACATGAAAAAGCGATCCTAAGCCTTCAGGGATGTGTTGGAGTTCTCCTTTCCCCTCCTCCGCCCTTCGCAAGTAAACAGGCTGGCTTAGCCTACACGAAATAGATGAATAAAAAGCGGTTTGCCTGCCAGTCATCTTCGTTCATCGAATACCAGTGCAACTAATCGCCAAGGAAGGATATTGGGTTATATTGACTCGAACTCCATGGGTAGTTGAGCCAAGATGCCTGAATCAGTGGTCAATGTGCACGGAGGTCCGTACAAGAGCTACACGTAGCTGGAGATGTAGGTAACATCGAGCTATTCGGCCGTGTCGGTGCATTGGCGGTACGTTAAACTTTCGGTCTAAATTCTGCCGTTGAACTGGAGTTCATGGATCGGGTGGTGGGGCCACGGTTCACGCAACAAGCTCTGCTTAGCAATAGAGCCCTGGTTCCTCAAGCCACCCCAACAACAACTCGGATCAAATTTATAAAATAAAATAAAAATATTTAAGTGAAATTTCCTGGTGGGCAAAGATGTGTTTGCTTTCATTTCATGTGGGCTAAGCTCAGCCTTGTTGTGGAATACGCGCAAAGCCGCGCGGTCACATATCGCTGTATATACCCGTTGTACGTGTATGCACGGCATATAAACGGGAACACAGGCGGAAAAGCAGACTCATCGCTGGTCCAAATAGAGCATGACAATGCTTATCCATGTGTATTCGTTCGCATCCAATTCAGTCACCCCTGTCGGCCGATCCACCTCCAGACTCCATGTGCCATCTGTACCATCCCACACGTCCACTCCATGCCACGCTTCAGGTAGCCCTGCCAGTGAGCCAGCGCGAATCTGTCCACGCAATCGTCGCGACGATTTACACCGCAGACTCCGGACAATCCGCCGCGGAGTGGCCAGCGCTACTTCTCCCTGATCACCTCACATAGTCCCTCCTCGTAGATATGCACGTGGGAAACTTGTGTCGCGTATGGATGGGCAAGAAGTTAGCGGATGCGCGCGCCAAGTGTTCCACCCTGGCCAGCCGAGCTCACGGAACGTTCGCAGTTGTTGATGCGTGGCTCAACCACTCCGAGGATTCTCCATCACTTCCGATGTCTTGCCGTTACCATGCGACTTATCTCAAATGGCGGATTCTGCTTCGTTTGATATAATTAACAACCTGACTTTTGAATTGCTGACGTGGCACCAACTGGGAGCGGAAGTATTATTCATGCTGGCCAAAGGTTTCGACTGTGTCTTCCGCACTAATTCTAGCTGTGAGCCCACTCCAGACATCTTATTTTCCGTGACGCAGAGCTGGTGTTGGCGACAGCTTGCTGTCACTCGGGAACAAAGTTGGTATTCTCGAGAGGAGTGGTTGGCTTGGAATTGCGCTGCCCAGTAGCAAAGCGACGTAACTGACTTCGGATCGGTGGGCGATGTGTGATGGTGGGTGAGAGGATTTTAGGTTCATTTTCCTAGTGCGGGGCCATAGGGTTGTACAATACAACCGACCGCTTTCAGTTTGAAAGGGGGCCACGCTTTAGCCACCTTCAGCAATAATTTGTGCGACTAAATTTGTACTCTTATTTTGTTGGCATATGCATCCTAGTATCGTCTGTGTGCGAGGATCTACACTCGCTCTATTTGTGTGTGAGGATTTCCATACCTGCGCCATCAGTGTGTGAGGAAGCCACATCCGCACCATATGTGTGTGAGGAGGCCACACCAGCACTATCTGTGTGTGAGGAGGCCACACCAGCACTATCTGTGTGTGAGGAGGCCACACTCACACCATATGTATGTGAGGAGGCCACACTCGCACCATGTGTGTATGAGGAGGCCACACTCACACCATATGTGTATGAGGAAGCCACACTCGCACCATATGTGTGTGAGGAGGCCACACTCGCATCATCTTTGTGTAAGGAGGCCACACTCGCACCATATGTGTATGAGGAGGCCACACTCGCACCATATGTGTGTGAGGAGGCCATACTCGCACCATATGTGTGTGAGGAGGCCACACCAGCACCATCTGTGTGTGAGGAGGCCACACCAGCACCATCTGTGTGTGAGGAGGCCACACTCGCACCATATGTGTGTGAGGAGGCCACACCAGCACCATCTGTGTGTGAGGAGGCCACACCAGCACCATATGTGTGTGAGGAGGCCACACTCGCACCATATGTGTGTGAGGAGGCCACACCAGCACCATTGTGTGTGAGGAGGCCACACCAGCACCATCTGTGTGTGAGGAGGCCACACTCGCACCATATGTGTGTGAGGAGGCCACACCAGCACCATCTGTGTGTGAGGAGGCCACACCAGCACCATCTGTGTGTGAGGAGGCCACACTCGCACCATCTGTGTGTGAGGAGGCCACACCAGCACCATCTGTGTGTGAGGACGCCACAATCGCACCATATGTATGTGAGGAGGCCACACTCGCATCATATGTGTGTGAGGAGGCCACACTCGCACCATCTGTGTGTGAGGAGGCACTTTAACTCGCACCATCTGTGTGTGAGGAGGCCACACCAGCACCATCTGTGTGTGAGGAGGCCACACTCGCACCATTTGTGTATGAGGAGGCCACACTCGCACCATCTGTGTTTGAGGAGGCCACACACGCACCATCTGTGTGTGAGGAGGCCACACACGCACCATATGTGTGTGAGGAGGCCACACCCGCACCATCTGTGTGTGAGGAGGCCACACCGCACCATCTGTGTGTGAGGAGGCCACACCAGCACCATGTGTGTGAGGAGGCCACACCAGCACCATCTGTGTGTGAGGAGGCCACACCAGCACCATCTGTGTGTGAGGAGGCCACACCAGCACCATCTGTGTGTGAGGAGGCCACACCAGCACCATCTGTGTGTGAGGAGGCCACACCAGCACCATCTGTGTGTGAGGAGGCCACACCAGCACCATATGTGTGTGAGGAGGCCACACTCGCATCATATGTGTGTGAGGAGGCCACACTCGCACCATCTGTGTGTGAGGAGGCGACTCTCGCACCACCTGTGTGAGGAAGCCACACTCGTACCATCTGTGTGTGAGGAGGCCACACTCGCATCATTTTTGTATGAAGAGGCCACACTCGCACCATCTGTGTGTGAGGAGGCCACACACGCACCCTCTGTGTGTAAGGAGGCCACACTCGCACCATCTGTGTGTGAGGAGGCCACACTGCATCATTTTTGTGTGAGGAGGCCACACTGCACATCTGTGTTTGAGGAGGCCACACCCGCACCATCTGTGTGTGAGGAGGCCACACACGCACCACTGTGTGTGAGGAGGCCACACTCGCACCATCTGTGTGTGAGATGCATATTTTGTATGAAGAGGCCACACTCGCACCATCTGTGTGTGAGGAGGCCACACTCGCATCATCTTTGTGTAAGGAGGCCACACTCGCACCATCTGTGTGTGAGGAGGCCACACCAGCATCATCTGTGTGTGAGGAGGCCACACCAGCACCATCTGTGTGTGAGGAGGCCACACCAGCACCACCTGTGTGTGAGGAGGCCACACCAGCACTATCTGTGTGTGAGGAGGCCACATCAGCACCATCTGTGTGTGAGGAGGCCACACCAGCACCATATGTGTATGAGGAAGCCACACTCGCACCATATGTGTATGAAGAGGCCACACTCGCATCCTCTGTATGTGAGGAGGCCACACACACGGTGAGTGGCAGCCGGTGGAACACCAGTCAGTTGGCAGCAGGTGCAACACCAGTCAGTTGGCAGCCGGTGCAACACCAGTCAGTTGGCAGCAGGTGCAACACCAGTCAGTTGGCAGCAGGTGCAACACCAGTCAGTGCCGACTCCCGGCAGCAGCTGGTGTGGCCTGGTGCCGGGCCGCCCGGATGTGCGGCTGATTGGCTGTTTCACGGCGCGCTCCCGCCGCGCCGCAATGGTCTCAATCATCTATTCCGATCGTCCGGCTGTCGGGAACAATGGCGGCGCGTGCGGGCCGACACCTCAGCTGTCGGTCGGCTCCGGCAGCGGCGAAAATCACATCAACAGAAACATGCAATTTTCGCTAACTCAATCATTACACGGCGGCACCCATCGGACGGGGGACTCGAACCTGCGCCCATCTGCGAGCCCGTCCTCTCGCCGGCTCTCCCCTCTGCAACCTCGGCTCACACCCGACGCCATAATGACGCCGGCTCTACAGCATGCAACCTGTTATTATGCGTCGCTCTCCATCCGAGTCTTCAACGAACCATAACGCGGCCCCCGGCCCGACAGACGGCTCCCCCGGCCTGACATATTGGCCTGAAAATTACCCCCCTGCCGGCGCGCCGTCGGCGCCCCCTCGGCGCTGCCCCGCTGAATAACTGATCACCCGACCGCCCTCGGCGCGAGCGGCCGTACAATCAGCCAGCGCCGACAAAACCTCGGCCGAAAACAAAAAGGCCCAGTCGGAGCCGGGCACGCGCGCTCGTCACGGCTCTCAGCTGTCGAGTGTGCCACCGGCGGCGTCACGGCGCGTCACGGCCGCCGGCCACGTGACCGAACGCCGCCGGCCAACCGCCAGTCACGTGACCGGACACCAACGGCCTACCATCAGTCATGATTAGCAGACATCGGGCATGTTGCTGATGTCGATTTCCGTCGGGCGTCAGTCACGTGACCAGCTGCCATGCACGTCACTATCTCAAGTCGCGTGGTCAGTTCCCATACACGTCACTATCTTCATGTCACGTGACCATCAACTATGCAAGACACTGTCCTCAAGTAAGTCACGTGGGTAGTCGCCATACACGTCACTGTCCTCAAATCACATGGCCAGTGTCCATGCACGTCAATGTCTTCATGTCACGTGACCACCACACGCCTTACGCGTCCCTGTCCTCCAGTCACGTGATCGACAGCCATGCACTTCACCGTCGTCAAGCCACATGATCAGCCGCCATCCGCGTCACCGCCGTCCGCGTCTGTTGGATCGTCACCGTCCTCAAATCACGTGCCCGGCCGCCCTGCCCGTCACTATCCTTAAGTCGCGTGACGGTGCACCAGGCACGTGGCCGTCCTCCAGCTGCGTGACGATTCGCCGACCGCGTCACGGTCCACCAGTCCCGTGACCGCCCGCCATCGGCCGGCTACCACCTGCGTGACGATCCAACAGATGACCGCACCACTCCCGGACACAGTTCTGTCGCCGGCCGGCCTGTCATGCAACGGGTCGGACACAACAACACTGCCCCCCCCCCCTCGCCCCCACCCATCCCCGACTCATCCCACACATTCACTGATGCTGAGACACTTGCAATGCTGTTTCGACACGGCCATCGGCGCTGAGACATTCTCAGTGATGACCCTTGCCGGCGTCGAGACACTCTGGATTGATACACTCGAACAGTGGGAAGAGTCCGCCGCTGAGGGCGGACTCTCTGTCGTTATCGGTGCGGTAAGCCACTGTGGACTGGCCGTTGAAGCGACACCATCGCCTGCGACAGGTGGTGGTGAATTGACGAACTGGTGATTTTCCACTAGAGAACGATGGGAGTTGCGCCGACTGCTGTGATATCGTGGTAACCTGTATCTTTTGAAGTGACATGGACTACAGGCAGTGCATATCATGTTGTATCATGAGCTTTGTTCAAATGGATTTACATGTGCACAGTACTGGCAAAATGCGCACCATTAGACATCCGGCACTGTTTTTACTGCAGGCGTTTATTGACCCATCCAATCATGCGCTTGTGTCCAGTTGCTAGTGCGGTAGGCAGACAGTATGGAAAACTTCACGTTCGCAGATAACATTCCTAATCAGTGATCCACTGTCTACTAACCCAAACACCAGGCTGAACGCTATGTTGAAGGTAGCTTGCGGCAAATCCGAATGGGATTGACATTCTGATGCCCCGCAACTGTAACACCGCATGCAAAATGTATATAGACGCTTGCAAGATATTTTCTTCTTCAGACCAAAGTCCTAAACAGCATTGCCGCCCCGGTAGCTCAGTTGGTTAGAACGCTGGCCTACACTGCCCTTCCCAGTCCTGGCAACACAAGGTTCTAGTCGCTTCATGCGCTCGCATTTAGCCTCCGGTTGGGAGGGTCAGTTGGCAGCTGGCCCGATAAGGCCGGGACGAGGTACCGGGCGACCGTGTCGGTGCATTGACGGCACGTTAAACTTTCGACCGAAATTCTGCCGTTGAAATGGAATTCATGGATCGGGTGGTGGGGCCAGGGTTCACGCAACAAGCTCTGCTTAACAATAGGACCCTGGTTCATAAAGCCACCCCAGCAAGGACTCGGATTAAATTTATGTTATTTAAAAATTTAATTAAAAAATATAAAAGTTGTTTGTATTTTTAGACATCAGCCGATGGGTCTGCATCACCACAAGGACCTATGCCAGCTGCATTACTACAGTAGCGCTGCTGCTGCTACCCTATGCCGTGCATGCTGTTCCTCCGTGCCTGCTGCATCACCGTAGCACCGCCGCCGCTGTTCTATGCCTGCTGCATCACTCCAGTACCGGTACTGCTGCTCCATGCCTGCTGCATCACTGCAATATTTCTGCTGCTGCTGCTCCACTTTGCCACTCTATATCAGCTGCACCACTGCAGTACTCCTGTAGCTGTCCTATATCTACTGCTATTATATACCCACTGCATCACCGCAGTACCCCTGTAGCTGTCCTATATCTACTGCTACTATATTCGAGCTGCACCACTGCAGTACCCCTGTAACTGTCCTATATCTACTGCTACTATATACCCACTGCATCGCCACACCGCAGCCGCCAATCACCCAGCCGACCGAGGTAAGCCTATTACTGCTTCCGACCGAGCGACCTCGACAAGTGTGCCTGGGGCCTGCCGCCCGGATGTGGCCGCGTACTCGCACGGCTGGCATTAATGCAAATCTTCAACAACTCGATCGAATAACGTAATTTCAGCAGGGTTAAGTCGAACTTGGCTGTCTTGTGTGGCGTGCTGGTTTTGAGAGAATTTTCAGCCACCGTTTAAAGTTACCCGGTCCGGCGGTAGGTTGAAATGGCGTTGAATTGCACCACGGTGTCTTCAGGTTTTCCTTTTATATGGCATATGGACAACGGTAGAGCATTATTTGATCGCGTTTATTGCTTTAATCTGGTATTTCGGTTGGTGTGCCCTAATGACATTAGAGTGAATGATTCGCAGAGGGCTCTGTGATCGACGTGCCCGCCAGATCGAAGAGTTAGAATTCAGCGGCAGTCTGTGTACCAAAGGTCCCGGGTTCGACACTAGCGCCGCTCCTGACATTTTCCAATCCCGCGGCTCACCGGCGAAACAGTGTGGGCGGCGCCATTGGCCGTGAATGTGCAGAAAGTGCGTCGTGAGCCACCCAATAAACCACAATTCAGCGGCGGAATGAAGGGCGAGGGATCGATTCACCACTGTTGCTCCGACACTGCCGCACTGCTGGCACGTCTCCGGTATGCTAGCTGCTAACACGCCAGACAGCGCTAGCATTTTCTGGCTACTGCCTGGCCACTGCCTGGTCAGCTGGCCCTGCGGCTAACTAGGAGCGCGTGTAGCGACTTAAGCGCTGCCTTGTCATAACTGCGGAGACAAGCGTTTTTTTTTACAGCCGGACCACTGGGGTAGCGGTAGAAGACGTTAATTAAGTTTGGGTTGACTAATTTGAATTCCAATACATTTTGATAGTTCATGAAGTTTACTCCCCAGAAGAATCTCAGTTTTCCGTGATATATTGTTAATTTAAAATGCGGAACATGCAATGATGATATGTACACACACACATATATATATATATATATATATGTATATATATAATATACGTGTATATATATATAATATTCGTGTATATATATATATATATATATATATATATATATATATATATATATATATATATATATATATATATATATATATATATAATATATATATATATATATATAATTTGTGTATATGTATGTTTATGCATTTGTATATACATATAAGTATATGTATATATATACACATGCATAGTTTTTCAGTGGCCTCGCTGGAGAACACCCGTCAGATGGCGTAAGTTGAACAGAGTTGGCAAAAATGTAAGTTCTCAAGTGCTTGATTCCAAATTGTTTGTCCAAATGTATATGTTCTGTGATTATCCATGCCGTCCTGATAAGCTGTCCCGCATAACACTACTGTACTGCGGCACAGTCTGAACAGGCATCACATTCAGGGGACATCTAGTGAGAATGATCGAAACTACACAAAATTGCTGAAGTTTTCCTCACTGACTCGACCAAGGAGCACAGCCAGGATGAATTTCGTTATGCAGGCCAATGCCTAAAAAAGTAAAATTGCTGTCTCAGGACAACTTTCCACGGGGGCAAAATAAACCCAATGAAGAGGGGGGTTCTTCTTTCTCAACCCAACATTGTCTCTGCTCTGCTGATTCAACCCCTTATTCTTTTTTCAAACAGTGTATTATCTAAGGATACGTTAGCAATGTCAGCAGTGACTTCGCAAGAATTATCTGGAATCTCTTCTAATTATGAAAGGTACGAAAGCTTTGATAAAGATTCCCAGTAAAAGTTGCCCTTGGCATAGCTAAACCTATTTGAAACCGTCAGTTCAAGTGGTTCCGAAAATATGAGAGAGGCAAAATGACGCTTTAAAACAGCTGAAACTTAAGTACCTGAAATAATACACCATAGTCCCAGCTGGTGCTCAAATTTCGCGACAATTGGAGCACTAATCTCAGCGTGGTTCTCAGCATGTCGGTGGCTCTCCGTGGTCCCCACGATACTGTCCAGCAAAACACAACTGTACTGCGGCACAGTTGGGGCAGGGATTGCATTCATAGGACATCTAGTGAGAAGAATGGAAACTTACGAATACTGTTCCCGATGGACGTTTGACGTACCCCACATAAATAGCACTTAGCAAAGGTAATGGCGAATCGAATGTAGGGGCTCAGTTACAGCGGAAACGAAGCGACACAACCCCACCCCCCCCCCCACACACACACAACTTTGTTTCTCGGAACTGAACGCTACGCTATTAGATATAGCATGAACTGATCTACACCTCCCCACCAAAAAAAAAATCGATTCCCCAGCCCCAACGTTTAGGTCACGACGAATCAAATGCTGTTTGGGCTGCTTGCCTCTGCCCAGCTGAACTGCATGGGACTCTGTATAAAATGTGATTTTAGCATATATCCTGCCAACCGTAAGTCTGAGCGCTTCTGCGTCTAAGTGAGTCCCTTTCATGGTGTGCTGATAGGCGGAAACAGAACCGAGTTCGGTTTGGTCACTGTAAAGCGTGTAACATCGATGTGGTCCTCGACACTAGCACTGGGATCAGCGCGTATTATAAGCCGATATCTCCCTCCCCTCCTATTAGCATGCCGAAACCGATTTTGAGACTGGCTGTCGAGCTAGAAAAGTCAGCATAAAAACTGAAGAATGAGCGTAGAAAAAAATCGTACAACATTTTACAGACAGGGATAAGTGTGCCTTGGAATAAACCCCTGCATATCAATACCAGTGTATCGCTTGAGTGTTTGTTTTGAATCAGCAATGTAATCGCTTTGAGTGCAAGGGTACAGCAGTGTGTGGATGAGAACAAGAATTAGTGATATTAAGATGCAGGGACGGAGACGAGCGCTCCACCAGCTGGGCTACCCCTCCCCCGACAAGGCCACGGTCGGCTCACTGCTCACGGGCAGATACCTGCTGGATGTCATATTCCGTCCGAATGTGGAAATGTTGCGCCATTCGCCACTCCTAAATACGAACAATGACATCGATGAAATCGAAAGCAACCGCATCAGCTTCAACATACGATCCCCACCACTAAGAGGTACATATCGGGTGCTTCTGAGGTGCACTGCTGCTCGAGGGCCGGCCTGTTGTCATCTCTGTTCTTTAGCGATTACACTTCCACTACGGTGGCACCAAGCACAAACGTCCAGCCGGCAATGACGTCATAGGCATGCCCGATGATACGGCGGGATGAGCCCAACAGGTGTAGCCAGTCCGCCCTTTTTAGCCATTGTTCTCGGTGCACCATATGGTGTGATGGGACTAATGCGCCTGTCGGTCGCGCCCCCTCTGCTTCGGCGCGATAATGGGACCGCGTCAGGGTGGAGGGGCGGGCAGGGGCGGATGCGGCGGGGATGTAGGGGGGGCGACGCCCCGCCACCAAGCCGGGCAGACCGATTGACAAACACTCCAGGCTGGAGCACTATTGAAACGGAACCGGTGTGAGATCATTGGGATGCTGATTTGCCGGGTCGGAGGAGGGGAAGGAAGGGGAGGGATGGGGACGCATGTGCCAGAGCTGCACTTACTGGGCGGCTCTGTTAACTATTAGTTGTTGTATGTTGGCTACGTTGATTTCCTACCGCTTGACCTGGAAACTTGCCATTAACGCTGCATCAATGGCGAGACGCTACTCGCCTATTTCGCCACAGCATTGCTCAAATACACAGCAGGCAGTTTGAAGGCTATAACTGAAACGAAATATCGTTAGTACAAACGAAACTGATATTGCTTAACTGACAGAAGATGTAACAGCATATCCATAATAATTGTGGCGTAGTGAATGGTATGTATGTGGTAACTCGTGTATTCTGCTACACTTCATCTGGATCGATAGTCTGGACAAACTGAACACAGACATTTGTCTCCAGAATGGTTCTCAAACACAATTTGTCCACGCAGGACGCTTGGACGCTTGGACGCTCGGACACTTGGTCCACGCCTGGAACACTTGTGACTGGCAGATTCGAATGGACCGGCACATGTATATCTACTGTTTCTTGTAATTATTCCGCTGGTTCGAGGAGACCACTTCATCGAGAGCGCTTATGCACAATTTTAATTCTTTCGACCATGCTGAGGTACTAAATGCTGTATAGAAATACTTCCACATCATACCATACCATCAATGCATCATACTATTCCAGAGATGCATCATCTCTGAAATGGTATGATGCATTGATGATGGTATGCATATATTATCTCTGTCTGATATGAGTCGACTCTTTCCGAGACCCAATGCTTGTTAAATGCATTGGTACATGCATGATGCAAATGCATCTCGACAGCATGCATTGGTGAATGGGATTGACATGGCTTAATCGAATCGACAATTGGTGTGCTTCCGCAAGTGCTAGGGTTCGCAAGTGCAAGAGCCTTTGATTCGATGTCCTGATTCGTGCACACTTGGCATGTTCATTCTGTGAAGTGATCGATGTGAGCCATTGAAGCCGCCATGCATATGGATGTGCGTAAGATCGATACATCACCATGAAATACAATACACTGTCACGTGATGTGACTGCCACCAAATTGATCGCTAGGAGTTGCTTACAAAATAATAGGCAGCAGTTTGGACACAAAGCGCAGTAGGGTTCCCGTAACCCTCGCTCGTGCACGGCAAATTGCCATGTGCCCAGTGCAGCGCGGTAGAGGCTTGCTGCGATCACCTGGTGTGCATAAATAGTGATTGCTGGAAACAAATCCAGTGTGTTGGACGTGGTGAAAGTCTTGCGATTGATGTCCAATTTGTATGCTTCAGGTAGCTGATTTATATGGTCAGTTTGAGGTTCAGGATGTTCACAGTTTATCGTTCTCTGTGTAGTGTCAATGGCAGATATACGTTTGACATGTTCACCATAATGTTTCGGAGTATCTTATGACACAAATAATATCTGATTTCCTACATTTTGACTTACAGATCAACGGTCACACGGAATCGATGTGTTGGCCTTGTTGTGGAAGCCTCCGAAATAGGGCATGAAATATTATTTCTTTGAATCTGTGGCAGCAGCGGTCACCGAATTCAGTTCCAGCGTCCTGATTAACCCTAGAGTGACTGAAAAGCAAAACGAGGTCAGCTAGTGTCAGGTTGAGACAATGACCTCCAATGATCTTGGTAAGTTCGATTTCTTAAGTACGTCAGTTGGATTGACCCTACTACATCCAAAATAGCCATTTCGAGATAAGTGAGACTATTCACTGATAGCTCCATTTTTCTGTCGAAAATAAATGGTGGGCCATGTTACCCTAATGACGTCACATGTCAGTGACGTCCAAGGACATCTTCTAATTTACTAAACCGGCAAAGTATGCCCGGCACCGTGCGAGCGTGTTAGCAATTCTTTTATTATATGAATTTGCTTTGCAGAGGTAGCAAAAATCGTCAAATAGTTGTATTCATTGTCACGCTCTATGCACGAACGGTTAATTCCTGTACTTTACAAGAGGCAGCCCGCGCATGCATTGCCCTATCTTTTCTTTTGTTGAATTAACCCATCATTTGCTTTTATCTCTTCTCCCTCTAAAACCATCGAAATGTTTTGTGAAAGTTCACGCTCACGAACCTCTGCCTTATAATGATACACTTGCACATTGGACATGAATTCCCACGACACGAAGAACAGCATAGACATTGCTTGTCGATGAGTCAATAAAAAGGGCCGAAAAGAAGGAAAACCAGAAGTGTATGTGTACGGACATGTGTGCTTTTCACACCTCGTCTTCCTGCCTACACCGGCACTCCACCACGCGCCTGACGGCCTCATTTCCGGCGCTTGAATCGTCGTCGCTCGCTCCTTTGCTGGGAGAACGGCTCCCTGGCGGCCGCGGAGGGCTGTTCCCTTGGATTGCCTGCATAACGGTCCATTGCAGGTGAATGGGGAGAGGTTTGTGACGAGCAGCGTCAGTGACCAAGAGCAGCCAGTGTCGAATGGCGCGCAGTGAGCCGTGGTGAGAGGCCCATGTACCCATCGCCGAGGGGTGACGAGCCGCTGATGACGGGGAGAGGGGGAGAGGGAGAGAGGCAGGTGGCCGGGCCGGCCACCGCCGATCTCACGCCGCACGTGCGATCGGCGTCTTCTCGTCTGTCAGCTGGCCGGCTGCGGGCAACGTTTCAGCCTGGTCGGCACAGTATGCCGTCCAGTCGATGTTGCTCAGCAGCTGCTGCTGAGCTGCTGCAGCAACTCAGCAACTCAGCAGCTCAGCGGTCAGCCCCAAACGCCATATCCACCGGCCGGTAGATTGTGTTCGTCGGTGACGTTGGTCTCAGAAGAGCGGATTGTCACACGGGCTCCGAGCGTACGTCGCACGGCCGAAGACAGCACCGGAGGGGAGTCGGCGATCCTCGGATGCCGACGACGAAAATGTCGGCCATTGGCGGAGGTCATAACGCGCCCACACACGTCACCGAAGCGACGGCGGATAGTCGCCCGTGAGAAGTGCTGGGGCGTCACGCCGGGGGCAATGGTGCATGCCGTAACCAGTGTGCCGTAACCCCCAGACGTTGCCGTAACCGGGCGCTGCATGACCAGCGCAGTCGATGCGCCCCTGAACCCCGATAACCAACCAACCAACCAACGTTGCCGTAACCCCCGTCACGTGCCGTGACCAGTGTGCCACGTCGCGCCCGTTCCGCCGCCGACCCCCCCCTCCGCGCGACTGACCATCCCGCTGTGCCTCACGACCGGCCACAACGGAGCGATCGCCGGCGGGCGACCACACGCTGTTGGCCCGCAACTCGTGGCCGCGGCGCCTCACGCTCCGCCGGTGGACACCAACACAGCTCATCGACTGCCGACCGCCCCACAGACCGGGAAGGACGCCTCAGGCTACCGGACCCGGCCGGTGGCAGCGCGGTGGTAAACCGCGGATGTGTACGCCAGGATTTGGCTGGAAATTGTGTCGCGGCCCTAGCGAACTGCAGCCGTCGCGCCGGCCTTCGCAGAATGTCGAGCGATGCTCAACATTAGGGGCGTTCCGGTCCCTCTTTATGATGTGTCGGTTGGATCAGAATCAAGAAATCGTAGTGGTTTGTGAGTTTACGCTGCAGTTCGTGAGTTGTTCAGCACTTTTGCAAAAGATGAGGGTTAGAGGACGAGTGGTCTAGGGGTAAGTTGCTCGTCTCACAATCGAAAGGTTGTGGGTTCGAGTCTCACCTGTCGCTACTCTTCGCCTGCGACCAGTGGGCGTGAGAGGTTGGCGACGCTACATGACTCAACGGTCGATGTGTCGTAAAAATCAATAACCAAATGATGAGTGTCACAATAGTCCGCATCGAACGTTATTTTTATATTTAATTTCAGATACTGAAATGTTTAATTATTTAATATGGCTTGTAAGGCTGAACGTGTGGGTACATGCCATGCAATCTTTTCTTCGTTTTGATCTTCATTTTTATTTTTATTTTCATCATTTCTGAGGGTGGATGTTAAATTATTTGTCACAATTTTCTGGGTCGTAACACGAAGTCGGATAGCCTGATTTTTACAACACAGACTCCATGGCCTGGATAAGATGAATGGTGAAAACAAGACCATTTCTACAGTCATGAGAGTCTCAGAATTAAGCTTAGACACCAACCGGGCTGAAATAGACTTAATACAGCTTGTTCTTCATGCAGATGGCGATGGGCATGGAAACAAGCATGATGCCCACCGCCAGCCCTAGGGTATCAACATTTGATTCAATGTCTGGTTTTGTTTGTTTGTTTATTGGTTGGTTAACGACACACTTTATGCACATTCACGGCCAATGGCGCCGCCCACACTGTTTCGCCGGTGGGCCGCTGGATTGGGAAATGTCCCGAGCGGCGCTAGTGTCGAACCCGGGACCTTTGGTACCCAAGCCCGACACCTTAACCACTCGGCCATCCCCGCCTTCAATATCTGGCTTGTCACCTGTGATTGTCAGTCAGCGTTTGCCAGCGTTCACCACGGCTTTGCGATGGCCAGGCATGCTTGACCCGCTGGAGATGTGAGGGTAATTAGGGTTTTCTGTGGCAAGATTAGTTGGTAATGCCATGTTTTTAATTGGAGGTGGTAGCTTATTAAACTTTCTATGATGCTTAAAAACACTTCCAATGATTTCGTTTCCGCCATTGATATCCATGAAACCATTGAACATTGCACATACGATATCAACCTATGTTTTACATAGGTGACAATATAGGTTATATAGGTTATATAGGTTTTATATTCGTCGTGGCGACACGCCCGCACCGGCGAGTGATGTGCACAAGCCGACGGAACATGTACTCGCGCAAGCTGGCGACCCATTCGCTCGACTGGTCACGTACCCACGTCAGCGGGGCCAGCTCCCGTACCGGCGGGCCACGTACCCACGTCAGCGGGCCCAGCTCCCGTACCGGTGGGCCACGTACCCACGTCAGCGGGTCCAGCTCCCGTACCGGCGGGCCACACACACCTACGTCAGAAGATCCAGCTCTCGTATCGGTGAGCCACGTACCCACACCAGCGGGCCCAGCTTCCGTACCGGCGGGCCACGTACCCATGTCAGCAGGTCCAGCTCTCGTATCGGCGGGTCAGGCGGCGTCGCCTGTAGCGAGTCCGCTCGTCAGCGCGGACCAACGGATTCCGGGCCGAGCCGGCGGGCCAGCGGCTTATGACGAGACGTTGCTACCAAATCTAACTGAGGCCGAACTTCTCGGCCTCAGCAAAGCATAAAGTACCCAACTCTCTCAGCAAAACTGTGGAAGTCTACATCGAGCTCCACGGTCGCTCCTTCAACGTCGCCACCGCCGGCGTCCGAGCGGGGCCGCTGGCGAAGCTGCTGCTGCACAGCTGCCGCGACCTCCCCCTGCTCTCCGCGATATGGGCCCGCGGGACGGCGCGGACCTGGGCTGGAGCTGGGTCCGGTCCGGGGTGTGGCTGTGCCAAACCACCGCTCGGCGCGCCGACCGGCGGACGGCGTGTCAGCCGTCGGAGCCGTGCAGATCGCCCCGGTAAAAAAAAAAATTCGAGTAGTTTTTGCATCATAGTTTCCAAAGTTGCAATTTTATATGCATTTGCTTTTCCTGATGACGTTCTACTGCTCCGTGATAATTCCGAAAACGCCGTCCTGTGTTAAGAGATAGGACATGCGAGCTTCTCCCTCGCTTGAATCAACTGTTGCCCATGTCTCACGAATTTCCATTGGCGCTAGCTTCGGAGGTCTCCACTTTCGACATGTTAAGATGTCCAAATAGGACCGGCCGTGGGTCCTATTCCATGTACGTCGTACGTACGGGTTGACGCTAGGCAAATTGCCAAAAATTAGTTGTAGAATTGCCATTAATGCCATTGCGATGTGCATAAATTCAGCTCCTAAGCTTACCTGGGCGCATGTGTCCAATCCACCACCTGCCACGGCATCACCGAGCATAACCCTTGTCTCGATTTATTTTGCCTATCAAATTTGCATGGTGAAATCTGTTTTAAGTTTGAATAGTACATTCTGTTAAAACTCATCTTTCCAATGGGGCCCCATGGCATCCCTCACCGCCTACCCAGAGCTGGTTTGAGGTTCACCACGCTGCCATGTCGATCTTGACATATGTCAGCGTAATTATTTCATATCCGACTTACTTTCAAGAGGAAAATGCCGATAGATCCCCGAAGCATATGGCAGATAGGACATACATGTCACGTGTGAAATAATGTTTTGCAAATGGTGATAGTATACCGAAACGCTTTGAACGAATAGCCGACATCGAACGAGTGCCTGACGACCTAGTTGAAGATCAAAGATGGAAAACCCGGGAACTGGAAAGAACTACCAATAAGCTTTTCAAAGCATCATCTTGGAACACAATGTTTTTATCCGACATGCCTTGCGTTCAAGTCCTTGTAATATGACTTCATGGAACCGTATGAACATTTAAAACAACCTGAAGTGCAGGCCGAATGTGTGAATCATGTAATAGTTATGGTATGCATTTCGAGGCAGAGTATGTCTGATAATAATATTATATTTCAATACTTGGTGCCTGGGCATAGATATGACCTTCCAGTCGTACATAAAGAATACACACACACACACACACACACACACATATATATATATATATATATATATATATATATATATATATATATATATATATATATATATATATATGTGTATATAGTTGTATATAATACACGCGCTAGAAAAAACTAGAGTTAATGAAGCGATACAGAGATAAAGAGGAGCTATATGACCTTTGCAGTCGATGCGCCCCTAAAATACAAATAGATAAAGAGGAAGTTGGAACGAGCAAGGATGGATGGATCGATGCATGGGGTGCAACCGATCAGTGGATATGGAAGCTTAAGGGACGCACTAACAGGTATGATTTGACGCTGGCTTGCAAACACTTTTTAGAACGTTGGCAGCACCGTGACCATGCGAGCTTGGGGGAGCAGCAACGGTCGTTTGGTGCTGAGCCTTGAACTTCCGGTCAAAGCTGTACGGACAACTCATGCGAACGGTTCATTGGTTTAGGGTCCACGCAGGGTGTCATGCTTGTTATGATTTTCAGTCCATACAGCCACTCCAACTCGCATTCGAATCACAGCATATTGGAAAGCACAGCACCCCAACCCAGCATTTGGTGTGTGCTTTTTGTTGGATACTTTTAATCGTCGCTTTACATGCAGCTTGTACATGCATGCTCCAGTTACCTTATGCATCACTTGCCTTGATAGCAATGCACACTGGCGAGTGGGAATGTACCTACATATATACGGGACTCATGACGCAGTTGTTCTTGGATGCAGTGTAGCTGGAATCTGTAAGCTCTAAAACTAGTGGCGAAAGCGCAAACTGAGCGCACGAATGCAACTGGAGCTCAAGAACTTGGAATGGCAGCTCCGTCTCGCTTTCTCTGCGGCAGACGTACACAGCCACCTGTTATTATATCCGTGCCGGCCTGACCGAGATGAACTATCTGATGCGGCGGTGGCGCCGGTCATCCGTCTTGTCTGGCTGGGCAGCCTCTGATGAGGATGTATGGTGGGGAGGCACAGACGATTTATGGCCGGCCCGCAGCATCGGCGCCGGCATCCTGAACACGGACACGTGATGATCTACACACGGCTCCGCTACCACTGTGGTAGTGCTGCTAGTGCTGATCTACACACGGCTCCGCTATCACTGTGGTAGTGCAGCTAGTGATAATCTACACACGGTTCCGCTACCACTGTGGTAGTGCAGCTAGTGATGATCTACACACGGCTCTGCTACCACTGTGTAGTGATGTACAACGGTCGTACCAGCTAGTGTTGATTATGATCTACACACGGCTCCGCTACCACTGTGGTAGTGCAGCTAGTGATGATCTGCACACGGTTCCCCTACCACTGTGGTAGTGCAGCTAGTGATGATCTACACACGGCTCCGCTATCACTGTGGTAGTGCAGCTAGTGATGATCTACACACGGCTCCGCTACCACTGTGGTAGTGCAGCTAGTGATGATCTACACACGGCTCCGCTACCACTGTGGTAGTGCAGCTAGTGATGATCTACACACGGCTCCGCTACCACTGTGGTAGTGCAGCTAGTGATGATCTACACACGGCTCCGCTACCACTGTGGTAGTGCAGCTAGTGATGATCTACACACGGCTCCGCTACCACTGTGGTAGTGCAGCTAGTGATGATCTACACACGGCTCCGCTACCACTGTGGTAGTGCAGCTAGTGATGATCTACACACGGCTCTGCTACCACTGTGGTAGTGCAGCTAGTGATGATCTACACACGGCTCCGCTACCACTGTGGTAGTGCAGCTAGTGATGATCTACACACGGCTCCGCTACCACTGTGGTAGTGCAGCTAGTGATGATCTACACACGGCTCCGCTACCACTGTGGTAGTGCAGCTAGTGATGATCTACACACGGCTCCGCTACCACTGTGGTAGTGCAGCTAGTGATGATCTACACACGGCTCCGCTACCACTGTGGTAGTGCAGCTAGTGATGATCTCACACGGCTCCGCTACCACTGTGGTAGTGCAGCTAGTGATGATTGCCCGGTCACCACTGTGGTAGTGCGCTAGTGATGATCTACACACGGCTCCGCTACCACTGTGGTAGTACAGGTAGTGCTGATCTACACACGGCTCCGCTACCACTGTGGTAGTGCAGCTAGTGCTGATCTACACACGGCTCCGCTACCACTGTGGTAGTGCAGCTAGTGCTGATCTACACACGGTTCCGATACCACTGTGGTAGTACATCTAGTGATGCTCCGCGTGCGGCTTCGCTGCCACTGTGACAATGCAGCACGTAATGATCTGTCACCTCTGCAGCAATGCAGCACGTGATGATCTGCTACCGCTGTGACAATACCCACGATCCGGCCTCGTGATCTGCCTCCGGGGCTCCGCTAAAACTGTGGCAACACATCCGGTGGTGATCTGTCTCCGGCTCCGCTGCCACTATGATAATGCGTCACATGATGCACCTGCGGCTCCGTTATCACTGTGATAATGCGTCACATGATGGTGTACCCACGGCTCCGTTATCACTGTGATAATGCGTCACATGATGATGTACCCGCGGCTCCGCCACCACTGTGATAATGCAGCACGCAATGATCTACTCATGGCTTCGTTGCTATTTTGATAATGCAGCACGTGGTGATCTTCCGACGTATCCCCGCCACTGTGATGGTACGGCGCATGATGGTGTACCCACGGCTCCGTTATCACTGTGATAATGCGTCACGGAATGATGTACCCACGTCTCCGTTATCACTGTGATAATGCGTCACGGAATGATGTACCCACGGCTCCGTTATCACTGTGATAATTCGTCACGGGATGATGTACCCACGGCTCCGTTATCACTGTGATAATGCGTCACGGGATGATGTACCCACGTCTCCGTTATCACTGTGATAATGCGTCACGGGATGATGTACCCGCGGCTCCGTTATCACTGTGATAATGCGTCACGGGATGATGTACCCGCGGCCCCGTTATCACTGTGATAATGCGTCACGGGATGATGTACCCACGTCTCTGTTATCACTGTGATAATACGTCACGGAATGATGTTCCCACGGCTCCGTTATCACTGTGATAATGCGTCACGGGATGATGTACCCACGTCTCCGTTATCACTGTGATAATGCGTCACGGAATGATGTACCCACGGCTCCGTTATCACTGTGATAATGCGTCACGGGATGATGTACCCACGTCTCCGTTATCACTGTGACAATGCGTCTCGGAATGATGTACCCACGGCTCCGTTATCACTGTGATAATGGGTCACGGGATGATGTACCCACGTCTCCGTTATCACTGTGATAATGCGTCACGGAATGATGTACCCACGGCTCCGTTATCACTGTGATAATGCGTCACGGGATGATGTACCCACGTCTCCGTTATCACTGTGATAATGCGTCACGGAATGGTGTACCCACGGCTCCGTTATCACTGCGGTAGCACATCCTTACATACTATGACATGGCTGTGGTCTGCTATTATCATAGTAGTAGCGGACCGTAGATACCAACACTTCAAACCCCATCCAAACCTTCAATAATTTAGTGCTGACTGTGTTCGAGGTGAGTGGTTCAGTAACAATCCAACCTTGATGGCGGAAATCCGGGCGGACGTTGTAAGTGGCATCACAGTCCACCCTCTATTATACTGCTTACGCCTTCAGTAGAACTTTCCCTCACCGTACCAGATACAACCCAGCTTCATTGCCTAAGGTAAGCAGTGTTTCAATGGGAAGGAGGAACCCCGATGCCCGTGGTGGTCGATGTGGGGGGACTGTTTCCCTTCCCTGTATGGGCGTCGAGTCGCCACCACGGGGACAGGGAGCAGTTACTTTGGAAGACTCGACCGAAAAGCCCTCTGGTCCCCCTGTCCAACCCCGTGCCGATACCAATTCTCCTCCGCACCTCGATGTACATGCCATCTGGATGGGATATGATGAGGAGTCATCCTGCGGAGTTATCGAGTTATCCTTCAACTTAGCATAATTTAGTGGTGGTAACCTATAATATATTGATATTGTTATCAATGAACCATGTGTACAATGTGGTTCATTGATAACAATAGCAAGCGTTCGACATAGATGGAGTGCGCCGAAGTCCACATTCGCTAGCATATTCCATGGATCAATGTCAAGCTTAATAACGGTCGTCCATATGAAAAGCATGCATGCCTCGAAACATAGGTGGCCTAGATCAGGTCAGCATAAACCGAATAGGGTTAAAGGAAATGCATAATAGTAAGCCTGGACCTTCATATCGTTCTATGCATTTCAATGCCCGTGCTTAGGATGGACCATTCATTTGCATGTTAACGCAACTGTCCTTTGTGTTGACATGGATTAACAAAGTTAGCATCTTCTTTACCACGTATTTGTTGACCCATCCAGATCCAGATATCAGCTACCAAGAATACCAAGTCGGTCTGAACATTCGTAGTCTTATTCGCTTCACGACAGTTTGAGCTTCGTAATGGAAGGCTTCGCGTGGCATCTTCGAGACAGTTGCAACACTAACAGAACGGCATTGGAGCTCTACGACGACGGCTTGGCAAACCGTCGGTGGACTCAGGAATCATGACGAAACGCAATCTAAATTGATTTCATTTTGTAGTTTGCCGTCATTCACAAAACACAAAATGAGAGCCGTTAAAGGACGACTTGCCCCGAAGTGTTTGGAGGTGTATTATTCGGCGCATGCTGTAAGCAAATCCTTCAGTTCGCCATCGGCTCGTGTGCGTGGCGGGAGGCACTTTTCCTGCCGTGCCGCGGCCACTCCCCAGACGGTGCTGACTGGCCCGATCGCGACAGTATTGTTTCCGGCACGCCACAAACGCTAATGGCTCCGTTTGTTATTCAATGGGCTCCTTAGGTATGCATTGACGTGGCGGCCACCCGGGCAGCGCTAACTCCCAGCGGCCGACCCCGGCTAATGTCTGGATTAAACTTTGTCCCGCTTTAATCGGTTCAGCCGAAGCTGACTAGTCACATGCAAGTCCCGCGATCTTCGCTGGCAGCCGGCAACAGTGCAGCGTGGTCTCCTGTAGTTACCGGAAACAGTGCAGCGTAGTCCCCTGACAGTCACTGGTGACGGTGCAGTATGGTCCCCTGACATTCACTGGTGACAGTGCAGCGTGGTCCCCTGACAGTCACTGGTGACAGTACAGCGTGGTCTCCTGACAGTCACTGGTGGCAGTACAGTGTGGTCCCCTGACAGTCACTGGTGACAGTACAGCGTGGTCCCCTGACAGTCACTGGTGACAGTACAGCGTGGTCCCCTGACAGTCACTGGTGACAGTACAGCGTGGTCCCCTGACAGTCACTGGTGACAGTACAGCGTGCTCCCCTGACAGTCACTGGTGACAGTGCAGCGTGGTCCCCTGACAGTCACTGGTGACAGTGCAGCGTGTCCCCGACAGTCACTGGTGACAGTGCAGTGTAGTCACTGGTGACAGTGGCGTGCAGTCACTGGTGACAGTGCAGCGTGCTCCCCTGACAGTCACTAGTGACAGTACAGCGTGGTCCCCTGACAGTCACTGGTGATAGTACAGCGTGGTCCCCTGACAGTCACTGGTGACAGTACAGTGTGGTCCCCTGACAGTCACTGGTGACAGTGCAGCGTGGTCCCTGGCAGTCACTGGTGACAGTGCAGCGTGCTCCCCTGACAGTCACTGGTGACAGTGCAGCGTGCTCCCCTGACAGTCACTGGTGACAGCGCAGCGTGGTCCCCTTACAGTCACTGGTGACAGTGCAGCGTGGTCCCCTGACAGTCACTGGTGACAGTGCAGCGTGGTCCCCTGACAGTCACTGGTGACAGTGCAGCGTGCTCCCCTGACAGTCACTGGTGACAGTGCAGTGTGGTCCCCTGACAGTCACTGGTGACAGTGCAGCGTGGTCCCCTGACAGTCACTGGTGACAGTGCAGCGTGGTCCCCCGCAGTCCTGATTCTAGGATAAATGTAAATAAGGATAAATGTACGTGTGGCAGATGTACCTAAGCAAATGTACATTAGCAAATGTACGCAAGCAAATATACGTAAGCGTAAATGTACGTATGCGGAAATGTACGTATAAACAAGTGTGCGTAAGCGCAAATGTACCTGAGCACAACAGTATGCAAACGTAAAAGAATGCGAGAGCGTAAAAGTAAAAGTACGTAAGAGCCAATGTACGTACATTTAGGCATTTAGTTAGGTACATACTTTGCGCTTAAGTACATTTAGTTAGATGCATATGCCATACGTGCATTTGTTCTGATGTGCATTTGTCATATGTAACTCTTTGTTTAAGTAAATTTGGTATAAGTACATCTGCACATACGTGCAATTGCCATACGTACTTTTACGCTAACGTACATTAGCGTATACATACATTTGCGCTTACGTACATTTGCGCTTACGTACATTTCCGCATAAGTACTTCTGCCCATACGTACTTTTGAGCATATGTACATTTGCGCTTACGTACAATTTCCATACGTACATCTGCGCTTGTATTTGGTCGTTTGTATTCGCTACTGTGTGATGCCGCAGAGGTCCAGAGGTTGATGTACTCCGCAAAAATGGCTCCTGGTTTTCATGAATTTGCTGGTGTTTCCTTTTTGCAGCGTGAGCTGCGGCTGGTGACGTTCATAGGTTCTCCTGCAATGATTGTTTTGCACTGATGGCGCCTACGTCTCCGTTTGGCTTCAGTGGTAATAGCTGTGTTGTCATTTACTCTGTACTTACGATATGTTTAGGCATTTGGCTTTATTGAAACCGCCTGTTTTCGCTTGCCTTCGCTGACGCTGTTCATATCTTCTTGTCTCCAGGGAGCCGCCGATGTGATCTTGTTTTCACAGAAGCTGCTCACTTGTCCTTATCGTCACTGGAGCTGCTCACCTGTCTCTATAGTGACTGGAACTGCCCTAGCTGCCCTAGCCCTCTGTGTTCACTGAAGTTGTCGGTGATGCCCCTGCTTTTCATGAAGTCCTGTACAGCAGAACAAGATCTGCTCTGTTGCAGTCACAAAGGTTGGTCATGTGAGCTGTGCTTTAGATATCACGTCTGTGCAATCGAGTCGCTGCGCACAATGCTAAACCCCGGAGGATGGTTGCTCCATAACTTCATCAGGTTCTCGACTTATTTTGTTGCCAGCGGCGCCGATTGCCAGACAAATGTTCATACACAAAGTTCGTAAATGTAGTTGCTCCCTCGTCGATGTTCGTATTGCATATTTTTACATGATGAATGTACGCATAGTCGCGTGCTGTGATGTTCCAAATATAACCCATCTGGCGTATGCTAACTTAATCGCACCTGACCTATTATCATCCGTTTGTTTATTGGTTGGTCCACGACACACTTTATGCACATTCACGGCTAATGGCGCCGCCCACACTGTTTCGACGGTGGGCCGCGGAATTTGGAAACGTCCTGAGTGGCGCTAGAGCCGAACCCTGGACTTTGGTACCCATAGCCCGACACCTTAACCACTCGGCCATCCCCGCCCCTAATACCATCCGTATGTAAGCATTGGTTTGCAGGTACAAACACAAGCATATGCGAACATTTGGGTACCGAAGCATCCGCATTGCCATGTCAATTGATGTGTACGAACAATTACTTGTAAAAGCTCCAGCGTGTGCACAGATTCACGTCTGCGAATTTTCGTGATATGGACAGCTTCGAGCATTTGCAATTCGGACATTTGCGCTGAGAAGATTTGTACTGCGACCAACTGCAAATCGAATGCGTGCTGACGCACAACTTGAATTGTATTCAGGGGGCCGATCCACACAAGATTTATATTACGGAGAAGTCTCCCGGTACGCCTCGGGCGCCAGACTTAAACCATGAATGCAGCTTGGGCTACGCGCAATCCTTCGACTTCCATCTCTGCATCAGCCAGACACCAATCGTTCTCGTTAATGCTTCTGACACCAAAATCCTTCGAATTAGCAAATTCGCTGATTCCATGCCCCTGTCTCTGCCTGCCTCTGCGCAGATCTTTCTGCCCAACAAAATGTAGCCACGTGGATCACTGATGATACCCTATGTCTGTGTGCGCCGTAACTCGAAGCAGGTGCATCAGAAGCGCAAAAATTAACCAAATATTCGGCACTTCACCATATCGCGTCCGCCGCCAAATCACAAAACTCCGATTGGGTAGTTGCTTTGCTCTTGTAAACGGGCCGCTCGATCGGACCTTCTACGAATCGACCGAATCGGAAATTTCCGTTACGGCTCATGTAAACGAGTCAACTCAAACTTTTCTTGTAAAGTGTATTCACACGACCTGCTTGTTCGTTTGAGCGACCACAATTCGAAGAAAATCACCTCCAATTGACACTAACCTGACTTGAGATACACACTCTGAGGTCTTGGAAAATTGCCTTCAATTGACACTAAGCCGACTTGAATTACACACTCTGAGGTGTTCTACCCAGCATGGGCAAATTTGTCCATGCGGTCGGCGGTGACAGGCTTTAAGATTCTTTGTTATTTGCAATTTTTCGAGTAAAGTAATGGGTATAACTGCCAGTACCCGAACAGGTTACCTTTGAAATGTTTTTTTATTTAAATAATTGTTCATATATTGATAATTTATGGTTATCTTCTCCTTGGCTATTTATTTGCTATTATATTTTTTAAAGATGTGCGGTTCCCTTTGGAGAAGAACAACAAAAGAAAGACGACTTAACCGGAGGTTTATTGATGTGTGCATAGCAGCTGACTAAGAACTTCATTTTCATTGGAATTAAATCCTTGATATTGAGCGTTCTATTTGGTTCACCTAATTGTCTCGTTATTTTGGCATTCAATGTGCTGCTGCCCTATTGTCTCGTGGTTGAACATTTTCACTCTACACTGAAAATAGAACTTCAAGAATGGCTAAAAATCTAACAAATAATCGACAAAAACTACTTAATACTTACGCAACGACGTGGACTCCTGTTGAGGTCTGATCTGAAAGACAGTAATGAACAATTAGAACATGGATTTAAAACTACAACCAACACTGGTTGGATATCTGGGCTTCAGAGCACATCAATGCACATCAACACAAAGACAGAACTTTAACAGTATTCGGTAAAAAGAGCAATTGCGGAGTTCCTGATCTAAGAAAAGGCGTTGGAAGGACTGACCTATTATGTGCCATGTTTAAATTTGAACTGGGTGGAATCTTGGGTGAATATTGAGGAAATGAGACTTGAGTCCCTCCACGGAAATTGAAAACTCCATCTGTGCATGCTCATGCTGGACATGCGCCGTACAAATACGCCCGTGGGACGGGTTCTCACCGTGCGCGTGGATGCCCCGAGTGCATGTATGTAGCTCCTTATCATTATTGATGTTGTCAATATGTGATTCAACCACATTGCTCTCAGGTGTCGGTGTACACCGAATGCTAAATTGTTACGATTACTAATGTTGCATTGGCAGAACCAAGCGCTTCCACAAAAGGATGGTTTGATTTGTACTGGTGTATTAAACAGCACTTAGCTTCTATTCTAAAAAGAATATTGTCGGGTTGGAGTTTAGGGTCGCATCGACCCCGCCTGTTTAGTCTCGCATCGTCTAGAGTGGCCTCTCTAAATTCAGAGAGTGGACACCAGTATTGGGTGACCATCAGGAGTAAAATCAGAATCTTGGTCTTCCTTAGTAGCACAAATATTTTGATTGGTGTTGCATGAGCAAATGCCAAACATGCACGAGCTTCCACCCCAGCCCACTTGTGTGTCGAGGCAGAGGCAGTATGACCGCAGGGCAGAGACGCACGTTCACCTGCCCACGTGTGTGTGTGGAGGCAGAGGCAGTATGGCCGCAGGGCAGCGGCGAAGGTTCACCTGCCCACGTGTGTGTGGAGGCAGAGGAAATATGGCCGCAGGGCAGCGGCGCAGTGCCGCCGACCATCGCACGACGCGTCTCTATAATTCAAAACAACGACTGGGGATTTTTCGCGCCAGAAAGTCGCGCCTTCTGGCGACCCATCCATTGCAGCTCATAAAAAATTCCGTCCGGCCCGGCTTGGCGTCCCTGGGCGCCCGACGTTCGCCTGCTGTCGCGAGATTGAGCCGCGCCGTTCCGACCGCCGCCGTGAACTATAATTGGGCGGCGGAATTGTCGGCAGCCGGCTGTTCCGCGCACGACTGCTCTTCCGGGTGCCGAATTACCTTGGAGATTCCACGTGCAATTGGCTACTTTGATGTTCTGAGAAGGCGCAAAATTCCGCAATGTTCGGCGACCGTTGCCGTGACTTCTGGTGCTTCTGGAGGGTAGATGTTCTCATATTTGTCCTTCACGTACCCATAAGTCCGTATCGCGCTGAATGTCACGTGGGATGCTTAAGCTCACTGTCTAGAATGGCGACATTTTTAACGGCATGAAATTTGCATAATGCATTTCATTCAACTTAATCGCAAAAGCTGATGTATATCAACTGTGGTCAATGGAAATTTTCTCTATTTGCGGTGAATGCCGAACATATGTTGATAACGGGCTATGTATGAATTTAAATATCATTAGTATACATCCATACATGGGCGCGCTGTGGCCATATTTTTAGTTAATATTTAGGTACAATAATTACATTGCTCAATTAGACAATTACACTATTCCCTTCCCTTCCCTTTTAAAATACTCATACTGATGGCGTCATTAATTATGGCGTCATTCGGATGCTGGAATGTAGCAAGACATTTGTAATCCGTCCCCTATCATGTACCAGCATGAATCTAACAGTATTGAACTTGATGACTTGAGATGATGAGTGATTAGTGTAGGAACTGATTACAACGACGCACTCAGTTTGAAATCCGCACGTCGAGCTACAGAGGGCGAATGCCAGTCACCTGTGTGGCTGCGGTACGTCAGGACTCGGGAGCCACATTCGGCGCGGCCACTGTTTTTGTCGGCTTCATCTCCGACAGATATTGCGGCAGGGCGGATTTTCCGGGGCCATTTCTCAACCGACGGCCTGCCGCCTTCTCCCGCCTTAAATCATGCCGCGACACATACAGCTCTATCTGGCAGTAAGCACAGAATATTAAATAATTTCATATCCTGTTGGGAGCATAACTAGCAATCGGCGGCGGCCGTAAAGTCTCGCGCAGCCTGATTTAAGCCGGTCCCAGCGCCCCCCGCCTCTCATAACTCGCCACACTCTCGGCAAGGTTGAAAAATTAAAATGCCAAATTGGACACTTGGGGGCGTCGCGTTTCATGAATATCTTACGCGCGAACAAAAATACGAGCCAATTATGAGGACCAGAAGTCGGCGCGGCGGACGTCGCTGCGATAACGGCGGGAAAACAAGCACATTATGCCGACTCGGCGGTGTCGCCGGCCCGTTCGCCGGCCTCCGCTGCGTCTTCTGCGCCTGGCGAAGCTGCGCCTGGGGACCGGACAGTCGGCCGTCCGTACCGACCAAACATGCGGGTTAAAAGGTCGCGCCACGCCGAGCCGGCCCCGACCGGCTTCGGCTTTGAAGGGGAGCGGCCAATCGGGGCCTGAACGCAGCACCGAAGGAAAGGCCGATCCGCAGGTGATCGTCACGCGAGCGGGCGCACCTGCCCCTGCAACACGTTGGAGTGGCACCATTTAAAGCCAACAGGTGTGTTGGAGGCGGTGAAGGTTGGTTGGTTGGTTATTTGGGCTTAGGGGCGCATCGACTGCTTCGGTCATACAGCGCCCATGAATGCGGTGAAGGTCCGCATCGAGACAGCAGTTAAATTCAGTCATCTAAACAATAAACTTATAGCGAATGGAATCAAACAGGGAGTTCCCATTCTTTAGATATTGACAATATAGACTCTGTCTAGTGATGTTGGTTAAACGGTACGTTCACTTCATGCATCGCATTGCACAGGTCCTTGCAATTTGTAAAGATTATGAAATTAGTTCGCTTTTCAGACCGGAGCACACTGGTATTTACAACAAAAACTGAGCTGGAAGCGCTTCCAAAACTCAGTGGTATCGCCTTCATAAACTGCGTTGGAAGCTCTTCCAAACCTCACTGACATTGTCTTCACAAACTGCGCTGGAAGCGTTTCAAAACCTCATTGGCTTAACTTTTACAAACTGTGCTGGCGGTGTTTCAAACCTCTGGCAAGTAACATCACGCCTTTGACGCTACACGGTGAGAATTCGAAATCAGTTATAAAACAGCCACAATCAGTTGCAAAACCAGTGGAACTTTATGTATGAGAGGAGTTCAATGTTCCAAAGCATAAAAGCCATGAAGTTTTTCCGACCACATTCGTATAAAACTTGCGGCTCCGTATCCACTACAATGTTTGGGTCAGGCGTTTATCGAGCATTACTGGCAACTTCGAGCAATGATGTTTGACTATATGAGCACTGCTGAGGACCATATCGTGCCTGAATGGCAACAGCTAATTGCTTTGATGCACAGGTGTCCTTGGATGAATGAGAAGTGCATGCTAGTCAAACTGTATCGATAGAGCATTGTAATACCAGCGAGGTTAACGTTGTGTCGCCAGGATAACACCTCACTACGCAAGCAAACAATGAAGTAGTTGGAAATAATCAGGAAGTTGCTGCAATACTTATAGCATGTACTTACAGTGTTGTATAATATGTAAAAAGCTCGAAGTTGTCAGGCTATGATGATGCCTGAAATTTGAAGATTATAGAACTTCGTGATGTTCCAACTGCATCAACTGAAGAATGGTGACGTATCTTAACAATTACTGCAATTGGCATGCTGTCGCCGTGTGTAATCCCAATAAGAAACACGATATTCCAGCATAGCCTCAGGTTATACCAGTAAAATACGCAGTAAAAATGCGTTAAAATATAAAAATACGCATAAAAATATGCAGAGCTGGAAGATGTCACTTCCGGGTCCAGGATGGACATCTCATCTTTAAAACAAAAGCTAGGTGATGACGGAAAAACCGTAAATTCATGTGCTTGCGATCCGCCGTGGTTGGGTGTGCAGGTGGGGCGTTACACTGCAGCTCTGAGCCTATGCTGGTAATGACCTGCCGTGGTGGGGTGTACTACACCTGAGGTCCTACATGACAGTTCTGCACCTATGCTGGTAATGACCTGCCGTGGTGGGGTGTACTGCACCTGAGGTCCTACATGACAGCTCTGAACCTATCCTGGCTACGGCCTGCCGTGGTGGGGTGTGCTACACCTGAGGTCCTACATGACAGCTCTGAACCTATGCTGGTAATGACCTGCCGTGGTGGTGTGTACTACACCTGAGGTCCTACATGACAGCTCTGAACCTATGCTGGTAATGACCTGCCGTGGTGGTGTGTACTACACCTGAGGTCCTACACGACAGCTCTGCTCCTATGCTGGCTACGGTCTGCCGTGGTGGGGTGTACACGACAGCTCTGCTTCTATGCTGGTTACTACCTGCCGTGGTGGGGTGTACACGACAGCTCTGCTCCTATGCTGGTTACGACCTGCCGTGGTGGGGTGAACACGACAGCTCTGCTCCTATGCTGGTTACTACCTGCCGTGGTGGGGTGTACACGACAGCTCTGCTCCTATGCTGGTTACTACCTGCCGTGGTGGGGTGAACACGACAGCTCTGCTCCTATGCTGGTTACTACCTGCCGTGGTAGGGTGAACACGACAGCTCTGCTCCTATGCTGGTTACTACCTGCCGTGGTAGGGTGAACACGACAGCTCTGCTCCTATGCTGGTTACTACCTGCCGTGGTAGGGTGAACACGACAGCTCTGCTTCTATGCTGGTTACTACCTGCCGTGGTGGGGTGAACACGACAGCTCTGCTCCTATGCTGGCTACGGTCTGCCGTGGTAGGGTGAACACGACAGCTCTGCTCCTATGCTGGTTACTACCTGCCGTGGTGGGATGTACACGACAGCTCTGCTCCTATGCTGGCTACGGTCTGCCGTGGTGGGGTGTACACGACAGCTCTGCTTCTATGCTGGTTACTACCTGCCGTGGTGGGGTGAACACGACAGCTCTGCTCCTATGCTGGTTACTACCTGCCGTGGTGGGGTGAACACGACAGCTCTGCTCCTATGCTGGTTACTACCTGCCGTGGTAGGGTGAACACGACAGCTCTGCTCCTATGCTGGTTACGCCCTGCCGTGGTGGGGTGTACACGACAGCTCTGCTCCTATGCTGGTTACTACCTGCTGTGGTGGGGTGAACACGACAGCTCTGCTTCTATGCTGGTTACTACCTGCCGTGGTGGGGTGAACACGACAGCTCTGCTCCTATGCTGGCTACGGTCTGCCGTGGTAGTAGGGTGAACACGACAGCTCTGCTCCTATGCTGGTTACTACCTGCCGTGGTGGGATGTACACGACAGCTCTGCTCCTATGCTGGCTACGGTCTGCCGTGGTGGGGTGTACACGACAGCTCTGCTTCTATGCTGGTTACTACCTGCCGTGGTGGGGTGAACACGACAGCTCTGCTCCTATGCTGGTTACTACCTGCCGTGGTGGGGTGAACACGACAGCTCTGCTCCTATGCTGGTTACTACCTGCCGTGGTGGGATGTACACGACAGCTCTGCTCCTATGCTGGCTACGGTCTGCCGTGGTGGGGTGTACACGACAGCTCTGCTTCTATGCTGGTTACTACCTGCCGTGGTGGGTGTACACGACAGCTCTGCTCCTATGCTGGTTACTACCTGCCGTGGTGGGGTGAACACGACAGCTCTGCTCCTATGCTGGTTACTACCTGCCGTGGTAGGGTGAACACGATAGCTCTGCTCCTATGCTGGTTACACCTGCCGTGGTGGGGTGACACGACAGCTCTGCTTCTATGCTGGTTACGCCTGCCGTGGTGGGGTGTACACGACAGCTCTGCTCCTATGCTGGTTACACCTGCCGTGGTGGGGTGAACACGACAGCTCTGCTCCTATGCTGGTTACTACCTGCCGTGGTGGGGTGTACACGACAGCTCTGCTCCTATGCTGGTTACTACCTGCCGTGGTGGGGTGAACACGACAGCTCTGCTCCTATGCTGGCTACGGCCTGCCTGGTGGGATGTACACGACAGCTCTGCTCCTATGCTGGTTACGGCCTGCCGTGGTGGGGTGTACACGACAGCTCTGCTTCTATGCTGGTTACTACCTGCCGTGGTGGGGTGTACACGACAGCTCTGCTCCTATGCTGGTTACTACCTGCCGTGGTGGGGTGAACACGACAGCTCTGCTCCTATGCTGGTTACGGCCTGCCGTGGTGGGATGTACACGACAGCTCTGCTCCTATGCTGGCTACGGTCTGCCGTGGTGGGGTGTACACGACAGCTCTGCTTCTATGCTGGTTACTACCTGCCGTGGTGGGGTGTACACGACAGCTCTGCTCCTATGCTGGTTACTACCTGCCGTGGTAGGGTGAACACGACAGCTCTGCTCCTATGCTGGTTACTACCTGCCGTGGTAGGGTGAACACGACAGCTCTGCTCCTATGCTGGTAATGACCTGCGTGGTGGTGTGTACTACACCTGAGGTCCTACATGACAGCTCTGCTCCTATGCTGGTTACTACCTGCCGTGGTGGGGTGAACACGACAGCTCTGTCCTATGCTGGTTACTACCTGCCGTGGTGGGGTGTACACGACAGCTCTGCTTCTATGCTGGTTACTACCTGCCGTGGTAGGGTGAACACGACAGCTCTGCTCCTATGCTGGTTACTACCTGCCGTGGTGGGGTGTACACGACAGCTCTGCTTCTATGCTGGTTACTACCTGCCGTGGTGGGGTGAACACGACAGCTCTGCTTCTATGCTGGTTACTACCTGCCGTGGTGGGGTGAACACGACAGCTCTGCTCCTATGCTGGTTACGGCCTGCCGTGGTGGGATGTACACGACAGCTCTGCTCCTATGCTGGCTACGGTCTGCCGTGATGGGGTGAACACGACAACTCTGCTCCTATGCTGGTTACTACCTGCCGTGGTGGGGTGAACACGACAGCTCTGTCTTCTATCTTTACGGCCTGCCGTGGTGGGGTGAACACGACAGCTCTGCTCCTATGCTGGCTACGGCCTGCCCTGGTGGGATGTACACGACAGCTCTGCTCCTATGCTGGTTACGGTCTGCCGTGGTGGGATGTACACGACAGCTCTGCTCCTATCCTGGCTACGGTCTGCCGTGGTGGGATGTACACGACAGCTCTGAACCTATGCCGGTTACGGCCTGTCGTGGTGGGGTGTACACGACAGCTCTGCTCCTATCCTGGCTACGGTCTGCCGTGGTGGGATGTACACGACAGCTCTGCTCCTATGCTGGTTACTACCTGCCGTGGTGGGGTGTACACGACAGCTCTGCTCCTATGTTGGTTACGGCCTTCCGTGGTGGGATGTACACGACAGCTCTGCTCCTATGTTGGTTACGGCCTTCCGTGGTGGGATGTACACGACAGCTCTGCTCCTATGCTGGTTACTACCTGCCGTGGTGGGGTGAACACGACAGCTCTGCTCCTATGCTGGTTACTACCTGCCGTGGTGGGGTGTACACGACAGCTCTGCTTCTATGCTGGTTACGCCCTGCCGTGGTGGGGTGTACACGACAGCTCTGCTCCTATGCTGGCTACTACCTGCCGTGGTGGGGTGAACACGACAGCTCTGCTCCTATGCTGGTTACTACCTGCCGTGGTGGGGTGTACACGACAGCTCTGCTCCTATGCTGGTTACTACCTGCCGTGGTGGGGTGAACACGACAGCTCTGCTCCTATGCTGGCTACGGCCTGCCCTGGTGGGATGTACACGACAGCTCTGCTTCTATGTTGGTTACGGTCTGCCGTGGTGGGGTGAACACGACAGCTCTGCTCCTATGCTGGTTACTACCTGCCGTGGTGGGGTGTACACGACAGCTCTGCACCGAAGCTGGCACAGCTGCTGGGCGATGCCCACGTCGGCGGCCGGCTGGGTGCAGTGCGTGCGCCTGTGTATATTGGATATTATTACGACCGAGGGCGAAGTCCAGCGGGTATACTCCCGCTTATATGGCACAAAAGTTTAGCAGAGCAGCCCGGCCCAGTCGTCATGCCTTCACATTTTTATCACTTTGGTTGCGGCGTTTCCCACTATAATTTGGCACTCAGAGACGACAGATATACTCTTTTAGTTTCCAGTTTTGTCAGTTTACATCCTAATCTTCCCCATGAAGTATTCGTAATTTTTGTTCGAAACAGGCTTGCGGTGGCATTTCGCTTACGGGTGGGTAGCTGAGCGGAATTGCAGTCTTGACGGCACTTCAAGTAGTGTTTTGCGGTGTAATACCGGTATCGTACAGTATTTCTGGATGGGTTTTTAATGCGGTGTCCGATGCAAATTGTGTCAATAAACGTTATGGAATGTGAAGATGGGGGAATGCCTTACCAAGGCAAGTGTTGTGCCGCATCACGAGTAACTGTGAAGAGGTGAATATTGTTGCCTGCGTTTGGACAGCCTACCACCAGCATGATGATATCAGCTGTTTCCGAGGTTGGCGATGTGGTGGCGAAGAGATGACGTAGATATTTAGAATACTTTATAGAGGTAACCCGGTCTTGATGAGTTGAGAAGACGTGAACGCCGTGATTATTTATATGGGTGCGGTTAATACCAAATGATTGGGAAGTAAGTCGTTTCAATCGGAACAGTAAAATAAAAACGTTCCGGGCTGCCGCGGAAATGGAAACAAACATATGACGCGTGTTAACGACGGAAATACCTGCAACACCTTAATTAGAAAGTGCGCCTTTTGTTCGTTTACCGCATAATGTGTGTCTACGGTAATCACACAATGACACAATAAAGACGGTGCAAATCCAGAGAAGCTGGCAAGATTCATATTTGTGAGTAGCATCATAACTATTAGCTGAGATGAGGGAAGGTAATAAATAGGTTTTTGTCAAAATGCGCGCGGTATCGGATGCAAATCGAGTGAATTATGAAGTGAAATTGGCTCTGAACGGCAGGCAATTGGCGTGCTTCTGTGTTTATTCCCTTACTGAACCAGACAACGAGGGAGAGGGTCTCCCCTGTCAGAAGACGCGGCACTCAATAGTCGACGTAAATTGTTGACATCTGATCACTGATGCACAGTCCGTGGCGTAGCCTGACACACAATGAAGCATACCACGGGATCGTTCAATTTCTGACCGAAATTAACGATAAGGACGTTCACAACTAAATCAAATTCACCACTACTACAAATCAACAACTCGTTCGTTCACTACCTGCATAGCATGGGCATTGGGTATGCGATTTACCTATACCACTATATGTCAATATTTTTCGGTTGGTAATTAGCCGCTGGACATTGCAGCTTTCCCATCAGCGGGCGGCCGCCGATGGCGGGCAAAACACGATCCGATATCATGCGTCAATCTACCGATGCCGGCATTTTTTGTTGCGCGCCGCGTCCACGTGGCACGTCGCGTCCCATCAGATAGCGCGGCTCGCTATCGCCGCTGTCGCTATAGCGGCGACGTCGCTGCCGGTTTGATGTATCCGTCCATAGGTAATCGGATACACGGTCGGGTCCTCCAGAGGCCCGACCAAATTGGCAGTTCGACGCGCTAATCAAAAATGCCGGCTCGCATTCGGCGCTGCTCAGGCTAGAGACAAATAAAGTCATTAATGCATGAATAAAAAATGAGGCTGGCCGTGGTACGGCTGGGAGCCGGCGTGACCTGATAGTTCTGGCGACAGTCGCCACGGCCGGCGGTTCTGGTGACACTGGCGACAGTCGCCACGGCTGGTGGTACTGGCGACAGTCGCCACTGCTGGTGGTTCGGGCGACAGTCGCCACGGCTGGTGGTTCTGGCGACAGTCGCCACGGCTGGTGGTACGGGCGACAGTCGCCACGGTTGGCGGTACGGGCGACAGTCGCCACGGCTGGCGGTTCTGGCGACAGTCGCCATGGCTGGTGGTACGGGCGACGGTCGCCATGGCTGGTGGTACGGGCGACAGTCGCCATGGCTGGTGGTAATGGCGACAGTCGCCACGGCTGGTGGTTCTGGCGACAGTCGCCACGGCTGGTGGTACGGGCGACAGTCGCCACGGCTGGTGGTACGGGCGACAGTCGCCACGGCTGGCGGTTCTGGCGACAGTCGCCACTGCTGGCGGTTCTGGCCACAGTCGCCATGGCTTGTGGTACTGGCGACAGTCGCCACGGCTAGTGGTACGGGCGACAGTCGCCACGGCTGGTGGTGCTGGCGACAGTCGCCACGGCTGGCGGTTCTGGCGACAGTCGCCACGGCTTGCGGTACAGGCGACAGTCGCCACGGCTGGTGGTACGGGCGACAGTCGCCACGGCTGGTGGTACGGGCGACAGTCGCCACGGCTGGTGGTACTGGCGACAGTCGCCACGGCTGGTGGTACTGGCGACAGTCGCCACGGCTGGTGGTACGGGCGACAGTCGCCACGGCTGGTGGTACGGGCGACAGTCGCCACGGCTGGTGGTACGGGCGATAGTCGCCACAGCTGGTGATTCTGGCGACAGTCGCCACGGCTGGTGGTGCTGGCGACAGTCGCCACGGCTGGTGGTAATGGCGACAGTCGCCACGGCTGGTGGTGCTGGCGACAGTCGCCACGGCTGGCGGTTCTGGCGACAGTCGCCACGGCTTGCGGTACAGGCGACAGTCGCCACGGCTGGTGGTACGGGCGACAGTCGCCACGGCTGGTGGTACGGGCGACAGTCGCCACAGCTGGTGGTACGGGCGATAGTCGCCACGGCTGGTGGTACGGGCGATAGTCGCCACAGCTGGTGGTACGGGCGATAGTCGCCACAGCTGGTGGTACGGGCGATGGTCGCCACGGCTGGTGGTAATGGCGACAGTTGCCATTACCACCAGCCGTGGTACAGGCGACAGTCGCCACGCCTGGTGGTACTGACGACAGTCACCATGGCTGGTGAATGGTGTAGGATGAAACTAGCTTCTGACAGCTTGTATTGACATGAATATTGTCTAATGGACCAGATGCTTCCCTAATGCGTGCAATATGTGACATCTATGGTACGAAATTTCCATCCATTTGCATCAAAAGGGTTGCTAACGGTTGTGCAACATGACCAGGAGAAGGTCATGGCCGGCCAGGGCCTTTTTTAGTTGCATCGGCAAAAATATAGGTTGGTTTGAGTCGTGTATTGTATTTCGTTTGGTTTTTGTTATGTCCAGCGCAGACATAAGGTGCTGTGATTTTTTCCTTCTACTCTGAGAAGCTGCCACGCTTATATGCAATGGTTAGCATATGTCTTCCTTTTTAAGCTCGGCACTCAAAATTGGAATCTTCATGCAGCTGAAAATCGTATGGTTGCCCACAGCAAGCGAATCATATCATCTATTTAAAGCCATTGCTTAAACACCAAGATGACTGCTACTCTGTAGGAAATTCAAGTGTGAACATCATCGCATATTTATTTGAACAGATGCATTTTGGAGCTATATCGTTGCAATACGCAGTGAATGAGAAACTGGTTTCTAACTGCTGAGGATGACCGACGAACATGTCTAAAGGATATTGTTAGCGCTTAAAGTGCAAAGCTTTTCCAAGAATCGACCGGACTACCCTCGAACAGAGCATCGATAGGCAAGAGCATACTGTGGACTTGGAAGTTATTCTAAAAATGTTTCAAACATAACTTATGAAACGAATGTACGGCTTATGGGCAGTCCCATTATGCCGTTAGCTATGCCATTGATTGCTATCCGGGACTAATTCCCCTTAAAGCCAACTAGTTTCCTAACTGCAGGATTTTACAGCTTGGTTCAGCGGCATTCAGTGGTACAGTGGATGCAGGATTCTGCGGCCATTCAGTACCCTCGCACCTCGAAAACATATCCAACCTAAGCTCAGCTCTGATCCCTGCATACTTCACCAAGGTACCTACATTCTTGAATTAGATACACCTCGCTGCCGGTCGTCAACAAATCACCTGCGAAGCCGATATATGATCACGCCCACACTTCTGCAACCGTGCCGAACCAAAGTGGAGAGGAGATGTAACAAATGTAAAGACCGAAAGCCCGGCCAGGGAGCCCGAAAGCCAGTTTATGAACATGTCGCATGTGAGCAACTTTGGATTTGATGGTTTGTATTGGAAATATGTGCGATACTCGATTTTGTCAGACTTTTGCGATTGTTGCAAAAATATCTTCACACGCCAACTTACTTTTATTTAAATGTCTTAGTTCAATATAATAGTTGTATGAATGAAAAATCCTATGCTGGAATGTTGTGTCCTGACAATGTAATGCCTTAAAATAGTGGAAAAATAGCTGACTGACATGATAGATCTGACCAACGGAATTTTGCACAATTCAAATTCCAAATGCATAGGCTATTGCTCAAGCCTAGGAACGAATGTGACACAGAAACGGAAGCATGAAGCATCACCATGGGTAGTTCACCAGTGTTTAGAGGCTTTTCGTTTTGTTTTGTTTTGTTTTGTTTTTGGAGGCACCAATTAGCACTCCCGATATCCTCACAATTACTGGTTTGTGGGAACTACACAGTTAATTGAAATCATATATATATTATTAAATAGGATGACAAGTAAATGGTATGCCATCCATGCTATTCACAAGGTAGCTATGGTTATGTCACATTCCACTTTGCCTGCCGATCGACTGATATTTCAAACCATAACTGCTCAATAGAATGATTGCTGTCAGTGTTCCGCTGCTTGGAGTTAAGTATAATTTTGAAAGATCATTCAATAAAATAAGGTCAAAGAGAAGTATTGTAGAATATGTCATAAATTGTATATTATAAAATTATCACATGCAAAATTGTTCAGTTGAATGCTACGCAAAAATATCTTCAGTATGCAATTTATTTAATCGTATATTACATAAATAATAAATATCATGGATAGTTCCCTTGTTCTGCCACCGGCAGTGAGAGTGTCTGGTGTGCTTTGATTCTTTCAACTCATCCGAAGGATAAGAATTGGTCGTTCGATGGGCAGGGGAAGACGGATTATTTATTTATTTAATCCGAGTTCTTTCTGGGGTGGCTTTATGAACCAGGGCCATATTGCTAAGCAGAGCTTGTTGCGTGAACCCTGGCCCCACCACCCGATCCATGAATTCCAGTTCATCGGCAGAATTTTGGCCGAAAGTTTAACGTGCCGTCAATGCACCGACACGGCCGCTCGGTAGCTCGTCCCCGGCTCTATTAGGTCAGTTGCCAACTGACCCTGCCAGCCGGGTGCTAGATGGTGACTCGAATCTTGTATCGCCAGTGCAGGGGAGACCAGTGCGGCCAACTGCGCTGCCGCGGCGGCAACAGGTGTAGATTTTAAACAGATGAAAGGGTCTTTTGAGTGTCGGAGCCGCTTCAAAATTATTTTACTTGATTAAATATATTATGTTTCGGAAAGGAGTCATCATGTCAGAGTTTCGTGAACTCGTCATGGAACTCTTCACTGAAGGAATCTAGCTATGTATATTGGATATTATGTCGTTTCCAGACTGCATTGTTTCGAAGTGCCGAGCTCCTGGACATGTTTCTGGCTGACCAGCGCTCAGCAGGTAGCACACATTGATCTTTGCCTGGTAGTTGAAGGGAAATAATCCCAGCCTTCAGCTTCGCTCATAATTGCACGTACAGTGAGGGAATTTTCCAGATTTCCGGTTTTCCAAAACATTTTTGGAATGAAGAGTGATTCGTTTTCGGTTGTACACCGGTTAGCACTGAGCCCACATTTCACGGTTAGATGCGAAAGCCAGTGGGCAGTTTTTCCTTGGCGGTCTGCCCGTCGTAAACGTGCCCTCGTGGCGCTGGTGGACGTCTGGTGCTGTCGCGTCGGCCGACTGTCTGTTGCAGGGTCCTGTGGTCAGAGACGGGGTGGGGTGACCTCTGCCATTCGGACGGTCACGAGGTCACCGGGTCGGCCGGCTGTCTGATGTAGGGTCCTGTGGTCAGAGACGGGGTGGGGTGACCTCTGCCAGTCGGACGGTCACGAGGTCACCGGGTCGGCCGGCTGTCTGTTGCAGGGTCCTGTGGTCAGAGACGGGTGGGGTGACCTCTGCCAGTCGGACGGTCACGAGGTCACCGGGCCGGCCGGCTGTCTGATGTAGGGTCCTGTGGTCAGATATGGGGTGGGGTGACCTCTGCCAGTCGGACGGTCACGAGGTCACCGGGCCGGCCGGCTGTCTGATGTAGGGTCCTGTGGTCAGATATGGGGTGGGGTGACCTCTGCCAGTCGGACGGTCACGAGGTTACTTATCTGTATGTGGCACATTATTTGCAGTGGTTGAATTGGGGAGATGGAGGCTGGAAATAAAATTATTTAATGTTGAAAAAAACGATTTGCTTTACTGTACAAGAAATTTAATTGAAATTGAAGCAAGGTATAATTTGAATGTACATCGATAATATATTGATGTCCTCTTTTGGAGGAAACATGATGTGGTGGCATTATTTCATGATCATCATTTGATTTCGCGTGACCACGTTTTTATTTTGTGGCTGCCATTTTTCACGTGCCTATAACATCCACAACTGGAATAATTTCCTTGGCAAATTCATTCAGGTGGCGGAGTAGTTTCATAAAAGGGAGCAGTTAAATTTCATTCTTTCCGAAGCTTCTCTGCTTTCGTCAGCTGAACGAAGTTGATCCGTCTGCAGGTTTGATATTTGAACGGTGATGACTTTAGTTTCAGCGTAATCGCCTCATGTTGTGTGACACATTGTGCCATGTCCATTGGCTCAGACACGCAACGTATTGTTCCATCTAAAGAATCACTCCTGTTAACAAGAACGATGGGTTGAACAGTCACCTGCCAGCCTGACCATATGATGTTATCGTCGTCAAATTACTATGTGCGAGCTCATTCCGCAGATGCCAGATAATTAATGTGTACATGTATCTTTGAACAAGTTTGCTTAGGAAGCTAAAATCCAAAGTGAACATGTAGTATAAATATGATATATATATATATATATATATATATATAGGTCATATCGTGTGATGTGTCTGGGTGCCGTGTTCACCGCGACGAGCGTCACAGTGACACCCTGTCCGGTGCAGTGGCGGCTAGGAGAGGAGAGAGACACTCCCCGCCACAGACGGGGTGGGGCAAGGGAAAGGAGAGAGACACTCCCCCACAGAGGGCGGTGGGGTAAGAGAGAGGAGAGAGACACTCCCCCACAGAGGGCGGTGGGGTAAGAGAGAGGAGAGAGACACTCCCCCACAGAGGGCGGTGGGGCAAGGGAAAGGAGAGAGACACTCCCCCACAGAGGGCGGTGGGGTAAGAGAGAGGAGAGATACACTCCCCCACAGAGGGCGGTGGGGTAAGAGAGAGGAGAGAGACACTCCCCCACAGAGGGCGGTGGGGTAAGAGAGAGGAGAGAGACACTCCCCCACAGAGGGCGGTGGGGTAAGAGAGAGGAGAGAGACACTCCCCCACAGAGGGCGGTGGGGTAAGAGAGAGGAGAGAGACACTCCCCCACAGAGGGCGGTGGGGCAAGAGAAAGGAGAGAGACACTCCCCCACAGACGGGGTGGGGCAAGGGAGGCCCCGCTGACTGGTGAGCCCCATCACCCGGCCGGCAGCCAGTGGACGGCGCGCCGTTCCGCCGCCGGCGCCGGGTCACCTCCAATCGGTCGTGTTTATTCGGCGAGGCCGGCTGCTGAGCAATGGTCCTCCCAGGGCCGCGCCAAATTACGCGGCCACTGCGCCGGCCACAGGGGATGGCGCGGCCATCTTCCGGCGGCGGCCAATAGCGGCGCGGCTGCCGGCCGCCGGCCGGGCTGCAGGAGATGACGCCGCCAGACCACGCCCCCGCCCGACCTCCCACCGGCCGGCCGCTCAATACGCGCCGGCACCGCCGCACCGCCATGGCGGCCCGCCCCGCGCCGACCCGGTCCGGCTCGACTCGTCCGGTCCCGGCCGGGTCCGTCCGGACCGAGCCGGTCTGGTCCGAGCCGACCGCGGCTGGTTCGGACCGGCCGCGGCTGGTCCGCACCGGTCTGCACTGGCACGAGCTGGTCGGAACCCATGCGGACTGGCTCGGACTGATCCGAACCACCCCGGTTCGGCTCGGTTTGGTATGGCGGGTCCTAGTCGACCTGCACCAGCACGGGCACTTTCAGACTCGCGGCCGTTCCCGGTGACCCGAGCCGCCTTTGGCGCCGGTAGCGGGATTGGGCCGACGCCATGGCGGTGAGGAGACCGTCAAGTCACTACTCCGCTCCACAGGAGACTCCCTCTGGTCGGAGGACAACTGACCACCGTGACCCGCCATGCAAAACGACCTGCCAGGTGGCTGCACTCGGCGGGCCTGCCTACATTCCAGGAGGCAAAAGGGCCTTCATATTGCTCGCGTGTCGCTCCGAGCACAGAAGCTCGCGGCAGCCAATCCAACAGAGAAGCCAACTTGTACGCGTTTATGATTTTCGTGCTTTTTGTGATTGATATGATGTGCTGGATTGTCACTGATGATACTCCCCCGTCACTGATGATACGGTAGGATTTTTTTCGGTGCAAGAAGTTCCCTGGTACGGCGGGTTGTCCAACTTAAGAGGATCTCCAACGTAGAAGAGTCCATTGCCCAGAAGGCTGCGTGGCGTAGACTATCTGGTACGTCGCGACACGTCGCTTGTCAACCCCAGGGAAGCGTGGGCTTCGGGCCCGGCAAGTCATCACCAGGAGAATGTCAAGTACAGGACGCTGCACAACAACGGAAGCACTTCGGTTCAAGAAGTTGAACATCACGGTCTGTCCCTGACCATAGAGTCCCGGAACACGAGATTTCCTGTTCCGGAAGACTGCCGAGTGCAAGAGACTGTCTAAAGCTGTCCGGCCGGAAGCTGTCCGGTCCAGGCGTCTGCCTGAGGCTGTCCGGCACGACACACACAGGAGTCCGGTCGGATTTCCCCGGTACGAGTGCCCGGCTCAGAAGTCCGACAGGTGTAGATGACAGTGCGAGACAGCGCGACGCGAAGTCCAGGAGACGTGTAGCGAGGAGTGGCATCGCCATGTGATGCACGTCTATCAGGTGCAGAGGGCCATTCGACTGTCCGGTATCGGAGTATCGCAGGCACGCAGGATTCCTGCGCGCGAGCGTGTCTGCCAGGTGCAGAAGACTGCGACAGTCATTCAACTGTACGGGTGGGGAACACGATGCTATCCTCTCCAGGGAATTCCTGGAGCTGTCGGCCGGGAGTGTTGTCGGACGAGTTTTGCCGCCACAACCAGTGAAGTGTTGTCACCTCGGTGGTTACTGATTATCCAGTTAGGTTTGAGCAACGTGATGATTCGAACAGGTGAGAACAAACCACATCACCATGTCACCTTAATCAGTTATTCAACTTTGAAACCATTGTCATACCAGGTATATGGCAGCCACCCCGCTTTCTTGCTTCCTTATTTTATTCAAAGCTTCGCTGAATAGTTCAAATATCCGCCATTAAGTTGTATTGATCTTCGTAGATGTGATGAATAGTATATCGTCAGATCGATTATGAAATCAGTATCCTTTCTTGTCATGAGTCATGGTACCAGCTTCATGCCATGCCTTATGCCGAATCTGGGTTTCATGCGTATTGTAACACAATACTGGCTAACTGTAGTCCCACATTTTGTGTAAAAATCCACCCGCACGTTTTATGCTGCTGTTTCTGCCATTGATGGCACAAGGCACAACACTGAAATGTTCTTGACGATGACGCCAAGCCGATTTATATCGTGGATGATGTTTCTACGCAGTTCACCAATTCGCCAGCTTTTCATTGGGGCCATTCTATGGTAACTTTCATAAGCTATGTATTAAAATGCATGTACACGCATACCATCCAGTATAGATGCGTCATCCAGATGCAAGTAAATGAACCATCATAAAAATGGAATGATCTAAACTTATTTCTCGAATTATGTTTGTATTCATGAATAGTTCAAATAGCATAGCAGGAGAAACGCCATCTGATTGGTAAGTTATAGATACATCATGCACATTGAGCCATGCATCATCGCCTCAGCTGACCTCACGACTTCTAAGGCAGAATCTCAACTTCCATCACAATCCGCATCACTCGTCTGCTCATTATAATGCATCGATCAACGCATTTGGCAAGCAAGGAAAGGCGGCGCACCACTTCTTGTTAAATATAAGTATACTCCTACTACTGATGGTAATCGTTCCCTTAATCGTCTTTCCATAGAAGTTGTGTTTTTATTGTAATACTAAGATGCAAACCGGCACGTATAATACGCTATCATGCTGTAACAACACGACCTGCAAAAGTATTATCATGCAAATCCAATAAAACCGTCTTTTTCAAATGTGACACCTAACTCACCAACTCCCCGGGGCAATAGGACCTCGCCCTTCATCGAGGTCATTTCAAAATATTACAACGTATTCGCAATCCCCTAGCTTGTGCATTAATGATTACCTTTTTACATTGGCATCTTCCACATAGGACAGAATCCAAGACTTCTATATGATACAAATTCCACATCGGTAGGAAATGCATTAGCCATCATTTTACACTACAACATCCGATCCTGAATCTAAAGTTTATTCCGATACGTAGCTGCCGATGTAGCATTACAATCAATATCGCCTATCTCTCCTTCCCATAAACCCTCCAGAATCTTAGGACCTATCTTTGTATCTACGTTAAGGAATATTTATAAACATCACTAGCACCATCGCCCATTTGAAGTGCCTTGGAAGCATACGGGTACAGTATCGATTCACAAATATTTACCTGGTCCCTTTTATTCTTCGATGACATTGACTTGAGCCAAAATAGTTCAACAAGTTCACTATAGTTATCAATACATGCTCGAACCGAACGAATGTCAACACGTCACCAGTATAGCCTAAATGATCGCTTAGCTAACCAAACTCCTCCCATTCCAGCTTACAATTATACACTGCGGAAACTCCGTTTAATCCAAAAACCAGATTAAGCGCATTCTTCAATCATATACGTCGGTAGTCATATTCCTGAGACATATTTAGCGTAAGCTCTAATAAACCCCTCCAGGGGATACTAACCGTTCTTAAAGCTAGATCTTGTAGGGATTTCTCCTTTATGTGCCATAAAACTCCCTATTACTAATTACTTGCTCAAAGAGTTCTTTCCAGTTTGTTATATTTGCTGATGCACATAAAGTTGAGCGATTCAGTGGTCGTGTCCATCTCCACCGTCGTTTGATCTCCCTTCAGGTGGTCTTTGCATAAGCTACTTCGTCTGATCTTGTCTCCCTTACCACTGAAAAGGAAATGGGGGAATAGGGTGTCCAGTTTTTTTTAATAAACGACCTGCGGAATGGCTCAAAAATTGAAGTGCATGATGTTCAACAGGACACTACATATTAGTGTTTTAAGCTTGAGGACAATGTCATGCCAGGCTTTTTAGATACATAAGCAGGAACATCTGTAAGGTAAGGTCGTTCGAGAGGAAAACAACTGTCTTGAAAAAAAGGTTGTGGACCTTAGTCAAAATAATGCGCCATGTCATGCCGTCTGAATCGCCCATAAGCTTATTTTGGTCAATCGATGATATTTCACGTTATTTGTATTCATTCAGTTATTCAAGTTCATTATGTTCCACTGTGTCATTGGTTGTGGCAAATAATGTGCAAGAACACTATATTATGCATGGCTCGTAATTCATCCTGACGTTGACCTCGAACCGAAAGGCGGTATGACCATTACACTCCATGGTATTACTCAATGTCTGGTATATAAAATAGTATGCAATGCATTAGTCAATTTGAAAACACTTCCTTCAACACTACATTAAAGATTACCTCATGGTTCAGTTTGGATAAACGTCCCGCTCCATATTTTTGCAAGGGCAGTCAAACTCAGTTATGATTGTTTTTGCCAATTCACACTCCGGCTTGCCCCCATTCCCAATGTGATTTGAACATGTCGTTGAAAGCTCAACTAACAATCCTTCACAATATTCCCCAGGTGGAAGAGCTCCAACGAAGTGAGTGTATCACGTCTTGTAAGATAGAAAAGTGCATCGCAGGAAGTTAGTTGTCCCTCGCAGTTTATGGAGCTTATTAAGTCACAGTCCCCACAGGCTGCTCTTAAAGAACACAGCTTCAGAACCTTTTATGCCCGCCAATTTCCGTGCAATACAGCATGGGCGTGAGAACAGGAAGGAGGTAGGGATGGGCGCTGTATGACCGAAGCAGTCGATGCGCCCCTAAGCCCAAATAACCAACCAACCGAAGGAGGCAGGCACGCCCCCCAGCATTCGTAATTTTAGCCATTAACCTTAGCCGAACGTAGAAACGGTCAAAATTAAAACGGCTCACTCCATGCCAATTTTCTCTAACGTCTATAAGCCCTTCATTACGTCGTCTTCTCGGTATGACCTGGTCGACGCCTTTCAGATACATGACGATACAATCGAGTCATGTATGTATATATGTTGTGTGTCCGAATCATGAAATCACGTTCGTCCCGTCACCTTTTTCCTTTTGATCTGGCGTTCAATGATAGCTGTAAGAGAAGTAGAGGTATGCCTGGAACATATTTTGAAGTTCAGGGACCAAGCGAGTAGATGCCGTTGTAGCAGATCGTTCCTTGGCCTGGAGCAAGGTTAGTCGAGTTGACTAGAGAGTCGAGATTTACCTTTGCGGCGCTCCGATGGGTAGATATTTTATGGTAAGTTCGATGATCAACAGAAACTCATTAGGTTCCCGTGCTACTTTGTAGTTATCTTATCTGCTATATTCCAATCGTATTTTGAAACATTATTCAGCTACCATTCCTCGAAGCCTGGCAAGCCTTGAAGGACAAGCCAAGGCAAGCCTTACCAGAATCCTTACATAGTCACACAGATGCATAATCTGAAAGTGAATGTAGACAAATTCAACACTCGTGGTCTGTATGTTTATTCTCAAAGATGCAGTAATTGTTCCAAACCATTGATTGTTTGCAGGATTATTTGGAAGCGTGTTGGGAGCAGACATGTGATCTGTGTTTAGGACAGGCTGCTGTGGACTTCAAATATAGCTGCTTCCCAGCAATGTCATTCCTAATGTTGTATCTATGGAAAATAATTCGCGGATGAATTGCTTTCCATTTTTCCGAGGATGGCGCTTTATCAGAATGATCGAAACTCAAGAGGTTCGGAACCTAATTTTCCCAAAGTGTGTCTACTCGCTAGAGCCTACTCGTCGACAGTCTGCATGATTCGGGGACTTGTGTCATCAAATATGCACACAGATTTATCCTTGACCTCGGACAAGACGATATGCATAAGCATGTGCCACTATTTCACACGTATGCACGGTGTGCATAGTGTTGCAACCAGAAGCAACACAAATGGTTCCACTTCATCCTGAATCGGCTAGTATCGCTGGTAACGTCACCATACTAGACTTGCATGCAAGAAAAGTCTGCTTCATGTACAAAATGAACTGTGCACCTCATCGTCCCATCTCAACCGATTAAATGTTGTTACACTGAAGACCAATGGCAAGAACACAAATACAACGATCTTACACGGAAAGATACAACTTATCTCACGAGCATCTCCCTTAGGTTTTAGGTCCAATTTGTGAAACATGCTGACTAAATGCTTGATAATGCTTCAACAACCAGGGTTCAAGCCAGTCGCCTTTTAATGTTGATGACTCCCATGATACGCTAATGGGGTTAATGGTCAAGGTGATCAAATTGTGGGGCCATGTCATCGCGTCTCTTTTCTGTTCCCGCTCCCATGTTTCATTGCGCTGAAATTCGTGGACATAAGTGCTCAGCTGCACTTGCGGTGAACAGGTTTCATCGAATTAGCCCCCACCAGCAATGCAAGGTTCCGAGTAACGGCCGCACCATCACAGCACCTTTAGCTCTACCCTGCGTAGGGTGATTCCATTCCTGGAATCTTGATCTAAATGTCCAAGCCGTTGGAGATCCGAAACTTGACTTCTCTGACGTGTGTCTCGATTGCCTCCTCCGTGAGAAACGTTAGTGAACCCGCGTTTAGCTGAACTGGTTTCTGCGAGGAACTTAGTGAGGAATGTCTTGCATTTGTACTGGTGTGCATCGACGACGCATTGTAAATATATATTTTGGATTGCCGGGTTTGCTTTATGGATTTGAGAGGCGGAATGGCATACAGAGACGTTTTTTTCTTCCCCAGAGGATTTTCACTTGAAACAGCGTTTTCACGAAATCAGTGACGGCTCGAAGGAATACGAATGTTGGAACACAAGTAGGCCAAGCCCTTGGAAATATTTGTGCGAAATGTTGCAAATATGATCACAAGCATGTCTCACGCAGCTTGTACGGCACGCCGTGATGAACGCCAGTGTTAAGGTAAGTTCACTGTGGGAGAAGTGGCCTAGAATCCTCCCGGTTGTCTTCAATGTGGGCAGCTCAGTCGGTTTTATAGCATGCAATTGGTGTTCGGTACCTTGATTAGATTGTTGTTATTGTGCTGATAGGCTGCTTCAACGAGGTCAGATTCGAGGTTCGGAAGTGTTCATATGCTGCACTGTTGCTGATTGCATGGACGTTCAAGCGATTCCCCGAATACTTGTGAAATATTATCACCAGTGTCAATACCTGAATTTTCCATTAAAATGTACTGAATAGTTTCATACGGTTTAATGCAAATACGTTATGACATTGCAGTGCATTTTCGAGGTTTGATCGGATATTCAAATACAAATACTGTTCACTTCTTCTATACAGACGACTTCATCCGCTGATGCATCCTCATCTGTGGTTGTAATCATTTTCCATCATACGTCTCAATTTTGTCCATGCAAATTTGCAAATGTTTTGAAGACTTGGTGTATGACATACACATGCTAATTACCGCTTTATACCTCAGCTAATTTTAGCAAATTAGCGGCGGCAACTATGAGGCGCTGGGACCATGTGCCCAATGGGCGCTGTATAACCACTGCAGTTGATGCGCCCTAAACCCCTAATAACTAACTAACGGGACCATGTGCCCCTTCATTAAATGACACGATTGAACTTTAGCTCCATGATTTTGACTGTAAAGAAATGACTTCAAACGTAGTCTGTGCCTTTCAATCTTCTTTTACTAAAATCAGGATATTTTCCCCTGTTGAATGGACGTGTTGTAGCCTCTCGTGGCATACTCCTTGCGACATATTCCGTCCAGTATTTATTGTATTGTAATCTCACCACTCTCCCATGTGGAGAATAGTATGGATTGAATTGCCCCTTTGGACTTCGGATTGGATCTCGACCAGATAAATACAATATTGGCACGATTTCGTATTTAGAATGGACTTGGGATTCCTCTTGAAACTCTATTGCTAGTTTCTTACTAATATGTTTGTTATAGAGCTGTTTTTCACAGGCTGACTTCATTTTAATTACCGTTCGGACTGTTAGCGACCAAGGATTTAATCCGGATGAACTTCGTGATTCGGGTCTGGATTGGATCATAACATTTCAATCCATCTTATGCTCTGTTGCCAAGTCATTGCCCATATGGTGCAACACTCATCAAGGTAGTGTGAAGATAGCATTGGGGACAAGTAGTCTAGGGGTAAGTTGCCGGTCTCGAAATCGAAAGATTGTGAGTTCGAGTCTCGCCTATCGCTACTCTTTGCCCGCGGCCAATCGGCGCGAGAGATTGGCGGCGCTGCTTGACCCAACTGTCAACGCGTCGTAAGACCAATAACCAACCAACCAGGAGATAGCGGTGATGGGGGAGCATTGAGCAGTAAGCCGATGAGTCTGCAGATGTTCACTTGGCAACAAGTCCGAACACACCTGACGACTCGTGACTTGCTGATGCTACCCATCCATAGGCTCTTGACGGGGCCAAAACCGACAGCGCCAGCAAAACCACCGGCAGCCTTTGCCTACCTGTGGCGCTGATAATTCCTCCTGGTCTTCGGTGTCTCACGTATGACGTGGATACTTGTGACTGGGCCGTTGATATCACGCATGACGTGGATATTTGGGCGCTCGGCGGAGCAATCCAGACTTGTATCGCCCTGTAGTGTCATGGCGGCTTGTCGTGTCCGTTTTTGTGCGTGGTGTTGCATGCAGCCAAACTTGCACCAAGTCGGGCTGCTCGGTTTTGTGCGCGGCGTTCCCACTGTGACCCAGCTTTGTGTACTGCTGACCTCGTCTGACCTCGTCTGACCTCGTCTGACCTGCTGACCCACTGCTGACCTCGTCTGACCTCGTCTGACCTCGTCTGTCAGTGGAGATGCTGACTGTGTGTACTGCTGACCTCGTCTGTCAGTGGAGATCATTTGCTGACTATAGAATGGATGCATAAATAAAAGGTGAGCATTTGGCCGTGTTGGCGTCGCCTGCCGTTCCAATGACGACGCTCCGTTCGCCACGAGGGTAGTCGGAGAGAGCTGTGCCGCGTCCGTTCCGTTCCTGAGAAGTACGGCTCGGAGCGTGATGACAGAGGGGACACAGCAGACGGGGTCGGCCGAGGTGCCGGGTGAGGCTGCGAAAGGCGTCCCTCGGGGCTGCAGGAGAAGGGCTGACGGTGCCGCCTGTTAATAACAAGTTTGGCGGGCAACTTCGGTTAGCTGTAAGACGTCATCTATTTTTGCTTTGCGTGATCAAACGATATTATTATTAACTACGTTTCATCATTCAGGTTCATCGTGTTCTGAAGGGAGAGATAAGACCTCGCAATATTGGTGTTGTAGTAGTCGCCAAGTTACATTGGCTGTTTTGACATGGTGCGACCAGCCAGTATTGAAGCAGGGCATGCACTTTGGAAGAGAGAAGTGTTGATGGGAAAAGGCAGTGATTCAGCCAAGGTAGAAATTACACCCCTTTATTCTCATTTGACCGCACTGTACCGCCGTCCCCATCTGTACAGACGCGCGCGGCTACGCATCCATGGGCGCTAAATGACCTCGCAGTCGGCGCGCCTTGAAGCCCAAATAATCAGTTAGCTATTCACCCCCTTGGTAAACGAAAATACACGAGACGAAGAGGATGAACACAAGGGGTTGGGTACATATGGTACATTGGTACATATGTTATAGGTATGTTATATGTACATAACAAGGTATGTTATATTTTCAACATGGAAAAGCAAGCATTTTTCAGCGCTCGAAGCGCGCCAAAAAGAGGTCTCTGTTTCATAATAATTCATTGATCGAGTTTCCCATAAGAAATTCCTGGCTGCGCCTCTGCGCGCAGACATTTCGGAAGGTCGACAGAGCTCGCCATCTCTCGACCACCTGGCTCCGCTGACAGCTGGCTGCTTAAACGGCGTGGCTACTTTGGCAACAACCGTTGAACAAGGATTGCGATGAATGTTTGTGCGGAGTTTGCATTCGCTACATAACCAGTAGCAGTTGATGCGCCCCTAAGCCCAGAGTATTGCATTATCATCAATTAAAATGAACGGTCTCAAGTGAAATGTAGATGCTTATCTTATTGATGGCGTCTTGCTGCTGCATTTTCTAGATCAGTCAGTTATCTGAATTTCTCCTTAGTCTTTAATTTCTCTCCATTAATGTTTCCAAATCTTCGTTGTATGGAACCGCCTTTTCAATGATGAACATCTATCAATATTATCAGCCGATCTTCACTCCCCATGAATCTGTGAAGTTGATCACCGGATTTGCAACGATGGCGGTGCCTCGCTACGTATTTTGTACCGTAGTCTGCCATTTTCGATTTCGACCCTCACCCATGCACGATATCCATCCGAAACAAGCGTCCTACCTTCGTCTATGTCCGATATCTGTCCGTGGATCGGCGCCCAGTGCGAGATCCGTCCGAGATCCGTCCGAGATCCGTCCGAGATCTGGCCGAGACGGCGGCCTGCCGTCGGAGCTGGCCGGTCGACAGCGCGCGAGGGGAGACGCAGAGGGCAAATATCGCGGAAAGATCTCATCTGGCAGAGTAATTACCGGCTCGGCGGCGCAAATTAGCCGGCTCCCGGCGGAGACTCGGCTTTATACGTGCCGTTCGCTGCCCGCTGTCGGCGGTGGTGCAGTTTTATACGCGTTCGGGGGACGAGAGGCGGCGGCGGCGGCGCCCGTGCCGGCAGTGTGATGCAGTTTTGTACCGGCTGTCTGGAGCGGTGACTGACACGTGTGTGGCAGGCGCGAACGGCGGCGAGCCGTGGACGGAATCGGTGGCGCGCACGGGCCACTGTCCTTGGAACGACATTGTCGGTGGCGTGGAATTGCAAGGGAGTAGGTTTCAAGGTAGCGTGCGGTTGAATGCACGCGGTGTTATGAGAATATAGGGCCGGGTTCCAGTCCATGAGACTCGGGGGAATCAGCAAATAATTAAACAGCACAGATATAATTCTCACGTGATACTCTGCTGTCCCCCTTGCTTTGGTGACAATTCGGATATTGTGCAACCCTGGCTGCATATCTCATTTCATAGATTGCACTTGGAGCGGGTGCGCTGGCTTGAATTAATCACAGTTCCTCCTTCATCTGCACAAAACGTAAATATTTAACAATGTATAAGCTTGCAGTCCACGCAAAAGGTGTTGTCAAAGAATATAGCAGACAATGTGCTGCATTTCTTCATTGACGCTTTGCTAGGCCCACATTCCAATCAATTCGTTATGGAGACGAACAATCATTGGTCACCTCAATGCATATCGTCTCCCATTTGAGATGTTCAAATTGGGATAAGTTATGATCGGATAGAAGTGTCTTGTTTGTTTAGCTGCTTGGTGAGCCCACCGAGTCTAAACGACATAGTCTAAACAGACGTAGGCTGCATTGGAGTGCCGCCGGCGAACGAAGCTCGCGCCTGCCGCGCTGCTTCGTTTGGAAACTGTCGGCCAAGACGCCGTTTACAGGCCAGGCCGCCAAATTGGCCGTGCCCTGTCTCGCCGGTGGCTGCGTGAGCTTTAACTCGACAAATTGTCAGCGCGCTCCCCGGAGAAATCGCGCTCATTCCACCTCCCAAACTCAATTACCGCACTTGTCAAAATCCTGATAGATGAAAGAAACGCTCTGGCTTTTTCGCCGGTTTCTTTACGTAATGGATGGCCAGCCGGGATGTGGTCAGTGCTAATCCAGTGATCTATGTGCTGGCACTGGCGAATGTCCGAGAGCAATCCGCACGGCCGCGTTTCTCCCGGCATTTCCGCGGCCGTGTGACCCTAATGATACGCCGGCAACAAAGGGTTGGGTAATGCGGCAAGCCTCCAGGGTAATTCCGCGCCGATATTATTTTTGAGTTATTTCGGCTCTTATTCATCAGGTTTGCGTATCGGCAGCGGTTGGCTATCGGGCGGCGGCGCGGCGCGCGCGCCGCCGCAGCCCCTGGGGACGGTGGGGGCCGCCCGGCGACTAGGGCCACCCGGCCCGGCTGCTCATCCCGCCGCCGCACAATAAGACGCAACAAAGGAGCCGGCCGGCAATGGCGACCCGCCCGGCGAAACGTCGGCCATATGGAGCCGCCGAGCCCGCGCTGCTGAGGAATGTGACAGCTCCACAAGAGGAGTACATTAACAGCTGGAGGCCATGCAGTGCCGTGGAAATGTTTGGGTGAGAATACGTGGTGTTATGGTAGGCTTTATCATATTGATGACTATTCGTATGGAGTTGATGTTCATACACGATACAATATCATATACACATGCATTTTGTCTAGTTAAGCCAGCCCGTTGGCCAGTTCCGATGGAGATAATAGCCACAAAAAGTGCACTTTTCAGTGGGGAAGTCTGGGAGAAACCGAGGCATTTTGAAAGCAGGTGGCTGAACTAAAATGTGTCCGAAGATTTCCACACAATCCTATTTTGGCTAAACATGCATGTGAGTGAGAGGTCCTCCAACCCTTCCTCCAGGTGCACCATTAAAACAAGGATGTATGTTTGAAAATATTTGAGGTCACCCATACCCGACCCGCCCGTCCTCCCAAAAATACACCCTACACTTGGGAACCAGTGGTGGTCGCAACCAGCCAGCTCCAAATTGCTGTGGGGAGTCTCTTCTGTCCCAGGAAGCACTATCAGTGAAGCCTTAATGATCAGGAAATACTTGGAGTCGGGTCAGCATGCATTATTTCCATGTCGTTGCTATCAGATCTATATCAATAAAACAAGATGTCTTATTGCATCAAGATTCGAAAGTTGTGAACGGCCAGTTGGTCACTTCATCATACGATTGGATTTGCCAATGTTATCAGGGGCTTATGCGATAATCTAAACATTTGCTTACCTACTTGCGGAAATGATACGTTTACCTGTTGTGCCCCCGAAGCCATCTTAACTGTAAGGAACTCATCTTTGCCAACGTCATCAGTCACCGGAGGTGCAGCCAAGGCGGCTGCTGCTCATCCCCTGGAAATCAGAAATGTATAAGATCAAATTAGAATTTTTAGATTTTTCCCACGCAGAACCAAAAAGTTCCGAAGCCTTCACGCACCGAAAACGCTCTCCATTTCAAGACATTTTGACGCGTCGGGCCCCGTAAGAAAATCCTGGCTGCGCCACTGTTAGCTATGCGTGTAACCACGGATTCGAAATTGGTTGGGACAAATCGGGGGCGCGGAAAGTTGGAGCAGGATAGAGGGGCCTGCCATCCCCCCCCCCAAAAAAAAATCCTTGGAATGCAGCAATTATTTTAATGTAATTTTCAGCCACTTGAATTAAATTTCAATGTATTCCAATTTTCAGATTTACCATTGTTAAAAAGGATATTTTTTCAAGGGTATCAAAATTAACAAGTTTCACTACTTAGCCTATGAACATCTAGCTTTATGTTGTATGAGCTGAACCCGATTTCACGATCACCCTAGGGCAATGCTGTATGTTAAATGTTGCCCTCTTGTAGCAGGAAAAACATTAAATATTGGACGATGGTTTTATGGTAGAAAATATTGGCCTAAAATTATCTTTCCATGTTTTCCTGTTTTCCTGGCACATATTTCGATGTAATGACAACCAGGGTGGATAGAGGGTGTGGCACCGAGGGCATGTACCCCCACGTGGAAGGTGGTGCCCCAGGCCAGGAACAGACGTCCCTGAAAAGGTTCCAGTGTCCCCGTTCGAATTTTTCGGCCGGATGTGCCCCTATGAAATAAAAAGACCGAATTTTTCAGGAAGGTCTGAGTGCAACCCGCCCCTCGAATTTTGCATCCAGATGCAGCCCTCTAGGTGCTTTCGCAGTGGCGCCGCTCCAAAGAATTGACGCCCACTCCAAACAAGTGTCCCATGACAATTCCTGGATCTACCCCTGATTACAACATTGCTCTCTCGCGGTTATGAACTCCGGGTAGTTGTAAAATTGTGCGACCTTTGACCACCTTTGACTCAAGTAGTACCTCGAGTAGCAGTTAACCTTCGAGTAGCAATTGCTGCCGGGCATTCTCTATGATGCCAAGCATGATTAGCTTTGGGAGAAAGCGAATAACCGCGGGGCGATCGAAGAAATGAGTTCGACCTTTCACTTTGAAAATTAATGTGATTTTTGAACAATTTGCTAGAGTACCGTTTACATTTCACGATTTAAAAAGTTACTCAAGGTGCATCACGGCTATTGCTTGATATAAGATGTTGGTAGGTTAGGACGAAGAAAAAAAATGCGAGACGACCAAAAAAATGGGTTTGACATTTGACCTTCGAAATTAGTTATATTGGGCAACAATATAATACGGTACAAGTCCCGTCGAATGACACCCACTTGGTGCAAATTGAACCCATAGCGACGAATCGCGAGGAATTCGAAAAATCCAACCTAGCCTTTGACCACGAGGTTTGACCTGGACATATCCAGGTTTAAACATTTTACTCGAGGATAGTAATCCCCCTCTAAGATCCAAACTAAGCGTTGCACCAAAACGAAAAGGCATCATCGGAAAGCGCTCGACGAGTAGGGTTCGAGTTCACCCCGAAAACAATTTCCCCCTAAAAGTGACGTTACTGGGGGGATATATTTCTATGACTTTTCACGACTTGCATTATGTTTTTGGCTCTGGAGAGTTCATTTTGGGGATATTTGAGAGAAAAAAATAATTTGGAATAAAAAAAGGACAGTGAAATGGACCATGGTTTTTTTTATAATAAAAAATGCTTACTTTAGCCAGAATCTTCGATTTGAACTGTAATAGGCAAATATGAAAAATTTATAAGTAATCAAAAATGGAGAAAAAAATATTATCCTACGCTTTGTTGTATCCCTAAAGATAACCAAACGCTGAAAGTTTCATTAAAATATATGTTAAAGCGTGACGACCGGTTGAACTTTTTTGGAGGTGACTTCACGACTTATATTAATTCGTTGACCCTAGATTACCTGACATCAAAAGTTTGACATAGCATGTCAAATTGATGTGGGAAAATGTATGCCAAATTTCGGCGCGCTACCGCACGCCGTTCGTTCACTATCCGCGAAAAACCAAAGGGGGCGGTTGAAGACCCCCCTCCCACACCCCTGGTACGGCGCGGGTTAATAGATACGAACGATCATAAACCCGTCGCTGAATCCCGATGCCAATACAAATACGCTTCTGGTGAACTCGTCGCTGAATACGAATACGAATACGACATTACCTTGACGTACGTGCTTAAGGCTGCCCATGATTTCCCTCAGTGGTTTTAAAGATACCCAAGAACACCCAGAGTCGCATTTGTTCAAGATATATCAATATATGAACAGGGGAATGCAACCTAAGACTATAAAGGCCAGCGATAATGCAGATGCATTGCCTAGCAGAGCACAATTTTTCATTGAAGCGAAAACAGAACATGGTCAAGGTTGATGTTATTCAAGAATGGCCTAGGGTATGATACCCTAACATAGGGTAGCCTGGACTAGCGGACCTACGCTGAAATCTTACCTGGTCCGCTCAGCCCTGGAATTGTCGCCATGCCCTGCTGGTAGACGAACGTGCCACACCTGTAGCAACGGGCTCAAAGGTAGATGCACGCGGAAAAACGTAGTTTATAAAATAGCGTGCAACCGCTGTTTGGGAATATTTTATGTCGGAGAAACCAAGCGTAGCATCAGGGATAGGTACAATGAGCACTTGGGAGATGCCAGACTTCGGAGAGAATACACACCTTTAGCCGAATACATGATCGACAAACATTATAGCATGGAATACAGTGACACTAACACAAAGTTCAAAGTAAAAATTGTAGCAACAGCCAGGGACAACGCTGATCTGAAGGTCCTCGAATCTCTACACATACGGCCCAACTAAACACGCAAACGACGTCTTGGTATATCACATAAAATTATATAAACATAAATTATACTTTATGTATTACGCGTTACATTGGATATATGTCTATATATGTGCGTGCATGTATGTGTCGATATGTATATGGACCATCGGCTCGGGCTTCCTCAGAGGATTCTATCTTGACCTAGTTGATTTCTGGTTTGGAGTTTCTTGAAGGGTCTGCACCAATGAGGATGCTTTTCTGTGATTCACGCGTATTTTTGCACGTTTTTTTCCCGCGTTTTTTCAATTGTTAACCCTGCCATTTTTATATCACTCCTGACGATGGCCCCTGGCCGAAACGTTGAGTAATATAGCATAATCCCTAACGTTACTTTTGATGTAAACTCAGCACCTCCTGATATATTGAGGGTCGTACATTTCGTCTCACGCAATGTCTAAAACCCAGGAGCACTTAAGAACCATTCTTCGTTGTCTTAAACAAATATAATTTTCAGTTGCGTTATAATATAATTGCATAATTTGCAGTCTACTCTTGTCGAAAAACACCGAAGGATTTTTCTCATGCGGACAAGGAGGTAATTTCCCACACCGCCTATCACGCCGGCTGCCGCGTGCTACTTGTTAGAAATAGTTGGTAGCAGCATGCATTCATTGCATTTCATGCATTGCATGGGAAGTAGGGCCAGGTTATGTAAGGTTATCTTACATCTTTCTTGAACTTTGATTTATGCTACATTACTTAATTCCACATCCTTTTGGGTGTTACTTTTACTCCCAATTCATAAGTATGCATTTATGGATGAAAGGATGGTAAATTTGTGCTTTTAGGTGTTTTATGAATGTTTGGAATTTATATTTCCAATGCAATGTTTATGGATGTGACTAAGATGATGAGGGGGCGAGTAGTCTAGGGGTAAGTTGCTCGTCTCACAATCGAAAGGTTGTGGGTTCGAGTTTCACCTGTCGCTACTCTTTGCCCGCGACCAATCGGCGTGAGAGATTGGCGGCGCTACGTGACTTAACGGTCGATGTGTCGTAAAACCAATAACCAACCAACAAGTGAGGTGTTGTACAATGGTTATAAGGATATGTAGGCTGTCTGTAGCCTCTAAGGATATCTAAGTTTAGTGAGTATGACTCCTGTTGGCGATGTATATTGTTTGATGTTCTATGTCCCTGGCGTTCGTTTGATGTTGTAGGCGTGGTTGGAGAAGTAACGTGTGGAGTGGTGTTGTGTACATGCTTTTATGATGATCCGTATGTGTATGTATATGGCGTATGTATGTGTCGTGTGTTTTGCAATTGTCTACCTATTAGTCCATGTTGGGACAGATGGTCGATGTTAAGTCTTTCTTGCTTTGCCAGCCCGTTTGCTTGTTCGTTTCCTGAAATGTTAACGTGGTCCGGAATCCAGAGAAAGGGAACGTGTACGTTGTGGACCACGGTTTGTTGGATTCGATGCACGACTGGATGTGGCCGGTCGTGCGTGTGCTGCTAATTGACCGAATGACTCATTTGAAGTCTGAACACATTACCATGTTTCTCGTTTTGCGCTTCTTTAGAATGGAGACACTAGCTAGAATTGCCAGTGCTGCATCAGCGTAGATGGAGAAGTTTCCAGGTAGACGTTTGGAAAGTCTAAGGCTTTCCAAAGCATTGACAACATTGGCATCACCTAAGGCTTACTCTCACCTTCTGCTTTGACCCATCGGTGGATACGAGTGTGCTGAAATTGTTGAAATTGACAAATCTGTTGAAGGCGCCATGAATTTCCGAAGACGTGGTGTCCAACTTCTTTTCCGAGAGCAAGTACTCGACCTTTTTGGTTACCTGTGGAATGGCCCAGTGGGCGATCGAGCTGCAGTGGCCGGCATTGTGAGGTGTTGTATTGAGATCTGAAAGAGCCGTGGCAATTTTAACACAAAATGGTGGGAGTTCGCGCCCAAATCGGCTCCTGTCGTACCTGTCAGGCTGAAAGTACGCTATGCTAGGTGGTTTTTAAATGGACTTGACTTTGATGTGGTTTTGTGTTCCATAAAATGTTGCAATCGTGTGCTGACCATTCGCTCGGCCAGCTTACGATCGCAGCCAGTATATGAGATTGGCTCATACTCCCTTGGAGTTGAATGCTCTTTGTGCGGCTTTGGTAATGGGACGACTACACTTTCCATCCACGTAGCAAGAACAGTGTCATTTAGGTACACATCGTTCAGCGCCTGTTGTGTGGGTTTGCAGCTAACGGTGAGATGCATAGTGAGATGACAGCGGTTTGGCAATGTTAATTTTGAGGCTGACTGTTACGCAACTCAGTGAGGAATTTTACTTGACTCGACAATGAGGAATGCTGTTCGGGTTGGGTATGGCTGCGACCCATTTCCGAATTCGATCGTTGACGTTGTCAATATGCCAAATGCAATCCCAAATACTGTCTCAACTAGAGTCCTAATCCCAAAATCGAAATTGCGTTTCTTGCGCGCGGCTAATAATGGTTTTTGTCGTAAGATTTCTGCCTTCAACTCTATGAATTTGTTCAGAAGACTACCGGTATTCTACTGGAGGATGAGACAAATTGCCGAACGTCTGTTGGTGATTAGCACCAACAGACGTCTGTTGGTGCTACTATGCAGGAGTGGGGTAGTGCAGGGGCAGATTTGGACCCGACGGATCGCGAGAGTGGATTGTGACGAGTCTGAAATGACTGGTCACCGGGCTGTGATGATGAGGGCTCTGGGAGAGTGGGCCGTAGGGCGACCGGCGCAGATGTTGCGCCTGGGAGGCGTGGCGGTTTCGGTCCGGATGGAGTTGTCGCTGGCTGGGGTGGTCGCTGGCTGGAGTGGTTGCTGTCTGGGGTGGTTGCTGGCTGGGGTGGTTGCTGGCTGGGGTGGTTGCTGGCTGTGGTGGTTGCTGGCTGGGGTGGTTGCTGGCTGTGGTGGTTGCTGGCTGGGGTTGTCGCTGGCTGGGGTGGTTGCTGGCTGGGGTTGTGGCTGGGGTGGTTGCTGGCTGGGGTGGTTGCTGGCTGGGGTGGTCGCTGGCTGGGGTGGTTGCTGTCAGGAGTTGTCGCTGGCTGGGGTGGTCGCTGGCTGGAGTGGTTGCTGTCTGGGGTGGTTGCTGTCTGGGGTGGTCGCTGGCTGGGGTGGTTGCTGGCTGGGGTGGTGGCTGGCTGGGGTGGTGGCTGTCTGGGGTGGTCGCTGGCTGGGGTGGTTGCTGTCTGGAGTTGTCGCTGGCTGGGGTGGTCGCTGGCTGGAGTGGTTGCTGTCTGGGGTGGTTGCTGTCTGGGGTGGTCGCTGGCTGGGGTGGTCGCTGGCTGGGGTGGTTGCTGTCTGGAGTGGTTACTGTCTGGGGTGGTTGCTGTCTGGGGTGGTTGCTGGCTGGGGTGGTCGCTGGCTGTGGTGGTTGCTGGCTGGGGTGGTGGCTGGCTGGGGTGGTTGCTGGCTGGGGTGGTCGCTGGCTGGGGTGGTGGCTGGCTGGGGTGGTCGCTGGCTGGGGTGGTTGCTGGCTGGTGTGGTCGCTGTCTGGGGTGGTTGCTGGCTGGGGTGGTTGCTGGCTGGGGTGGTGGCTGGCTGGGGTGGTGGCTGGCTGGGATGGTCGTTGGCTGGGGTGGTTGCTGGCCGGTTGGTGGCAGGGTTGTGAAGGGGCATGGCCAGGTTCTGTATGGGATGGGGTACCGGGAGTGGGGAGGAAGGTGGAGGAGATGGAGTTTGGGTCTGGATCTGGTGTGAGATGGAAGTGGGAGGAGGTCGGGTCCGGGCTGGGGAGGGGTGGGGTGCGGTCGAGGGAGCGTGGAGCGTTGGTGTGCGCTGAGCTCCGGGGGCCGGCTGCTGGTGGGCTGGTAGGACGGGTTGGCGCTGGCTTGGAGGTGAGTCTTAGGGGTGAGGAAAGAGCGGCTGCGTAATTGCGCCTGAGGGTTGGTGTGAATTCAATTAGTTAATTCATTTTCAAAATGCTATGTGATCAACAATTTTGGAAGATAACCGCTGGAAAATCTTACAGCTGACCAATATATTTTTTTCGAATGTTGGTAGCAATCAAGATGCGCTCAGACTATTCAATGTCAAAGCATCTTCCCGTTTAGCTCTCAACTGATCTAGGTACTTCCTGGTCCTCCTCAGATTGCCAAAAGTTGGAGCTTGGGTATGACACGAACGTCTACAGAGATAGCTGGTCCCTTGAGAATGTTATTATTTGGGACATTGATTCACAAACTCAGAAGTTCCTCTGGGAAACTGTTGTTACTAACAGCTGTTTGGCACCCTTCCACCAGAACCAGATGGAAAGAGTTGTACTGCACTGGGATTCTCAATCGGATAGAGGGAGATGTGTGAAGACACCTACTGAGAGGACGTCTAGAAATCTTATGACGAACCGCATGCATTGGTAGGGACAGTGGTGGCAGTTGATTGCCCTCTAGCAGTGAAAATGAGTTTTGGTATGCTAGCATTTGGCTCTGGACCGAAGCTTAACAAATGCGGAATAATGCCATACCTCCGACAGTACGGAGGTGAAAGCGAACGTACGCCCCACCATACACACACACTATTGCATTTACCAGCAAGACAGCTGGACGCGATGAACGACATGACGTAGCTTGGTCATTGGACTTTTCAGGATGCTTACAATATTTTGGCTATCTTTTTTAATTGACCTACCAGGTCAAGTCACGTCGGTGAAGGACGGGGTGCCAGTCACCCATCTCCAGCGTATATTTGAACCCTGGTCGTAAAACAAATGCGATTTCCGGCATTAATATTGACGATATTAATGCCGGAAATAATTCCGGCACTGAAAACTTCGTCGGGCACAGGTGACACATCAAAAGATCAAGGTTACCGATCCCGTCAGAGCCAAACATCCGGAAATGTGCACTGGTGAAGATCACAATTATCGAACCAGGTGGCATCGAGGAAAAGATACTAAGTGCCACCAAAGTAAATACATATTTTCCACCCGGTAAGTATCGCCGAAATGAATGAATGAATCCCAAATTTCCTTGATATTGCAAATTTCCAAATATTTCGCACCAGGTATCCAAATGCTCAAGTCGGTTTTGGTGACTCTATGACATCAGATACGAACTCAACGTGCAATAATCCTCTGGTGCATTATTTTTTAAGCCGTGAAATCCGTATGTTAGCCTCTTAAGCGCTTGTAAAACGTGTACGCTCTACATAAGTTTTTTTTTATAAATTCTAAATTATCTCACCTGATAATGGCGTGAAACCTGGAAAGTTTTTGCAAGGCATAATTTTCCACTACATACATTCCAGCTTTTTGACGTATTGATAAGCAACAAACTATGCGTGTGGAAAACGCTGGTCTCGTTTAGACCTTCATTAGATCTAGCAACCTGAACGAAGCTCAAATTTTGTGTTTGTACATTCCTTTCATCACCTCTCTATATATTATATTTTGCATCTAACTATACCTCACATGGTTTCCTTATGAAAGCATATTTCAATGTGCACCTAAAACCGTATTGAAAGCAAGTGATGACCTCATTTTGTCCCGTCCTAGCTTCGGTATCTCAACACGCGCCCGGACGTGCCCAAAGCTCTTTCTCTCAGGACCCCAAGAACTGCCATCCACAGAAGAAAAAAACTACCGTCGGATGGCCCATAGTGATCGTGGACGAACGTAACTAGAACTTGTGAAATTCTACCGTCCCCCCCCCACCCTCACACAAAAAAATGTCACCTCGAGTGACGTCGCCGGCGATGACACTTCTAAGCCCCATTTTTTCGGGGGAGGGGTCGAAAGTGAATGGATTTGAAATCAAGACGAAAAGGCATATCAAACTGCTATTTCGATAAATATAAATAGTTAGTAGGTTGCTAACCTTTATCAGTATTTTGACAAATATTTTCTCCAACCTATAAACATTTACTTTCGGTTGATAGGCAGATCATACCTAGAAACTGTACGTCAAGTCTACATAGCGGTTGGCTATTTATAAAAGTTTTCGGATTTATTTCAGCCATGAGAGCAGCGGTAGCGCTAGGGTATGGTGACAGGCTAGGCACATGCATAAACTGCCTGCCCGCAACACTAGAGTGGAAGCGCCAGGTCTTTGTGACAGTCGAGTATGTATATAAGTTGCCTGCTCGTTGCACCACAGCTATGAGCTACAGGGTCGAATTGGTCACGCGCCATCACCGCCATCCAAAATGTTTGGCTCCGCTTTTCTGGGGGTATAAATTCACGTTGATTCTTGAAAAAGAATGCAGACAGATATTAAGCTCTGCTTCTTTACCGTTTTCACGGACAATGAAGTCGATATGCGCATATTGACATCATGTAACCTCTGATGCCTTAATGGTCGCTCAAAATGCAAATTAAAGGTCGGCTTTGGGTGTCTCCGTGACAAGAGCTTTCTAACTGTGCTTTGCTCACTTACGTAGACCGTAGATTAGTGGGATGGCTTTCAAGAGCCCCCACTCCTCGATCAGGAAAAGGTGGATTTGCCAGCCGGCCAGCCGGTGTAAGCACGACATCAAACTCTTGAGAGCACGATACATTAGCTTCAACCGGGCTGATATCCTAGGACTTCCTTAAATTTCATCTGTCCAAGTATATGCCTTCTTACGTGCAGCTGGCTATGGGTCGACGATCGACAAAGATGCCCCCCACCCCCTAGCTCGGTGATGCCTGCAACTCAGCACGTCTACAACGCCTCATACACATGGAGTGCGGGGGAGAACTTCGGCAGTTCCGACGCTGCCTAGGTTCCTGTGGCGCGCTGGGAAGGGCTGTCCGTGCAGTGAGGAACTGTTGCAGCTAAATTCAATAACGATATCTTGTCATGCATGGTGAATAATTTGTTTGTAGTTGAACACATCAAGTAATGGAATTATTTACGGGAAGAACTTGAGATATTATTCAATTGGCCACTCGGAGCATCAACACATCTTTTTAAAAAACATTTCGTCGCTAAAGCCAGCATAGGCATTGCCTGGACTCGGTGCCGAAGTGCCTTAGTACCAAGGCAGTGCCTTAATGGGCGCGGAGAGGATATAAATGGTGAAAAGTGATATAATCAAAACAACATTCCGCGACATCTGAATTAGCAGTTTTGTCGGTTATGCTGGGGGAAACAATCCCTGATGGCTTCATGTAAATATATGCATTCTGGAATGTATAACGTCACGATTTTTAGAGGTGACCTTACCTGACCAGCCTTCAGCGACCTTCAATCACATGGCCCCAAATCCTTTCTTCAAGTATGTGAAATTGATGTAGGAAAAGGTATGTCCAATTTGTGAGCGTAATCGCGCACCATTTTCCCTCTTTCATGAAGGGAATGTCGTATAATGCCGAAGGGGAATGCCGAAGGGGTAATGTCGGATTTCCCGTGTACACCCCCACCCCTACCTCCAACCTGGCGAGGGTTAAGAGACTAGAACTTATTTGGCACAATTTGCTCTTATCAATTGTTGTAAACTACACCCAATTTCGGAGCGATGACAGGAACGGTCTTGGGGTTATCTTTTAAAAATATAAGTACGGGAAGATGAACGAATTCATCTCCGCACTACGATGTTCATTGCATGGTAATGTATCCATCCTTGATTCTTCTATGTTACGAAAGTCCCGGCTATCCGATGTGAAGGAACATAAGCAAAATAGGATGAAAAGTATAATTTGTGCTGAATGTTGAATATTGTGGAAATTGAAATTTAGTACAAGAGTACAAGGTGAGAGTTCAACATGATTCAAGATATTCTGATGTAACTTTTCCAAATGTTCTCCTGCAAAGCTCAGATGTCATTTTGCATCGGCGTGGATTTCGGAGTTATAGTGGCTTCGCATTGGCCATGTTCGCTACATAAGGCACTGTTCTTGTCATTCTTTTCTTAATTTATTCAATCCTTCGGGCTATTTCCAGAATAAAAGTGGCATTGATACGTCAAGCTTATCATTGAATCTCGTGCCCTTTTTTGGCATTGTCAATTGTTAAGAGAATCGGTAAGTTCGACTCCAAAGTGGTCATCACTAGCACAAAGTTTCTTGTCATATGCATGCTCTATGCTGTGCTGCCACCGTCACCATAACTGCATTTCGATGGCCTACACTACGGTAGTGGCGCCACCTATGTGGTTATATTGTGGTTGACTGCAAGGAATCTTGTAAAGATGGCAGCACAATCCAGCGATGCTGCTCTGCATCCTGCTCCCAACGAATTTGGCAGCCAATGGTGCTCCTTGGTGGATGTGGAATACGCCGATGTGGAATACGTTTTCGGGTATTAAAGGGAAATGTCGCACGTGCGCGACAAGTGCTAGCAAATCTGGGAATTTCCACCAAATCCGGAATCGGAATTCCTACATGTAATCCTGATTTCCTCGCGGTATGGTCATGGAAACGCTCCTTGTCATTATATTTGTCCTTGTCGAATTATATTTACGCTCCTTGTCGAATTATATTTATGGTAGAAATCCAATCCCAATTCAAACCTGCCATGGAAACAAGCCTTATATTACGTGGCGCATATCCGCATTAATTATCCAAGCGATATCACACACTGATACATTGTTCGACCATCACGTCAACAAGCCGATTGTGCTGCCGAAGTCTGAAAATTGTCTCCAGAGGAGGACGTTCTCTGAGGAGGAGCTACCGTACCTATCTGCTGTCCAGCTGATCACACGGTATCGAACTAGCAAATGTGCGCATCCACTGTTTGCCAAGCAACCAATGCTGTCCGTCGGTTTATCAATAACGCAGTGGTTCCAGCAAAGTTTTCCATGGCAGAGAGGGATAGAGAGAGAGAGAGAGAGAGAGAGAGAGAGAGAGAGAGGGGGGGGGTTGAGAATTTCCCAGATTGTTTTTGAAGTTCAGAGCACGTATTAAGATCAACATTTCGAACGACATTGTAAAGTCCGTTCAAGTTGAATGCAGAATGTGGGTGGGTTGGAAACAGTTGGTTGCATAAACGCAAGGGAGATTAGGTAAAAATGGCTAATATTACGATTTGCTGCAATAATTGAAATGCTGATAACTTTTGAGCACATGAAGGAATTCAGAGCAGCTAGCTACTACCTAAAATGTATAATCATGTCCAACAAGATGTACGCGCATCAGTGTCCTCAGGTGGGAAGCCAAGGCAAGGTCGTTTAATATTAACCAAAGGGCTGTGAGTTCGCCACTCTATAGGCTCTTGGTTTTTGTGGTGGTACTTGGGTTCTTTTACGACGCATCCGACTGCTGGGCTGAATAACGGTGCCACCCTCTCATGACGGTTGGTCGCGAGCGGACCTGATAATCCGGCTGTGGGTTTCGAACCCACGATCTTATGATCAAGAGTATAAGTTCCTAAAAACTGCGCTTGCGCGGCCAAGCTTTTCGTTTTTTAAAGCTTAGCCACATCATCATTACAAAAATGATAGCCTTCTTTTACTGCGTATGATGTGGAGATGACTCAGTCTTTCTTTTGATGCTGTTTCTCAATATAATTATGTATTTTGTTTGGCTGGTTTTCCCCTCCAAAAATTCCGTGACACCATTCCAGTCTTGTTCACTAGCAACTAAGAGATCGGATGAAGTTCGTAGTGCAGGTCATAATAAGGTAATGTTCTCTTGATGTAAAGTTCAAGCCGTGATTTTCTGAATCCATAAGCGCATCATGTATGGTATAAGATGTTCATGCAACCCTGAACTAGCCTTCCGGATGAAAAATGTTGCGTATTGTCCCGGACAAAGAAATATGCGATCGAGTTTGAAGTACTTTTTCGAGGTGTCCGTAGTGACTGTCCGTGTTTTCCTTTCGAGGTGTGCGTAGTGACTGGAGATGTCGGACATACCTTGTTATATATTTAACGTGTTAAAATTATAATTTCTCAGCCAAACCAAGGTTTACCTAAATCGCTCCTTTCGTTTTCAAGTTAAATCCAAAACATTGAGGAGGTTTTCCCTATCACATCGCCGTCTACCCTTTACTCTCCTTTTATGATGGTTCCTTTTGCACCACCTTTTCCAGTGCAACGCCACCAATTCATTAACGTCATGTGTAATTTCACACGAAATAACGACGATATTAATATTTGGAAATCAAAGCTTGGCACGGATTGGAATTCCCTAATCCCATAATCCAGACCCGAAAAAGTCCATCCATATCCAATCCAAATCAATTGGGAAACTGGACGATGTCCCGGATCCAATCCGTCTGGACCATGATCCCAAAATATTTGCCCAGCTGAAATAAAAAATGTGTATCTTTCCAACTTTTTTGAATTTTGAATTTCTCATGTTTAAAACATTTTTCATAGTAGGTTGAGTTGATCGACAAACATTGTTTTAAGTAGATTTTGCCTCATAAAAGTGCTTACCTGTGCTAGAATCTTTCCTTTTGCCCCTATTGGGGGAGCATGCAAAACATATTAATTATGAAAACCGCATTTTTTAATGTATGAAAACTGCATTTTTTACGTCCGTAACGATAAGCAAACGCTGAAAGTTTCATTCAAATATATTTATCCGTTAAAGCGTGACGACTGGTTTAACTTTTTGGAAGTGGCCCCACTTGCCCTGGACTAACTTAGTAGATGACCTGAACTCAAATTATTCGCAAAACATATCAGTTTGATGTGAAAAATGTATGCTAATTTTTGGTACATTGCCGTGCGCCGTGTTTTCACTATCCTCTGAAAAACTTAGGGGGTGGGGAAAATGGCCCCCTCCCTTGAGACGGTGCGGGTTATGAGCAGGGTTCTGCCAAAGATATCACTTTCGATCCAAATCTAATTAGATCCGAAATCAGCATTGATCATCTCATCGACATTGTGCTTTACCAGATATCCTTGGACTTCTTGAATCCCTGAAATCTTCGGAGCTTATTTTGTATCGACATTCACGGTGAATGCCTTCCATAGATTGATGCCAGGTAAATATTTTCCCAACCATTCACTTTTTCGAATACGACTCCATATGTGCGTGAAATGACGAGACACTCAGAGAAGGGCCAAGACGAGACTCATTCTAAGTTGCAGTCGGGAATAGAAATATGGTCGGTCTTAAGCGAGCTAACGTAAAGACGCTCTAGCCTAGTTTGTGTTTATAGGTACGTTGTGGTCGCTTGGCATTGCCGTGCCCATTCAGTCGAGTCATGGTTCAACTGGAGGCCATAGCGCAATGATGGATATTGTGCAGGAAACAGGACCGAGTAAATACCGTCCAGCCAACTGCCCAGCGTATGCATTGATGCGCTGAGCGTTTCCATCTAACCTCTCGGTATAATGCATTTTTAGCTGTAACTGTAGGCGCGAGAAACGTATGTATGAGTGAAGCTGCAGCACAGATGAGTGCCGCCACACTACCTCCTGGTGGGACAGAGATGGAGCGGTGCATATGTCCTGTGGACCCAGCTATCCATTCCTCCTCCTGTTGAGACAGTGATTGGATGGTGTTGGTGGAGTGGTGGAGACCCATCTGGCCATCCCTCCTTATGTTGGGTCAGTGGTGGTGCGATACAGGTGTCCGTCCCTCCTTCTGTTGGGTCTGTGGTGGTGCGATACAGGTGTCCGTCCCTCCTTCCGATGGGTCAGTGATGGCACGATACAGGGGTCCGGTGGACCCATCTGTCCGTCCCTCCTCCTGATGGGTCAGTGATGACACGATGCAGCCAGGTGTCCGGTCCATCTATCTCGTCGTCTCGCCTTCGCAGGCCAGTGGTGACGCAAGGTGAGCCAGTTTTTCGACCGCCGTGTGTGTTGCGCCATGCTGGCCCGACTTCTATGACCTCAACAGATCGTGGCGTGACTCGTCGGCGGTACGACGCTGCATGAGCGGATCATCTCACGGCACTGGACGGGTCATCTGACCCCACTGGACGGGTCATCTGACCCCACTGGACGGGTCATCTGACTCCACTGGGCTGGTTATCTCACCGCACTGGGTGGGTCATCTCACGGCACTGGACTGGTCACCTCACCGTACTGGACTGGTTATCTCGCCGTACTGGACTGGTTATCTCGCCGTACTGGACGGGTCATTTCACTTCACTGGGCGGGTCTCCTCACCGCACTGGGCGGGTCACCTCGCCGCACTGGGCGGGTCATCTCACCGCACTGGGCGGGTCACCTCGCCGCACTGGGTGGGTCACCTCACCGCAATGGACGGGTTATCTCATCGTGCTGGATGGGTCATCTCACCCCACTGGACAGGTCACCTCACCGCACTGGACGGGTCACCTCACCGCACTGGGTGGGTCACCTCACCGCAATGGACAGGTCACCTCACCGCACTGGACAGGTCATCTCACCGTACTGGAGGGGTCATCTCACCGCACTGGACAGGTCACCTCACCGCACTGGACGGGTCACCTCACCGCACTGGACAGGTCACCTCACCGCACTGGACAGGTCACCTCACCGCACTGGACAGGTCATCTCACCGCACTGGACAGGTCATCTCACCGCACTGGACAGGTCACCTCACCGCACTGGACAGGTCATCTCACCGCACTGGACAGGTCATCTCACCGCACTGGACAGGTCATCTCACCGCACTGGAGGGGTCATCTCACCGCACTGGACAGGTCATCTCACCGTACTGGGGCTATCATCTAACAGTGTCGGGGGAGTCATTGGATTGAACACCACTGGACAGCCCTAAGCACAGGTCGTGATAACCAGGCTCAGTACGAAGGACAGCTCGGACGACTACTGCCGTGACCGAGCAAATGCTCGATGAAAGAGCATTTTCCACCCTCCCCGAGTAAATTATCAATAGTCGGATTGCAAGAAGCCAAATGTTTTAAATCATGCAATCGAACTAGATCCGTGCAAGCTTCCTGCTTGCACGCATCTAGAGGAAAAAGAGCTAAAAGAGCACCGTTCAAAGGTAAATTAATTAGCTAAGAAGGCGGCAGGTGACGAGCAAAAGACGAAAAAGTCAGCGGATGCAGGAGTTTATCAGCGTACGAGCCACATGGACAATTAAAACCACACAGCGGCCCGGCGCTACCGCCGGCCACCACCACACCACCTCGTATATCGGCGTGCCCGGTCAGTGGTCGCTGCACGTCGCACGCTGTGCCCAGTGGCGTCTGCCTCTCCGCAGCAGGCCGGCACCTGGCCACGCTGCTGCACGTCAGGGCGGGCACCGCGTCCTCCACCTGCCTGCCTTCGACCTGACGGCAGCGAGCTGTCCGCTCCTCCCACGCACTGACCCGGCCGCCAGCTTCTGAGTGCGTCACGCCGCGGCCCGTTTCCCTCCTGAGCCTCCACCGCTCCGCCAGGTCCAACTGCTCGCGCCTTGGATGTGGCGCAGTTTAGTCTAAGTTTAGTATATTCATATCACACCGATAGGATATGGAACCGATGGCATGCGAAGTCGCATATTAGTGCTTGAGGCAAAGTGAAGATATAAAGTGAGATGTAAACAGAAAGACATCAAGAACAAACAAATGTATATAAAATGTAGAAAATAGAAACAATCCGGTAAAAGAAACGATACTAAGCACGATTCGCTATGCACAAGCATTTGAGCACATTTCATAGCCTACGGTGCCGTGAGAAATCCCAGAGATCAGCCAATGTTTTCTTATCTAAAAGCTCGCAACATAGCATTGCCACTCTGACGAACATACTCGACGCAGCCAAATATAACATAAAATGACATTCTTGTGCCACGAGTTCCATCCGGGGCGGCCATAGGAATGCGGCCCAGGAGATACAAGTCGATCACGTGACGACGAACATAGCGTAAAGAAAATATGCCGTGCTGATTATGTCGTGACTCCAGTGTGCCAGCCGCAGCGCGCTCCACTCCTCTGACCACTGACACAGCTGACTTAGCTGATACTGAAGGTGCGAGACGTCGCTCCGGTCGTCCACCCGGCTGGACACATCGACATGGTCCGCGAGCATCAGGCCGTCTGCGGGGCGGGGTGGCCGAGTGGTCAAGGTGTTGGGCTGTGGGTACCGAAGGTCCCGGGTTCGACACTAGCGCCGCTCGGGACATTTCCCAATCCCGCGGCACACCGGCGAGACAGTGTGGGTGGCGCCATTACCGTGCATGTGCATAAAGTGCGTCGTGAACCACCCGATAAACAACTCAAGGCTGTCTACCTTGAGCCCATCCGGCAAGTACCTCACCAAGCAGACGAAGAACAAGGGTGAGAACAATCCACCTTTTGGAATGCTAGAAAATGCCTAGGTTCGTCCAGAGTGAGAGTGAACATTGGGCACTACGCGGTGATGGACTGACACATTGCGGCGGATGAACTGTAATGTGGCGGTGGATGGACTGCAATGTGACGGTGCATGGACTGCAATGTGTCGGTGGATGGACTGCAGTGTGGCGGTGGACAGACTGCAATGTGGCCGTGGACGAACTGCAATGTGCCATCAGTATGACGATGGAAGGCCACAGTGTAGGGGTAGACAGACTGTGTGGTGTGGCGATGGTCGGACTGCATTGTGGCGGTGAAAGGCTAGCAGTGTGACGGTGGACAAAGGCGTACAACGATGGTGGGACTGCAACATGACGGCGGGCGAACTGCTGTGTGACTGCGGAATGCTGAACTGCAGCGGTGAACAGAGTAAAATACGCCGCTGGGCGGACTACAGCGTGAAGGCGGGGATGCGCCGTTGCGTCTCGGGACGGTGTCCATGCTGTAGTGACGGTGCGCCGACTGGGCGCTGGTGCCGCGCCAGCAGCCCCGCGCGGCCGACTGGGCGCTGGTGCCGCGCCAGCAGCCCCGTGCCGCCGACTGACCGCCGGAGGTGACGCCCACGCGGCCAGCCGAGCGGCTGGCGGCCCACCGCGGCCCTGTCAGCGGCCACACGTCTGTCGTAACGGCGCGGGCGGCCGCCATTAGCGCCCTGTCTGCGGCGCGGGCGCCGGCCGGGCGCCGAGCGCGCCCCGTTTCTGCACGCCGGGCACGGCCGGGAGCGGAGGAGGCGGCGGCGGCGGGGCGACCTTTCTCCCCGCGCTGTGAACACACCGTCTGGCCGTGACCCGAGCCAGGGCCGCGGCCGCCCTATAAAACGGCCGGCCGGCCGGCGGCACCTGCAGCAGTCACGTGCTCCCGGACCGACTCACCATGCAGCTGGTGAGCGCACAGGCGACCGGCGGGCCTCTGTCGGCCGGCACGTGGCCGCACCAGTCAGGTGTGGGCCATCAGCTGCCCTGTGGGCCGTGGGCCACCCTGACCGCGGCAGTGTGCACTGACCCGGCCTCACCAGTGAAGTGTGCCACTCAGCCGGCGGAGGCGCGAGGCGAGGTCTAATGGCGTTGATGGTGTAATGGCGTTGGTGGTGTAATGGCGTTGATGGTGTAATGGCGTTGGTGGTGTAATGGCGTTGATGGTGTAATGACGCTGGTGGTGTAGCGGCGTTGGTGGTGTAATGGTGTGGCGTTTTGACGGTCGCCGACCAACCTGCTCATGAAATCACATCGATTCTGATTCCGCCGTAAAATCAGAATGCAAAAGCGTATTAAAGTGCTTGTATTCTTGCGAAGCTTTCCGGTCCCAAAAAGCTACTTCACTTAACCATCTGGCTTGTTTCTCAGTCTTAGCATTGTATCTCACCGGCCTGTCACCAGACTGTCTCGACTGCTGTTCACCTTGGTGCACATCGCCTCGGGAATTTGTCTCAGCGGACCGGCTCAGCAGTTGGCCAACTGCCGCGGCGTTTGGTGTCAGATGTCGTTTGGTCAGATGGCGTTTGGTCAGATGGCGTTTGGTATCAGATGGCGTTTGGTCATATGGAATTTGGTCAGATGGAGTTTGGTATCAGATGGCGTTTGGTATCAGATGGCGTTTGGTATCAGATGGCGTTTGGTATCAGATGGCGTTTGGTATCAGATGGCGTTTGGTGTCAGATGGCGTTCGGTGTCAGATGGCGTTTGGTGTTGGATGGCCGAGTGACAGAGGAGCCAGCCTCCGCCTGCGGTTGTACCGCGCCGCCGTGTGCACGGCCGGTCCCTGGCGGCGGCACGCCGGTCGGGTCGCCCCGAGTTCGCGGCTCCGCGACCTGGCCGTGACCTGGTCGTGACCCGGCCGCGACTGTTGCCAGTGTCTGACGCTGGCGGCGCTGGTGGCGGTGGCGAGTGCGTCGCCGGTGCCGGAGAAGCTGGACGGTCTGATCGTCGAGCCGCGGCACCCGGACCGGGACGCCCGCATCCTGGAGCAGATCAACCAGCACCAACTTGACGGCAGCTACCAGCAGAGGTGAGGCGCCCTGTCTCCACCCACATCCTGGAGCAGATCAACCAGCACCAACTCGACGGCAGCTACCAGCAGAGGTGAGGCGCCCTGTCTCCACCCACATCCTGGAGCAGATCAACCAGCACCAACTCGACGGCAGCTACCAGCAGAGGTGAGGCGCCCTGTCTCCACCCACGTCCTGGAGCAGATCAACCAGCACCAACTCGACGGCAGCTACCAGCAGAGGTGAGGCGCCCTGTCTCCACCCACATCCTGGAGCAGATCAACCAGCACCAACTCGACGGCAGCTACCAGCAGAGGTGAGGCGCCCTGTCTCCACCCACATCCTGGAGCAGATCAACCAGCACCAACTCGACGGCAGCTACCAGCAGAGGTGAGGCGCCCTGTCTCCACCCACATCCTGGAGCAGATCAACCGGCACCAACTCGACGGCAGCTACCAGCAGAGGTGAGGCGCCCTGTCTCCACCCACATCCTGGAGCAGATCAACCAGCACCAACTCGACGGCAGCTACCAGCAGAGGTGAGGCGCCCTGTCTCCACCCACATCCTGGAGCAGATCAACCAGCACCAACTCGACGGCAGCTACCAGCAGAGGTGAGGCGCCCTGTCTCCACCCACATCCTGGAGCAGATCAACCAGCACCAACTCGACGGCAGCTACCAGCAGAGGTGAGGCGCCCTGTCTCCACCCACATCCTGGAGCAGATCAACCGGCACCAACTCGACGGCAGCTACCAGCAGAGGTGAGGCGCCCTGTCTCCACCCACATCCTGGAGCAGATCAACCGGCACCAACTCGACGGCAGCTACCAGCAGAGGTGAGGCGCCCTGTCTCCACCCACATCCTGGAGCAGATCAACCAGCACCAACTTGACGGCAGCTATCAGCAGAGGTGAGGCGCCCTGTCTCCACCCACATCCTGGAGCAGATCAACCAGCACCAACTTGACGGCAGCTACCAGCAGAGGTGAGGCGCCCTGTCTCCACCCACATCCTGGAGCAGATCAACCAGCACCAACTTGACGGCAGCTACCAGCAGAGGTGAGGCGCCTTGTCTCCACCCACATCCTGGAGCAGATCAACCAGCACCAACTTGACGGCAGCTACCAGCAGAGGTGAGGCGCCCTGTCTCCACCCACGTCCCGGTCAGCGTGGTGTACAGCTGCAGCAGAGGTTAGGTATTCCCCGGTCAGCGTGGTGTACAGCTGCAGCAGAGGTTAGGTATCCCTCCCCCACCCCCGGTCAGCACTATGCCAACTGCCGCATATGTGAGAAGCTCTCCGACCCTGCCGGTTAGTATGTTGTCCAGCAGATGTGAGCCCCCCCCCCCCCCCTTCCCTCGGCAGCCACCGATCAGTATGTCGTCAACTGTAGCAGATATCAGGCGTGGTATTTAACCGATGACATATATAAGATGGAAAATGCAGCTTCCGTCCACCTTCCCTCCCACCCTCACATGCACACACAAACCATAAAAATATATAAAACTAACAACCAAATCGAAATGTTCTCTGTTTCGCTCTCTTGAAGCGAAATCACCGTCGCTCTAAAACAGTGTGTCTCTTCCTGGAACAAGAACACCATCGCTCGAAGAAAATCCGTCTCTTCCTGGAACAATGGTGTTGTCATATTGTTAAGGCCTTGTTAATCCAATGCATTTCAGTCGGTATATTTTATCCGATGTCTCGCTTTTAAATGACCTGTCCAAAGATCGGTAAGACATACTTTTCCGTCTGCTTGCACCTACAAGCCTAATCAGTGCTTTTGGCACTCTGATTTGTCGGCCTACAGAGCCATACAGCAGTTTGTGCCCACACATAGTGTTGTGCGCAACTTGTTTGTGCAATGTGCAGGTGCCATTGGCAACCAAATGAGCGTTAGTTAATTTTTTAAGGAAACTGTTGACAGACGCGGACGACTGGCACTGGTGTAATCTGCCCGAGTTTCAAGAGAGTAGTGACGCTCTGAGAGCGGGCGTGGAGCACATACCATTCTCAAGTTGGCTCTTCCCATGCAGTAGCATTGGGGACATTACGCTGAATGTCTGATTTCCCCGCAACACCACTGTCATTGGCATAAATTGAACCCAGAACGCATTGAATCAGACGCTAGTACTCCAGTACCACAGTAGGTTTAACAGAGGAGCGGATCCATGATGTAGTAGTGAGGATATGTTCTCCCCCCCCCACACTCACCATGGAGAGGTGGCGCCGCCCTAGAATGGCTCGAGTGCACCCCCAATCCTTCCTCGCTCAAGGAATTTTTTCAGCTAAACACCCTCTTTCCAGAGGAAAGGCACCCCTTCAATATGATGGAGTGCCCTCCGTTCCCCCGCTCAAATAAATTTTCCGCCTAAGTCGCCCCTCTAAGGAAATGTGCTCCTCATGAACATTTATGGATTCACGAGGTGCGGGATTGGGAGCGTGGAGGAGCTACTGTCATCCCATCCAAACTTTGGGATTTATAATTGGCTCCGTGATACTACATGCACAGAAGGGACTTTGAGATGTCCTTTGCGCTCCCTGCTCACTTTCAGCGACCTTATTCCTTTGAAAACCAAGCCTCCTGTGTATTCGTCCACATGTGTATATCAATTCGTGACACAACTATTGCGCCCATCAGCTGGGATTCACAGAAGAGGCAGACTGTGTCAGTCTACGACGACATCAGCGTCTTGCGTATATAGCGCGTCTTGCTGCGTGGTATGCGTGAGTCCTCTTGACACGATCAGCACGTGTCTGCAGTGATCTGTACGTCCGTCGCCGGTTTACTGACTGACAGCGCCGCCTTCTGCCGCAGCTTCCGCACCGAGAACGGCATCCAGCGCTCCGAGCAGGGCGTCTCCTACCCGGGCGAGAAGCCGGAGACGGGCAGCTTCGTCAAGGAGGGCACCTACGAGTACACCGCCGACGACGGCCAGGTGATCGTCATCGACTACATCGCCGACGAGCACGGCTTCTCGGTGCTGAACCCGGAGGCGCTGCAGGTGGCGCTGCCGACGCCGCCGCCGACCGAGTACCCGCCGCCGCGCGTGCCCGGCGCCGGCCTGGACGTGCCGCAGCCGCTGCCGCAGTTCAACCCCAACACGCGCTTCCTGTAGGGCGGCGGCCGGCCGTCTGGCGGGCTCGTCAGGCTGCTGTCAGCCGGGCCGGGCTCGTCAGTAGGCCCACCGGGCCAGGCCAGTAGCCCACTATCTGGCGGGCTCGTCAGGCTGCTGTCAGCCGGGCCAGGCTCGTCAGTAGGCCCACCGGGCCGGGCCAGTAGCCCACTATCTGGCGGGCTCGTCAGGCTGCTGTCAGCCGGGCCGGGCTCGTCAGTAGGCCCACCGGGCCAGGCCAGTAGCCCATTATCTGGCGGGCTCGTCAGGCTGCTGTCAGCCGGGCCGGGCTCGTCAGTAGGCCCACCGGGCCAGGCCAGTAGCCCACTATCTGGCGGGCTCGTCAGGCTGCTGTCAGCCGGGCCGGGCCGGGCCAGTAGCCAGGCCGATAGTCAGGCCGCAGTGCACCGTCCATCTGGTCTGGTGGATGGTCCGTCGTCCATCTGGTCTGGTCAGCAGTCTGCCGTCCATCTGGTCTGGTGGATAGTCCGCCGTCCATCTGGTCTGGTCAACAGTCTGCCGTCCATCTGGTCTGGTGGATAGTTCGCCGTCCATCTGATTCGGTCAGAAGTCCGCCGTCCATCTGGTCTGGTCAGCAGTCCGCCGTTCATCTGGTCTGGTGGATAGTCTGCCGTTCATCTGTCACTGGGTCAAGTAGCAGTCAATGCTTGTCGGATCAGCCAGTAGTCTACGTGATTGGGCAGCAGTCCGCCTGTTCAGGTAGCAACCCACCTTGTCAGACAGTAGCCTACCTGGTCAGACAGTAGCCTACCTGGTCACACAGCAACCCCCTGACCAGACATCAACCCACCTTGTCAGACAGTAGCCTACCTGGTCAGACAGTAGCCTACCTGGTCACACAGCAACCCCCTGACCAGACATCAATCCACCTGGTCAGACAGCAACCCACCTTGTCAGACAGTAGCCCACCTGGTCACACAGCAACCCCCTGACCAGACATCAATCCACCTGGTCAGACAGCAACCCACCTTGTCAGACAGTAGCCCACCTGGTCAGACAGCAGCCCACCTGACCAGACATCAACCCACCTGGTCAGACAGTAGCCTACCTGGTCAGACAGTAGCCTACCTGGTCACACAGCAACCCCCTGACCAGACATCAATCCACCTGGTCAGACAGTAGCCTACCTGGTCAGACAGTAGCCCACCTGGTCAGACAGCAGCCCACCTGACCAGACATCAACCCACCTGGTCAGACAGCAACCCACCTGGTCAGATAGCAGCCCACCTGGTCAGGCAACAGCCCATTTAGTCAGGCAACAGCCCATTTGGTCAGACAATATCCCACCTGGTCAGGCAACAGCCCACCTGGTCAGGCAACAGCCCACCTGGTTACCCAGCAGCCCATCTGGTCAGGCAACAGCCCACCTGGTCAGGTAGCAGCCCACCTGGTCAGACAGCAGCCCACCGTCCACCGGTCCATGCCAATGCTCTTCTCCCGAGCCGATCTGGTGGTTGTCGTTATCGTGTCATTTGTACTATGTTGACGTGTGATCTATATAACGCTAACACAGATGCTTCGTGTTAATGGGAAAGGAAGGCAAGCGACACATGCCTTGGCGCAATGGCCACGTTGCTGCGATGCACCTTCAAACGCTACGCGTACATTCCATAATAACAGAAACCAGTAATAACGGGATGCTGTTCGATTGAGGAAACCGAAGTCTGTGTATGAGATAAAATGGTAGTTATTTTGTTGCGTGTCGCATTCTTTACGGAGTTCTGAAGCGGGTGCGGTGATAAACCAAAGTAGACACCGTTCAGATTTATATGGCTAGTATGCCAGCGTTTAACTCAATACTGTATGACTAAATACTTTTTAATCATAGTTGTTCTTGCTGAAGTAGTGGTCTATAAAGATTTCGTAGGAATACGTCCAGTACAAATGTTGGTCATAGGAGTATTCTCTACAGTAATCTCTACAGTCCCTGGAACTTTACAGTAGTCGGTGAAGAATTGCCATTAGCAGGTCATCGGTGTACAGTGTACACTGAGTGGCATTATGTCGGGTAGCAACATGGCTTCCTGTGTCACGGAACTCGAACAAATGTTTCTCATCAACTTCCGACCGCCCAATTTCAAGCGATTACGTGCAAACCAGATCCCTTTCAGAACGTAATGAAGCTTCTGGGGAAAAAGCAGTAATCACTGAGATTGATCTGAAAGCATTATTTGCAGCGGGTTGCTACCATTCCGTGGGTTAATGCTTGCCCGTATACGGGCGAGGATTAATAATGAGGAGTAACTTTTACCACCTTCTACGGCGCAATAGAAGGGGGCTGTCGCGATCCTCTAGCATTTGCGAACGGAGAGAGCAAGCGACATGGAACACAGGACAGCGATGCACATGGCGAGGTCTCGTGACGTTTACTAGATTGCAATGCTTTAGACGTTTTGCCGACTTCCCACTTCCGCACAGGAGCCAGTGTTTGACAAACATCAAGCATTTTCACGTTCAACATTATTCAGTATCTTTGGATACTACCTGTGCAATGCGTTACATTTCCACCCTGTTCCACAAGAATTCGCGATTTCGGTGAAAACGATCGGATATGTTCCTTTTGACCCGCCGTGGGTCAGCGACCTGACATGACATACTCAAATAAGCTATGTCATGAGGTTAACAAACTGATCCATGCTGCGGCGTTCGGTTTTTCCGTGATCGTGAAAAGAAATGTTCGGGGTGTTTCTGTCAAACATCCCCTCCCCCACCCTGCACCCTCGCACGGACGAAGTTTAGAAAAGTACCTGCCACCTGTTATCAGTCATGGCAGTACTAGACATAGCCTCGTTTTGTTGCAAATAAAATATTGCTCTCGTGACTGAAGAACTGAAGTCTGCACGTGGAATTGGTACCAAGGCCATTGGACAACATAACATTTTACACAAAGAACGACTAACTAACAACTAAGCATTTTAAAACTTATCTTCGAAGAAAAAAACATTTAAGGTGTCCCAGAGGGTGACTCAGTCAGACCAGCTATGAAATCTTATCATTCGTGAGATATGGTCACGTTCAGTATGCTGTGGCTTATGTTTCGTGTCACTAGTTTGAACCTCCGTTTTGAAATGTCAGGGAGAGGTGCCGCAATCCCCCCCCGTGCTGAAGAAAGTGCCGATATATCTTGCACGGGCGAGGGCTAATGTTGGCATTGGAACATCAAGTATAAAATGTAAAGCGAATGGCCGGAAGCGCAATGGCGTGGCCCCTTTCACTGAAAGGAAACGGTGGAAGGAAAGAAAAACTGCAGAGTTCCTAATTTTGTCTCCTGACCCCCTCCCCCCCCCCACTCCCCTCCACGAAATGCTGTGTTCATCGAAAAGTGCTTCAAGGAACGGTTCTGCCATTGGCGAAATGGAGACGATTTGAGATAATGTCAGCATGCTATGCAACTCATCTCATCATACGTATTGTAGTATTGTATGATGCTCGTGCTATCTACCCTGCAATAATTCATCATATCTTAAACTTAATTCATCATATCTTAATCTTACAGAGTAAGCCCCCAATGGCACCTGCTGGCAGAGGCGATTTGAGATCACGTGAAAATGTACGATAATTGTCTTTCAGTGGAGCATGGACGAATGGCTTGGGCATACGATAGACGATGCCAGGTAAAAGTACATACTCCCTTCGTCCGCGTTGTGCCAAGTGCGCTGAATTCGTCTGCGTTAAGTGTCGGTCCTGTTCCATTCCCCTCTTTTTGCGTGTATATTTATCTATGCCCACATTTTCGAATTATGCCTAAATTTTGTTATGCCTAAGTAAAAAACAAGATCACGTTCTCTTAACTTCGTTAAACGAAAAGCGTATTTGCAGTACAAAACACCATAGAAATATGGTCGCCATATTTCACAGTTCGAAAGCAACTTAGCGTCTTCAAATGCAGGAGTTCAGCACGACCCGTATAGTTGTCATTCGTGCGGATATTGATTATGAGGTAAAAATTGTTGCTCCAAGAGGAATCGGTTTATTGGCGCTCGTGTGCTCCTTCCAGACCTGAGGAGAGGGTATCTCTACTTGTCTGGTGCAGTTGTGGGGTCAACGAGCAATCGTCATCGCAGGCTTGTGATATTAAGTCCCCTGAACCGCTCGTCTTGCGGGGGCACGAGACGCAAACTGTAGCCGAACTCATGTAAAAAGGTCCGCCCAAACACAGGTTGAGCGTATATTTTGAATTGGCATGGTTCAAAGACTGGTCTAGTAACACTGGACCGGGCGAAGGAAGAAGCACTTAGCGGCGACCGTTTGCGGGCCGGAACCGGTCACCGGACCGGGTCACCGGACGGCGGTCAGTCACGTGCCGACCTGTTCACCTTGTCGTACACCTCAGGGAACGCCTGCAGACAGTCGAGTCGGCGCCGCACGCCGTCGTACAGGCTGTGGTCGAACATGGTTCGGTACTCCTCCCTCGACATGAACGAGTCGGCGTACATCATCTGGAACCTGAAGTGCGGGGACTGTTCAGACGGCTTACACGACAGACGATTGTCACCAAGATGACGATTACATCGACCAATGCGTGATGGCGCGCTCATCTCATGTGAATTTATCATGTTATCTGGACTGGGGATAAGTTCCTGCATTCCGCAATCTTGCAATACCAAAAGCCGCCAAAGGATACGCCAGCCTAACTCGCGCCGTCTCAACGGTCAGATCCTCACACTCCGTCTCGGGGTGGGGGCGGATAGTACCCCCATCTAAAATCCAAGCTAAGCGTCGCACGAAAACGAAAGAGGTGTAATCGGAAAGCGCTTGACGAGTAGGGTCCGGATCGACCCCCAGAACAATTTCCCTCCAAAAGTGACGTCACTAAGGGGCTAGATTTTCACGACTTTTCACGACTTACATTATGTTTTTGGCTCTAGGGAGTTTATTTTGTGGGATATTTGAGAAGAAAAAAAAATTATTTGGAACACAAAAAAGGACAGCGACATCGACCAGAGCCATCAAATTTTTTGGCCTCCCAAGAATAAAAAGTTTTTTCTTTCTTAATTTCCAAATTTTTTGTTTTCAAGTTTCCTTTAATTGTTTCATTCTAATGGGTAGAGCAGACCGAGAAACGTTGTTGGAAGTCAACTTACTGTAATAAAAAATGCTTACTTTGGCCACAATCTTTGATTTGAACTCATATAGGCAAAAAGAGAAGGGATGGTTGAAGACACCCCCCCCCCTCCCCTCGAGACGGTACGAGTTAATGCCCCTGACCGATGGAAATAAAGTACTAGGAAAGTCAGATACCATTTCCAATCGAGTTGTAGAAAACCTCTCCGTAACTCGTAAGTTTGACGGAATAAGATTGCTCCTATAATTAGTCCTTGGCTTAGTTTGTATCCCTTACTTGTATATACAATTCGTATATTAGCTACATTTTTGGTACTAGCATTGGTGAACCGTAGTGTAAATATTTTGACTGCTATATCAATGCACGAGTATCTAAGTATCCCAATGAGGAAGTAAAGCGTCACACATTATCAGAATTTGGTCGGCGCTTGGAACAAAGTGGGTCAAGTAGCCTTGCATTTCACGGACTAAAGGGCGGTGTGACACCAAACGGCCCAGGAAATGAATAGTGTCGAGGAATTCAGAGTATGTGATGAGATGTATGCATGCCCCTTGAATACTGGCCATGTAGCACATACCCCTCACCACATACCACCAAACACGGGCTCTGAAAGAACACGTCTGGTCGAATCGTCTGAAAACTGAAATAACCAAACCAAACCATGCCACGAACTATACACATTGCAAAATCACATTTCAATGCACACTCGACACCACAAATCCTACCCGCCGATCTTGATGACGAAGTTCTCGATGTTCCTCGCCGACTTGAGCGCGTCGAAGCCGGCCGCTTTCGGGACACCGTAGGCGCCGATGTCGATGTACATCTGCTCCCGGCCGGCAGCCGGCTGCAGGAAGCCAGGGTCGGCTGGCAGCACGAACGGGCACAGCCACAGCGGGTATATCTGCGGACGGTGGCCAGCGGACTTTGGTGGGTATATCTTGCGGACGGTGGCCAGCGGACATTGGTGGGTATATCTGCGGACGGTGGCCAGCGGGCATCGGTGGGTATATCTGCGGACGGTGGCCAGCGGACATTGGTGGGTATAGCTTCCGGAGATGGTCAGCGGACATTGGTGGGTATATCTGCGGACAGTGGCCAGCGCACATTGGTGGGTATATCTGCCGGCGATGGTCAGCGGACATTGGTGGGTATATCTGCGGACGGTGGCCAGTGCACATTGGTGGGTATATCTGCGGACGGTGGCCAGCGGACATTGGTGGGTATATCTGCGGACGGTGGCCAGCGGACATTGGTGGGTATATCTGCGGACGGTGGCCAGCGGACATTGGTGGGTATATCTGCGGACAGTGGCCAGCGGACATTGGTGGGTATATCTGCGGACGGTGGCCAGCGGACATTGGTGGGTATATCTGCGGACGGTGGCCAGCGGACATTGGTGGGTATATCTGCCGGCGATGGTCAGCGGACATTGGTGGGTATATCTGCGGACGGTGGCCAGCGGACATTGGTGGGTATATCTGCGGACGGTGGCCAGCGCACATTGGCGGGTATATCTGCGGACGGTGGTCGGCGCACATTGGTGGGTATATCTGCGGACGGTGGCCAGCGGACATTGGTGGGTATATCTGCGGACGGTGGCCAGCGGACATTGGTGGGTATACCTGCGGACGGTGGCCAGCGGATATTGGTGGGTATATCTGCGGACGGTGGCCAGCGGACATTGGTGGGTATATCCGCCGGCGATGGTCAGCGGGCAAGGCAGGAAAATCCGTGGACAATGGTCAGCGGACATCGGTGGGTAGGCCTATAGCCAATGATCAATAGAGATTGGTGGGCAGGTCTACAGACAATGGTCAATGGTCATTAGTGAGGTCTGTGGACAATCAGTTAGCGGACAATGATGGAGATGCCTGTGGGAAATGGTCAGCGGACATTAGTGGGAGGTCAACGGACACTGGTGTGGAGACCAATATACAATGGTCTGCGAACACTAGCGTGCATATACGTGGAGAGCCGGCGAGCACAGTGGGGAGATATGTAGCCAGTGGCCATTCTGGTCCGTACAAGAGCATGGCATGAAGAATGGAGTGGCACGTGGTGGTGGAGTGACAATTCAGACAGGACATGGGAAGGTCCAGAATGAGAGGATGGGCTCAACGTTGCATCCAAACCGGATTATAATTGTATTCTTGAATGCGAATGATTTGCACTCTTACATTTTGACGATAATTGTCGAGTGCTGGAGAGAATCCATAAGCAGGATCTCACAGCAGGCCATGTGGCTACGCTCACCTGCACCTCTCGGTGGAACACGTCCAACGCCTCGTCCAGCCTGTCCAGAGGTACCAACATGTCCTGAATGAAGTGGTTCTTCTCGTACAGCTCCTTGATGGTCTGGCCCTGGGTGAGTTTGAGCAGCGACACCTTCGGAGGTACCATCCAGCCGAACAGCCAGCGAAACACGGCGTTGTTGCCGAACGGTATGATGTTCTGAAAATGGGACGAGTAGCCTAGGGGTAAGTTGCTCGTCTCACAATCGAAAGGTTGTGGGTTCAGGTCTCACCTGTCGCCACTTTTCGCCTGCGACCAATCGGCGTGAGAGATTGGCGACGCTACATGACTCAACGGTCGATGTGTCGTAAAACCAACAACCTACCGTCCAACCAGGTTCTGAAAATACGCTCGGCATAATTGTCACGTCAGCTTCGAGCCCATCCACCACTCGTTATCGTGATACCTTCCCGTTCCGAAACGTCATCCTTCCAGTGTCCCTCTGGCCTTCATCTTCTTGTGATCACATCATTGCACTTAACAGGACATGCTCTGCAATGCTTTCTGATGCCGCAATGTCGTGACACACATGAGATATGTTGCAGCACTTGTCATAATATTGTTGTTCACCCTCCCCTCTTAAGTACCGTTTTTTTCCTTAAAAGTTACGCTTGTGCATTCCGCTAAGAATAGCATGCTTCCTATTGGTCGCCCAGTACTGCGCAAAACTATCCTCGTGACAGAGCTTTACCAAGTTGTTCTACGATGTGTGGGTAACATGAGGGCAATATGTGAATAATATGCGCACGGTTTTGTTTTAATAATGCATTAAGGAATAAATATAATACAATTGATGCATCTCGGTACCACGATTTTGTTCTAATTTATGGGCGCATGAACTACATAAGTCATATAGCTGGGTACCACAACTAATGCCCGCTATGTGCCAAAGTGAACTAAGTCGTGATCAAAAGTGGGAGGTCCAGGATTCTAAGCGAAAGTGAGGAATTATTTGGTTTTCAATGATTAACTCTTTCTCCGTGGTAGTTGATGGTTGGATTTAAGTCTCTTGGTTCGGATCTCACCATTTCACGATTATGAGATCAAGGAGGTGGACATGGTAGTTTAGAGGGAAGGCGATTATGAGATCAAGGAGGTGGATACAGTAGTTTAGAGGGAAGATGACTAGCGTAGGTTGTGGGGCATACAGGATGAGCATGGGTATGGGTGCTTTCCTAATTGATCAATATTCCCTTTTGACTGTAATTATCTGCCTGAATTATATTGGAATGGACACTGCGTAGCCATTGTGGTTGATGCGCCTGATGCGAGTAACCAACAGACAACGTTCATCCCAAACAGGAACAATCCAACCGAGCAGATGGGTTGGCTGTACCGCTGCCGTGTGCCGTGGCTGTACCTCTAGCCGCCCTTGGCTGACGTGCCGGCCCTTCGTCTCCCACGTGCCTGTATCTCCCAGAACCGAGCAGATGGGCTGGTTGTACCTCTGCCGCGTGCCTAGAGTCTCCCTCTGCTGACGTGCCGGCCCTTCGTCTCCCACGTGCCTGTATTTCCCAGATGGGCTGGTTGTACCGCTGCCGTGTGCCTACAGCCGCCCTTTGCTGACGTGCCGGCCCTTTTTCTCCCACGTGCCTGTATTTCCCAGATGGGCTGGTTGTACCGCTGCCGTGTGCCTACAGCCGCCCTTTGCTGACGTGTCGGCCCTTCGTCTCCCACGTGTATGTATCTCCCAGTTGGCTGGTTGTACCGCTGCCGTGTGCCTATAGCCGCCCTTTGGTGACGTGCCGGCCCTTCGTCTCCCACGTGTCTGTATCTCCCAGTTGGCTGGTTGTACCGCTGCCGTGTGCCTATAGCCGCCCTTTGCTGACGTGCCGGCCCTTCGTCTCCCACGTGCCTGTATCTCCCAGAAGATTGAGCGCGTGTGCCGGTGGTAGTAGTCGCGCAGCGGGATGTACTCGTAGTCGGCGCCGCGCTCCAGGAACGACTCGACGTGCTTGAAGAACCACGGCTTGTGCCAGCGGCCGATGGTGTTCACCTGCCGGCCCGACGTCCAGGTGAGTCGACCTGACGGGTCCGGTCAGTGGGTGGCGGCTGGAGGTCATCGGGACTGTCAGTTCGATGGCAGAGCTTAATCTCGTAATTGAAAAAAAAACACAGGCTTCAATATTCTAAACCACTATGTTGAGCAGTTTCAAATGCTCTCGACTGCTTCTTATTCAAGTAATACTATAAGGTTGTCGAATAGCAGAAATATATAAACTTAAGCTCATTCAGTAGCCGTGGTTACGTATCATTCCCATATCACACCGAGTGTTCTATTGTCTGAATTGTGTGTTCAGCCGCGGGAGACACGTGACCCGGTGACCGTGTCGGCGGCTCGCGTGCCGCGGGAGACACGTGACCCGGTGACCGTGTCGGCAGCCCGCGTGCCGCGGGAGACACGTGACCCGGTGACCGTGTCGGCGGCCCGCGTGCCGCGGGAGACACGTGACCCGGTGACCGTGTCGGCGGCTCGCGTGCCGCGGGAGACACGTGACCCGGTGACCGTGTCGGCGGCTCGCGTGCCGCGAGAGACACGTGACCCGGTGACCGTGCCGCGGCGCCGGCTGACCTTGGCCGACTCGGCGTGGCCGACGAAGTCGCCGGTCATCACGACCGCCCGCTCGGCGTCGAACAGCAGCGTCTCGACGAACTCGTGCTGGCCGCCGCTGGCGGCGGCCAGCAGCGCGGTCAGCTGGCGGCGGTCCAGCGCCGGCCGGTACTGCAGCCGCACGTACGGGCGCGCCGGCACCATGCGCACCTGCACCGCCGTCAGGAAGCCAAGCGTGCCGTACGACCAGGCGGCCGCGAAGAACAGCTCGGCGTTCTCCTCCTGTCGGCAGGCGGCCAGCGGTGCGTGCGTCACGTCACGTCACGTCACGTCACGTCACGTCACGTCACGTCACGTCACGTCACGTCGGGATGCTCTGACGCGCGTCGCGGTGTGCACCCGGCTAACAATACGTGCGCCACGTCACGTCACGTCACGTCACGTCACGTCACGTCACGTCACGTCACGTCACGTCACGTCACGTCACGTCACGTCACGTCACGTCACGTCACGTCGGGATGCTCTGACGCGCGGCGCGGTCATCACTCGGCTAACAATACGTGCGCCACGTCACGTCACGTCACGTCGCGGCTGGCTGACTTGGGGTCCTTTGTCACATACCGGCCGCCTGTTCAGGATATCCACAGGGGGCACTGGCGTGACTTCCCGTGAGGGGTTCGCGGCGGCCTGGGTCCCCGTGGCTGTCATAATCCTAACCAATAAATGTTGGTAAGTGCGTTAAGCAGTCATGGAGGGTACTCTGTAACGGCCAGATAATACAATGTAGTAGTCAAAGGGTCCTTACTTTTTAATAACTGCCAAGGAACCTTAGTAACTATCAGAAGGCAGAAGCAGATGCTGATAGTAGGACTGTGGGCATGTGCCCCTTCCTCGCATGCAACAGAGTGGCACGACATAGGGAAAGCTTCAGTACCCCCGTCCCTCTCCACGACCCCTTCCCCCTCACTTGATGGATTTATTCAACCAAGCGGGTTCCTGTCGGATGAATATGTGCCCCCTTGAGAGGAAATGGCACCCCATGAGAATACTTGAGTGTCCCCCACTGTCTATCACCACAGTAACGAATTTTCCGCTGAAGGCGACCTTCAAGAGAATTTCACAGTGGTGCCCATCCAGATGAGTGGCCCCACGAACATTTCTGAATCCTCCCCAGTCATATAGTCTTCGGATAGTTTCAGAGGGTTCCCTGTGGGAATCACGCTCGGCCCGTAGCTGTCAAATGGTTTCGGTCATTCCTCTAACGGCACTGGTGGGGGCTGTGGAGGGCTCTGTAACTGCTGGGGACTCTATGCAACTGGTATGAGGTCCTTGACCACTGGTCAGTATGCAATGAGTAGAAAAGAAAAAAAATGAAGGTGAGAGGAATTATGTGGAACGTTCGGCATGTGGTGTATTCTTACTTTTTCTCTTTCAGTCAGGAAAATCTACAAAGAGATTATTCTTCGGGCGAAACCTTTCCTCGTCACCGGAACCCCTTCTGATGAATGGGGCACGTGCCCGACTGAATTCGAACACTGAAGAGCGATTTCTCGTACCGTTACCGGGTGACTTCAAACATCCTTTTTACCATGAGACCTGTTGTTCAATTCCGCTTGAATAGCTGGAACAGCGGGCCTTCCATGCAGAGCATATCGTCCGTTGTCCCAGGGAGAAAAGAAGGCATGGCTGGACGGATTTGTCCCCTCCCTTCCACCGGACGCGACGGGTACCGGGGGTTTGCCAGGGTTAGCTTTCGAGGAGGAGAGAGGCAGCGGTAGGGGATATCCCTCGTTGGGGTGGCTCTTTCTTCCGTCGGAATGCCCTCCACCTAGCGGCCTGTGACACATGTATAGAATATACTGTTTGAAGATGCTGTCACTTATGCATGCCTTTATGTTTAGTTGGCATTTGCTACTTCCAATTCAGTGTAAATTGGACAATGGCACGAAATTTCAAATGGTAGTGGCTGGCAGAGGTGCAGCCAAGGAGGGGCTCGGGTCTCCCCCGACCCCCCGCAATAAGAGCCAAAATACACTAGATCGGGCAACATCTAGTGTATTTCGAGATTTTCACGAAGCAAAATCCATCATTTTCGGTAATTTGCGCCGAGATCTGTCCGTTTCGTTGCCTCCCCACCCCCATCCAGGAAATCCTAGTTGCGCCACCCACAGCTGGGACGCTTCCAAAACGGCTGCAGTTTCCTCATGAGGTATCCCTTTTTCAAACTGCAGGGGTGCCCTATAACGGCTGGAGTGCTCCTAAAAAATAGCCTTGCAGAGCTCCTTCAACATAGCGGAAATTCTTCCTGATATTTCGAGAGCCAGTGTTTCGGTTACTTTCACCTCCCCCCCCCTCTCCGCACCCTCAGCTACGCCACTGGCTAGGTATCTTACTACAAATGCTGTTCTACAAGTGCCACACCCTCCAAGTGGGAGCGAAACAAGTACTACAGGCACCAGAATAAACACAGACATGTTTATCCCTGGCCATCAGTTGTCGGACTTTGACCGCGGTTGTCGTCAGCCCGGGAACAGTCGGAATGGCACTTCCTCGCCAGTGACTGGCGGAACTTTATCCCGAATTCCAGTGTTATCGTGACGTGATCAAGGAGCGGCAAGACACCCGTGTGATCGCAAAATGCACACTCGTGAGTCGGGCGGCTAGCGGTACATGGCGCACGCCAGCACACATAATTACCTACTTTGGACGCCTATGGCTGCCGACAAGACCACACGCGCGCCAGCCAGAGGTGATCGTGCTCGCCGCGGCTGACCTTTGAGCAGGTAACTACGGATCCGTCGGACAGCACCATCTCGAACGACTGACAGATGTGCTGGAACAGACCATACCGGTGGGAAGAGGACTCCACTCCGGTGCCCATGACCAAGCCACCTGAAAGTACCGCCTGTGTCCGTCAGTTGGCACAAGCGTCGGAACAAATCAGGTCACAACTGCATCCACAGCCGGAGTAGATCAGGTCACAACTCCACCCACAGCCAGAGCAGATCAGGTCACAACTCCATCCACAGCCGGAGCAGATCAGGTCACGACTCCATCCACAGCCGGAGCAGATCAGGTCACGACTCCATCCACAGCCCGAGCAGACCAGGTCACAGCTCCATCCACAGCCGGAGCAGACCAGGTCACAACTCCAGCCACAGCCGGCTGCACAGCGAATTAATGTGGCCGTGTTAGTGGTACATTGCCCACCAGGTACGAACAGACGGTCTTTGGTATATTTTGGCTGCCTTGACGGCGATGTTAAAAATAGCATGATTTTTAAATATCATAAATCGTAACACAGCATGCGGGAAATTAGGGAGCAGTGAACTGACACCAATCCACTACCCGACAATCTTCCTCCAATGGTCACCAGGCATAGGCACTTGTGGGTGCATTCTGCTCATCGCATGGTACGTGCCGAGATGTGTGTGACATGAGACGCGCATTGTCATTGTCACTGACCAATCGTGAGGTCATCCATTTCCGGTATGATGGGAAGCGTCCAGCCCAGAGGGTTGAGCGTGGCCGTCACCTGCCCCATGGTCACCATCGGCTCCAGCCTGACCACCTGCAGGACATGAGACAAGTCACCTGCTGACCCTGAAACCTGATCTGCTGACACCCTGAGGCACTTGGTCACACCGTTCGTGACGGCAGGTACCACTTGGTAGTACTGTGAGGAACCTGTTGGCAAGTACCACTTGGCAACACTGTAACTACCTGCCGGCAAGTACCACTTGGCAGCACTGTAACTACCTGTCGGCAGGTACCACTTGGCGGCACTGTAACTACCTGCCGGCAGGAACCACTTGGCGGCACTGTAACTACCTGCCGGCAGGAACCACTTGGCGGCACTGTAACTACCTGCCGGCAAGTACCACTTGGCAACACTGTAACTACCTGCCGGCAAGTACCACTTGGCGGCACTGTAACTACCTGTCGGCAAGTAGCACTTGGTAGCACTGTAACTACCTGCCGGCAGGTACCACTTGGCAGCACTGCAACTACCTGTCGGCAGGTACCACTTGGTAGCACTGTAAGGAACCTGTTGGCAAGTACCACTTGGTAGCACTGTAACTACCTGTCGGCAAGTAGCACTTGGTAGCAGTGTGAGCCACCGGCCGGCAAATGCCACTCGGCAGCACTGCATCACACCAGCATTAACTCAAACCAACTGGCAATGCTCACGTGCAACATATGGAAACAATATTCGTCGTACTGACATGCATTAGCTGAAAACTCTCCTAGTAGCACTGGCATACACCAGTTTTTGATACTGATATTAAATTATATTAACACGGAAATGAATCAACGGGTGCCCATCATTGACACAAGGCAGAACACGCGCACATACTGACGACCAAACCTGAATATGCCGACCCAGGACGAGATCTAGGGGAGGGGACATAAAGACATAAGACATAAAAGATTAGTGCAACTATGAGCCACAAGGGCCCTTCTTGGTTGCACTCTGTACACTGAACCAGTTGCCCACCAAATCTGTCAATCAGCCCTCCCTGTAATACTGAAAAGCAAGCCCTCTATTCTTATAATGATTGTCTATGCTGTTTTAAAGATGTTCAATGTGCTGCTACTGACGATGTTTTCTGGCAGCTGGTTCCAGTGTTCCACTACCCTGTTGGTGAAGAAAGTTTGCCTTAACCTTGTTCTGCTGTGGTTAACTTTAATTTTGAATTTATGACCTCTAATTGCATCATTTTGGTTAAATTCAAACATTTCCCCAAGGTATCCCCTCTCCAGACCATTGACAAATTTAAAGACCTCGATGAGATCTCCTCTCAGCCTTCTATATCTAAGTGAAAACATATTAAATTTCTTCAATCTTTCCTCATATGCCAGGTTGCTTGTCATTAACCACTTTGTGTAGCCCTCTTTTGTACTCTCTCTAAAAGCCAACAATCTTTTTCATAGCTAGGAGATCAAGCTTGGATGCAGTATTCCAAATGTGGTCTGACGTATGCACAGTAAAGCTTCCTGATCACTTCCCCACTTCTGTATGATACATTCCTATTTATTGCCCCGAGCATTCTCAGTGCCTTCTTCCTGGCTTCCTTGGTCTGTTCTGATGCCCCCAGTTTTGTGTTTAGAATAACACCTAAATCCTTCTCCTGTTGAGTCACTGATAGCACTCGGCCACCCATCAAGTATGGAGCCTTCATATGCTGCTTACCTACATGCATGATTTTGCACTTATCAAAGTTAAATTTCATTTGCCATTCTTCCGACCACTTCACAAGTTCGTCTAAGTCTGTTTGCAGCGAGATATGCTCATCCTGACCTGTTATTGCCCTAAAGACCTTCAAATCATCCGCAAATTTCAAAACTTTACTGCTTAGGCCACTTTCAATGTTATTTACAAATATAATGAACAGTAATGGCCCTAGTACTGACCCCTGGGGGACTCCACTAAGAACATTTTGCCATGATGACTTTGTACCATTTAGCATCACTCTTTGCTGTCTATCTGAAAGCCATATCTCTATCCATTTTAAGATGCTACCTGCAATACCATGGGACTGAAGCTGTATTATTAACCGTTTATATACCTTGTCAAAGGCCTTACTAAAATCAAGATATGCTACATCAACCTGATTTCCCTGATCAAATTGTTCTGTGGCGAAATTCATAAAGTCCAAGAGGTTTGTGAGACACGATCGTCCTTTTCTAAACCCATGTTGAGTATCTTGAATCAATCTGCTACCTTCCAGATAACTAACTATTCTATCCTTGATAATTGATTCGAGTACCTTGCAGACTAGGGATGTGAGACTTATTGGCCTATAGTTTTCAACTTTCCCTCTTTCTCCTTTCTTGAAAATAGGAACTACATTTGCCCTTTTCCAATCGGTTGGAATTTCATTATGTGAAACTGATCTACAAAATATTATACTAAGTGGAAATGCCAGTTCCTTTTCAGTTTCCCGCAACACCCTGGCATAAATATCATCAGGTCCTGGTGCCTTATTTGGCTTTATTTTCCTGATATGATTGTAAACAACATCACTACCAATGAAATCAACATCATTTGTCAGATCCCATGTAACTGAACTATGGTGTACGGTCGGCAGATTGGTCATATCTTCCAACTGATTTGAACTGCTTGCTCAGCTCCTCAACCATCTCACTATCCTCACCCAATGTAATCCCGTTTACTTCCAGTGGACCAATTGTGCTAGAAACTTTACTCAGCTTGTAGAAACTAAAGAACTTTTTACTGTCCCCATTACAGTTTCTAGCTAAATCCAGTTCTTTTGCTCGCTTTGCTGCTCTGGTTTTTTGCTTCACAATGTCTCTAGCTTTTCGATACGCCTTTAGATTAACGACATTTGAGGCTTCTTTAAAAACTCTAAATGCAGTTTTCTTAGCCTTAATTGCTTTTATCACGTCTGGTGTAAGCCATGCTGGCCTTCCTACCCTTCTTTTGCGTCTTTGCTTTTGGGGGACATGTCTAACCTGAGTTTCCTTCAAGTAAGATTTGAGCTTTTCCCACATTTCACAGGCATTTAAATTGGATAATTTTTCCTCCCATCTGATGGCACTTAAAGCCGCTCTCATGCCGTTAAAGTCTGCTCTGTTGAAATTTGGAACCTTTACCAAATTATCCTTGATAATGTCCCCTACATGTGCCTTGAATCTAACTATGTTATGGTCACTTTTTTCCAGAGTTTCGCCTACAGTCAAGTCTTGAACCAAGTCACTTAAATCCGAGAATACAAGGTCCAAGAATGAACCATGCCTGGTAGGTTCCGATACAAACTGGTGTAAGAACAGGTCCTCTTCAAGGCATTTCCTAAACATTTTGCATGATGGGAGCCAACACCAGCATTTTCATAACCTTTTAGATTAAAGTCACCGAGAATAAGGCACTTCCTCTTAAAGTTTCTACTGATTTCCTCACAAATCACCTTGTCAAGCTCCAGTTGTTGAGAATGTGGCAGGGTTCCTGATCGGTAGAAAACTCCTAACCTAAGAGTATTGCTGTTGCCTTTTCCCACAGTGACATCAAGCCAAATGGACTCCACAGACACATTTTTATCCCCACCTGCTACTTTTTGAGAACTGAATAAGCTATTCATATAGAGCATTACACCACCCCCTTTCATTGCTGGACCCCTATTGCACGAAAACATATTGTATCCCTGGATCTCATAGTCCTGTAAGTTATCTCCAAAATACCCTTCACTGACCCATGCCTCCGTAATGCAAACAAAATCCGGTTCCTCCTCAGCAACATAACACTTGAACTCATCAAATTTGGAACGGATACTCTGAGCATTAAACATCATACACTTAACAAATGCTCCATAACCACCTTTGGCTTTTTCATATTGAGGAGTTCTTTTATCACTAGATGAACTATAACTCTGTCCCCTGAGTTGCTGCTGCCCCTATTTGCAGACTTTGAGCTTCTATTTCCTTGGCTGACACTATTGGAATATTCTGGAGTTGGCAATGCAATTTCATCCCTCCCCACCCAATTTCCTAGTTTCCCTGAAGGACATGCTCGTATACTTTGCCTAACACATGGACCCCCTTCTCAGAAAAGTGCAGGTCATCCCTCTGATAGAGGTCCCACGATGCATAAAACCTGCTCCACTCGTCTACAAATGTAAAACCTAGCTCATGGCAGAGCTTTCCTACCCTGGCGTTAGCTGCCAGTGCCCTAGAGCTCCACTCAGGGGAGGCTCTAGCCCTAGGCAAAATTGCTGTTACAATGACTCTATTGGTACCCTTCAGGGTGGCCAGAATGGCCCTGTACTCCCGCAGAAGCTCCTCACTCCTAGTATGACCTATGTTATTTACCCCTACATGCACTATGACTGTGTTAAACTGGTGATCACTGGTGACCTGTGCCACCGCAGGTACCAGGTCCTTCACCTTGGCACCAGGCCTGGTGATGCACCTCCTGTCCCTCCTACCTTTACAAAATACCCGCTCTAAATGTCGCACACGAGAGTCTCCTATGACCAGCACTGACTCCTTACTACTGCTATCTGCTGGGAGGGGAGGGGCACAGGCGCGCTCGTGACTAGCTGGTGAATGCGTGTGCATCTCTTGTCAAGTGGCTCTGACATGGTCAAGCACATTGGATGCCACCCTGCACTATTATTTGAGAACTTTGATGCTTACAACCAACTTATAAAACTTACAAATTGGAAATATATACACAGACTGCTGGTGCTGTCACCACCGTAAATGCTAACATTTACACAAATGGTGATATTTGCACAACCTGGCAATATAGATGCACAAAGCCTACTAGAATTTATACGCATCAACTGTGAACATTTATATGGATTACCGTTTATATTGGAGTATGATTGATATTCTTCACAGCTGTATGGGATCGCGGTGCAGAAGAAATAAATGCAAATAATTTAAATAGCGAATTCCAGGAAAACAATGCAAGTTTGATAATTATGGTTACCTTACGTCCTCGCGGGTTGGTATGAGCGATCTTGTATATTTGTCAACGTCCTGTAGAATAGACATTAGCTGCTCCTACCGACGCACGCGAAGGCTGGGAGCTAGGGCGCAGTTTTAAATAATTAATTGGCAGCGGTCCAGCGATGCAAAAGCTGTTCAGTTTTAATTAGGGGTGTCAGTTGGGTTTCATATAAAAATATGTATGTATTAGGGGGCCTGACCGACCATTGAGGGGGGGTTAGGTTGTCCAAAAGTTGCCAATGTCTGGGAAAGAAATTGCAACACACTCCACACCCAGCACAATACAACACCGACCACTTCCGCAAGCTGACATGACTTACCAGCGTGCATCCTCCGATCATTTGACTCACAATTGCACCACCGCAACCCCAGCGCGGTAGAACGCCACGGCACAACATGGCACGGTACCTGTCGCTCCGCGTCAATGTCCAGTATGTCGACGAGGTTGACTTCGACATTGTACATCGTCTTTTTGTACTTCGGCTGTCGGAAGGAGATGGTCTGCCAGCCCGGCCTGGCGGTACACATGGGCACCTGCGTGTGCTGGCTGCGCCACCTCTTCACCTGGAAAAGGAGCGGCACGGCCGACCGTCAGAACTCGGCACAGGTCGTCAGGCCAGCCGTCAGAACTCGGCACAGGTCGTCAGGTCAGCCGTCAGAACTCGGCACAGGTCGTCCGGCCAGCCGTCAGAGCTCATGGGTGCTGTATGACCGAAGCAGTCGATGCGCCCCTAAGCCCAAATAACCAACCAAACAACCGTCAGAACTCGGCACAAGTCGGCAGTGCACGGTGACCAGTCAGCGTGCACGGGCGGTCATGGTAGTCATGTCATCAGTAGTCATGGTACCCAGTCAGTGCACGGGCGGTCATGGTAACCAGTCAGTGCACGGGCGGTCATGTCACACAGTGTACGGATGGTCATATTACACAGTGTACGGATGGTCATGTCACACAGTGTACGGATGATCATGTCACACAGTGTACGGATGGTCATGTCACACAGTGTACGGATGGTCATGTCACACAGTGTACGGATGATCATGTCACACAGTGTACGGATGGTCATGATACACAGTGTACGGATGGTCATGTCACACAGTGTACGGATGGTCATGTCACACAGTGTACGGATGGTCATGTTACACAGTGTACGGATGGTCATGATACACAGTGTACGGATGGTCATGTCACACAGTGTACTGATGATCATGTCACACAGTGTACGGATGGTCATGTCACACAGTGTACGGATGGTCATGATACACAGTGTACGGATGGTCATGTCACACAGTGTACGGATGGTCATGTCACACAGTGTACGGGCGGTCATGTCACACAGTGTACTGATGGTCATGTCACACAGTGTACGGATGGTCATGATACACAGTGTACGGATGGTCATGTCACACAGTGTACTGATGATCATGTCACACAGTGTACGGATGGTCATGTCACACAGTGTACGGATGGTCATGATACACAGTGTACGGATGGTCATGTCACACAGTGTACGGATGGTCATGTCACACAGTGTACGGATGGTCATGTCACACAGTGTACGGATGGTCATGTTACACAGTGTACGGATGGTCATGTCACACAGTGTACGGATGGTCATGTTACACAGTGTACGGATGGTCATGTCACACAGTGTACGGATGGTCATGTCACACAGTGTACGGATGGTCATGTTACACAGTGTACGGATGGTCATGTCACACAGTGTACGGATGGTCATGTCACACAGGGTACGGATGGTCATGTCACACAGTGTACGGATGATCATGTCACACAGTGTACGGATGGTCATGTTACACAGTGTACGGATGGGTACTCCACACACAGTGTGCGGATGGTCATGTCACACAGTGTACGGATGGTCATATTACACAGTGTACGGATGGTCATGTCACACAGTGTACGGATGGTCATGTTACACAGTGTACGGATGGTCATGTCACACAGTGTACGGGCGGTCATGTCACACAGGGTACGGATGGTCATGTCACACAGTGTACGGGCGGTCATGTCACACAGTGTACGGATTGTCATGTCACACAGTGTACGGATGGTCATGTCACACAGTGTACGGATGATCATGTCACACAGTGTACGGATGGTCATGATACACAGTGTACGGATGGTCATGTCACACAGTGTACGGATGGTCATGTCACACAGTGTACGGATGGTCATGTTACACAGTGTACGGATGGTCATGATACACAGTGTACGGATGGTCATGTCACACAGTGTACTGATGATCATGTCACACAGTGTACGGATGGTCATGTCACACAGTGTACGGATGGTCATGATACACAGTGTACGGATGGTCATGTCACACAGTGTACGGATGGTCATGTCACACAGTGTACGGGCGGTCATGTCACACAGTGTACTGATGGTCATGTCACACAGTGTACGGATGGTCATGATACACAGTGTACGGATGGTCATGTCACACAGTGTACTGATGATCATGTCACACAGTGTACGGATGGTCATGTCACACAGTGTACGGATGGTCATGATACACAGTGTACGGATGGTCATGTCACACAGTGTACGGATGGTCATGTCACACAGTGTACGGATGGTCATGTCACACAGTGTACGGATGGTCATGTTACACAGTGTACGGATGGTCATGTCACACAGTGTACGGATGGTCATGTTACACAGTGTACGGATGGTCATGTCACACAGTGTACGGATGGTCATGTCACACAGTGTACGGATGGTCATGTTACACAGTGTACGGATGGTCATGTCACACAGTGTACGGATGGTCATGTCACACAGGGTACGGATGGTCATGTCACACAGTGTACGGATGATCATGTCACACAGTGTACGGATGGTCATGTTACACAGTGTACGGATGGGTACTCCACACACAGTGTGCGGATGGTCATGTCACACAGTGTACGGATGGTCATGTCACACAGTGTACGGATGGTCATGTTACACAGTGTACGGATGGTCATGTCACACAGTGTACGGATGGTCATGTTACACAGTGTACGGATGGTCATGTCACACAGTGTACGGGCGGTCATGTCACACAGTGTACGGATGGTCATGTCACACAGTGTACGGATGGTCATGTCACACAGTGTACGGATGGTCATGTCACACAGTGTACGGATGGTCATGTCACACGGTGTACGGATGGTCATGTCACACAGTGTACTGATGATCATGTCACACAGTGTACGGATGGTCATGTCACACAGTGTGCGGATGGTCATGTCACACAGTGTACGGATGGTCATGATACACAGTGTACGGATGGTCATGATACACAGTGTACGGATGGTCATGTCACACAGTGTACGGATGGTCATGTCACACAGTGTACGGATGGTCATGTCACACAGTGTACGGATGGTCATGATACACAGTGTACGGATGGTCATGTCACACAGTGTACGGATGGTCATGTCACACAGGGTACGGATGGTCATGTTACACAGTGTACGGATGATCATGTCACACAGTGTACGGATGGTCATGATACACAGTGTGCGGATGGTCATGTTACATTGGCGGTGTACGGATGGGTACTCCACACACAGTGTACGGATGATCATGTCACACAGTGTACGGATGGTCATGTCACATAGTGTACGGATGGTCATGTTACACAGTGTACGGATGGGTACTCCACACACAGTGTACGGATGGTCATGTCACACAGTGTACGGATGGTCATGTCACACAGGGTACGGATGGTCATGTTACACAGTGTACGGATGATCATGTCACACAGTGTACGGATGGTCATGATACACAGTGTGCGGATGGTCATGTTACATTGGCGGTGTACGGATGGGTACTCCACACACAGTGTACGGATGATCATGTCACACAGTGTACGGATGGTCATGTTACACAGTGTACGGATGGTCATGTTACACAGTGTACGGATGGGTACTCCACACACAGTGTGCGGATGGTCATGTCACACAGTGTACGGATGGTCATGTTACACAGTGTACGGATGGTCATGTTACACAGTGTACGGATGGTCATGATACACAGTGTACGGATGGTCATGTTACACAGTGTACGGATGGTCATGTCACACAGTGTACGGATGATCATGTCACACAGTGTACGGATGGTCATGATACACAGTGTACGGATGGTCATGTCACACAGTGTACGGATGGTCATGTCACACAGGGTACGGATGGTCATGTTACACAGTGTACGGATGATCATGTCACACAGTGTACGGATGGTCATGTCACACAGTGTACGGATGGTCATGATACACAGTGTACGGATGGTCATGATACACAGTGTACGGATGGTCATGTCACACAGTGTACGGATGGTCATGATACACAGTGTACGGATGGTCATGTCACACAGTGTACGGATGGTCATGTCACACAGTGTACGGATGGTCATGTTACACAGTGTACGGATGATCATGTCACACAGTGTACGGATGGTCATGTTACACAGTGTACGGATGGTCATGTTACACAGTGTACGGATGGTCATGATACACAGTGTACGGATGGTCATGTTACACAGTGTACGGATGGTCATGATACACAGTGTACGGATGGTCATGTCACACAGGGTACGGATGGTCATGTCACACAGTGTACGGATGATCATGTCACACAGTGTACGGATGGTCATGTTACACAGGGTACGGATGGTCATGTCACACAGTGTACGGATGATCATGTCACACGGTGTACGGATGGTCATGTCACACAGGGTACGGATGGTCATGTCACACAGTGTACGGATGATCATGTCACACAGTGTACGGATGGTCATGTCACACAGTGTACGGATGGTCATGTCACACAGTGTACGGATGGTCATGTCACACAGTGTACGGATGATCATGTCACACGGTGTACGGATGGTCATGTCACACAGGGTACGGATGGTCATGTCACACAGTGTACGGATGATCATGTCACACAGTGTACGGATGGTCATGTCACACAGGGTACGGATGGTCATGTCACACAGTGTACGGATGGTCATGTCACACAGTGTACGGATGATCATGTCACACGGTGTACGGATGGTCATGTCACACAGGGTACGGATGGTCATGTCACACAGTGTACGGATGATCATGTCACACAGTGTACGGATGGTCATGTTACACAGTGTGCGGATGGTCATGTTACATTGGCGGTGTACGGATGGGTACTCCACACACAGTGTGCGGATGGTCATGTCACACAGTGTACGGATGGTCATGTCACACAGTGTACGGATGGTCATGTTACACAGTGTACGGATGGTCATGTCACACAGTGTACGGATGGTCATGTTACATAGTGTACGGATGGTCATGTCACACAGTGTACGGATGGTCATGATACACAGTGTACGGATGGTCATGATACACGGTGTACGGATGGTCATGTTACACAGTGTACGGATGGTCATGTCACACAGTGTACGGATGGTCATGATACACAGTGTACGGATGGTCATGTCACACAGGGTACGGATGGTCATGTCACACAGTGTACGGATGATCATGTCACACAGTGTACGGATGGTCATGTTACACAGTGTGCGGATGGTCATGTTACATTGGCGGTGTACGGATGGGTACTCCACACACAGTGTGCGGATGGTCATGTCACACAGTGTACGGATGGTCATGTCACACAGTGTACGGATGGTCATGTCACACAGTGTACGGATGGTCATGTTACACAGTGTACGGATGGTCATGTCACACAGTGTGCGGATGGTCATGTCACACAGTGTACGGATGGTCATGTTACACAGTGTACGGATGGTCATGATACACAGTGTACGGATGGTCATGTTACACAGTGTACGGATGGTCATGTTACACAGTGTACGGATGGTCATGTCACACAGTGTACGGATGGTCATGTTACATAGTGTACGGATGGTCATGTCACACAGTGTACGGGCGGTCATGTCACACAGGGTACGGATGGTCATGTCACACAGTGTACGGGCGGTCATGTCACACAGGGTACGGATGGGTACTCCACACACAGTGTGCGGATGGTCATGTCACACAGTGTACGGATGGTCATGTCACACAGTGTACGGATGGTCATGATACACAGTGTACGGATGGTCATGTCACACAGTGTACGGATGGTCATGTCACACAGTGTACGGATGGTCATGTCACACAGTGTACGGATGGTCATGTCACACAGTGTACGGATGGTCATGTCACACAGGGTACGGATGGTCATGTTACACAGTGTACGGATGGTCATGTTACACAGTGTACGGATGGTCATGTCACACAGTGTACGGATGGTCATGTTACATAGTGTACGGATGGTCATGTCACACAGTGTACGGGCGGTCATGTCACACAGGGTACGGATGGTCATGTCACACAGTGTACGGGCGGTCATGTCACACAGGGTACGGATGGGTACTCCACACACAGTGTACGGATGGTCATGTCACACAGTGTACGGATGGTCATATTACACAGTGTACGGATGGTCATGTCACACAGTGTACGGATGGTCATGTCACACAGGTTATGGATGGCCATGACACACAGTGTATGGATGGTCATGTTACACAGTGTACGGATGGTCATGATACACAGTGTACGGATGGTCATGTCACACAGTGTACGGATGGTCATGTCACACAGTGTACGGATGGTCATGTCACACAGTGTACGGATGGTCATGTTACACAGTGTACGGATGGTCATGTCACACAGTGTACGGATGGTCATGTTACACAGTGTACGGATGGTCATGTCACACAGTGTACGGATGGTCATGTCACACAGTGTACGGATGGTCATGTTACACAGTGTACGGATGGTCATGTCACACAGTGTACGGATGGTCATGTCACACAGGGTACGGATGGTCATGTCACACAGTGTACGGATGATCATGTCACACAGTGTACGGATGGTCATGTTACACAGTGTACGGATGGGTACTCCACACACAGTGTGCGGATGGTCATGTCACACAGTGTACGGATGGTCATGTCACACAGTGTACGGATGGTCATGTTACACAGTGTACGGATGGTCATGTCACACAGTGTACGGATGGTCATGTTACACAGTGTACGGATGGTCATGTCACACAGTGTACGGGCGGTCATGTCACACAGTGTACGGATGGTCATGTCACACAGTGTACGGATGGTCATGTCACACAGTGTACGGATGGTCATGTCACACAGTGTACGGATGGTCATGTCACACGGTGTACGGATGGTCATGTCACACAGTGTACTGATGATCATGTCACACAGTGTACGGATGGTCATGTCACACAGTGTACGGATGGTCATGTCACACAGTGTACGGATGGTCATGATACACAGTGTACGGATGGTCATGATACACAGTGTACGGATGGTCATGTCACACAGTGTACGGATGGTCATGTCACACAGTGTACGGATGGTCATGTCACACAGTGTACGGATGGTCATGATACACAGTGTACGGATGGTCATGTCACACAGTGTACGGATGGTCATGTCACACAGGGTACGGATGGTCATGTTACACAGTGTACGGATGATCATGTCACACAGTGTACGGATGGTCATGATACACAGTGTGCGGATGGTCATGTTACATTGGCGGTGTACGGATGGGTACTCCACACACAGTGTACGGATGATCATGTCACACAGTGTACGGATGGTCATGTCACATAGTGTACGGATGGTCATGTTACACAGTGTACGGATGGGTACTCCACACACAGTGTACGGATGGTCATGTCACACAGTGTACGGATGGTCATGTCACACAGGGTACGGATGGTCATGTTACACAGTGTACGGATGATCATGTCACACAGTGTACGGATGGTCATGATACACAGTGTGCGGATGGTCATGTTACATTGGCGGTGTACGGATGGGTACTCCACACACAGTGTACGGATGATCATGTCACACAGTGTACGGATGGTCATGTTACACAGTGTACGGATGGTCATGTTACACAGTGTACGGATGGGTATCCACACACAGTGTGCGGATGGTCATGTCACACAGTGTACGGATGGTCATGTTACACAGTGTACGGATGGTCATGTTACACAGTGTACGGATGGTCATGATACACAGTGTACGGATGGTCATGTTACACAGTGTACGGATGGTCATGTCACACAGTGTACGGATGATCATGTCACACAGTGTACGGATGGTCATGATACACAGTGTACGGATGGTCATGTCACACAGTGTACGGATGGTCATGTCACACAGGGTACGGATGGTCATGTTACACAGTGTACGGATGATCATGTCACACAGTGTACGGATGGTCATGTCACACAGTGTACGGATGGTCATGATACACAGTGTACGGATGGTCATGATACACAGTGTACGGATGGTCATGTCACACAGTGTACGGATGGTCATGATACACAGTGTACGGATGGTCATGTCACACAGTGTACGGATGGTCATGTCACACAGTGTACGGATGGTCATGTTACACAGTGTACGGATGATCATGTCACACAGTGTACGGATGGTCATGTTACACAGTGTACGGATGGTCATGTTACACAGTGTACGGATGGTCATGATACACAGTGTACGGATGGTCATGTTACACAGTGTACGGATGGTCATGATACACAGTGTACGGATGGTCATGTCACACAGGGTACGGATGGTCATGTCACACAGTGTACGGATGATCATGTCACACAGTGTACGGATGGTCATGTTACACAGGGTACGGATGGTCATGTCACACAGTGTACGGATGATCATGTCACACGGTGTACGGATGGTCATGTCACACAGGGTACGGATGGTCATGTCACACAGTGTACGGATGATCATGTCACACAGTGTACGGATGGTCATGTCACACAGTGTACGGATGGTCATGTCACACAGTGTACGGATGGTCATGTCACACAGTGTACGGATGATCATGTCACACGGTGTACGGATGGTCATGTCACACAGGGTACGGATGGTCATGTCACACAGTGTACGGATGATCATGTCACACAGTGTACGGATGGTCATGTCACACAGGGTACGGATGGTCATGTCACACAGTGTACGGATGGTCATGTCACACAGTGTACGGATGATCATGTCACACGGTGTACGGATGGTCATGTCACACAGGGTACGGATGGTCATGTCACACAGTGTACGGATGATCATGTCACACAGTGTACGGATGGTCATGTTACACAGTGTGCGGATGGTCATGTTACATTGGCGGTGTACGGATGGGTACTCCACACACAGTGTGCGGATGGTCATGTCACACAGTGTACGGATGGTCATGTCACACAGTGTACGGATGGTCATGTTACACAGTGTACGGATGGTCATGTCACACAGTGTACGGATGGTCATGTTACATAGTGTACGGATGGTCATGTCACACAGTGTACGGATGGTCATGATACACAGTGTACGGATGGTCATGATACACGGTGTACGGATGGTCATGTTACACAGTGTACGGATGGTCATGTCACACAGTGTACGGATGGTCATGATACACAGTGTACGGATGGTCATGTCACACAGGGTACGGATGGTCATGTCACACAGTGTACGGATGATCATGTCACACAGTGTACGGATGGTCATGTTACACAGTGTGCGGATGGTCATGTTACATTGGCGGTGTACGGATGGGTACTCCACACACAGTGTGCGGATGGTCATGTCACACAGTGTACGGATGGTCATGTCACACAGTGTACGGATGGTCATGTCACACAGTGTACGGATGGTCATGTTACACAGTGTACGGATGGTCATGTCACACAGTGTGCGGATGGTCATGTCACACAGTGTACGGATGGTCATGTTACACAGTGTACGGATGGTCATGATACACAGTGTACGGATGGTCATGTTACACAGTGTACGGATGGTCATGTTACACAGTGTACGGATGGTCATGTCACACAGTGTACGGATGGTCATGTTACATAGTGTACGGATGGTCATGTCACACAGTGTACGGGCGGTCATGTCACACAGGGTACGGATGGTCATGTCACACAGTGTACGGGCGGTCATGTCACACAGGGTACGGATGGGTACTCCACACACAGTGTGCGGATGGTCATGTCACACAGTGTACGGATGGTCATGTCACACAGTGTACGGATGGTCATGATACACAGTGTACGGATGGTCATGTCACACAGTGTACGGATGGTCATGTCACACAGTGTACGGATGGTCATGTCACACAGTGTACGGATGGTCATGTCACACAGTGTACGGATGGTCATGTCACACAGGGTACGGATGGTCATGTTACACAGTGTACGGATGGTCATGTTACACAGTGTACGGATGGTCATGTCACACAGTGTACGGATGGTCATGTTACATAGTGTACGGATGGTCATGTCACACAGTGTACGGGCGGTCATGTCACACAGGGTACGGATGGTCATGTCACACAGTGTACGGGCGGTCATGTCACACAGGGTACGGATGGGTACTCCACACACAGTGTACGGATGGTCATGTCACACAGTGTACGGATGGTCATATTACACAGTGTACGGATGGTCATGTCACACAGTGTACGGATGGTCATGTCACACAGGTTATGGATGGCCATGACACACAGTGTATGGATGGTCATGTTACACAGTGTACGGATGGTCATGTCACACAGTGTACTGATGATCATGTCACACAGTGTACGGATGGTCATGTCACACAGTGTACGGATGGTCATGATACACAGTGTACGGATGGTCATGTCACACAGTGTACGGATGGTCATGTTACACAGTGTACGGATGGTCATGTCACACAGTGTACGGATGGTCATGTTACACAGTGTACGGATGGTCATGTCACACAGTGCACGGGCGGTCATGTCACACAGGGTACGGATGGTCATGTCACACAGTGTACGGATGGTCATGTTACACAGTGTATGGATGGTCATGTCACACAGTGTACAGATGGTCATGTCACACAGTGTACGGATGGTCATGTCACATAGTGTACGGATGGTCATGTCACACAGTGTACGGATGGTCATGATACACAGTGTACGGATGGTCATGTCACACAGTGTACGGATGGTCATGATACACAGTGTACGGATGGTCATGTCACACAGTGTACGGATGGTCATGATACACAGTGTACGGATGGTCATGATACACAGTGTACGGATGGTCATGTCACACAGTGTACGGATGGTCATGATACACAGTGTACGGATGGTCATGTCACACAGTGTACGGATGGTCATGTCACACAGTGTACGGATGGTCATGTTATACAGTGCACGGGCGGTCATGTCACACAGTGTACGGATGGTCATGATACACGGTGTACGGATGGTCATGTCACACAGTGTACGGATGGTCATGTCACACAGTGTACGGATGGTCATGTCACACAGGGTACGGATGGTCATGTCACACAGTGTACGGATGGTCATGTCACACAGTGTACGGATGGTCATGTTATACAGTGCACGGGCGGTCATGTCACACAGTGTACGGATGGTCATGATACACGGTGTACGGATGGTCATGTCACACAGTGTACGGATGGTCATGTCACACAGTGTACGGATGGTCATGTCACACAGTGTACGGATGGTCATGTCACACAGGGTACGGATGGTCATGTCACACAGTGTACGGATGGTCATGTCACACAGTGTACGGATGGTCATGTCACACAGTGTACGGATGGTCATGTTACATTGGCGGTGTACGGATGGGTACTCCACACACAGTCGCCTGCAGTTATGCTATGCTGGCAGTGCGCTTCGGCACAGTGGATTGAATCGTGAGATCTGTGCCACACAGGACAGAGTAACCTGATTCGTAAACAGCGCATCTAATGTCGGCGTGCGCGGCTATAAAACGAACTCACCTCGATAGAGATTAATTATAAGTATAATAGATTATCGCCAACCTGGGCTCCTCTCAAAATCTCTTAGCTGGGTTCATGGTATCGAACTGTCCTGATGTAGCAAGTCTGCACGGTGTCGAACTGTCGTGATGTAGCAAGTCTACACGGTGTCGAACTGTCGTGATGTAGCAAGTCTACACGGTGTCGAACTGTCGTGATGTAGCAAGTATGCACGGTGTCGAACTGTCGTGATGTAGCAAGTCTACACGGTGTCGAACTGTCGTGATGTAGCAAGTCCACACGGTGTCGAACTGTCGTGTTGTAGCAAGGCTCCGGGGTGTGTCGTGGTCCTTTCCGTCTCGCAGCTCCTCCGCTCCATCCTACGCCACACACCAGCGCAGCACGACGTCTCCAACACCACTGTCTGTGAAGTGGTCGCCTGACCTCCCCCAGGGGATGTGGGTCACGTGGCGTGAGGAGGCGTCGTGGCCGAAGCCGACCAGATGACCCTGGAGGCAGCATTTGACAGCGAAATGTACATACTTCCGAGAAAATAATGTGATTAAATATAATCACAATTATAAGAGCGGGTCTAATTCTGAATAGTACCTCGTGCGAACGGTCCGGTAATTTCTCCAGAAAGAACCTGAAAAGTGTCAGTACTCCTTCGCACGGTAGCAGAGTTAAGTATACTGAACCAGGACATTTGCAATTCGTATCTTTTCAGGTCATCAATGCACATCGATATATTACATGTCAAATAAATCATGTATTTAGCTGTCCGATTCCCATCAGCCACCAGACCAGATTACGGGAGTCATCTGCTCGTCCTACACAACAGTCGAGAAGTGGTCTGTTATCTATTATGGTCGATGCGTCCTAAAACCCTAATCACACACACACGAGAAGTGGTCTGTTCAACTGGCAGCTGAAGTAAGTGAGTGAACACTGGGCCACACCTCCCTCTCATCGTCCCACACACGGCGAATTATCTGGTCGGAGACGGCCTCGCTCAGATTGTCTGGCGAGGCCGCGGCAAGGGCGGTGCAGCTCTCAAGTTGAAGTGGTTAGAGCAGCTGGCACTCGGCGCGGGGAACACATGCAGCTGTTTGTTTCGTTAATTCGTAGATGGCTCGGTCCTGAAAGAGGATGTATCGTGTGCAATAGGTCACCGCGATACCGCAGTATAGCACTGTCCCTCCACTGCAGCACCACACTGCACTGCAGTATGTACATTGCACTGGAGCATCACACTGCACTGCAGCGCCACACTGCGCTGCAGCATGACAGCACTGCAGCACTCTACCGCACTGCAGCACCACACTGCACTGCAGCATTTGCACTTAACTGCAGCATCACACTGCACTGCAGCATGTACATTGCACTGCGGCATCGCACTGCACTGCAGTACCACACTACGCTGCAGCATGTCATTGCACTGCAGCACCACACCGCACTTCAGTGCCACACTGCACTACTGCACCACATAACACTGCAGTACTACGCTGCACTACTGCACCGCACCAACACTGCTGCCACGTCCCAATGATCACTATGTACAATGATCCAACACGGTTACGAGAAGATCACAGCTGAGAGGATCTGATGTCGATTCCTGGCTACGATCTTTCCGATATTAACATTGGACTCTTGTGTGTGTGCACTTGCTCTAAAATGTAAAGAGATTAGCATGGACTTGACGGCTTGGTTATTAGCTCTCTGTCCACTCTCCTTCATGACCTTGTGAACACCTTGATAGTCTTGCACATGCATGATTGTGTGCGCCTCTGTTTCTCTGTTCTGGATGACGACTTCTGGAAATGCTCATAGTTGAAGAAATAATGGTATATCTATGTTTACATTAATATATATATATATATATATATATATATATATATATATATATATATAAATATATATATTATCCAAATAATGGCCCCGTAGTCGAGGATTAATCTGAGAAAGCACATCGCAATGTCAACGCCTCCAATGCTCTTTTGAGATGACGGACTGGGGACGCAGACGTGAACATGTGGTGCCCAAGTCGAGTACAGACGGTGAACATGTGGTGCCCAAGTCGAGTACAGACGGTGAACATGTGGTGCCCAAGTCCAGTACAGACGGTGAGCATGTGGTGCCCAAGTCTGGTACAGACGGTGAACATGTGGTGCCCAAGTCCAGTACAAACGGTGAACATGTGGTGCCCAAGTCGGGTACAGACGGTGAACATGTGGTGCCCAAGTCTGGTACAGACGGTGAACATGTGGTGCCCAAGTCCAGTACAGACGGTGAATATGTGGTGCCCAAGTCCAGTACAGACGGTGAACATGTGGTGCCCAAGTCGAGTACAGACGGTGAACATGTGGTGCCCAAGTCCAGTACAGACGGTGAACATGTGGTGCCCAAGTCGAGTACAGACGGTGAACATGTGGTGCCCAAGTCGGGTACAGACGGTGAACATGTGGTGCCCAAGTCGGGTACAGACGGTGAACATGTGGTGCCCAAGTCGAGTACAGACGGTGAACATGTGGTGCCCAAGTCGGGTACAGACGGTGAACATGTGGTGCCCAAGTCCAGTACAGACGGTGAACATGTGGTGCCCAAGTCTGGTACAGACGGTGAACATGTGGTGCCCAAGTCCAGTACAGACGGTGAACATGTGGTGCCCAAGTCGAGTACAGACGGCTGATTATTGAACAAAATGCTCAATAATGTTCAATAACCACAACATTATTGAGCAAAATGCTCAATAATGTTGGGGTGCTTATGTACGCGCTGCTATAAAAGAAATTCCGTCTCTGACACTTGTTCAGTACTCGTGGACACTGACACAGAGCTCAGATACTGCGGACTGCACACTTCCATGCTCTCCACGCATAATGAACTGACAGACTGACAGATTGCCCACGTCCATGTCCACATCTGTCCACGTCCACGTCCACACCTCTCCACGTTCGCGTCCACACCTGTCCACGTTCACGTCCACAACTGTCCACCCGTTCCAGATCACTGTGCGGCCGCTCGCTAACCTGCAGTTGAATGGCCCGCACTTTGCTGGCGTGCTGTTTGGGAGCACTGGACAGCCGGAACATGATCCAGTTGCGCACGTACATCCAGGCGTCGTACAGCACGGAGCTGGGCAGCAGGAAGAGGCAGACGAACACCCAGCGGTAGTTGATGATGACATGCTTCAGCAGGTTTGCCACCGAGGGAGCCATGGCGGCGACAGCGGCGGCGGCGGCGGCGGCCAACACTGACCTTCCGTCAAGCTGAGCGGGCAGCCGCCGCCCAGACCCCACCCTCTCTCCCTCCCCACCCTCCCAGATAAGATCGATCCCAGTGCGGCGGCGCCCGGCGACCTCGTGGTCCTGCCTCTCGGTCGCTCGGTGACTGGAAGCGCTCGGGCCGACCGCAACAGCCGCGCCGCCAAGGCTGTGGACATGGGCAGCGTGCGCGCCAAAGTCCACGTCGGAGCAGCACCCGGCTTCGGCTTTGGCCGTGACGTTTCTGGTGCGGCCCACCCTCTCTGGCCAGCGGGGATCAGATCCAGGGCTGGCCGGCTGTTGACATGGCTGTCGAGTGGTGAGAACGAATGGATCTGCTGGTGTGTTGATGATAGGCCTGATTAAGTAGGCATGCACATGAAACTGTTGGTTGGATATTTGTTTTACGACACATCGGATCCAGTCATGCAGCGTCGCCAATCTCTCACGCCGACTGGTCGCGGGCGAAGAGTGGCGACAGGTGAGACTCGAACCCATAACCTTTCGATTGTGAGACGAGCAACTTACCCCTAGGCTACTCGTCCCCTTGCTCATGAACTGTCTTGGTGGCAGTTCGGACTTGTGATGCACGGTGTTGCGGTGGACAACACCTGCATCGAGGTAGGAGTAAGCCGTACAGATTCCCCCACCCAAATATCTTCCCCGAAAAATAAAATATCACCAAATACGCACCATAAGCTACATATTATAGCTCACGAATGTTGGGAACAATTGAAGTTTGGAGAAGATGTTTCCGTGTACGCAAATTTTTCGTGATAGGCATTTTTTACAATTTTTTCCAGTACCCATGTCCTGTATTTGGCCACCAAAGCGCGCTGTTCAGTTTAGCCACAGTTTACTTTACATTCCAGATTCGTTTCACATCAAGGTGAAATAGGGGCGGATACAAGGCACTGGGAGCACGTGCCTCCCCTATGGGAAAGTGGCGCCCCTCCGGTCGGTAAAACGCATTCCGCTGGGAAGGCTCGAGTGCACCCCTGTCTCGAACTTGTCAGCCAGAGGCGCCCTTCTGAGATGAAAAAGCGCACCCTCGGAAGGGAAGGAGCCTCTCCTGTAACACCCGGGCACACCCCCTTGAATCGTTCAGCCAGAGACAGCCCTCTGAGAGGCAAAGGAGCCACTCCGTTGTTTTTCTTAGAATGAGCATTTTAATCTCAAAGGGATGAAAAATTGAGGCGTAGGTGCACCAGACCCTTCTCAGATGGGTGCGTTTTAACGGCTGGAGGACACTCCGGAAAGGCTCGAATGAACAAAACAATATAGAATAAAACGGAATTGCGTGTGCATTCCGCATGCAGCAAAACTTCAGCACACCTTCGCTATTCAACTAGGGTCCACCAGCCGTTTCCAAAGCAAAAATACTGCTTGATACCTGCTCGAAACAAAACTTCCATTTTCTCTTCAGATTTAGGATATACAGTGTCAGTCTGCATATCCATCAGTTATCCATACATCAGTTATCGTAACGAGCCAGACCAGCCCGGCAGTTACCCAGCCAGCCAGTTACCCAGATGCCAGACCAGCCCGGCCGACATATGGACATGGATGCCGAGTGCAGAGTTGGCCCAGGCCCATGGGTACAAGCACAGCACAGCTCTTATTCCAAATTTCCGAAAGCCGTCGCCCAACGTCGTTTCCCCCCACCCCTCCCCCACAAACCGATGAGCGTGATTCGCCAGTGGTTACAACTACTCCGAATGCTGGCACTTGCCCCACCCCTCCCCACAAACCGATGAACTTGATCCGCCAGTGGTTGTAACTACTTCGAATGCGGGCACTTATAATAATAATTGGAATATTTTGGAATATCAACATACTTGACTTGTCGCATGACAATGGCCACTGATAACCTTGATCTTTAACCCGTCCCGTCTCGGGGGGTCTTCAACCGCCCCCTCCCCATCAGGTTTTTCGCGGATAGCAGACGAACGGCGCGAGGCAGCGCGCCCAAATTTGGCATACCTTTTCTCACATCAATTTGACATGCTGATTCGAAATGTTTAGGTCAGGTCATCTAGGGTCAAGGAGTTAGTCAAGGTCAAGTGAGGCCACCTCCAAAAAAGTTCAACCAGTCGTCACGCTTTAACGGATACAGCTATTTTAATGAAACTTTCAGCGTTTGCTTATCTTTACGGATGCAGCAAAACGTACGAGTTGAATTTTGCATTTTTTTTCGTTTTTGACTACATATAAATTTTGCGTATTTGCCAAATTGCAGTTCAAATACAGGATTCTGGCTAAAGTAAGCACTTTGTATTGGCGCAAGTTGACTTCCAACAACGTTTCTCGGTCTGCTCTACCCATTGGAAAAGGAAAATTAAAGAAAACTTGAAAACTAAAAATTTTGAAATTAAAAAAGAAATAAAATGTTCATTTTGGGGGGCCAAAAAAATTATAGCCCTGGTCGAATTCGCTGTCCTTTTCTCATTCCAAATAAATTTTGTTTTTCATATATCCCCAAAATGAACTCCCCAGAGTCAAAAACAAATGTAGGTCGTGAAGTCGTGAAGATCTAGCCCCCCTGGTGACGTCACTTTTGGGGGAATTTTTTTTTGGAGGGTGGACCCGGACCGTACTAGTCGAGCGCTATCCGATGACACCTCTTTCGTTTTCGTGCGATGCTTAGTTTGGATTTTAGAGGGGTCTTCAACCGCCCCCCGAGACGAGGTGGGAGGATTTCACCGGAAAGACAGCGCGGGTTAAGGTGTGCGGAACGTTAAGCAAATATCGATTAGGAAATACCGAAAGCTTCTTATCTGGGTGTACACACGCACGCGCTACCCCCATCACGCGGATCAGGAACACCAAGTCCCATTTCCAATCTCCATTAGAATTGATGAAACCGCAATATGCATATAATAACGCCCTACACTGAACGCGCAAAATAGCCTCGTTTCTGACAACATTCCGTCTATAGGCATCATGCTAATGATCGCCATAACGGATTCAGGACAGTGATAACGCACATTGCGTAGTGCAGTTCCAGGTAAATGGCCTGAAGTCTATGGCTATTTATAATTGCTATCGGTATCCCAAAATTAGGTACCCCTCAAGTCGCTCAAAATTGGTGGTCCGAATGTACTGGGTTTTATGATATACATACACAATGGTCTCAAAACTGGGTTTGAATGACAACCATTTTAAATAGCATTTCAGTGAACTCGACATTCGGCTGCACTAGTTTCCACATCGCGCACCTAACGATCAAATATTATTTTTACGCTGGTGTACTGTGATCCGAAGACGACGCTGCTACGAATTAAGGACAAGAAACTTTCCCAAGTCAAGGAAAAATTAGTGCAGACCTTTGTTGGTCAGCACATTTTTGTTCAACACTCAGCAGATGTCGCCCCATCCATTCAACCGAAAATCCATACTGTTCGAAGTGTCGGCAGGTGCATTATGCATGCACCACCTGTGGCACCACAGAGATGGTGCCACACGGACCCAGAGGTGGTGCCACACGGAGACAGAGGTGGTGACGCATGCTCAGGCTGGATCACCGATGGTCTCAAAACTGGGTTTGAATGACAATCATTTTAAATAGCATTATTTCAGTGATTTCGACATCCGGCTGCACTCGTTTCCACATCTCACGCCTAACGATTAAATATTATTTTAACTTGGCGCTTGACACCAGCGACATACGGACTCGGAAGTGGTGGCCCACAGTCAGACTGGGTATGCGAGGTGGCGACACACGAACTGCTTCCACCGCCCGGCAGAGAGTATTGGTTAGTCAGGGGACCCGCCAAATCTCCGACCTTGTGCAGTAGAGAGCTCACGGTCCCGGAGCCCCGCCGGGCCAAGTCGGACTGGTGCAATCACAGGTCTGATGCAATCACAGGTCACTGATGCAGCCAGAGTCTGAAGATTCAGCCTTGCGCCCAGCAAGGCTGGATCTTCAGACTCTGGCTCGTCGATCGAAGTGCACAATCTTGACAAAATATACAGGCTGAAGGTCTGCATCTGTACATGATTAACACCAAATCAATGTATACAGTTAGTAGTGGTGGTGGATTGGTGTTTAGGGGCGCGTCGACATCTAGGGTCATTTTGCGCCCATAACTGGATATAGTTAGTGGGCATGATGCTTTCAGGTGATAATGATGGCTAGGCGGTCACTATGCAATAGGCTGGGACATGTACTGCGTCCGGCATGCGCCGCTTGACGCCGCCTTTGAGCGTGTCCGGCCGCCATCGGACGGAACTCGTTTGTTCGGAGAGACAACGCCCCGAATGACAGTCTGGATCGAGCTACGAGCGTGTCATTACAACAGCATGCAATGGCACGCCCGTAGACATAGTGCACTTGTTCACTGCAGTGGAACAAGTGCACTATTATTCATAATGTACGTTTTGAAATGTCTGAACCTCCAAAACATCAGTTTCTTCAACACCGGCTAGGAAAACCTTGGGCACTTTTCAACGTACATATGCTCATTGGGTTCCTAGTCTGTCTTCCTGAGCGCATCTGAACCGACGGAGACGATCCTAAAAACTAAACTCGAGCAGGCGTTCGGGGACAAAAGGTCGTCAATATATGCGATATGAGCGATTGATATGACACACCGGCATTGAAGGACATCAGTGTAAAATGTATTAGCCTATAAAGAACTACGAACAGTCCAAAGAAGTGTAACAAACATAACAACGTTCCGACGGGATCTCCGCCACCATGCAGCGAATAACATATGCTGCAGTCGGAATGGAAAATGATAGCGGAGTGGTAAGCTTGAGAGTGTAGTCGGCCCTGGTCGGTGCCGACCTCCACGCCAAACCGTCTGTGTGTCGGTGTGGGCGCGGGCCGATCAGGGCGGCCCCAGCTGCACCTCAGACGGGTGCAGCTGGGCGGTCGGAGCCGTGGCCAGCTGCCGCTGCAGCTCCTGGTCGGCCGGCAGCTGCAGCGGCAGCAGCTGCTGCTCGCCGTCGGCGCCGGACGGCAGGTCCATCACAAACAGCTCCACCATGGGCTCGGCCGCAGCGGCGGCGACAGCAACTGCGGCCGCCGAGCCGGTGTGAGTGGCCTGGTGTTTGCGCAGGCAGTCCTGCTGGCTGAACGTCTTGCCGCAGAGCCCGCAGTCGAACGGGCGCGCGCCGGCGTGCACGCGCTCGTGGGCGCGCAGCTCGGCCAGCTGGCAAAAGCACTTGCCGCACTGTTCGCACGGGTATGGCCGGTCGGAGGCGTGCACGCGCCGCCGATGCGCCGCCATCTGCGATCGCGACGTGAACGCCTTGCCACACTGCTTGCACGGGTAGGGCCGCTCGCCCGTGTGCGTGCGCAGGTGGTTCTGCAGGTCGCCCTGCTGCACGTACGCCTTGTGACACAGCTGGCACGGGTAGGGCCGCTCGCCCGTGTGGTAGCGCGTGTGCACGGCCAGCAGGGTGCGCGTCAGGAAGCACTTTCCGCAGGTGAGGCAGCGGTGCGGCTTGTCGTTGGTGTGCATGATGCGCCGGTGCGAGTTGAGGTAGCTCTGCGAGATGAACATGCGGCCGCAGTCCTCGCAGCAGTAGGGCCGCTCGCCCGTGTGCACGCGCTGGTGCACCTTGAGCGAGTCCTCGCGCATGAAGCGCTTGGCGCAGAACTGGCAGGCGTGCGGCTTGAGGCCGCTGTGCACCAGCTGGTGCTTGGCCAGCTCGGCCGGCTGGAAGAACGACTTGGTGCAGCCGTCGTGTGGGCAGGCGTGCGGTCGTACGCCCGTGTGCGACACCGTGTGCTTGGCGAGCAGCTCGTCGGTGGCGAAGCCGCGACCGCAGACGCCGCACACGTGGCCCTTCTCGCCCGTGTGGATGCCGACGTGCGCCCTCAGCTGGTCGGTGCGTCGGAACCGTGCGCCGCAGAACTGCCGCGCAGACAGAACACACCGTCACACAGGCAACGCACTGTCACATGAACTGACACGCCGCCACACCGGCAACGGACTGTCACGTAACTCCACACGCCGCCACTCCGGCAACGGACTGCCGGAAAGACAGAGTGGCTGTGTCTGTCTCTGTGGCAGTTCTTGGCCGGAATGACTGTGTCTCTCTCTCTCTGTGGTGACAGTTCGTGGCCGGAGTGACAGTATGTCTGTCTCTGTGACGGTCCGTGGCCTGAATGACTGTGTGTATGTCAAAAAGACGGACACGCCATCACTCCGGCCACAGACACATAGACAGAAAACACACAGTCATTCAGGGCACGGACCATCGCAGACATACAGTCACTCCGGCCACGGACAGTCACACAATCAAATACACCGTCATTCCGGCCACGCGCAGACACACAATCAAATACACCGTCACTCCGGCCACGGACCGACACACAATCAAATACACCGTCACACCGGCCACGGACCGACACACAATCAAATACACCGTCACTCCGGCCACGGACCGACACACAATCAAATACACCGTCACTCCGGCCACGGACCGACACACAATCAAATACACCGTCACTCCGGCCACGGACCGAACACAATCAATCACGTCACTCCGGCCACGGACCGACACACAATCAAATACACCGTCACTCCGGCCACAGACCGACACACAATCAAATACACCGTCACTCTGGCCACAGACCGACAGAGTCGGTCACTCCGGCCATGGACTGTCATGCAAACAGATACACCAGGTACGCCATGCAACTGTAGCACAGGCAGACAAAAAGTCGCTGCCCACGTACCTGTCACAATGGTTTATATATCGCAGGCGGCACGGACGGACATATCGTTTCGGGACGATATGTCCGTCATAACTAGACGATCGCTTTGCAACATGGTCTTCCAGTCAGAACTATGAAGATTTAACCTGCCCATCTCAGATGCAAACGACCTCATCGAATGGAAGTACGAAGAAGTAAAGTTGTCACGTAATATTATACAATGACAGTGATCCAGAACCAGTTGCTAGTCGGAATCTGGCAAGATCGGTTCCCATGGCTAGTGCTTATTCGGGAACTGTTGCTGGTCCATACTTGGCCGGGTCAGGCTTCGTGATCCGTATCCAGCGTTGGAAATGTGTGTTCTTAACTTTGGCCGGGAAGATAATAATACACTAAAATACCCTCCTTGCATTACCAGTTGCCATAAAGGCCTTGCTTAACCAGCAATCCAAGAGCTCTGTATGATAGAGCACCTGTAATGTATGACCCTTGAATGCAAAAAAATACTTTGTATTCCTTAGTCTTGGTAAAATGCATGCACAACACACTTACCAGACATTGTGCGCTCCATAACTGCATGACCACAGGAATTATACATTCGAAATCCAAGACTGAGAAGTGCAAAATCCAACACTGTCCGTACCCATCCAGAACACTTGCTGGTCCGTACCTGACACGATCAGATCTCGTGATCGGAAGCCATCGATGGGCAGCTGCTGGTCCGTACCTGACACGATCAGATCTCGTGATCGGAAGCCATCGATGGGCAGCTGCTGGTACGTACCTTACACGATCAGATCTCGTGATCGGTAGCCATCGATGGGCAGCTGCTGGTCCGTACCTGACACGATCAGATCTCGTGATCGGTAGCCACCGATGGGCAGCTGCTGGTCCGTACCTGACACGATCAGATCTCGTGACCGGAAGCCATCGATGGGCAGCTGCTGGTCCGTACCTGACGCGATCAGATCTCGTGATCGATAGCCACAGAGGAACAGCTGCTGGTCCGTACCTGACAGTATCAGCTCTCGTGATCGGTAGCCATCGATGGGCAGCTGCTGGTCCGTACCTGACACGATCAGATCTCGTGACCGGAAGCCATCGATGGGCAGCTGCTGGTCCGTACCTGACGCGATCAGATCTCGTGATCGGTAGCCATCGATGGGTAGCTGCTGGTCCGTACCTGACAGTATCAGCTCTCGTGATCGGTAGCCATCGATGGGCAGCTGCTGGTCCGTACCTGACACGCTCAGATCTCGTGACCGGCAGCCACGGAGGAGCAGCTGCTGGTCCGTACCTGACAGGAGTAGGGCACCTCTCCAGTGTGAATGCGACGGTGTCGCCGCAAGTCGCCACTCTGCGTGAACATCTTGCCGCAGTATTCGCAGTTGAACGGCCGCTCGCCGGTGTGGAAGCGCTGGTGGTTCTGCGCGGCACGTCAGTGGTTGGTTGGTTGGTTATTTGAGTTTTAGGGCGCATCGACCATGTGTGGTCATTTAGCGCCCAGGCACGTCAGCGCACCGTCATCAGGGAACCATCACACGGCCAAAGGCCGGCACGCGACACTTCACCGCCATTACACGGTTGCCGCGCAACACCATTACATGGTCAGCACCATTACATGATCAACACATGCCTTTGTCACGCAGTGCAGGCTATGTCGCGCAATGCAAGGCAACAGGGCAAAAATACGGTACCGCAAGTGGCTGTTCCACATTAGTGAAGGGATGAATGTACCAAAGACACAAGTTCATCGGTATATTTGAGCCAGTGACGGAAACCGGAGACGCGCTCAGTATCTGCACAGTTGATACGCTTCAGATACCAAACCCGTGATTCCGATGAGACAAGGATTACTGGAATTGGAAGAATAAGTCGGAAGCTGACGGCAAGGATCAACACTGATCATTTTGGGTCAACAGGTATGCACGGGTAACGCGCATCGCAACATTCTCCACAACTGTGGACCGGAGACGGGACCGTGTCGGGACAGTGCCAGCAACGCAAGGCACAGGGGTTACCTTATAAACGCTGGCGGCGTAAATCTGCCTCAATCTGCGCTGTTCGAACAAACACATGGAAATCCTACTGAATAATGTTACTGTAGTGCTTGCAGACCTAGGGCTAATAAAATCAACCTATGTAAAATAAAATCAGCCGATCACTGGGGAAATTTGAACTTCTTGGAAATGCACATCGTCAAACATGCCAGCTTCAGAAAGACCAGCTCGGTGTCGGAGACAGCGTACTTGCCTTCAGCTCGTCGGAACGTTTGAACGACTTGCCGCATTCAACACAGGAGAATGGCTTCTCGCCAGAGTGGATGCGAATGTGTTTGTTCAAATCACCGAGCTGTACGAACCTGGAACAGCCGATGATTGACACTATGAGGGACGACATTACTATAATTGAGGAGCTGGTCTCAGTGTGACGCAGGAAAGCCGGGGGCGGCTCACGATCACTACCACGTTCAACAACCACAAGGGACCAAGAGGTAGGGAGTCACGACTGAGTCTGCGCTTAGCGGACACGGTGGCATTGCACTGTGTGCGAGTGGTGGGGAGACACATCGATGGTGCTCAGCAGATTCGGTGGCGGAGACTGGAGGAGGTGACGGCCAATACGGGCTTAGCAGCCGCAATGACAGGGGGCGAGGAGTCAGGTTGTTAGCTCGTTAGTCGGTTGGTCGGTCGGTCGGTCGGTCGGTGTGTTGGTGTGTCGGTAGGTCAGTAGGTCAGTAGGTCAGTAGGTCAGTAGGTCAGTAGGTCCGTGGGTCCGTGGGTCCGTCACGGCTGTCTGGGATGTAGCAGCGAAAGACACGACTGTAAAATGTGACTGGCTGCAAGATAGTGATAAGCGAAGCGAAGTACAGTGACCAGGACAGGGTTGCAATATGCATTACAGTGACTGGGACACCAGGGCAGTGAAATACAGTGACCGGGACACGGCAGTGAAGGGTGGTACAGTGGCCGGGGCACAGCAATGATGGGTGGTACAGTGACCGGGACACAGCAATGATGGGTGGTACGGTGACTAGGACACAGCAATGATTGGTGGTACAGTGACCAGGATACAGCAGTGATTGGTGGTACAGTGACCGGGACACAGCAATGATGGGTGGTACAGTGACTGGGACACAGCAATGATGGGTGGTACAGTGACTGGGACACAGCAGTGATTGGTGGTACAGTGACCAGGATACAGCAGTGATTGGTGGTACAGTGACCGGGACACGGCAATGATGGGTGGTACAGTGGCCGGGGCACGGCACTGAAGGGTGGTACAGTGACCAGGACACGGCATTGAAGGGTGGTACAGTGACCGGGACATGTCAGCGAAGGGTGGTACAGTGACTGGGACACAGCAATGATTGGTGGTACAGTGACCAGGATACAACAGTGATTGGTGGTACAGTGACCGGGACACGGCAATGATGGGTGGTACAGTGGCCGGGGCATGGCACTGAAGGGTGGTACAGTGACCAGGACACGGCACTGAAGGGTGGTACAGTGACCGGGACATGTCAGCGAAGGGTGGTACAGTGACTGGGACACAGCAATGATTGGTGGTACAGTGACCAGGATACAGCAGTGATTGGTGGTACAGTGACCGGGACACGGCAATGATGGGTGGTACAGTGGCCGGGGCACGGCACTGAAGGGTGGTACAGTGACCAGGACACGGCACTGAAGGGTGGTACAGTGACCGGGACATGTCAGCGAAGGGTGGTACAGTGACTGGGACACAGCAATGATTGGTGGTACAGTGACCAGGATACAGCAGTGATTGGTGGTACAGTGACCGGGACACGGCAATGATGGGTGGTACAGTGGCCGGGGCACGGCACTGAAGGGTGGTACAGTGACCAGGACACGGCGCTGAAGGGTGGTACAGTGACTGGGACACAGCAATGATTGGTGGTACAGTGACCGGGACACGGCAGTGATTGGTGGTACAGTGACCGGGACACGGCAGTGAGGGGTGGTACAGTGACCGAGACAGTAGGGCAGTGATGGGCTGTACTGTGGCATGGTATGGAAGCGGGGTAGGGTGGGTGGATCACGGCGGCGAAGGGCTGTGCCGTGACTAGGCCATGACATATAATAGAGGTAGTTAGTTATTGTAGTTTAGGGGCGCATCGACTGCGTCGGTCATGCAGCGCTCATAGAGTAGAGGTAGGGTGATTGAACCACAGCAGTGGGGGGCCGTACCGTCACTGGGTAAAGACTCAGAAGGCAGGTAGGATGAGTGTATCACGGCAGCGAAGAGGTGCGCCGAGATAAACCGGACACGATAGTTAGAAGGGCGATGCTACTTAGACCGTGTGAAGACCAAGAGGAGAAGGGTTTTATACCACACCTTCGCACAGTCAAACAGTCAAAACTCTACCACATCCAAGCACTAACATAAGCACTGGTGGCTATGTATTAACCGACCCCCCCCTTGAGATGGCACACCAAACTCCATGCTAATTGGTGACATGGTAACGTATCAGACGATGCCTACAATACATCTCTACCCCGACATTGATCAGCATACACAAAGAAATGTGCATGCAGCGAACAATCGGCGAGCAGCTGTGATAATTGGCTAAGTTCACGGCCGACTACGCGCGTCAAATGACGTCAGAAGTATTTCGCAGAAGAGGAACGGACGAGATTGTCAATCTGCCGATGAGCCGCGGAGACACGATGGAGCCCCTGGGAGTTATTAGGGTTTTAGGGCGCATCGACTACATTGGTCATGTAGCGCCCATTGGAGCCACTGGTAACGGGTCCGCTGGGCCCCAGGGTTGTCCGATCCCAAGTGCATCAATCCGACTGCCGCGCACAGACGTACCCCTTCTGGCAGTAGGAGCAGACGTGCGCCCGCTCTCCGCTGTGGAACTTTGTGTGCACCGTCACCTGGTCCTGGGTGCGGAACAGTTTGCCGCACTCGCCGCACTGGAACTTGCGCTCGGCGGTGTGCGTGCGCACGTGCTTCATCAGCTTGGCGCGCGTGGCGTACACCTTGCTGCAGTGCTCGCACACGTTACTCTTGGCATCGCTGGCGGAAAACAGGCGAACGCTATAGTGCTGGCTGAGAATTAGTGGTTATTGGTTTTACGACACAGCGACCGTTAAGTCATGTAGCGTCGCCAATCTCTCACGCCGATTAGTCGCGGGCGAAGAGTAGCGACAGGTGAGACTCGAACACACAATCTTTCGATTGTGAGACGGGCAACTGACCCCTAGACTACTCGCCCCCGCTGGCTGAGAGTTCTGTCCGGGGGGGGGGGGGGGGGTGAAGGAGGGCAGAAGCTACTTTATGGCATGACGACACAATTATAGTGGTCCCGAATGGGATTAAGTAGGGTAGCATTAGTGCCGGCTGAGGTGTGTCGCAATGCTGCCACGGCGGCTCTGGCTGAGGACCTGGGTGGGGAGGGCTTGCAAGAGTTATAAATGTTTCAACGAACATTACAACAGTGCAGACCGGGAGAGTGGAGATCACAGTAAGCCTAAATATAGGCCCACGAATAATATGATTAACAGGACTTCGCAGGGTAGAGTGTAGAATACCTTAGTTTTGATTAGAAAAGAGGATAAAGGCGACCACAATGATCAGTAGTCCATTTGTAAATGCAGGCACATATTCATACAACAATGAAATTATAAGTTGAAAAGAAGATTGAACACTTGACCTATCGCCGACAATGCCGCAGGGCCGCAGTCCGTATATCGACAATATACGTTGTCAACATACGGATCTCAACACGTTTGTAACCATACAATGTCAAAACCGCGGTTGAGGGCCAAGCTTTCCTAAATATAATTATGGCAGTATTGTACTTAAGCAAGATGCAAACCGCAACTTTTTAGATGACCTTTGTGGTTGGTTGGTTATTTGGGCTTGGTGGCGCTTCGACTGCTTCGGTCATACAGCACCCGTAGATGATCTTTGTGCTGGACAACTTCAAGCAGGAAGCTACTTCATTTGAACCTTGATACGGTTGACTTACCACTCATTGTTCGTGCATGCACTACTTACTAGTGCACTCGTTGATGGATGGAAAGACCGTACTCGGTGGTGAAAGACTTGGCACAGACACTGCAGGGGAACTTGACCTTCGGCTGCTCTGTTCCATCCCACTTCGGCGCCGTCACGGGCGAGGTCGACTCATCATCGGATGCTAGCGCGTCCTGCTGCAGCGGCGAGTCTGCTGTCCCGTCATCTACCTGTCCAGCAGGATCATCCGGGTCAGTGGGTCGTCTGCTACCACCAGACCCACCTGACCAGCAAGACCCCATCGGATGAGGGGTCAGGGTCCGGCCCACTAACCTCAGATCCACTGATGTCGGCATGTTGTGTCAAAATGTTGAGGTCAAGTCATCTAGGGCCAACGAGTTTGTTACGGTCAAGTGAGGCCACCTCCAGAAAAGCTCAACCAGTTTACATGCTCTAACAGATAGATATTTTAATGCAACTTTCGGCGTTTGTTTATCTTTAGGGATGAAACAAAACGCACTAGAGGAATTGTTTATATTTTCGTTTTTCATTACCTATTAGTTTTGCACATTTGCCCATTAGAGCTAAAATCGTACATTCTGGCCAAATCAAGGATTTGGAGAGCATGTTGAGTATGAACAACATTTATCGGTCTGCTCTACCCATTGGAATATAAAAAAAATGAACATTTAACATTTAACAGTTTGAAATTTCCAAAAGTAAAATTTTGATTTTGGGGTGGGCAAAAATGTTTGGGCCACGGCCGATTTCACCTCCATTTTCTGATTCCAAATAATTTTGTATTTTCCAAATCTCCCCAAAACTGAACTCTCCAGAGTCAAAAACATGATGAAAGTCATGAAAACCCAGTCCCCCTAGTGACGTCACTTTATTTGGTGTTCGTTTCTGGCCGGCTTTGTGCGACGCTTAGTTTGGAGATTAGAGGGTCAGTTCATCTAGAGTCAACGAGTTAGTCAAGGTCAAGTGAGGTCACCTTCAAAAAAGGTCAACCAGTTGTCATGCTTTAAGAGATAGATATTTTAATGAAACTTTCATGGTTTGCTTATCTTTAGGAATGCAACAAAACGTGCAAGTGGAATTTTTCACTTTTTTTCGTTTTTGACTATATATAAATTTTGCATATTTGCCAATTACAGTTACAATAAAGAGATTCTAGCAAAGTAAGCATTTTTATTGGGGCGAGTTGACTTCCAACAACGTTTCTCCATCTACTCTACAAATTGGAAAAGGAAAATTAAAGAAAACACGAACTCAACATTTTGAAATTTTGAAGAAAAACGTATTTGGGGGGGGCAAAAATTGTATGGCACTGGTCAATTTCGCTCTCCTTTTCTCATTCCAAATTTTTTTCTTCATATATCCCAAAATGAACTCCACGGAGCCAAAAACATAATGCAAGTCATGAAAAGTTGTGAAAATCTGCCCCCTGGTGACGTCACTTTTGGGGGAAAATTATTTTTGGGGTGGATCCGGACCCTACTCGTCGAGCGCTTTCCGATGACACCTCTTTCGCTTTCGTGCGACGCTTAGTTTGGATTTTAGAGGGGGTTACTATCCGCCCCCACCCTTGAGACGGGTGCGAGATCTGACCGGAGACGGCGCGGGTTAATACCGCTGTTTTCCGGTGGCAGCCACATATCCCAGTACCACTCATATATCTTAGTGGTGTCCACCATTTCTTGGCGGTACTCACTATCCACTGGTGGTACTTACTGTCCCTCGGTGGCACCCATCATTTCCTGGTGGTACCTACCATAACTTGGCGGTACCCCTGTATCTCGGTGGTACCCACCAACTAACGGTGATATCATCTGCCTTTCGGTTGTACCCACCAGTGGTACTCACTGGCTCCGGCGACACCCACCATCCCTTGATGGTACTCGCTGCCCCTTCGCTGTCTGCGGTATCCCCCATCTCTTGATGGTACCACAGCATCATCTATGGTGGTGATGGTGGAGCGGAGTTTATTGGCGCGTCGACATCAAGGGTCACTTTGCGCCCATCATCTATTGGTGGCACCCACTGCCTGCCAGTGATGGTACTCCTGGCGACTCGTGATGACTTGGTCCCTTGGTGTCACCATCTCTTGGTGATACCATCTGCAAGTAGTATTTGCTATCTCCTAGTGGTAGCCACCATCTCCCTGTAGTAGCCACCATCTCCCGGTGGTAGCCACCATCACCCGGTGGTAGCCACCATCGCCCTATGGTAGCCACCATCACCCTATGGTAGCCACCACTTCCGGTGGTATCCACCATCTCCCGGTGGTAGCCTCCATCTCCCTGTGGTAGCCACAATCTCCCGGTGGTAGCCACCATCTCCCTGTGGTAGCCACCATCACCCTATGGTAGACCATGCCGGTGGTAGCCACCATCTGTCGGTGGTAGCCAGCACCTCTCGGTGGTAGCCACCATCTTCCTGTGGTAGCCACCATCTCCGGTGGTAGCCACCATCTCTCGGTGGTAACCACCATCTCCCTGTGGTAGCCACCATCTCCCTGTAGTAGCCACCATCTCACGGTGGTAGCCAACATCTCCCTGTGGTAGCCACCATCTGCCGGTGGCAGCCACCATCTGCCAGTGCCAGCCAACATCTCCCGGTGGTAGCCACCACTTCCGTTGGTAGCCCCCATCTGCCAGTGTCAGCCAGCATCTCTCGGCGGTACCCACCGGGTCCGAGATGGTGGAGAGACAGTCGCCGGTCGCCAGGGCCGAGTCGCCAGCCGTGCTCGCGGCGGTCACCTTGGCCCTGCGCTGGAACTTGAGCCGCAGGTCGGCCTCGGCGCTGCGCACCTTGTGCTCGAACTCGTCCACGAAGTTGACCAGGCGCGCGCACGGGCCGCAGATCAGCTCGCCGCACGCGTCCACCTCGGCGTTCAGGATCACAGACAGCCTGCAACAGGGCCGCCGCTCCAAATCACCGACAGTCAGCGGCAAGGGCCCAAAGCAGGATCATCGACAACCTGCAACAGTGGCGCCGCTCCAAATCACCGACAGGCAGCGGCAAGGGCCCAGCGCAAGATCATCGACAACCTGCAACAGGGGCGCCATACAGGATCACTGACAGTACAGTCAGTATCACCGTATGCAACAATCGTCTGTCATGCAATTCCTATTTTTAGAGCTGACGGCATAGGGCCAAGGCGCCAACGACTGGCATAAGGATGAAAACGTCAACAATATGATAAGCATAAAATGACGCTGAAACAAAAGCAAGACTACCAATTGTTCGTGATATTCAGGTTCAAATAGCATGTCCCAAAATTGGCCTAAGCATAGAATTTCGATACTCTCACACTTCATGACAACCGATACACTAAGCTAAAACTCGGTTTCAGGTCATGCATATGCTTCTATATGGTGTTGCTTCCACTTACATTTGGTAATTTCAGGACACTTCCGATGCACAGTATGGACAGGATAACCAGGAGAATAACCAGCATCACAGTCTGTCAGAATGATTCTGGTGAGTATCACCAACAGCCTAACCAGCATCAGTATGCAACAGTGACTCTGGTGAGGATCACCAGCAGCCTAATCAGCATAAGTATGCAACAGTGACTCTGGTGAGGATCGCCAAAGTCCAGTCGGCATCAGTAGCAGGGACTCCGGAGAGAATCTCCAACGGTCTAGGCAACATCAGCCTGCAACGGTGACCCCAGTGAGGATCACCGACAGCCTAGTGCCACAGCCTATAGCAATGTCTACAACAGCCTAAATCATCATATGCTAAAAATTGCATGTCACCACCAACGCATTGACCGTGCCGTACTGGACACAACCCACGAAACCAACCTCAATTGACCAAGACTCCAGTGCTGGGCACGATACGGACCTGAACTGACTCGTGCTGGGCACTGCACGGACCTGAACTGAACTGACTACGACTCCAGTGCCAGGCACTACTCCGTACTGACCGTGTCATACTGGGCATTACTCCCGGACTGACCGTACCGCACGTGGGATGACAAAGACATGAACTGACTATGACTACTGTACTGGGCACTACCCCGATACTGACAGTACAATACAGGGCACAACATGTTCACGAACTGACTATGACTCCTGTACTGGGCATAACTCCTGTAGTGACAGTACCACTACAAGTACGGCACCACTTTCGTACTGAACGTAGCGTACCAAACACGAAAAGACCTGAAACGAACATCCTCCTGCACTAGCAACGACGCGGACCTTAGCGGACCAGAGCAGGGTTGGATAAATAGGCTGTTCCTGAATGTTTGACATGCAGAACATTACCCTCTCCAGAAGAGTTCGCTCTCAATTTTTGTCTTCATTTTGACGTTAAATGGCACTGTTTGACAAATACCTGTTGTGTGATAGTGAGCAAGACTTAGTGAAAGGTGCAAGCTGAAATTATGATGGCACAGTTTGCAGAAAGCACTTCTCCATCTTTCATTAATTCAAAATTTTCCCTTCCACATTCAGGATTATAAAGCACTAATCTAACCACGAATCCAGAACTGAGCATGACACGGATCTGAACCGGCCTCGTTTCCCGGACTGGGTGCGACCCAGACCGAACTGACCACGACTCCAGTGCTGCGCTCAGCCCGCACCTGTTGTACATGGTCAGGCTGGTCTCCTTGGTGTACGTGCTGTGTATGTTCCAGGAGAGCATGCTGGACGACAGCTGAATGCCGCACACCAGGCAGCGGAGCATCGGCTCGTCCTGCAGGTCGCGCAGCCCCGACGACACGACCAGTTCCGGCGCGCCGCCCGCCGCCTCGAGCACCATACAGCCATGCTGATCAGGCTCCTCCATCCCTGTTGCAGCACATGTTGGGTCAGTCTCCCAATCCATGCTGCAACACATGTCAGGTCAGTCTCTCAATCCCTGCTGCAGCACAGGTCAGTGTCTCCTCCATTCATGACTCCTGCAGAACAGGTTAGGTCAGTCTCCAAATTCCTGCTGCAGCACAGGTCAGGTCAGTACAGTTATAAATTATTCGTGAAATAGGGTGGAACATACCACTTTCTGAACACTCCCTCAACATCCTTCTCCAAGAAGTATCGACATCCTGCTTGCTTATGAAGTCTTCGAGTCTCCTTTCTAACAGTAACTCGTGTATGATTATCATGTCAATGTTCTCGATAAGGAATGATGTTACGCGAAGATTTCACAACACAATTTCGGGCAAAGGAATTAGCTATGTCATGTGGCTTACAGCACCAGCTTATAGCATAGGTATTGTTCTCCCTCTGCCCAATACACCTCTTCCGAAATTATGAATATCAAAGTAAATGATAAAGGTACAGTCATAAGTAGGTACTACACACACCATTGGCTCAAATTTCAGTCTGAAACACATCAAGAGTATTTTAGATGACACTAATTCCATGGTAAATTTCAACATCCTACTGTGCTCGTTTCGACATCTCACACCTAATGAAAAACCATTATTTTAACCCTGGGGCAGTATCCTCCATCCCTGCTGCAGCATGGGGTGGGGATGGCTGAGTGGTTAAGGTGTTGAGCTCTGGATACCAAAGTTTCAGGTTCAACACTCAGATCACTTGGGACATTTTGAGATAGACAGTGCCAATCACAGAGGGAGAGGGTGAGATGTTGAGAGAGGGAGAGAGAGATAGATAAAAAGAGAAAGAGAGAGAGAGAGAAAGAGAGAAAGAAAGAGAGAATGATAAAGATAAAGGCAAAGAGAAAGATAAAAGGGAAGAAAAAGAGAATGAGAGTGTAAGTGAGGGTGAGAGTGAGATAATGAGAAAATGAGAGAGAGAAAGAGAGAAAGAGTAAGAGAAAGATACAGATAAAGTAAAAGATAGAGATAAAGAGAAAGATAGAAAGAAATATAAAGGGACAGAAAGAGAACCAGAGATAAAAATAGAATGAGAGAAAGTAGTAGGGGACAGAGGGAATTAAAAGGGGACTTTCCCAAGCACAGTCATAGCTTTCACAATCTGATGCTATAATCCATGTCTTCCATCTGCTCAATGTTTCAATGAAGAATATAAAATGTTCAAAGCTACAGAGGTGTAACTCTGCATTATTGCAGCTGAATATAACCATGAAGAACCATCTACACACATTTTATTTCCATGAGGCATACAAAGGGGCTAGTTCTGGTTGTTAGGTTAGGTTATGGTTTTGTTGTAAGTAAAAATTGTATTTTTAATTCTATTTAAATGTTGATTTTAAGTGCAAATTTACCAAATACACAACATGGAGAAAGGATACATGCACCAAATGCAAAAAAGATAAATAAAATCAAGCAGGTTAAGGCAAGTGCCTTCTCTACATAAACACATATTTTACATCAAACTTATACAACAGTGGACAACCAACAGGATTAAAGGACAAAAATAAACTCCAAAACTTCCCACACTGCTATTTCAAACCACATGGCACAAGGAACTGAATTTGTATGTTGTTGTAAACTAATTTGGCAGCTGGCAATATAGAAAACTCTGGTTCACTGTTTATTTTCTAGTTTTCTTCAGTTGTTGGCTTTTCTTCTTTTTGTGCCTTTTTAAGTTGTTTGTTAAGTATCTGTGGATTATCAGCCCAACCTCACCAGGTACCCATCCTCACACCAACCACCTTACCAGTGGCTGACCAGCTCACACTGACAAGATCTTGTTGAAAGTACCCTACTTTGCAGACTGGCTGATCAGTCAAATCATCTTTGATGAGTTCCTGGGGAAAACCCAACATTCAGAGGGCACTTGTCCCCTCTCCCACCACCACCAAATAGGAACTTAGAACAACACCCATGAGCATACTATTAGTTTAAAAAAAAAAATTCATGCTTGAAGGTGTTTTGGAATTTGTTCACCACCATGTTCCAGAGTTGGTATCTGAAGGTGGTTGAGCAATATCTGGGGAAAAATATGGAAACAAAGCAAGTTTGATACGAGGGAGTGTTTTGCCAACTGCATAGTGTTCAATTTCCCCATAATCACACCTGAGAAATGATGCTAATATTATGATCAAGGTAAATGTTGATTTTTGTGATTTTTTTTCATGCCATGCTTTTATGTAAGACAATGCACATTTTTCAGTTTGCAAAGAAATTCACCATCATAATCTTCACTCCACAAATATAGCCTATCACATATAATTATCCATACCTTGTGACACAGACATGGTGAAGGAGAAATTCAGCACTTCATGCACTCGATATAATACCCTGATGCAGAGAGCCTTGTTTCTGCCTTAATTTGACATTTATTCAAGATAATGAATACTTACAGCCTGATGCAATCAAGCACCCTTTGCTCAAGGTTGAGAGTTCTTTCCGATTGTCATTGATAGACAGTAAGACTAAAAATTTGTTTCAGACAATTCTGGTTTCCCAGTTAGGTTATGTTTGATTATATTGTGAAGTGGATATTAATAAGATGAAGATAGATGGGTGCTACATAACCAGCAGCAGTTGATGCGCCCTTAAGCCCAAATAATCAGTCAAGATGAAGATAGATTATATCCAAAGAACGGAAAAGCTCCCCACTGCGATGTTCTTTCACCTTTTCACTTCAACTTTGGATGTTTCTAGGTAGGTACCCATCAAGGTACCTCCTGCACTTTCATGTTTGTCCTGACTCCAGTTGCCCAGATAATTCCAGAAAGAATTTCAAACAGATAGGTAGGTGCTCACCTGTTTTTTAGTGATTCGGAATTAAGAAAAATATGACTTTCTACACCTCACCCACGAGCAGCAACACCAACAACAACTGTACACGAAGTTAGTAGGGCCCAAGGCCCTTTACATAGGGCCTGGGTACTAAGACTAAAGGGTACGACGGAATCTAGTAGGTTTTATAGTTCCAGCCCCAGTGACGCAAGCAGGAATGTGCGAGGTTTCTAGTATAATCTACCAGGATTTTGGTACATACCGTGACGTCACGTATAACATTCCAAATACTTCATAAACCTGGCTAAGATTCAGCTGTGGCGCAGCGAAGACACCAGTGTGTTGTAGTTGAGCTTCTGATTGTTTGCATGGGAAATTTAAATATGAGGCTGAGGAATATTGCTTGGATTTCTAGGGTATTGAACATGCTCTTAAGTTTCGTGCAGAATTTCTTCCGTGTATAAGATGCAACAACCCTCAGCCTGTTATCGTTCATAACCCTCAAAGTTTCACGATTTAAGATTAAATCCATAGCTGGATTTTCCAAATATGAACCTAGGCTCACCGGTAAATGTACGCTTTCATGTGTTTTATGGATCCTTTGAATATATCATTCCAATGCGATGTTTATGAAGGTGACTAAGGTGATGGGGTCATTCATTTGTTGTGCAAATATTTGCTTTTTAGGTTGCGTGCAGTACCAAAAGGAGCTTTTGTTCATATAGCTTATTATTTTTAAAAAATGTTAAAATGCAACATAACTTAACCTAACCTATCCTGACCTCCCCTTGGAAAAAAGCTTTGCTAGCTATTTCTTGGAATAGTCTAATCTTCAATGTTCCATGAACACCAGATGAAAGCAACATTCATGTTATGACCGATACAACCATAGTTCAATACCCACTGCCCAGCATATGAAAACAATTTGATTGCACCGAAAAGTAAGCACATTTGGCGTGAAATGTGCCTTACTATCTGCTCTCTAGCCCTGTGTGAAGTAATAGGAAGGTAAGGCATCTTGTAGATTTGATGGAAAGTATCTGAAATCCAGATTATCCGAATTCAATTTTTTATTATGTTTGGGTATCAGTATATACATGTCGGAATTGCTGCAGAGTTTTCGGGGTTGCATTAATGTGCATTTTGATGGAGATATCCTCACTTCCAATTATGCTCCTTTTGTCAACTCAATTTACTTGTGGATTACCATGCATGGTTAATGCCATTTTCTTACTGGAGTGAATATGCACTAGAGCATTTCTTCTGCATGGTCACATCCTAGACTGTAAATCTTGGTAACTTGAAGTGCACTGTGTGCATGAGCTGGTCCACAGAGACCCATGATCCCTAAAGGAAGAGGCACACTGAGTGCACTTATGATAAAAATTGGACCAACTGCAGTGCAAAAGATGCTATTAAGAAAATGATTTGTGACCATACATACCTAAAAAGATGAATATAACAAGGCTATATTCACTAAGCTACCGCTTTTCATGGCATTAAATAGGGCACTTTTTCTGATAGCAAATAATTGCAGCATTTGGTATGAATATCTGGTAGTAATATCCGAGAACAGCATTAATAATATCTGTGGTACCACCTACTACAAAATGGTATGGAATAGGGCCCAAAACATGTCTGTGTGCATTCATACGAATATTACAAGATTCAGTACACAGCGCATTCAATTTCAGGTTAGTTAAAATTGAAATTTCAGCAGTTCAGAGGGGTTCGTAACCTCATGGTCTCACTCAGGGACTCATGGTCAGTGCAATCGACAGGCCTTCGAAGCTGGTGCAGGGGAAAGGTCAAGCTTTTTGTCCAGATGTCTCCAAATATTAGCATGAAAAAATGGAATCCACAGCTATAAGCTGCAATGTTTTCAGGTTGTGGGAGGAACTGTTCCTTCTGTTCACACTACCATCCATTCTCCAACAACAGAAACACCTATATTTCATGGGCTATATTTTGCATTGGAGGTCTAAGACCGTTTCAGCGATTAAAAGTACTATTAAGACAAGTTTATTCATCCCAGATATAGTAAAATGGACAATGGTGCAACTAGCATTTGCATTCGGGATGCGGGGGCAAACGGATTTGGAGATGGCTCAAGGAATACTCATGCAAAAAGTCGCCGGATTTCGACCAGTATTTGTAATAAGTACCCAGTAGTATTTTATGCTAAGATGAGTATGAACAACTTATTTGACCTACAAGGTGCCAAGCCAACCACCATCGTTCTGAAGTCAGTTGATTTTAACACTCTCCCTCCTGTTCAAATGTTCTCGAAATTGTAGGCAAGTTTTCATGCATACAATGGCCGGGAATAAGGTCATATATTCATATATCATTGAAGTTGTCTTATATTTCCATCTCATTGTCATAAATGACCGGCATATATATGTAAATGTATATATATATATGTATATATATATATATATATATATATATATATATATATATATATATATATATATATATATATCTATATATTAATTATTATACTATAGATTATTGGGGTGCAAAATACATGAAGTTAATGTGAAGCTCCGCATGTTCCATGACCATGTTACAATTATAAATTAGTAGGGGACAGAGTCAACAATGAGGGGGAACTTGGCCCTCAAACATATATATTAAAAACACCCCTTGTCTGGACGTATATGAATGGAAGATGGAAAACAATCCTGAAAACCAACTGCAGGTTCCGTAGCTGCACATGGGTGATAAATTCTAAATACAAAACTGGGGGCATCAGAACATACCAAGGAAGCCAGGAAGGCACTGAGAATGCTCGGGCCAACAAATAGGAATGTATCATACAGAAGTGATGAAGTGATCAGGAAGCTTTACTGTGCATACGTCAGGCCACATTTGGAATACTGCATCCAATCTTGGTCTCCTAGCTATGAAATAGATTGTTGGCTTTTAGAAAGAGAGAGTACAAAAGAGGGCTACAAAAATGGTTAATGGCATAAGCAACCTGGCATATGAGGAAAGATTGAAGAAATTAAATGTTTTCACTTAGATATAGAAGGCTAAGAGGAGATCTCATCGAGGTCTTTAAATATGTCCATGGTCTGGAGAGGGGATGTCTTGGTGAAATGTTTGAATTGAGCAGAAGTTATGCAATTAGAGGTCATAAATTCAAAATTGAAGTTAACCCCAGCAGAACAAGCTTAAGGCAGACTTTCTTCACCAACAGGGTAGTAGAACACTGGAACCAGCTGCCAGAAAACATTGTCAGTAGCAGCACATTGAACATCTTTAAAAACAGCATAGACAATCATTATAAGAATAGAGGGCTTGCTTTTCAGTATTAGAGGGAGGGCTGATTGACAAATTTGGTGGGCAACTGGTTCAGTGTACAGAGTGCAACCAAGAAGGGCCCTTGTGGCTCATAGTTGCACTAATCTTTTATGTCTTTATGTCTTTTCTAATGGTGTGATATTCCAACCAGTATCGGTACCTCCGCCGGTAGCCTAAATGTAATGTTCGCGACTTTTCCTGACTGGAGAGGTACCATCGTTCTATAGGAAGAGCATGCCCCCAGTGCTCCCACCCTTGCTTACGCCCCTGCACCGAGGGGGAAGAATTATGTTACAACAGCTATTTCTTAATTGCTCCTACCCATCCTTCCCAGCTGTAATCTTCAATTGGCCTGTCTCGTCATACTGCTGCTACCCCTAGCACCGAGCGATTCCTGCGGCGCTCGATATGAATGCAGTCAGCGTGGGCCCAAGTGAAATGTATTGGTGTTAGGAAAAAATCTGCTCACATTCCTGGCTAAAACTCTTCAAGATATCAAATGAGTCCAATTTTGTCCAATTTTGATGGTATTTAAGATCGGAAGTATCGTGTGGGAAACACGGAAGTATGGCTGGAGCGCATACGGGACTGGGCATTTGTCCAGCCCATGTGACGTCACCGATTGCCAAATGATATTGGAAGGCCCCGTTCATTGTTGTTCAAGTGGACAGCGGCGATTGCGTGTAGCGTACGTGTAGTGTAAGTACGGGTGGAGTGCGGTGAGGAGGAGCACAGATGGGGAGATTGCTGATGTTGGTGTTCATTCACTCCAGTCGTGGAGATGTAATCGCAATAATCATTTTGATCCGCCTAGTGAACCTCTTGAATGTTGATTGTGTACAATTGTGTTATAGACACCTAGTTTGCATATATCGATACCTAAAGACCTTGCGGTCGTTTGCGCACGTTAGAGGCGACGTACGGTTTCATCAAGTTGCCCACTTTTATTCCTTGAGCTTACCAACTTAACACTAGGTTGAGGTCGTCCCGTATTTCAGAAATTTCTTAGGAAATGATCAGAGTTTCTGAAGTGTCCATGTGATATTCTTTGATAAACAATGTTTTCCACATCACCCACCCATTGCAGGGTTGCAAAACAGGCTGCTCTTTGATTTGGCATAGTTGGCTTTACAATGACAGTTTGCTCTCCAGTTTGCTCCCTTTAGGTTCTTCCAAGCCATCTTTGGCTTCAACTAATAAGCTCAGATTGGATGGATTAAAAACATATAGTTTAATATTAAGAATTGGTTTCCATCATTTCTTTCAGCATTTTCATTGACACAAATTGTTGCTTTGTGGTGTGTAGAAAGTGATGTTAGATTGAGTGCTTAATATAATTTCAATTATACTATTTTATATTCTGAAATCCGTACCACAAGGCAACAAGGAACAAATCAGTAGGTGCATAGATGCACAAGTGTCCTATGCATGGACTGTGTTGTGAATTGGGCGGGAATTAAGGTGCTTCTTCAGATATTTTCTCATCTCTGAAAAAAGGTTTATACTCCAGGTTGATACTGGATTGGATGGGCTTATCATGCAATCTAACACAAATGTGGGAACAAAGATGCCAATAAAAAAACACAGTTTGCTATCCACAAAAACATTGGTTACCACTTACAGTTACCACTCAAACTAACCACTTTTTGTAGCAGTCAGCAGCCAAACCACATATTTGCAAGCTTCTCTCAATTTTAGTCACCAGAAACATAGACAACAACAGTGCTTGCAAGGTGGTGTGCCTGTGCACTGAGTACAATTTTCCCTGGTTACTCAGACTCTGAGCCCTAATCTTTGAAAGCCTGTACTGGCACCACCCATATACTGTAAAAATTTGAGTTTTAAGAGGCATCCTCTGGAGCCCCAGAGGCTGACTGCATAGGCTTTTCCTTTTGGTTACTTGTAACAGATTCCATGCATCAAAAAATATATCCATGAAAATGTAATCCAGAAGAAGTTGGTATGCACTCTGACTCAACCCAGAAAGTATGTTTTACCCTGGTTCTGAATATTTGTATTTGTGAGGTGTGGATATGTCTGGAGTTTTGAGTATGGATGTGATCTACCATTGCTAAGGAAATTGGCTTACAACTGCATCCTCTAATTTATCTGTAGTGCCAATTTGCCATCTGACAGTCATGCCAGCTTCCAGATTACATGAAACTGAGTCTCCCTGTAAGCCAGGAATAGCACTGTTATTTGCTGATGTTTGTAAGCTCACTTGTACTTATTTCAGCAGTGTTTATATTGAAAGCTATTTTGTTATCAAAACTAGTGTGAGAAATATGTTCATTCATGTATTATGATTTTTGAAGATCATTATGCCAGGTCTCCTTGCTTTATGTTGTTCCTGAGCTCATATGACCTGAAAGTAAAATGCATTAAAGTTGTAATATCTCCTATTGACTACATTATCCTCTCCAGAAAATTTTTCTTCCTTTTACTTTGGAGGTTGAGACTGAGTGGTGCTGTTTGACAATTCACCAGTCTGAAAAGTGTGTTGATTTTGACAAGATCTTGGCATGCAGACACAAGTTCAGGTGTGTACTTAGGCATGCATCAAGATCACAGGGCAAGGCAGCATGCACAGCCACCAGGAGTGCACCAGGCAGCAGACTCAATGGACCAGAAATGGATAAACCTTGGACCCTGGCCAGACTAGTCAATGGCTGTTAGTATGTACAGTTGTACCAAAGCTAAAAATTTGTCATAAGGGACCTCTTTGGGGCCTATGAAAAATAATTCCAGACCCTGGAAATTTACAGATGTCCCCCAATTAGCATACTGATCCCACAAAAATGGTGTGTAAAGCCCTCTCCCCACCCTGGTGATAAATTATTTGTGGAATATGGTGGAATATATCACTTACTGAACACTGAGTCATCATCCTTCCCATGCTTGTGAAGTCATCATGCCTCACTTCTAACATTATCTCATATATATGTATCATGCTCATGCTCATCATAATAGATCTGGGGTTGTGATCACGGAATTCCTGTGGTGCAATTTCATGCAAAGGAATTGCCTATAATGTGTTGTCATGCAATGCCATTTTATGCCATAGGCACTTGCATCTTTATTATTGATATAGGTACCTCCAAATTATACACCTCTGAATAGACTCAAAATGGATAGTTATAAGGCACTATGCAATTATCCAGAAATTGGACTCGAGGGACCTAAATATTTCAAATGGCATTGATTCCATAGCTATTCTAACATCCCACTGTACTCGTTTTGACATCCCACACCTTACAAACACATTGCTAAACATCAGAATTTGTCTATATGCTTATACAATAGCTATATGATGGTATTGTACCATATTGATGTCCTGGAATCCTTTGTATGGGGGTTGACTGGGACAATTTGATGGGTTGAATTTGAAGATTGCATGTTTTCCTGTCACATTTTCAGATTGAGTGGATCTGGACAACCCTCTGAGCTTTGATGTTTTTGTTTCTTCAAATCTGTTTCCAGATTTGCTATCAACCTGAGGTGCTCATTTGCAGTTCTTTGCATGGTTTTGTAGGGTTTTTGTGAATCCACATGGTGTTTTTAAGAGACCAGCACATTTCCTAGGTCCAATGTGTTTATCTACTGCCCTGACATGCTTTTTAAGGAACATGTCTCTTTGTAAGAGCCCCAACCTGCTTTGAGACCCTTGTACTGTCTGTGTTCTGGTGTGCTTTGGGGGCCTGGTGCTAATGCTGGGTCCAGAGTGCGAATTTTTTAGTCGATTGTGTCGGACCCAGGCGCTATATTTCGGAACATCGACACAAGTTTTCTGGACCCCACTATATATTTGTGTGACCAGAAAACTATTTGTTTTGAATGCAGGTCACTTCTCCAAGTCTCAGAATGATATTTTGAGTTCCTGGCTCTAGTCTGTCCCCCCCCCCTGGTTCGATCTTTTTTCAGAGGCCAGTACATTTCTTTTGACACCTTACATGATGAACTCCTTCCTGTGCCAAGGAATGCTTGTGATCCCACAGGAAAGCCCTTCCATGTTACCCCAGTGTCAATGTTGTCTGTTTGTCGGCCTTTGAATATGTAATTAATTCCAGTTGTAACTTGTGAGTTGTATTATTTTGTGTATGCCTCTAACAACTTGTACTCCTATTGAAGGCCTTGCACATGTAAATTTGTATACATTTATACCAAGAAGAAGACACACAACTTCCTACAATGGATCAAAAGGAAAAAGTGACAGAGCCAGAAATGAAGGGATGGCTCTACAAATGGACGAACTATATAAAAGGATATCAGAAGCGCTGGTTCGTTCTCTCAAATGGCCTTCTGTCTTACTACAGGTGAGCACTCTACTGTAGACAAGAGTGCAACCATGTGCACCATTAACCAGTGGTGCCATAATTTGGCATTATTAAAACAAATCTTTGCCACCATGTCAGAAAAAGGAGCTCACCACCAGATATGCATTGCTTGAACAATAGTCCCTGAAAATAATGATACTCCATCAAACATGCCTTTGTATTTTACCTGCAGCTTACTCACTGCACACTTTATAGAAGATCCAAGCATGTGTATTTTAGCTGATGAGGCAGGTGGGGTGTAGGTGTGGCACCACCCTGGATAGGTGGGTTATTTCCTGATTCCGGGATTTTGTCAGCTTGCTTGCTTCTTGAGTGAAGGATGAGAGTGGAAACCTGTGGACAATATTGGGAGGTAGGGAGGGAAGTTGTCCCCTGCTGGGTGCTGTTTTTCACTCACACTATAAAATTTTACAACACTCGTGATGTTGCCCGGATGCCAAGAAGGGGAGACACATTAGTATTGATAGGAAGTCTCCAGAGGTCATGAAAATTATCCAAAGCTTGGCAGGAGGCCTCAGGTCAGGAAGTCAATTAGTGATGACAGGAGGTTCATCAAGCTTACAGAAAGCGCAAGCACTTGCCATGAGTCCAATCATGTTGATCTAGGCCAGGAGGTGTATCAGTAACGACAGTTGGCTCATAGGGCTCAGGAATGCAAACTATATGGTTAAGCTAGCTTGAAGTTCAGGAGGCACCCATGGAGAACTGCTTGTCCACGTGGAAGAAATCGGCTATGGCCCCCTGTAGGCCAGTTGTCTCGCGAACTTGACTATGGCTAAATGCTGCTCAGTTACTACTGCTGTCTCCAGTGAATATGCTTGTCGCCTGGTGACTAACTGCCATCCTATGACCATGACTGCCGCTCAGTGACTGTCTGTTTCCCAGTGACCATGACTGTCGCTCAATGACTGTCTGTTTCCCAGTGACCATGACTGTCGCTCAGTGATTGTCTGTTTCCCAGTGACCATGACTGTCGCTCAGCGAATGTCTGTTTCCCAGTGACCATGACTGTCGCTCAGTGACTGTCTTTCCCAGTGACCATGACTGTCGCTCAGTGACTGTATGTTTCCCAGTGACCATGACTGTCGCTCAGTGACTGTCTGTTTCCCAGTGACCATGACTGTCGCTCAGTGACTGTCTGTTTCCCAGTGACCATGACTGTCGCTCAGTGACTGTATGTTTCCCAGTGACCATGACTGCCGCCCATTGGCTGTTTCCCAGTGACCATGACTGTCGCTCAGTGATTGTCTGTTTCCCAGTGACCATGACTGTCGCTCAGCGAATGTCTGTTTCCCAGTGACCATGACTGTCGCTCAGTGACTGTCTTTCCCAGTGACCATGACTGTCGCTCAGTGACTGTCTGTTTCCCAGTGACCATGACTGTCGCTCAGCGACTGTCTGTTTCCCAGTGACCATGACTGTCGCTCAGTGACTGTATGTTTCCCAGTGACCATGACTGCTGCCTATTGGCTGTTTCCCAGTGACCATGACTGTCGCTCGGTGACTGTCTGTTTCCCAGTGACCATGACTGTCGCCCATTGGCTGTTTCCCAGTGACCATGACTGCCGCCCATTGGCTGTTTCCCAGTGACCATGACTGCCGCCCATTGGCTGTTTCCCAGTGACCATGACTGTCACTCAGCGACTGTCTGTTTCCCAGTGACCATGACTGTCGCTCAGTGACTGTCTTTCCCAGTGACCATGACTGTCGCTCAGTGACTGTATGTTTCCCAGTGACCATGACTGCCGCCCATTGGCTGTTTCCCAGTGACCATGACTGTCGCTCAGTGACTGTCTGTTTCCCAGTGATCATGACTGCCGCCCATTGGCTGGGACTTATCACCCGGTGGCCGTAACCATCACCTGGTAGCTTTGAGTACCACTCAGTGAATATGTATGTCGTCGCTGAATATGATTGTTGTCCAGTGACTGACATCTTCCATTGACTACTACTGTCGTCCAGTGATTATGCCTGTTTTCCAGTGACAATAACTGTCGTCCACTGAGCATGACTGGCATTCAGCGACTATGAATGCTGTTCAGGAGCTATGGCTATTGTCCGGTGACTATGACTTGTCAAGTGACTGACTGTTTCCCGGTGACTTGAATACCGCCCGGCTACTGTTACTTTCCCGGTGACTATGACTGACGTCCACGACTATGCATCTCGTCCAGTGACGATGACAGTCATCCGGTGGCTGTCACTGTCACCCGGCGACTTGGCTGTCGCACGAGAACTGGGACTGTCATCCAGTGCCTGTGACTGCTGCTCAGTGACTATGAGTGTCGCCCGGTGACTATGATTTCTGCCCAGTCGGCCAATGACCATGAGTGTCGTCCTATGACCACAACCCAGTAGGCCCGTGACTATGATTGTCGTCCGATAATTACAGCTGTTGCCCAGTGAGAGTGAGTGCCGCCCGTGGTGCCCAGTCGACCAATGACTATGACTGCCGTCAAATAATTGCAATTATTGCCCGGTGAGAGTACGAGTGCCGCCCGTATTACCCAGTCGGCCAATTACTATGTTTGTCGTCCGATGATCACAACTGTTGCCTAGTGAGAGTATGAGTACCGCCCGGCGATTATGACCGTGGACGGTTGCCGGCCTCGGACCGTGACTACCGAACGACACCTTGACGTATCGCCCGTACCGTGTACACCCGGTACCATATCTGTACGCACGCGCGCCGATGACGGCCGGTGTGTGCGCGCGGCAGGACCCAGGCCGAGATGGCGCACACGTGCCGCGGCACCATCAGTCTGCACGGCGCCGCGATCCACTGCGAGGACTCGTGCAACTTCATCATCTCCAACGTGTCCAACGGTGGCACGCAGACCTTCCACCTCAAGACGCCCAACGAGATCGAGCGCCAGCGTTGGATCACGGCGCTCGAGCTGGCCAAGGCCAAGGCCATCAGGGCGCTAGACTCAGGTCGGTGACGCAGTGAGCGAAGGGCTGGTTGGGTGGGTCAGCCAGTCAGCTGTGTGGACACCGCGGACGTGTGGAGGACTGAGTGTATGGACAAATGACTGCATGATTAAATGAAATTATGAAATATTCGGTAAACCGGATTGGACACGTCAGTGGGTTGCTGAATTCAAAGCGAGTGGGGGTTGGTGAACTTGTTGCGAGCGGGGGCAAGTCACGAGCGAGTCTACTCGCGTATATATAAAAATAAGAAATATCTCAGCGACTCAGCCGGGCGCAATCTGCACGCTCTTGAAGGTGTAATAACTTCGTATTGCGGCGTTTCAAGTCGGAATTATTTCGCTCGCATTTGAACGTGGTGTTTTCATTTCACAGTTTTGGGATTGTTCACCACAATAATGAGTGAGGTGGCACAATTTCTGTTCAGAGAAAACTGTATGCTGAAGCTTAGACGGTGACTGTCGCGCCAGCTCTGGCTGGGGGACGGTCAGCCAGGCGTCTGCTACGTGTTGCGATGTCATGTCGGGCATTCTGCGCGCCCCGAGGGCGGTCGACTGCTTGGCCAATGGCCATCGTTAGTCTGACGGAAACGTCGTGCTGAACGGCTGTGTGCGGCGTAAGCTGGGGGAAATCTGGTACAAATCGGGCCGTGACACCTATGTTAATTCGACAATTCAGCATAGTGCATTTGATAGTGCAGCATAGTGTATCATTAATGTAGTAATGCGTAGTGCAGCATTAATGTATCGTAAGCACTATGCAGCATAGTGCAACATAGTGCTTGCGATACATTAAGCATATTGGGAAGATGAGTCCGATTTCGGGAAGGTCACGGCCAGTTTTGGCTGAAATAAATGGTCTTCAATACACATAGGCCGAAATTGCAGGCATTATTTCCATAGTGGAGCTCCTCTGCCTGACACGGAGCATGCATCCCATAGTCGAATGCATTAGCCTGAATTACCGAAATAGGTTTTATTTTTTTCCGGAATTGTACTTCCACACTCGTCGTGGGCGCTGTACAGCCAGTGCAGTTGACGCGCAACAAAAAGAAGAGAAAAACTAATAACTAGCCAACGTGCACTTGTACGAGACTCGGTCGCACTGGGGTGCAGTTTTGAGAAGAGGGCTCAGTCGCGGCCGTCCCACAAGTTCCCTGTCGCGGTACGGCGCCCGGCCCGGCAAGTGGGGCACGGGAAGACCACAGCCCGCCTCTGCATTCGCTCCTGTGGTGTCCCTAATGGCGCCTTGGACTATTTCAGTAAGCTATTCAGGAGTGCGTGGGTGTTGTGTCTTTAGGGTGAGTAGTATCATTCGCAAGTTTGTCCCGACGTACAGTTATGGGTTGTTTTCGGTGATTGTTGCTGGTTTTTCTCGCACCAGGGAGGTGTTTGCTGGCCAAACGCCATCGCTGTATATGGGTCTGTTCCTAACCCTGCTCCAGAAAAAGAGTAGAGCAACTTGGAGCAACTTGGAGCAGTTCGGAGCAGGCTCGGTAAAAGCGAGCGCTGGAACGTCTGGAATAACTTGGAGTAAAAATCAGCTGTTTGTGCTTGTATTATGGTTACATATATAACGCACATGTTCAAAACTTCTTGACGCAGGTTCCCCAAAGTGCTTTGCAAATGTATCGTCAGCGCCACATTTGTGCTACTCCAAGCTGCTCCAAGCTGCCCCTGCTCTCGGTCGGAGTAAGTTGGAGTAAGTTGGAGTACATTCGAGCTACTCCGTTCTGCTCCGAAAACGCACGGGAACACGGAGCAGCTACTCCAAGTCGCTCGGAACAGCTTGGAGCAGGGTCAGGAACAGACCCTATGACACAGACGCGCGCCACGGTATCAACGGCTGTTGACCTATTTAGCGCGTGTGAAGATCTCGTGCTCGATCAGAGCTATCTTGACCCTGGCGATTCGATATAGTCCCCAGTCACCTGACGTAAGATATATTTGCCTATCCGGAAGTATCCATATTTTCTCCATGTCAGTACAGTGGTATTGCTAACACACACCCACAGAAACACACAGATAGACAGACGCCTTATAGTAAAATTCTGATCTGGTCAATGGGGTGCTCCTGACACATGCTTCCCGGATTAGTTAGTTAGTAGAGCGATGCCATATTTTGGTAAGACATGGTTCGAGTCGCTACATACGCTCGTACGTTGCCTCTCGTGATGGCAGCTGTCCTAAGACGTTCAGTATCGCGATATTGGAGCGGCCGCCTCGCAACGCTGGCGGCGTGCCAAACTCTAGACAGAAGTTTCACCGTTCAGTTGGAATTTCCTGCTCTGGTAATGCTTGAGGGTCCACGCAACAATTTGTGGCCGGCTTGGGATCCCATCTGGTAAAGCCACCCGAGCGAACATTCGGACTAAATTCATATTTACACGTGTTACCTTTTTCTGAAACATTTATCCCCATTCAATTCAACTGGCGGTAAAAATAACCTTTCACATTTGTCTGGCACTGTTTACCGGAGAGATTAACCTCGCACATTCAAACCGATACATATCTCTTACGCTCATGCTTGCTTTAGTGAGCTGGGGAACATTGTAGAGCAAGTATTGGCAAACATTCAGATCAAATTTGCCTGCAAAGCACACAAGTGCGGATTTTCTTGTACGGAACAACTGAAAGACAAGAACCGGAAAAATTGCACTTTCGAACCCGCTGTGTCATATTTTAATATAATTTCTATGCTTTCTTCGATGAAATTCGATGGATACCTGGTATCTGTATTTATCACGTGAAAAGCTTGTCATTTTGGAAAATTCAACGGCTATAGTGGATCACGATATTGGCAGTGTGTGTCGCTGCGACATCCGGCGAATGTCGCACACGTGTGTTGTCTCTGTGATGAAAAACGGCATTTCGGACGTGCTGCATTAACTGCGATGTTGCCGTGCTGCGTGTGCTCATGTGTGTCCCGGATTCCAGAGGAAGACGGATTCGATGAGGAGGAAGAGCCCGACAAAGGTGACATTCAGGCTGTGATCAGCACCCTGAACGCCAAGCTGGAGGACCTGCAAACCTGTCACGACCTCATAGCAAAACACGCCTCCACTCTGCACAGGCTAGTGACATCTATACGTCGGGAGGGGATTAAATGCACCTGTGTGCTATCAAGCCTGTGTCGCTTGTTCATTTCTAACAACTCCTGACGGTCTTGGTTCCACATAACGTTAATACCAGAACAAGCATTGGCGGATGCTCGATATCACCGCCTAACTTAACTCAGGATGGTTTATCATGCCGTTTATGTGGGTGGATCAGAAATAGACAGAAGGTGGCGTGTCCCATTTGTGAGGGCTGAATATTCTATTTATAAGTAGTCCATGACATGGAGTTGGCAACAATGATACTTTATACGAGATACAGGTTCCTCGATATATTAGCATTTGATTTCATATTATGCCCATGCAAAGATATAATGCAAGATCTCTATTACCCACTTCCCCTCGGAACCTACTTTTCCTTCCAGAGACAAAATAATTCCCATGAATGTGATCCATAGACATGCCACCATTTATACTGCCTTGAACTTACAACAGTTTATATTGCCCGTGCAGTTGATGTAGTGCGACGATGGAGTGGAGAGGATGGGGTGCCACGTCCCCACAAATGTGTGTGTCTGGCAGTCATCGACTGGGATTACCCGAGGTTTCCAATGCATCCGGTCCGAGCACAACATATCTCAAACAGGACGTGCGTTCGATCACTGAGCTGTGTTCTGCAGTAGGGCTTTGCCTGACGTTGCAGAGCCAGCTGCAGCACCGTTTACACCTTTGTGTGACACATTGAGGACATGCCATGATGCAATGCGCCTGTTGCACCCGGCACCGCGACCGTATCCGCGCAAGTGTAGCCAGAACGCATGCGTGTAGCGCGTGCGTGGAGAAGGAAGCGCGTGCGTAGGTAGGCGGAGTTGGGCCGTTTTGCACATCGGGATAGCTTCTCATCTGATCAGAGTTCACCAGAACGCTTTGGGAGGCGCTCTGTGGATCCAATTATACTTCCTCGTGTTCAGCTAAAGAGGGATGAAGCGCGTCCCTGGGCATACAAATTGGACTATGTTTGCAATGACCGAATGCATGCATTACTGTATTCTGAGCAGCGAGTAGCTTTGTACGGCTTGAGCTGCCACTTGACTCCTGGTATATGGATCCATTTTATGTTGGGCGATGTCGGCTGTACGAACGCTAAGCTTCTTCCATTTTCGTCGCCAACCAGCCGGAGCAAACTTATATAATCGTTATAATTTGTCTTGAGGGTGCCGTCTCTGAATACCATGCCGTTACCAAACCGTGTTGCCGTTTGCTATAACGCTCAGTTATATTCGGTCTGATAAAGACTGTTCGTAGGCCAACCCTCACCCTCAAGACCACCTAAGTTCGTGGGACAGCGGCTAGCCTACCAACATCTGTGGATGATCTAGTATGGCAGGCATTCCAGTTGCATCAACCCCCTGCCAGTAGCATCGATCGTTCATTCAGTTTGCGTCATTTGTGTTCTATCCAGTACAAGCTGCTTTTCGTTGCTTATTTAGGGCATACTTGTTCACGCCTGCTTTGATTGCATTTTTCCGTCTCTGCCCATAGAGCCCGAAATTTTGGTCAGAATGCTGACTAAAGCACGATGCTGCGCCATGATGCGCCTGACGACAGCCTGAATAAGGGCCGGATATAAAAGCACCTGGTTAATGGAATGCACCGAACACGATAAGCTTAAACACGGTTCGCAGATTGTATGTTTTCTGTGATCGTGACAAGTCAGAGTTTGAATATTGAACCTGAGTGAGCATCCAAATATTCACTTGATCATAAATACTGGATAGCCTACTGTACCGAATACGCGGATAACCTACCCTAAGACACAGGCTACATCTGTGCCATCTTCAATGTCAGGTTTGATACCAGGCCGTATGCTGACCTAAGTTGGTCCGATCCTAGGCCATGTCGTGCGCCTGACAATACATCATATTATATACTCGATAGTAACGCCGTCTCCGAAACTGACTTTTCCTGTCACGATATACCTTGGCACAGGCATTCATGCGATCAAATGCTAAATCGCAGGCCACAACTGGGCTGCTGAACCTGGTGTTCGCGGAAGATCTCGTGCGATTCTTCCAGTGACTTGTGTCCCGTGTCGGTCCGGTACCGTGTCCCGTGTCGGCCCGATACCGTGTCCCGTGTCGGTCCGGTACCGTGTCCCGTGTCCCGTGTCGGCCCGATACCGTGTCCCGTGTCCCGTGTCCCGTGTCCCGTGTCGGTCCGGTACCGTGTCCCGTGTCCCGTGTCGGCCCGGTACCGTGTCCCGTGTCCCGTGTCCCGTGTCCCGTGTCGGTCCGGTACCGTGTCCCGTGTCCCGTGTCGGCCCGGTACCGTGTCCCGTGTCGGCCCGGTACCGTGTCCTGTGTCGGCCCGGTACCGTGTCCCGTGTCGGCCCAGTACCGTGTCCCGTGTCGGCCCGGTACCGTGTCCCGTGACAGACCAGTACCGTGTCCCGTGTCGGCCCGGTACCGTGTCCCGTGTCCCGTGTCGGCCCAGTACCGTGTCCCGTGTCGGCCCGGTACCGTGTCCCGTGACAGACCAGTACAGTGTCCCGTGTCGGCCCGGTACCGTGTCCCGTGTCGGCCCGGTAGCGTGTCCCGTGTCATGTGACTGCCCGGTACCGTGTCCCGTGTCCCGTGTCGGCCCGGTACCGTGTCCCGTGACAGACCAGTACAGTGTCCCGTGTCGGCCCGGTACCGTGTCCCGTGTCGGCCCGGTAGCGTGTCCCGTGTCATGTGACTGCCCGGTACCGTGTACCGTGTCCCGTGTCGGCCCGGTACCGTGTCCCGTGTCGGCCCGGTACCGTGTACCGTGTCGGCCCGGTACCGTGTCCCGTGACAGACCAGTACCGTGTCCCGTGTCGGCCCGGTACCGTGTCCCGTGTCCCGTGTCGGCCCGGTACCGTGTCCCGTGTCGGTCCGATACCGTGTCCCGTGTCGGTCCGGTACCGTGTCCCGTGTCCCGTGTCGGCCCGGTACCTGTGTCGGCCCGGTACCGTGTCCCGTGTCGGCCCAGTACCTGTCCCGTGTCGGCCCGGTATGTCGTGTCGGCCGGTACTCGTGTCCCGTGTCATGTGCCGTGCCCGTACCGTGCTTGGCCGTAGGTACGTGTGTGTCGGCCGGTACCGTGTCCCGTGTCGGTCCGGTACCGTGTCCCGTGTCCCGTGTCGGCCCGGTACAGCACCTCTGATTTGGCGCCGCTCGCGTGACCGTCGGCAGCCCGGGCGCGCTGTGTGGTGTGTGGTGACCGCAGTGTCGTGCCAGCCGACATTAGCAGGCCGGCCTGTCGGCACGGCCGCCCACTGACTACACGTGTCGCCGGCGGCCGCTGACGGCCACCACCAGCCGGCCCACTGTCGCCGCCCCCGACCTGTCAACACTGCTGACATGTATCGGCTCTTTGTCTCCCTCTCCCCCTCTCCATCCCCTCCCCGTCCCTCCCCTCCCCGTCTCCATCCCCTCCCCGTCCCTCCCCTCCCCTCCCGGCACCTCCCCGTCCCTCCCCTCCCCTCCCGGCACCTCCCCGTCCCTCCCCTCCCCTCCCGGCACCTCCTGTTGTGGTGCCGCGTCCGTGTTTTGCACCCGCAGGAGCCACTGAGGCGACTCGGTGCGGCTGACCTTTCGCCGCCATCGCTGCAGTGCTGGTTGTCGGTCCGGTCTTGTATGTGCGACAGACAGTGTGGACGCGGGAATTCCGAAAGTGCCGCCCATGATGTCCGATGGTGGTAGAGAACAGTCGCTCGAACGTGGGTAACGGCGTGTTTTTAATGCTGTTTTTTTTGTCGAATTAAGTTATGTAAGCAACACTGCAAACAACGCACCGGCAGGCTTAGCAGAAAACTAGCGTAGCCAGGATTTTTCTAGAGGGAGGAGGATGATCCCCAATGCGACGAAACAGAGAAAGGTTTGGGCACTCGAAGCACGCGGAAAATTTATGATTTTGCGTGGTAGAAATCTCGGAATGTCTTGTTTCATCTACTGCATTTGTGGGTGCTAATGAAGGGCGGCGTGCCCGGGCCCATTGGCTGTACCTTTGTCAGAAACCCACACTGGACTATGCCTACCAATTGGAGAAGCGTGAGCCTACCAGTCGCGTGGCCTGCTTCCTTTGCGGATCCCTGGTATACCCGAATATTGACCAGCAGGTGTCATGTTGTCATGGTGTTCTAACCAATGAGTCGGAGCGATGAGCGCGTCGGGCCGCTCCCTCGACAGTGGCCGCCCAGACGAGACGTCGGTACGGCTCGTCCGGTAACACGCCGCCGCCGCCGCCGCCGCCTGCCGCTCCTGTTTAGGACCGGCTATCAGGTCTGGCGGAAGCCGCCGCTGGTTGATGACGTTCGTGTGGCGTATCGCCAGCGTGTCCGATCGACCGCCGTGTTTTGCATCTCGAGGACTCGGGCGACCCAGAAAAGTCGCGTTCGCATCAGGCAGAAGTATCCAACACGATACAACACGATACACGAGCATAATCTGCCTCTAAGTGGGCTCTTCGGTCTGGCGACATGCCCAGATGGCATGGCCTTACATCGTGTCACTGAAGTCGTCATGTGTACGCCCATCCTCGCAAAATCGGTATATATATATATATATATATATATATATATATATATATATATATATATATATATATATATATATATATATATATAAACGCACGCAAAGTCGGTATATGTCGTGCCGTTTGGTTTAGTTGTTCAGCCGGGAACGTCGCAGTAAACAATTATTCAAGAATATCTGTCGCGCAATGATGCCGAAGATTCAAATATTTTGGTTCATATGTGCATACCTGTGTGTGTGTGTGTGTGTGTGCGTGTGTGTGTGATAATAAGTATGAGTAGTCTTCTTTCTAACAGTGCATATGCAGGAGCTGCATTCAATATCGCCGCACCTCATCGATCAAGATGCCTTGCTCTATCACCATGCATAATCGAACGTCCTTGAAGCCGCCACGATCGATCATCTATTGCTCTTACACTATTCTGTGTTGCAGATCGCTTGCTGATTTGGAAGGCTCGGAAAGCGCCCAGGAGGTGACCACAAAAGTGAAGATGGTAAATGAGCGGGCCACTCTTTTTAGGATCACATCCACGGCCATGATTAAGGTAATGACCTGGCGAATCATCAACTCTGGTCGAAGCGCCCTAAAGCCGAAATAACTAAGGTAGTGACCTGGGCCAAGAGCAGTCGGCCAGCTGTGATGGAGCCTTGTTTCGGTTTGCGTCGTCCTGTGCTGGGCGTTTGATGCGGCGCGTAATGCGCCATCTGTGTGATGCATGGCTTACCCTTAGGCCTGGTCAGGTGGTGTTTGCGGCGTTGTCGCCAACTCTCGCTGACATTAGCGAGGCTGCTGATTGGCTTAGAGTGATTTGAAGCCGGCCGGATAAGACCAGTGTTGCCAGATCGTTGACGTAGTTGCCAGATCGCTGACGTGACTGTCAGACAGTGTCCTAAAATTACTTCACCATTAACTGTGTGGATGAAGAAAGATGTTGCTTGGGAATAGTGAAAGATTGGAAGAAAACAAAGGATCGCCACTTGAGGATTAAGAAAGCGGAATGCCTTTCACTTCAGTCACATGCATTTTACTTTTTTTTAAGCAGTCGTGTGTATAATGACTGCCTACACATGTGGCAAAATGGTAAAAACCTAAGACAAGGATGAAGTAGCACAATTCCATTAACTGTGAATTTCCAGGCCACATGGTGAATTATTTTACACTGCTGTCAGATGGCTGACGCGGCTGGTGGTAAAATGAGCAGCAGCAGGATCAGCTGTGGCTTGGCCGCGTCCGTCCGAATGTTTTCGAAAACGAAAATGTGCCCTTAGATGTTACAGCACTTGAAATGGGTCGTTCAATAGCTAATTGAAAAGAAACTGTGCCAACTGCACCGCCTAATTCCCACTCACGTCGTTTGCGCACCATTTGAACACAAGCTGCTGACTGCCTGCCGGCAGCAGGTGATTGGGGTGTTTATTTGGGTTGACGGCAGCGCCGCAAGCCCCATTGAACAGCCCTCGGGTAAACTAAATGGAGATTATTTATCGGTAATGTTGTGCAACGTAGCCTTTCCTCTGCTCCCTCATACTGGGCTTGAGTCAAAGTTGCGTCTCGGTATTTAGATGAGGTTAGATATATATAGTCGGCGGCGATGGCAACCTGAACTATCAAACGCCTGTACAGTAGGTGTTGGTGACGTGCTAAGCTATGATAACTCTGCTGAAATAAATCATGTCGTCATAAGTGAATTTTGGGCGGTCCAGTAAGATCCGTAAACATTCTTGCAAGTCAGGCTTGATTGATTGATTGCTTGAGCTTTCCGGCTCGTTAAGCGCATGTTCATTTACATACCATAATAACAATGATTTGTTCAGACCGTGACTATGCGATGTGAACTGTAATATGTGTATCCTTTGTACACAGTGCCCTTGGTGTCAACGTCCAGAGTATATATGGTACAATTTCACATCAGAAAGAAAGCTGAATAGTTGTCCGAATTCAGCAATCTGCGATTTATCGCCTAAAGGTGCTGAAAGAGAGAAAGAAAGAGAGAGGAGAGAGATTGGGAGGGGAAGTGAGAGGGAGAGAGAGAGAGGATTGCAGCCCGTTTGGCACGAAGCACTAGAGACCATTGGAACGTAAGCGGATCGTCAACAGAACGGGGCCATGACAAGTTATAACTATTCCAACAGTCACTGGTATCGCGATAAATTTGCCAACAGTGGAGGAATTTCGGTATAGTGAAGCGGGACTGGAGCGTCCAAGCCTTAAAAACGCCAGTTTTCGTCAATCGCGAAACGTGTAATGTGAAGTCTTCGCACGTGAAAGTCCCTGCATACTATATGCACATGCATCATAACTATCTACCCATATCATAGCCTATTCACAGTAATGAATATGGGGGTGATTCATTGTCCTGAGTGTGAAGGAAGGTGAGTGATTTTCCATTGAAGTTTGTCACGAAACATCCGATTTTCAGGACCAAAATTTTTTTCTAGGCAACGTGCCCTAAACAGCCATCTAGTTTAGGTTAATTATAACCTTTACATGAAGTTTTTTTTACATTCCTCAAAATGCCATCTATTTTGTCACCATGTATGGAAACTTTGGGGATGAACTGTGTTCCGTTGTCAACTAAGGTGCTTCATCCTTGCCGATAATTCCACCATTAGAAGGTGCAATGTTGGTATATGGACTGGTATGGGTCTTTCCAGGTGACAATGTCCGTACGGTCGCCTGTGTATCTACGATGTAGTTAGTAGGCGTTTGTCTGCCAGTCCTTTCAACCTCTCGTATCCTCTGCTACTTCAAGGTAGGACCTGTCTAGATACGTACTGATCGACGTGTTTTGCTTCCACTTTTGTACAACCCATTGATTAATGTCGGCGAATAATCACTTGCCATACTCACTGAGCGAACAAATGAACATGGGGTCTTCAATATCCACTTTGCACCCGTTCACTTGTGCTCCACGCTCGCTTCCCGCTTCCAGTAAAAGGTTGACTGGAATCCAACTTCTCAAGCGGGAGCGTTTTCCCGTCGCCCTTCGCACCCTTACCATTTCGCCCTTTACACTGGCCGCCAGCCGTCCCTCCGTGGACAAACAACTCGCCCTGGCGTTCAGCCAATCAGAGAGGGAATTCCAAACGGTCCGCGCCTGCTCCGTTGACGCTCAGTTAACGATCCGAGCGTGTTCGGTGTACGTGAGAAGTGGGTTAGAGCCTGGTCACTCCCAAAGTGACGCCGCCGTTGCACAGCCAACGCCAGACGTGAGACCATAACGTGACTAACTGTTCTCATTGCACTGCGTCTAGAACACAATGGCGTGCTCTCGCCATTGAGTGGGTGGCAAGGGGTAGCATGAGTATGACCCATGTGCAGACGGTACAGCGAGCCTGGTGTGTACGGAGCGGACGCAGAATATTATATGCTGCTTGACGACAGATATATTTATTTTTAGTCGGTGTGTTAGCAGCGGGTCAGTATTTTTGTTTACAGCCACGCTAGATGGTCGACAGTAACTGCGCGGACAAGACAAATCACGCAATAATACAATTACAAAAGTAGTTAATAGTTACACACACACATAAAAGAGACTAACATTCCTGTGCGTTGTGTGAACCATTTATATTCTCTAATCCCCGATTCAACTGGTAATTTGGTGGACTAACGCCCAACCACATTTTGAGATACCGCATTCTAGAATGAGTACTATACTCTACAGCCTGGCTAGGCAGACACAAGAGTGACACATTCCACGATAGGGTGCTGTACAGCGATGTACGGCCAACACAGTCGATGCACCCCTAAGCCTAACCACCAAGCGTCCGTCGAGACCTTGTAGGGTGGGCGGCCGCTGTACTGGTGCGGCGGTTGGTGGGCATTCTGTTTCAGAGGTTCGTGCTGGAATGTTGTCTTACGTAGGGTGCAATACATGGGTACTCCCATTTCTACAGTGTATATTTCACCCTGCCTAGGTATATCAGACATCTTTGTATTCACAGATAGCTCACAGCGCTCTAGACAATCACGATTCACATGCACCTAGAAGTCCCACCGAAAAATATATTTACTTCCCACCCAATCTGGCGAAGTTCACATTCAGAACTATCGTCCCATTTCTTTCCAATTTCGATCAAGTACTGGAAAAAGATTGTATGCGTCGGGCCTATGCTCTGTGTGACGTCACTTCCACGTCGTCCGAGTCGCTGCGAGCACCAAATCGCGCGGAATAGTTTGGGTACTGCGTCATCTGTGACGTACACAGCATGTAATCCTTGTCGTCCTGGTCGCACCGAAATCACACCTGGTCTCACCTCGTCCTATACGAAAACAAAGACTACTGGTCGAGATAATGCTTAATTACACGTAATTTGTTAGAAACGAGCCCATCCCAGCTCCCTTCTTACTTTGTCCTAAAATGGGCGCGTGAAGCAAAAAAAGTCGTAACGCCAGACAACAAAAATCGGCGCTGATGTGCTTCCCGTATATTAGCCAAAGGGAAGTGTTATTGGCAACACTAGCGACTGGTTTGATGCATAGTGTTGTGCTGTGTAGTTTCAGGGTCATGATAGGTCACCGAGGTCAAGTCAGGTCAAGTTCATGACATGTTAATGAAACCAAACTTGGTCAACTGGAATGTTTTCATAAATCCAAATGACTCATGCGATTGATGTCACTGCATTCTATTCCCTGTAAAGTGCTGCTATATCGGTGACCGGAGGTCAAATGCCGAGTCTAGCATCTGTATTGCATCATTGGAAATGTCCAAAACATCATGGATGCCAATTTTGGAGCATTTGAACAAAATAAAAGCGATCCATAACAATGACAAGCCAAGGCACGCAAAACAAGAATGTTTTCACATAAGTGACCTCATTTGACCTAAGGTATTTATTTAACGTAGTTAAATTTTCACACAATATAGTTCGCTACTGTACTCATACACCCTGCGAATTTCATTACTCCAGCTTTACTAGGAGCAGAGATAGTATTGGTGGTATCCGCCTTTCCCCCCTCTAGTGCGCGTAATTTTCATAGGTCCTCCAGGGCTCATGTTAATGCAGTGGGGTGGCGAACGATAGTGGGGCGACCTGTAAGGTTGTGGAGTTGAAGCTGTGAAGTGTCAAATGGCTGCAAACTGAGTGGGAAAAAAATTGCCCCCAGTAAGCGGATGTGAGTTTCGGCAGCGAGAAAGGTGGATAGCCGTGTCTTGCAAAGGCGCTTCCAGCCTGGCTTTGACCCACCAGTCAAGGTGTTTGTGTAGGTGGCGTAAGATGTCGACGCATGCTCAATGTAGGTGCTGCTCCGGGAACGTGCGGTCTGAACTTAACCCGAATGTAGCCAATGGGTATTATGGCAGGGAGATCTGTCGAGTTTAAAATTGAAATGCTCCTCGCCAGCTACAGGTTGCTCCCTCGTCACACTTTGATCCACCGTGTCTCTACCTCACCAAACTCAGCCAAGCCATCTACTATTTCCTCAACAAACAGCCCTGAAGTCAAAGCTGGGCGCTAAGTGACCAATGTAATAGATGCGCCCCTAAGAACTAACTAACTTGAAGTCGCAGCATTTTATCATACCCTTCGAGTCTTGTTTTTGGTGTTCCGTGATTCCACTGAAATCGGAATTGTAATTTCTCGTCGCCCTCCGCGCTGGTTGCGTGACGTATGCTTCAACATCTCGCAATTTTTGGCATCGATGGGTGGGTATCTCCGAGGAGATCGCAGCCGCGTTTAGGCTGGAAGAGTGGAAGTGAGAACAGGGTCTTCCATTGATGATTAAGTCTTAGAACTGGAAACCCTAGCAAAGCGTGGCCGGGGTTCCGGTCTGCTGTAATGAGCGATCCCCACTAACTCCCATAATTATAAGTGCGTCAACCCAAAGACGAACCTGGCGCTCTATGCCGTGAGAGCAGGATGCTAACAAATCCCTGTGGCAGGCGACACTTTCGCACGGTATGGAGAGAGATCCTCAACCTATCTGCACATTCAGCGCCACCCACCCCTTCAGCCGGGCCAGCCGGGTCGGCAGACACCAGGCTGAAGCCCAGGCCCCCAGCCCAGGCCCCCAGCCCAGGCCCCCAGCCCAGGCCCACAGTCCAGGCCCCCAGCCCGGGCACCCAGCCCAGGCCCCCAGTCCAGGCCCCCAGCCCAGGCACCCAGCCCAGGCCCCCAGTCCAGGCCCCCAGCCCAGGCCCCAGCCCAGGCCCCCAGCCCGTGGCGACCTGCCACTTGGCCCGCATGGGCATCCAGGGTCCTGCCCGTCCGCCCAAAATAGCAGGACCATAGAGGCGTGTTTTGACCTTCACCATAATTGGCGCCGTGCGGTAAGGGGCCTCAACCTCCAGGACTCCGTGCACCCCCAGGAACGGGCCGAGACGGCCCAGTAAAACTGAGCGGACCGAGGGATAAGGGGACGTTGGCCTGCGTGCTCGTGCCAGGGGGATTGCAGGTCTGAATGAAGAACATAAACAGAGATGTTGACAATGAACGAACAGTTGATGGGAAAAGAAGGGATGTGGGGCCAGGGTCATGTGCTCGCTGCGCGCGTCACCAGCCAACGTCGGCACCCTTGCGGGCCTCGGAGAGGGGTTGGGGCTCTGAGTGGATGTGGATGACGTTGAGGCCTCCCGTTGCCGTTCCCGGCCGACCCCAGCCACCTCAGGACTGGCTAAGAGCGTGCTGCGCTTCGGTTGGTCTGACAATGTAGGACATTGTGTAATTAGGCAGATGCAGAGTAGTCTGGCGTTGGGCCGGTTAAGGATGGCCATGGAGTGCTCTTGCACTCGCCACCCATGGCCAAGGATGGCCAATGGAGTGCTCTTGGTCTCGCTTCTCGCCACCCACCACAGGGAGGTTCGGCGGACGTCCATTGCGTCGGCCGGGTCATCAAGGCACTTAAGCTCGCTCGCCACGTCCAGGCGATACTCTATTGAAGTTCATTACCCCGTCGACGCACCAGAGTTGGACTTCTCCGGTAGCCTGGAGCCGGACAAGAGATCCCCGGGGTCACATGAACCGGGCTTCGTTTTAAGCTGGTCGTATGTTTGTTCACCAGGAATATTGCTAAAAATAAGTGGCGTCCATAATGACTCCATTGCTAAAATTATTTCAGTCCTGGTTTGCTGTGACATGTTGGCTACAGACACACACGCCAGCCCCCCCCCCACACACACACAGGCAGCTCATCACATAACTGCTGAGACATGTCGCTCACTTTACGCTTACTGTGTGTAACATTTCTCGATATTTCGGATTGTATAACATATTTTATAGTGATATTGTGAAGCCTCATTAATGACTGTTAGCTGTGCCATTTATTCATCTCACCAATATCCCTTCAATTCAGGGATACCGGCTGATGCATGACTACGAACGGCTTGAGCACTAATCCGTGGCGAAATCACAAGTTCGAACTGCCCCAGTTCAACGACCCAACCATTCGCCGCCTGCCAGTTTTTTGCTTTGCTGATTAACTCGTCGCGATTATTTGACAGAAAGGGTCAACGGCACAGGATGCTTAGCGGCACAGGGGCTTCGCTTGTAACTTGATGTGTAGACATTCACAACCGAACTTAGAAATGGTGTCTAATCTCACCAGCCGATATTCAATTACTGTCATCACAGCTGTCGTTCTTCTCATTGTGCTTTGCGTAGTGTTGCTGTATGTTTCGTTTCTTTAGCGTTGCGCGTGTCTGCCGTCGTGTGGTCTGCACATGCACAAATGTGCGCCAGTGAGGTACACTGGCGGCGAGCCGATCAGTGGCGGTAGCTGGTGCTGGCTGCCCGGCCGGCCGGCCTGTGACAGACGCTGTCGCCGTCTGTGGCCGTGGATAACTGGCGGGGTCCACCAGCGTCGGCCGGTGCAGGCTGGGACCTAGGACAGACGCTGTCGCTCCCTGTGGCCGCCGATAACTGGTGGGGTCCACCAGCGTCGGCCGGTGCTGGCTGGGACCTAAGACAGACGCTGTCGCTGTCTGTAGCCGCCGATAACTGGTGGGGTCCACCAGCGTCGGCCGGTGCAGGCTGGGACCTAGGACAGACGCTGTCGCTCCCTGTGGCCGCCGATAACTGGTGGGGTCCACCAGCGTCGGCCGGTGCTGGCTGGGACCTAGGACAGACGCTGTCGCTGTCTGTGGCCGCCGATAACTGGTGGGGTCCACCAGCGTCGGCCGGTGCAGGCTGGGACCTAGGACAGACGCTGTCGCTGTCTGTGGCCGCCGATAACTGGTGGGGTCCACCAGCGTCGGCCGGTGCAGGCTGGGACCTAGGACTGACGCTGTCGCTGTCTGTGGCCGCCGATAACTGGCGGGGTCCACCAGCGTCGGCCGGTGCTGGCTGGGACCTAAGACAGACGCTGTCGCTGTCTGTGGCCGCCGATAACTGGTGGGGTCCACCAGCGTCGGCCGGTGCTGGCTGGGACCTAGGACAGACGCTGTCGCTGTCTGTGGCCGCCGATAATTGGTGGGGTCCACCAGCGTCGGCCGGTGCTGGCTGGGACCTAGGACAGACGCTGCCGCTCCCTGTAGCCGTGGATAGCTGGCGGGGTCCACCAGCGTCGGCTGGTCACCGGTGCAGCAGTGTGATGAGACGGTGGAGCTGCTCCAGCGCGTGTTTGACCTCAGGTCGCCGTCGTCCGACAGGCGTGCGCCGACTACCGCGACCTGGTGTCCACGCACGGACGCAAGTGGCAGCGCATGTTCCAGCACGAGCGCGACCAGCGCAGCCGGCTCGAGCAGATGGTGGAGCAGCTGGCCCGGCAGCACTCCCATCTGGAGAACGAGGCCAAGCAGCTGGAGGTCAAGCACCTCGTCAAGAAGGACAGCCTCACCGGTGGTACGACGCTGACTGCAACACGCGGTAGCTATGCTCACGCGACTGGGGCGCTCCCGTGGCTGATGTGGCTCCGACGCCGCCCTGGTGCCCTTCGGCACGCGTGCTTTCGCTTGTTCATGAATGCCAATCGTGTCGCCGTGACAGGGACGGGCACCTGGGCTTACCGTTCAATCTCCGTGTGATCGTAACCGAAACGTTACCGAGATAAGATGATGCCCACTTGGCTGCCTCTGTGGTCGATGCGCCCTAAAACCATAATCACACACACACTTGGCTTCCTCGCCGTGTAATCGTGCCAAGTCTGTCGAATGGTCGCCCTGGTCTGTTGTGGGACGGTCGTGTAGCGAGCGGCCACCGGCGCGGTGACGTCACCTGTTGGTTGTGACGTCACGACGGCTCCGGCAGTCTCGAGTCTGCAGTCGAGCGACGACGAGTTCGAGGACGCCGCCGACGACTTCGGCAGCCACTTCACGGTGGCCGTGCCCACCAACCACAAGCGCAGTGCCAGCAACGCCTCCCAGGTGGGCGCCGCCGGCGACAGATGGATACTGTGGCGACTCCCGCCCACTACCCACCGGTACCGTGGTGACTCCCGCCCACTGCACTGGTCCCACTGGCTACCGGTACTGTGGTGACTCCCGCCTAATGTACTGGTCCATGGGCGCTAAATGACCTTATAGTCGGCGCGCCCGTAAGCCCAAGTAGTCAATAAATCAATCAACCAATGTACTGGTCCAACTGACCATTAATGGATGGGTGACTGACACAAGTGTGTAGTGTTAATGCATCTCTGCCGGGCGTTATCGATGAATATCGTTTGCGCTACTGGCTGCTAATTATTAGTTTTGGCCGTTTTTTTTTGTCCTGATGAGCATTCTCACGATATTATATCAGGAAAAACTGTTTGTTGTTCGATCCATGAGTGCAAGCTGTCTTGAGATTTTAGTGTGCACCGGGAGGTTTGGGAAAGTTTTGTTTTCGATTGCATCCATAGGTTTGCTGGTTAGAATTCCTGCGTCCTGCATGATATTCAGTACCTGGAGCGGACCTGGATCAGTTTGTCCTTCCATCTGGTATTAATAGTGTCCACATGAGCAGCGAACGTTACCGACACGGTGCGGTGGACTTGTGACGTTACCGACACGGTGGACTGGTGACGTTACCGACACGGTGGACTGGCGACGTTACCGACACGGTACGGTGGACTGGTGACGTTACGACACGGTACGGTGGACTGGTGACGTTACCGACACGGTACGGTGGACTGGCGACGTTACCGACACGGTGGACTGGTGACGTTACGACACGGTACGGTGGACTGGCGACGTTACCGACACGGTACGGTGGACTGGCGACGTTACCGACACTGGACTGGTGACGTTACGACACGGTACGGTGGACTGGCGACGTTACCGACACGGTGGACTGGTGACGTTACGACACGGTACGGTGGACTGGCGACGTTACCGACACTGGACTGGTGACGTTACCGACACGGTGACTGGTGACGTATGGACTGGTGACGTTACCGACACGGTGGACTGGTGACGTTACCGGTGGACTGGTGACGTTACCGACACTGGACTGGTGACGTTACGACACGGTGCGGTGGACTGGTGACGTTACCGACACGGTGGACTGGTGACGTTACGACACGGTGCGGTGGACTGGTGACGTTACCGACACGGTGCGGTGGACTGGTGACGTTACCGGACGGTGGACTGGTGACGTTACCGACACGGTCGGTGGACTGGTGACGTTACCGACACGGTACGGTGGACTGGTGACGTTACCGACACGGTACGGTGGACTGGTGACGTTACCGACACGGTACGGTGGACTGGTGACGTTACCGACACGGTACGGTGGACTGGTGACGTTACGACACGATGCGGTGGACTGGTGACGTTACCGACACGGTACGGTGGACTGGTGACGTTACCGACACGGTGGACTGGTGACGTTACGACACGGTACGATGGACTGGTGACGTTACCGACACGGTACGGTGGACTGGTGACGTTACGACACGGTACGGTGGACTGGTGACGTTACCGACACGGTGGACTGGTGACGTTACGACACGGTGCGGTGGACTGGTGACGTTACCGACACGGTGGACTGGTGACGTTACGACACGGTACGGTGGACTGGCGACGTTACCGACACGGTGGACTGGTGACGTTACGACACGGTACGGTGGACTGGCGACGTTACCGACACGGTGGACTGGTGACGTTACGACACGGTACGGTGGACTGGCGACGTTACCGACACGGGTGGACTGGTGACGTTACCGACACGGTGGACTGGTGACGTTACCGACACGGTACGGTGGACTGGTGACGTTACCGACACACGGTGGACTGGTGACGTTACGACACGGTACGGTGGACTGGTGACGTTACCGACACGGTGGACTGGTGACGTTACCGACACGGTACGGTGGACTGGTGACGTTACCGACAGGCGGTGGACTGGTGACGTTACCGACACGGTGGACTGGTGACGTTACCGACACGGTACGGTGGACTGGTGACGTTACCGACACGGTACGGTGGACTGGTGACGTTACCGACACGGTACGGTGGACTGGTGACGTTACCACGGTGGACTGGTGACGTTACCGACACGGTGCGGTGGACTGTGAGTTACCGACAGTTGACGTTACGACACGGTACGATGGACTGGTGACGTTACGACACGGTACGGTGGACTGGTGACGTTACTACACGGTGTGGTGGACTGGTGACGTTACCGACACGGTACGGTGGACTGGTGACGTTACCGACACGGTGGACTGGTGACATTACTACACGGTACGATGGACTGGTGACGTTACCGACACGGTACGGTGGACTGGTGACGTTACGACACGGTGCGGTGGACTGGTGACGTTACCGACACGACGGTGGACTGGTGACGTTACGACACGGTACGGTGGACTGGTGACGTTACCGACACGGTGGACTGGTGACGTTACCAAACCGGGGGGTGGACTGGTGACGTTACCGGTACGGTGGACTGGTGACGTTACCGACACGGTACGGTGGACTGGTGACGTTACCGACACGGTACGGTGGACTGGTGACGTTACCGACACTGTGGACTGGTGAAGTTACGACACGGTACGATGGACTGGTGACGTTACCGACACGGTGGACTGGTGACGTTACCGACACGGTACGGTGGACTGGTGACGTTACCGACGGTGGTGACGTTACCGACACGGTACGTGGACTGGTGACGTTACCGAACGGTACGGTGGACTGGTGACGTTACCGACACGGTACGGTGGACTGGTGACGTTACCGACACGGTACGGTGGACTGGTGACGTTACCGACACGGTACGGTGGACTGGTGACGTTACCGACACGGTACGGTGGACTGGTGACGTTACCGACACGGTACGGTGGACTGGTGACGTTACCGACACGGTACGGTGGACTGGTGACGTTACCGACACGGTACGGTGGACTGGTGACGTTACCGACACGGTACGGTGGACTGGTGACGTTACCGACACGGTACGGTGGACTGGTGACGTTACCGACACGGTACGGTGGACTGGTGACGTTACCGACACGGTACGGTGGACTGGTGACGTTACCGACACGGTACGGTGGACTGGTGACGTTACCGACACGGTACGGTGGACTGGTGACGTTACGACACGGTACGGTGGACTGGTGACGTTACCGACACGGTACGGTGGACTGGTGACGTTACCGACACGGTGCGGTGGACTGGTGACGTTACCGACACGGTACGGTGGACTGGTGACGTTACCTACACGGTGCGGTGGACTGGTGACGTTACCGACACGGTACGGTGGACTGGTGACGTTACCGACACGGTACGGTGGACTGGTGACGTTACCGACACGGTACGGTGGACTGGTGACGTTACGGTGGACTGGTGACGTTACCGCCACGGTACGGTGGACTGGTGACGTTACCGACACGGTACGGTGGACTGGTGACGTTACCGACACGGTACGGTGGACTGGTGACGTTACCGACACGGTACGGTGGACTGGTGACGTTAAACGGTGGACTGGTGACGTTACCGACACGGTACGGTGGACTGGTGACGTTACCGACACGGTACGGTGGACTGGTGACGTTACGACACGGTACGGTGGACTGGTGACGTTACCGACACGGTGCGGTGGACTGGTGACGTTACCAACACGGTACGGTGGACTGGTGACGTTACCGACACGGTACGATGGACTGGTGACGTTACCTACACGGTACGGTGGACTGGTGACGTTATCGACACGGTACGGTGGACTGGTGACGTTACTACACGGTACGGTGGACTGGTGACGTTACCACACGGTACCGACGGTGGACTGGTGACGTTACCGACACGGTACGGTGGACTGGTGACGTTACCGACTACGGTGGACTGGTGACGTTACCGACACGGTACGGTGGACTGGTGACGTTACCGACACGGTACGGTGGACTGGTGACGTTACTACACGGTACGGTGGACTGGTGACGTTACTACACGGTGCGGTGGACTGGTGACGTTACCGATACGATGGACTGGTGACGTTACCTACACGGTACGGTGGACTGGTGACGTGATGGCCACAGTGTGCTGTGATATCAATTCGCTTCATTAGCACCACGTTGCCCATGTTTTGCGTCGTCCTAGTAGCGTGGCGCCGTCTAACGAGAGTCGAACGCTGCCCAGACGTCGGAGGGCAGGGATAAGCTGCCTAACGAGTCCGACTCCAGCAACGATGAGGACAACTCTGAGATGATCGGCGTCATCACCCACAAGCCCGCCAAGCCCAAGGTAATGTCCACTGGCCGCAGAGCGTCCGTGGTGAGTGCTGACCGCGTGTCCGGATCCGGGTCGCAGTTTTTGCCGTCAGTTTTGCCTGTTTTTTTACCACTGGTAGAGGCCAGACATGTCAAAAACTTTTTGTACCGGTTTCTACCGGTGTGGTCCTGCAAATACTTGCCAAATATGTATAGATGTGTGAGGCATACTGATTGTATGTCTAGTAGAATACCGCGTTTCAAATAGCGTGTATATGGGCAAAATTGGAGTTTAGAATGTCATTGGTAATATAAGTATGACATTATTTTTCCTTGGTTTTGGCCCTTTTTCACCGGTAGTTAGTTATTATGATTTTGGGGGGCGTCAATTGCACTGATAATAGAGCGACATTGGAACCGTCAGCCGGCCGGCTCGACACGCTACACGAACTGGCAGTGGTGCACCAGCGCGTCCATCCTCCCCCCCCTCCCACCCGCCCTCCCACCATCCGTTCCTCGCGTTGGGGCACCGCTGCCAACACTATGAAAGCCGTTGATGATACTGGGGATATGTAGATACTAATTAAGCTGGAGCGCATCTGACGAGATTAAATGAACGGGCTGCCAAGCGCGACAATATGCAAACTTGGACGTGGCCGCGGAATGTGCGGCTTTCTACAGTTTCCCCCCCCCCCGCCCCATTGCTTTCAGTGTAAAATAGACATTGTCATCAATGTTGCATATGCCTTCGCTTCAGCATCCACACGATAGACGAATCAGTGCCGTTTGTAGCATCTGGTGACCCTTACGCGCTGCCGTTAATGACCATGTGAACCGAAGCAGCTAGCGCGGGCAACGTTAGCACGATGGCTATCCACGGTACCTATCGAGGAAGAGCGTTGAGGCTTACCCCCAGGGATGCAACGTTATATACAGGTTTGGTCTACATTGACCTGAAGTCACCACATGTCCAGGAGGAGCTGAGACTCGCCTATGTGCGACTGGCACGGACGGCAGCTGGTCGAGGCAGAACGTCATCCCGCGGCCCATCCATGATCGATGTGTTGTGCGGACATGGCCTTGCGTTTATGCGTTCGCCAGAATTAGGCGCAAATTTGGGTGATCCGCATCAGTGATTAGTGGCCGTGGTGGGGTTGTTGTGCTGACGCCCTGCTGTCATCTTCTCCTGTGACCCGGCCCAGAACGAGCGTCATGTATGCGGGTACGAGTAGTATAGTGGTAAGATGCTCGTCCCACAATCGAAAGGTTGTGTGTTCGAGTCTCACCTGTCGCTACTCTTCGCCCGCAACCAATCGGCGTGAGAAATTGGCGATGCTGCATGACTCAATGGTCGATATGTCGTAAAACCAATAACCAACCAAGGCGTTGGGCATGGCGTCACCCTATGTGGGAATGACCGAAAAGGCTTTGGAAAAAGCATGGCACGCTCTGCACCGCTGCCGAGTAAGCTGGGCTTAGAGCCGAGCTTAGGTTTAGGCCGACTGACGGGGCGTTGTCTTAGTACAGCCAGCACACTGCGCCCGCGAGTGTTTTCATGCACTAATTTCTGTCCAGAATTAGCATGCGAGCGTCATGGATCGTGATATTATTCGTATTGTGCAGCTGCACATTGCGTAGCGTATGACCAATGCAGTCCCATAGGAGCTTGTTATTATTGCGTCGCATTCGTGCATGCAATTTAATGGCATTCCATGCATCAAAGCAGTCCTGGTACTGCTCGGCCGCAATGGCTGTCGTCTGGTTCATGCGTCGGGCGCGAATCGATAGGTTGCAAATCGTGATTGCACTCACTCCAACGAAGCTCAATGAAGCATTGTTCAGAGCGAAAACTGTGTTCAGATGTGTCCACCGAGATGTGCGTGTATGATGTCGCGAGCCGCCGCCGTCTCATCACTAGTCGGCGCCCGCTCGGAGAGTCTCTGGTCCAGCTTACGTCTGCAGATGTGCGCGACCACCGAACCTCCTTCACCAAAGAGTGTGCTTCAGTAGCAAGCTCATTCCAAAGGCATACGATCAGTATCGGGTGTGAGGATTTTCGCCACTGATGCGTTCACTGGCGAACGCATCCGAAGTTCAGTTCAGTTCAGTTCCATTCAGTTCATTTTTCAGTTGCAGCGTGGAGAGCGTCGAAACCTGTGACGTGAGAAGTGTGACGTCAGCGGCGCCCCCCACTGCCCGTCTCGGTGCCGTGCTTCCCAGGCGCTGTGCTGGTCACCCGATGCGTCGGCTAGCTGATGGTTTAGGTGAAAATTATTCTGGTGGTTACGCCCTAAAGCCCCCCCCCCCCTCCTTTCTGATGATTTCTCCATCAGCAGCTGCCGAAGCCGCAATCAATTTCAAATCCCTTGAGGTCCAATTATGCTAAGGAGCCGCAGATCGATGGACCGCGATGGCCACTGATTATGCTGGACCCTCACTCCTCTGCTTCATCACTACCCCTGGAGTTTTAGCTTGATGTTCTGTCTCCCGGCTCCCTTGCACGGTGCTCGCTCCCAGCATCCCAGGCTGGTTTTGTTCACCCGGAATCTTGCCCTTACTCACCGGAAACTCTTTCCTCTCACGCTCTCGCTCTCTCGCTCTTTGTTCAATATATATCAGTATATGAGCGTGAAATTGAGCTTAAGATGTGTAAAGCCCTGCAAACCTTCGGTCCTTTTACGACGCATTCAACCGCTAGGTCATATAGCGTCGCCAACCTCTCACGCAGATTGGTGGCGGGTGGACCCGGCAAAGCCGTCGGTTGTGAAATTCGAATTCGCAATCTTGCGATCAAGAGTTCGACGCTTTTCGAACTGAGCTACTGCGGCCCACTATGAAGACTTGTGACAACGCATATTTGTTGCCTAGCAGAGCGCAATTGTCCAGCCGAGCGAAAACAGAAGATGGTCAAGGTTTTTGTTATTCAAGAATGGCTTGGAAGCAGAAATTTCTAACGTTTACTGATTTCCCATTCAGAGATTTTGTTGCGACATATAGCCCGTGAAGCTTGTTGATTGGCTATATCGGCTTTTAGTATTTTCTGTGATTCTCTTGCATATATGTTTTCACTTTATAAATGATTCAGTATAATTGTGTGAATGGGCGTAAAGTGACCCTTGATGTCGAGGCGCTCCTGAACTCCAATCCACCACCAAGTATAATTTTGTGGCGATGGTACTCAGGTAGCTGAGGGCTTGGGATCCACGGAAAGAAATGAGGGGACAACTCGCCACTTTTCAGAAATTAGGGACGTGTCCCCCGGCTCCCTCAGTGGTTACACCCATGCCAACAATATCTATAAATTGAGAAAGGAAATATTGATAAGATGTTTATTTTCAGCCCATGTTCTTGGAGTGAATGAGGCTTTCCAAAGTGATGTGAGCTTCCTATATGACTTTAGTTGAAGAACAAAGCAATGGTACTACTTTATCTGCAAACAAAAAATAATGTGCTTAAAGAACCGGTCTTTTGACCGGGCCTGAACCGTGCTCAGTCCCATCAGCCCGGTATTGGGTCCAAAACGTTTCGATGTTTGCCACCTCTAGTCCACATCTCTATTTGCAACATTTACGTTTCCTAGGTCCCACGTCGATTCCGTTGATCGTCCGTATTGACTGACGGGCCGGTTTTCAACATGATTCGGTCATATCGTGCCGGGCACGCTCTCGAACCATCGAGCCCCACGGCGGCGCGCCGACGGCCGCCGACGGCCGCCGACGCTGCACTGGCGCGCGCGTTGGCGGCGCGGCGCGACCTTGAACCCACGGGCCGCGCCGGGTGCCGCCGCCTCCGCCGCTCTCAGACGGCCGGCGCGGCCGCGACGCGCCGGTCACCCGTCGTCACCAGCTGTGTGTATAATTATCGCGCGCCGAGGCATGCGTGTGAGCGGACGGCCGGCGGAGTCCGTGGTGCCGGCCGCCAGTGCGTGTGAGTGCGTGTGGCGTGCGTGACTTGTGACCCGGCAGCGTGGTCGGGTTTGGCGGGCGGCGGGCGGCCGCCACGATCAGCGCGTCTGGTTTCGACCGGCTCGGGCCCGGGTCCGGGTCTTTCCTGTAGGCTCGCCGTCTGCCTGTTTATATGGTGAGTTGCGCTGCTGGCGGCCGGCCGGCTGGCCCGAACAGGCCAACAGTAGCACACTGCGCCACCGCGTGCAGTGGGTCCGGCGCGGGCGCTGTCATGTGTCTGTTCTGGGCGGCGCGGCTGCGTGCCCTGGCTCTGCGGCGGGTGAGTGACGGCGTTGTCGTGCCCCGGTGCTGTGTGTGGCGACCCGACTTGACCCTCCAGCGGGAGAGTGACGGCGTTGTCGTGCGCCGGTGCTGTGTGTGTGGCGACCGACCTGACCCTCCAGCGGGAGAGTGGCGGCGTTGTGCGCGGTGCTGTGTGTGGCGGCCCACCTGACCCTCCAGGGGGGGTGGCGTTGTGTCGTGCCCCGGTGCTGTGTGTGTGGCGGCACCCCCCCCCCCGGGGAGAGTGACGGCGTTGTCGTGCCCCGGTGCTGTGTGTGGCGACCCGACTTGACCCTCCAGCGGGAGAGTGACGGCGTTGTCGTGCGCCGGTGCTGTGTGTGGCGGCCCGACCTGACCCTCCAGCGGGAGAGTGGCGGCGTTGTGTCGTGAACCGGGGCTGTGTGTGGCGGCCCGACCTGTCGCGGTCTGCCGCGGTATCCAATCCGGACGTGTCGTGCTGTATGACCAACGCAGTCGATGCGCCCGAAAGCCCAAATAACGAACCAACCGGACGTGTCGTGTCTGCCGATCGCCGCCGCGCCGACGTGCGTTGGGCGGTGGTGTGCTGCTCACGGACGTCCCGTGTCTTCCGCGTGCCGTTTGGAAGCCGACTGCGCTCATGCTTTGCCCGCGACGAGAGCCGCTGTTCTGTCGCTGGGTGGAAGCAGGACTGGATCGAGCAGAATCCGCTGAATCTGGACAGGACGAGTCGCAAGATAGTGGAACAGTGACTTCGTGACACATTGATATGATTGACGTTGTTATGGGCGCTGCATGACATCTGCAGTCGATGCGCCCCTAAACCCCAATAACCAAAAACCAACCTAAACCCCAATAACCATCCGACTTCGTGACACACCAAATTTAACTCAGCGTTGCCCGGTTTGGTACCTGCCACGAACTTGGGTGTTTCGAGAACCGCGGTTACTCTGGTCACGCTTGTGGCTTGAGTTCTGTAACGAGCGAAGTGAACTGCGAACTTTTAGTTGAACGTGAACATTTTCAATCACTGACTGAAACTGAATAATATCGAACTGGAGCGAACTCAACACTTCGAAACGTAAATGCCGATGTTTTCAGGAAGTTCTTTTATTTTGAGTTCTGAAGTAATTTGGGGTCAATTTGTTCTGGACTTTATGACATCATGGGTTATTGATGGTCGATCTGTGGCAAGTCTCTGTTTGCCTGGCAGTGATAGTCTAGATTTTCATTGTTTGTACGATAACTGGTTCTCAAATTCAACAGCTTCTCTCCATCGTCCGTTCTCAAATCCAAGAGCCGTTCTTCAGTCACCGGCTGTTTGTGCCGTTTTATTTGATCGGGATGATTAGTGAGCCAAACGGTGACAACCTGTGCAGCAGTCAATAGTCCAACAGTGATAGCCAAGTTTAACAAACGTTCTAGCCTACAAATCAACAGGCAATTTCGGTTGACAGTCACGGACAACCGTCCAACCGAGCCACCCAACGTTCCAGCGCCCACACCTTGCAACAGGCCACATCTTGCTAGCCTCGACACTCCAACTGTCCCTCACCTCTGTCTCTCACGTACGTCCACCCGCGTCGGACCGTCTTGGGGCGACTCACTGACCTGGGTGCCTGCGGCTGGCCAGCGAGAGCCACTGCGTCAGATAGACACGCCATGCGGGCTGCTATTGGACATCGACACAAGGACGAGGTCGGGCATGGCCAACTGTGGCTGGTTGCAGTACTTCCGACGGGCCTCCCGGCCTGGTGTCGCGGGTGGAATGCGTCGACGAAGTCAACATGTCGCGGCTGACCGGAGCCGTTGCGTCTAAACAGCTCAGGTCGGCGCGCAAACCGGTGCCGACGAAGTGCCCGAGATCCACTCAAAGTTCGGATCCCGGGCCAAATGCATTGCACGAGGGGAGTCCGAAACTAACTTCGTTACAGATCCTGCAACACCTCGTGCTTCCAACGTACCATCGCCATCCAGAGTGTGGCCTGGGTGGTGTTTGTGCTTAGTGGACAGAATTGGAAGTAGGGTTCTGATTCTGAATTCCGCTTGCGGTGTACAAAGACTGTGCAGTACGCAATTGGAGCGCTGATGTAACGCTAAATGGAAATAACCCTTCTGAGTAATGTCTTGCGACCATGGCCTTGACCTTGAGGCGTCAGCTGCTTGCATTCAGCCCCAGGGTTTTTGTTTCGGTTTGTATCTTGGAAAGAAAAAAGAGGGGTTTGGGGTTGTCAAGTTTAGAAGGAGTTATTGGTTTTGTATTTCTGACACCAGAAGCTCCTTTTTACACTTCCAAGTGAGCTATGATTTTTGTATCAATGATCTAGAAGTTTGCAGTTGTCAAAGAGCACCAAGCATTATTTTGTGGAGGGGGGTCAGAAGAGTAAAATTCCCTACAGATGATGATGTTCTGTAGGATCAACCAAAACCAAAGCAAGACGTTTTTCCAACCCGGGTCGTGCCACACACTTCTTTTGCACTTCAAGAGTAAGCTATGCTGCTTTGTCAAAATCATTTTCCGTTGCAACTGTGTAACAAGTCTGGAAATTTTCAAGGGTGCATAACACGTGAATTGCGTCCACCGCGACTTGGCACGGAATTTGCACCATCAGGTCAAAATTCATAACTACTACGCGAGCAACTATTCTTGTAGCAGGGTCCCCGGACCTTGTACCTTGGTCTTGTACCTTGAATTTGATCTTGAATGTTAGCGACCATGGATCACATAGCGCCAACGATGGCTGGTGGCATCCCAACACTTATTTTTTGTGCCATATTAAAGTTCGTACCTCTCTGAGTTGTCGCCTTCCGCCGCTTTCTGTTCTTTGACTTGGTTTCTGGCGTAAATTCCAGCTGTTAGTCAAGATTAACGTGGCGAGACCTAGTGGTTAGGGAATGATGCTTTGCGCCGTTTTGTGCCTAGGCATAGGGATTCAGTAATGTCGTTTTGGGGAAACTATTGAACTACACTATCCGTGAACGGTATGATTATTTTCCCCATACGGAACTGTTATGAAATTGTCGGTCGTTTTTCCACGGCGGCGTCGAGGCTTCGAATTCCATCAGCTTGAGATTCAGAGTCCTGAGTGACTGAATGATGATCATTCGGCGTGGTGGAATGGCGACTCGTGACCCATGAAGCCGAAGCATGGTATGAAGACCCGAAGCGCACCCCTGTCCCAGTTTGATATCCGAAGATTAAACAGTGCACGCTATGGAGTAACTAAGCCGGAGCTCGTTACTAGGTCAGCGCGAGATTACCACAGGGAGAGCTGGACTGAAGTGAGGGAATATGTACAAACTCGGACAGAAATATGGCTATCCTTTCACGAACGTGTTGTCTGCTGCCCACTTACTAACACCATGCAGCAGTTGACACGAGCAATGTTTTGCTCTTTATTCCGAGCATTGTAAAGCTTCCCACGGCCGTTTCCACACGGGGCTTCCGGAATATACGATCGTAGGTAGCTGGCATTGCAAACGAGGAGGCCGGATACTCTTTAAGTGCTGTTGTCGCTGCGAAATGTGCTGGGGGCGCACTGGCGGCACCAAATCACCACGGGTGGTGACGCCAGGCTGTGGGTGGTGACGCCAGGAAGCGTGTGGTGTCGCGGCCACTGGCGGACAGAGCCGGCTGGGTTCAGGTGGTCTGACACTGTACTGCGGCGAGGCACAAATGGCTTTCCCGTGGTCTGACTCTGTGTTGTGGCCAAGAATAGCTGGCTTACCATTACCCTGTACTGCAGCGAGGAATAGCTGGCTTACCCATGGTCTGACCCTGTGTGCTGCTAATGGTCAGCTGATGACCATTCATAACCGTGGTAGTCACATGCAGGGCTATATTTATGTTTTGAAACCTAGAATTATGAGACCACAATTTATTAGCTGTAAAAAAAAATTGGCATGGTTATTTTCTTTCTTTTGTGCGTGTCAAGATCGTTTTATACTTGCAGGCTTGGGAGAAGCTAATTTAGTTATTCAGCATGTTGACAGTGGAATTAGAAACAAGAAGTTGAAGAACTAGTTTCCAAGATGTAGATCTATATTTCTAATATTGCCAAACAGTGTATTTTCACCAGAATGAATGCTCGGGTTAAACAACGAAGATATTTGAAAATGTTGGATGAAAAGCCATTGGATTGCACCACTTCATCATCAAACAATGTTAGTGCTGACTCTTCGAGCGACAAGAAGTAGATAATGTTTTTGCTTCCGGGGAGGACGCTGTTATGAATAACAAAAAGACGATATAAGATTGTTTTTTTCCAACGCTGGTCCCTTGAGCCAGCCCCGTGGCCGGCCGCTGCTGCGCCGGCTGGTCCCGTCCGAGGTGCCCTGTGGTGACACGCTCTGGTGTTGACCGACAGCAGAGGGAAGGAGCCGGCAATGGTGACAGTCCGCCGACATTCTCCACCGACATGGCGCACAAGGCGCAGGGCAAGAACGCCCGCAAGCGGCGCACCACCATCCCGGAGAAGCCCAACTACCCGCTCAACCTGTGGAGTATCATGAAGAACTGCATCGGCAAGGAGCTCACCAAGATCCCGGTGCCGGTGAGTGTGGTGACAGCGGGTCGGTTTGGGGTGGAGAGTCTCCACTGGAGACTCACCTGTTGTTGGCACTGCCAGTGCTGACATAGTTTCAATATTAACCTTCGTTTGCGAACGATGGCAATTCCACGGATACACGGTGGTTTAGTGACCATTTAAGTGTCCGTTCACAGCCGGATTTGTTAGCGGTGTGTTCGGTTGCCGGCAGCAGCCGACAGTCTTGTACAGCGTTGCGATGATGATTTCTAGCCAGGTGTGAGATGTAGACACGAGTACAGCAGAATGCAAAATCATCAGTTGAATTATGCTATTTAAACTCGTTTTATGTCCTACAAACCCAGATGTAAATCGATTGCGTACATATGACTAACCGTGTTGCGTATTTCAAGAAGTGCCTATTTTGGAGATAACATAGCACACCATGAGGTAATTACTTCACCTGAAATTGCGTTACGGGGTGTTGCTTGCAAACCCGGTCTTGAGACAAAATTCAGGGGTACATATAGCTGTTTCTACTTTGCGTGTTTTGGGATGTATCCAATTTGGGAACACTGATATCGACGATCGACGATAAATGCGATAACACGTGTGTTTGCGATGCAAACGCACGTGTTATAAACTGGCAATGTATAACATAACATAGGTAATCATGGGTAATCCCTTCGCCTGGAATCGCGTTACGGGATGTTCGTTGTCACCATACCGGATCCGTTATGGTGAGCATAAGAATGGCAAATGTAAATGGGATGCAGTTAGAAGATAAGCATGAAGATTTCACGAACACCCACCAAGACTCACCATGTCGATACTTTATTGGGAAGAATGTTTATTCAGTGTTCAGTAAGTGGTATATTCAACCCTGCTTCGCGAATAATTTATCACTGGTCTTGTGGCGTGGAGCCGATTATTGACGCCAACTTCAGAATGAGCCAGCGAAATCACTGTATTGACGGGATTGCGACCAACAGCCAAAAACTCCCAGGATCTCAACTTTTTTTTCGCTGCGCTTCACAGCGTTTTCACTTGGCTCGTCGATATTATCCGGCAACTGAGACGCAATACGCGTAAATATTGGCTGATTGTGTGCTGCAATTGTAGCTAATCATGTCTGATAGCGACGGTGAGCTGAGCACGTGCATGTGATCCTATGATCGCCTATGTGGTCACATGCTAGCCCAGCGCATGTCAATTTGTCAAATTGATTCAGGGTAAACGGCTCATTGCGATAGCTAGGGTCGCGTGGGTGGGCGGAGACCAGTCTCCCTCTTCACGGTGCGGTGCTAAATATGACCCAGGGTGGTGTCATTGTTGTCGCCCGCGGCGGCGCGGCAGCGCCAAGGAATGATGTCGGCGCTTCTCCACGAAACATGCAACACTACTGCGCGGGAATGTAGCGATGCAGAACAAATGTAATGAATACAACAATAAGATTGAAACCACTCCAGAATATACTGCCAGCAATGTAATAGGCACAGTGGCACTAACGAACGTGCAAAATTGAAATGGGAAACAGAATGCAACATTTTGTTCTCATATTGTAAGAGTTAGGTGCATATTGACACCTAGTGCTCATTATTTCATCACTTGCGAATAATTTTGCGATCATTTGAATTGAAGACGTCTGTAATGAATTACTTGTTAGCTGAGCATATACTTGAAGCATGGACCGCAAACCACGAGGATTACGTATGTGCGATGATATATCTGGTACGCTGTCTAGGCTGCCAAGTCGTTTTGTTTTTGTTTTGTTTTATCTGTAATAGGATGTTCTTATTTGGCTCTAATTTGACTACTTGTAAAATTTAATTTCACAATATGTCTTCCAAAGATTTCTTCAAGCGAATTGCTCATTGCATTTGTGTGTCTGTCGCCCATGACCTAGGAAAAAACTAGTATTGAAACCCTCTAACTCAATTTCATACGAATGTTAACAGGTAAATTTATTGGTGGTCGTAATCAAGAGTTGAAACAACCCAAATAAAGAATCTGGTAAAGCCAGCTAATGACAGCAGGCGGGCAGCTAATGACAGCAGGCAGGCAGCTAATGACAGCAGGCGGGCAGCTAATGACAGCAGGCGCATTTCAACTCCCGCCAGATGGGTTGAATATGTCTGATCTATTCTCGGATAGTGAGCTAAAGAATATTGGTACCAATTATCAGCCCACCGGCGGACAACTAAGTTTCGCGATTCGCGGCGCAGACATCTTTAACTTCGGCTGGTAGTTTATCTAGGTATCAGTGTAGATGGACCTAACGCCTATCTAGACTGACTATTGTAGTACCAGCATCGAACTCGGAGAGTGGTCTATTGAACAATATTGCATGATTCACCAGTAACAGTAACACAATTCCAACCAAGTCTTGCCGAGTCGAGTCATTGTCCCCAAAAATCCGCTAATTGGTATCATAATATGACTCGGCTGTCATAAAATGACATTGGCCGGCGAACTTGCCGACTTCGTTTCAGATGCATCCCCTACCCTAAAAGATTCACGTTCCCAGCCCTCTTGGTTTGCGAGATGTTGTGCGTGAAGTCCGCTCCACTGCGCGTTGTATACGGAGTCCCTCCGATGTGCGTGTTAATGTCTTACAATGGAGGACTGGGAGTAGGTGGACAACGAATCCGTGTGATTGCCACCACACCATCTGGAAGCGAGAATGCTGCAGCTGGTATAGTAATGATTTAGCACGATACCGACCATGGTATATCCTAGCCCCGGGGCCGCGGTAGCTCGGTTGATAGAGCGTCCGACTCCTGATCGCAATATTGTGGGTTCGAATCTCACAACCGACGGCGTTTACCGAGTCCACCCACAATCAATCTGCGTAAGAGGTTGGAGACGCTGTATAACCTAGCGGTTGAATGCGTCGTGAAAGAACCCAAGGTTCTTCTGATATATTCTAGCCATTATTGTCCCAGTACTTGTGTTTTTGCTCCGCTGTAATCTCGTCCGGCGCGGAGTTTGTTCGACTGCAGTGGTGTGGTTCCTGGCTCTGGTCACCCGCCAGCACCAGACCAACGAGAGCTACACTATATTCGTGCATTAACGTATTGCCAATCCGTCGACTCGTGGCACGGTGACCATAGTGGGGACGTGCCCGGGGCTCCAAATGACCAAACCTGGTCGATGCGCCCTAAAACTCAAATATCCGAAGCAACCGGGGACGTGCCCCGCAAACGATTGGCAACGCTCAGCGCTCAGGCATAATAACCCTCACGTATCCGCGATATCGCTGTGTCTGTCGCGCTACAGGAGGTCTCGTCTAGATCCGGTTTGCGGAAACAGTAGCGATGAACGCTCAAGATCGATGTACTATCTGCCTCAATCGATACCTCTCTGAACCTTCACATCGCTGGTGATGTCGCCTCGATGACTTCAAGCGACAGCCGATCATCGATGGGCGATTGCGATAGTATGATCACAATGATCGATGAAATTAATATCTAACGAGCCGACTACCGAGACTACATATGGCAATGAGGAAATGTGTGCTGGTAAAACAGACAATGGCTGAATATATAACGTTTTCCAGTAGTTGGTTACCCGGTATTTGCGTTTCACGATGCGCTGGCCACGATGATGAGCGCGGATTGCGGTGGCTCGCAGGGATCCTAACATCCATAATATAGCCTGATTGGTCTGCATAAAACTACAGGTAGTGAATTGTTGCTTTCCGCATTAGTGGTGGCGTTAACGTAACTGGCCAAACTCGTCTGCCTGCCCTGTGTCATCTCACATGGCCGTCACCTGCCCGTCCTGTGTCACCTTATATGGCAGTCACCTGCCTCTCCTGTGTCACTTTATATGGCAGTCACCTGCCCGTCCTGTGTCACTTTATATGGCAGTCACCTGCCTCTCCTGTGTCACCTTATATGGCAGTTACCTTCTCGCCCTGCGTCATCTCACATGGCAGTCACCTGCCCGTCCTGTGCCACCTTATATGGCAGTCACCTGCCCGCCCTGCGTCATCTCACATGGCAGTCACCTGCCCGTCCTGTGTCACCTTATATGGCAGTCACCTGCCCGTCCTGTGTCACTTTATATGGCAGTCACCTGCCTCTCCTGTGTCACCTTATATGGCCGTCACCTGCCCGCCCTGCGTCATCTCACATGGCAGTCACCTGCCCGTCCTGTGCCACCTTATATGGCAGTCACCTGCCCGCCCTGTGTCATCTCACATGGCAGTCACCTGCCCGTCCTGTGTCACCTTATATGGCAGTCACCTGCCCGTCCTGTGTCACCTTATATGGCAGTTACCTTCCCGTCCTGTGTCACCTTATATGGCAGTCACCTGCCCGTACTGTGCCACCTTATATGGCAGTCACCTGCCCGTCCTGTGCCACCTTATATGGCAGTCACCTGCCCGTCCTGTGCCACCTTATATGGCAGTTACCTTCCCGTCCTGTGTCACCCCACATGGCCGTCACATGCCCGCCCTGTCACCCCACATGACCGTCACCTGTCCGCCCTGTGCAGCCTTATATGGCAGTCACCTGCCCGCCCTGTCACCCCACATGGTCGCCACCTGCCCGCCCTGTGTCACCCCACGTGACCGTCACCTGCCCGCCCTGTGTCACTCCACATGACCGTCACCTGCCCGCCCTGTGTCACCTCACGTGACCGTCACATACACACCCTGTGTCACCTCAACCGACGCTGCGTCACGTAACATATTTTTTCGAGGACTGTTATTGCATTATTCGTTGAACGATTTTCCCCTTGAGCACTCCGGCATCGACTATGCTGAAGAGGAGCCCAAGCATTGCTCACATTATGTGGTGTGTGTGTTTATCCGAGTGACCAGACGGCATAATCTTGAACCACAACCTGAACCGCAGCACTTCAGTTCCCTCGCATCACTCAACCTCACCTCACCTGACCTCGATTCATTTCACCCGCTTGTCGATGCTGCAACATCTGACGCGATCTGACCGGGTCTGATCTGATCTGATTTGTTCTCACCTTTTCCTTTCCCTGAGGTAAACTTCTCCTTACTGTTGTCGATACTGCAGCGTCTCATGTGACCTGATATGATCTGACTTTAAGTGACCCAAACCCGGTGAGTATAAATTTGGATAAATTTACGTCCAAGCCAAATCTAAGATTTGTCTAGGACGTAAATTCAACTCAAATTTGATATGACATCCGGGGTGATGTAGCCAATAAAAATTGAAATTGGGCCCGTTTCAAGGTAAGTAATCTCCTGCACGTGGGTCTATTTTCGTTGTTGGTCACAACTTGTATCGGATAAAGTTTGCTTTATTTACATCCTGACGCTTGACTATCGAATCTTGAATAACGGTCGAATGTTCACACACTGTCCTCTTCAGTGAGCACATTTCCCAATCCAGCGGCCCACCGGCGAAACAGTGTGGGCGGCGCCATTAGCCGTGAATGTGCATAAAGTGTGTCGTGAACCAACCAATAAACGAACAAACAAACTCTTCAGTGAGCTTTTCTATGTCGATGCTAGGGCGTCTTACGCGAACTAATCTGATCTCGTCTGATTCCTAGGTGAACTTCTCTGAGCCACTGTCGATGCTGCAGCGTCTGACGGAGGACTATGAATACAGCTACCTGCTGGACCGGGCCGCCGAGTGCGACGACCCGTGCGAGCAGATGTGTTACGTGGCCGCCTTCACCGTCAGCTCGTACGCCACCACCAGCACGCGCTCCGGCAAGCCGTTCAACCCGCTTCTGGGCGAGACGTACGAGTGTGACCGGCGAGACGACTACGGCTGGAGGTCCATCTCCGAGCAGGTCAGCAGTCGGGGGCCATCTCCGAGCCCGGTCAATGGTGGGGCATATCAGAGCGGACTGGAGACGGCAGGGGAGGAGAGCCTGCTGGTCCGTCCAAGTCTGCCCAGCAGGCTATTGACGAGAGAGAGAGCGACGGGAAGGAGGAGAGCCTGCTGGTCTGTCGAAGTCGGTCCAGCAGGCTATTGGCGAGAGAGAGAGAGAGAGCCTGTGAGTCTACTACGTTGGTGGTAGATGTGTTGGTCGTCGGTAGTAGCCGGTAAGAGGATCAGTCGGGTGGGTACTTTATGGGAGCGTCAATGTCCATGAGGTTAGGCTGCCCGAAGGAGTCTGCGTACCCTAGAGTGCCAATCAACGACCGTCACGTGGGAAACTTGGCGACGGCTGATGAAAGAATTAGAATACATTGGTATTGTTTTTGGGCGGGTTGGTGTCTTAAAAAACAGCCCATGTGCCAAGTATTTCATCACGGAGAGGTTGCGTTTAGCCAAATGGTGGGCTTTGAAGATCTACTGGACTTATTGGCGAGGCTGATGACCGAGAATATTCCTTGAACTGCCAGAAAAAATGTCACTTACATGGCTCGGTCCGGCGGTAACCTTTTTGTCAGCATTATAGCTTTGTAGTGACGTACTCTGGAATCATGGAATAAGCACTGGCATGTTGCTTCATTCTCGTTAGATCAGGACATTTGAGTCTACCGGTGCTCGGGTGAAAGCACTCCACGCCATTTTGCATCGGATCATTCTTGGGATATTCTAGTTTTACCAAGTGTAATTGAACAACATAGTATTTGCCATCGAGGAGCATGACCGTTGCCCGTCGTGTTCCACTGTCAAGTTCTCTAATAATTCTTCATGCGATCCTATGGGGGATTTCTGTAAAGCTTGTTTAAAGTACACAATCTGGCAAAGCACTTAAAATCTGAAGAGATGCAACTTGGCAGTCCTCGATCGTGATCCGTCCACCGAGATATTTTACTGGTGCATTATGTGATTAAGGCGTGCTATCGCGATCACTTACGGATTTGCGTTTTGTCTGTTCATTCCCTTAAAGTTCACATTTGTTTTCTCCACGGACAAAGTAGTAATATTTTGGATGCGTTTTGACGAATAGAGCTGTTTCGTTGATGTGCTTTTCCAAAGTTGGCTTATATCAGTGTAACCTCGATGGTATTCTTCATATGGCAGAATTCGACAGCGTCCCGATGTAGTGAAAGCGCTACCCAACGCTGCTCGATAATGGGTATTAGCTGTTGATTGTTGGAGCCTGATTCAATTGCACCATGCCCAGAACAACATAATTTAAATTGTCCACAACACAAAGGCTTCCAAAATTGGGCGCAATATGTAAGGAGACCGTACAGACATAGCCTTAGACTTGGCATTACCGCGTAGTATATACGGCGTGATTAAAATTGTACAGCTGCTGAGAAAATTACACGAACTAATAACAAGGTAATTAACTATGGATCAATTTTATGTCTTCAGCCAGTTTTCCCCCTTCCAGCCATTGAAGAAGGGAAGACTGGCTGGGCAGTGGGTACTGGTCCAGATTGGGATGCTAATGTTCCCATCTTAGAGTGCTACCATCTGTCACAAATATTTGCTCGGTTCCCCAGAATGAATGTGTTCAGGATCCATGTTCGCCGCGAGTTCAAGACGTCCTCCATGTTTTCAATTTCAGGCTTTAGTGTTCGTCGGTGACGAAACCACCACTTCCTGTTTTGTGCCACGCTCACGTGCATAGCAGCCGTGTTGATGTGCCGACGGCGACAGAGACATCTATTGTCGGCGAAAGAAATTTCCAGTGTGACCGTGGGCCGCGCGGTGTCTGGCAGCAGCAGCACGAGCCGAGCCAGGGAGAATAGCAGCCAGTTATTTCCGGCGCTGACTGAGGTGTTAGTGTTCCGCTCTACGGATGGGAGTGAGCCTGGCTCAACGTCTACAGGCTGGGGCTTGATTCTATGTGTTGGCAAAGGCGACCTGATCTTTGAGTGTTTTCTTTCCCACTGAGGAGCGGGGATGGCCGAGTAGTTACGGTGTTAGGCTCTGGGTACGAGAGGTCCCGGGTTCGACACTAGCGCCGCTAGGGGTATTTCTGAATTCCGCGGCCCACCGGCGAAACAGTGTGTGCGGCGCCATTACCCGTGCATGTGCATAAAGTGCGTCGTGAACCACCCAATAAACAAACAAACAAACCTTTTCCCACTGCCAGGACTGCTGCGAAATCCATGCACAGCTGGCTGATGGGTATCAAGGTGGGTATCAGGTCACGCTTTTATATTTGGGTGCGATGTCTCCACAGTTTGATTGTGTTTGGTGGCGTACCTTGGAGGCATAGTCTGGCAATTCGCCTGTTTGAAGTGTGGGGGTCTGTGGTTCAAGCCTGATACTGGGCAGACCTTTCTTCAGCCGGCTCCAACCCAGGAGATGACAGCGCCTGAGGAGTGTTCGCCGTAGCACGGGGTTAACGCTGGCCGACCGGCGCCCGCAGCACCGAGTTCACGGGCATGGTCTGCGTTTGAACAAATAGTTGGGTTTTATGGCATGCCCCGAGGTCACGGACCGTCACCGGAATAGTCCTCTGTTCACACGGTTCGTTGGAAGTGCTCGGAATGTCCCAGGACGAGACGCTATTCGAAGGCTGATCATGCACTCATCGTGAACGTGTATTTTTTTTTTTTAACTATCGATATCCTTTGTGCGCTTTGCAACTAATGGCGCCGATGTCCCGTAAAACCCATGCAACTAACTAGCTATCTGTCGTTTTTTAGCTTACTTTTCCTCGATTTTTCGATTGCTTCAATTGACCGGACTGGCTGCTTGAACCATGGTTATGTTGCAGCAAGGTTCTTCAATCATGGTTCTGCTGGCTTGTTTGGTATGAATTGGTTCCTCTATTTATGAGTATGTGTAACTTTCTAAATATGCATGCATATATATATAACTATGACAACAATATCCAATAGGTCGCACGGTCCTGAGCATTCTTTTACGGTGGGTGAAATTATTAATGCAACAATTAATCTTTCGTGCATTACGTCCTACTTTCGGCGGCATATGGGCATGAAATCGCCCGCAGCGACACGCCAGCTGAGGATTCATCCGGGACCTGGTCTACGGATACGATATTTGGTGAAGCATCAGACGTATGATAAAATTCAGAGTTAACTTGTTAGGACATGTGAGACCAGGCCTCCATGAAGGCCTTCGGAGCGTTGACACCTTTTAGAAGTGATGGAGTGTGTTCGGTGTCGTAAACGTCGAGTACGATGTTTTATCTAAACTGGCTATGATTATCATCGACTCTGGTCAAACGGCTTTGGGTTGGCTTCAGCCCCTCCTCTCGATCAACATCTATTTAGGAGGCGTTTTATCCGCGCGTGTAAGTCCCGTGGCTATCTCAGAACGTTCTGATCCTCGGATACCATTGCAGGCTTGATAGGTGGGCTCTCTGGATTCAAATTGGCATTATAAAACCCCGCAGGGGTCCCTTCATGATTTCGAGAGTCTACTTATGCCTGAGATGGGCGTCCCAGTCTCCATACGGGTTTTGAAATTGCGTACGGTTCGTATCACGATTGAAAGGCCCCCTTACCTTGTTTGGGCCGGTCATTGACATATGGCTCCTTTTTAGTAACCGATGGGACCTTCCGCGTTTTTAGTGCTCTCATGTGGTTTAGCAAGACCCTATGAAGACTGAGGAGGTCCCGACTTTTCCGTGAAAGCAGATGCTCTTTTTAGCCCTCTCGCAGTTTGGATAACTCCCCACGATTCATGAAATCCTCATTTGATCCAGGTAGCCAACTCATGACCAATGGAGGCCCTTCATGCATGTACGGACATACCTCTCCTTGAGGCTCGTCAGAACTATCGGATTGCAAATATCTTCGCATGCCAGAGGAACACTACATGTATGAGAAGTTCGCTCGAGACATAACGACGCTCTTCGGTCGATTATTTGTGCTTAAGGCGTACGACCAAAGAGACCTGAACCGAACTGTGAAGAGCGTGTTTCCCCCGGACAACCCATCTCCAAAGTTCCCACAGGGGACATACGACTCCTTTTGGGCGCCTCATAATTATTGGCTAGTTTCCGCAGCCGTGCCTCCGATCCTTCAAGGATGTTGCGGCCCCATGGTGCCCGTTTGATACGCCACTGACTGCAGCTGAGTTGTTTGGAGCGAGTAGCGTGCACCTGGCAGCTCCATTTTCCGGCGTGAAGCCCAAGTTGCGCCACATTCGACGCATGACGTTATTAGGGGTGTTATCGCAGCAACACGAACAGCGAGGACTCTGCTGTCCAACGTCACAGGTGACGTCATACCAGATTCTGCACGTGGCGTTCGCAGCGACCCGGATGACGTAGAATCTTTCTGACGTCACATATAATCAAGGCCAAACGTGATAATCTTTCTTCCGCACTTTGCCGAAATTAGGTACAAATCGCGCAATAGTTCTGAATGTCAACTTCGCCAGGTTGTGTGCGAAGCAAGCATAAATGTCGGTAACAATTCTGGGTACACGTTAGTCACGAATGCCCGGATTGTGATGAGCTACCTGTGAATAAAAGGACATCGGACGTACATAGGTAAGCGGAATAAGAACTGCCGAAATGAAACCATCCATGTATTGTACTGTAGGTACTTAAGTCCACATTCCAGCATGAAGTTCTAGAACGGAATGTCCACCAGCCGCCGCACCAGTGCAGCGACTGCCTGTCGCATGATGATCAGCTCTCGTCCAATGGTTGGTGGTTATTTGGGCTCAGGAGCGCATCGACTCCGTGGGTCATACAAGCGCCCATGGTCTCGTCGAACGTGCCATACTTTCCGTCTGGTTGGGCAGGGTATAGAGTATGGTGGAATCGTTATACAATGCAGTATCTCAAAGCGGTGTTGGGCGTCATAATGGAGACTCAGAAGGGTAGTTAAGGGTTCAAGTGATGGAATTCGGCACGTAATATGCAGAGGAGTATCATAGTCCATTTTGTTCAGTGCAATCAATAATTGTCTAATTTTATACTTGTCTATTGATGTAATTTGTCTTGTCTGCGCAGTTATTGTAGACAATGTGGCGTGATTGTGAAAAAAATGACCTGCTGCGAACACACCAAGAAAAGATTCTACATGACGTCACGCATAGTATAATTGCGTCTGCTGTAAAAACACCCTAGGCGTTGAACTCCAGAGCTGCCCTCGCTTTGTAACAGGAGCGTTTACAACACGAGGTGTGTGCATCGAGCCATCATTATCGTGAATGATGCCGACACGACACTGCTTCCTTCCCTCCGAGGGGCGGGGGGTGTTACGCGGCGCACGCGACCTCCGCCTGCACAAGGCGTCCCGTCCCGTCCCGTGTGCGGCGGGGCGGCAGCCGGACAACCTCAGCGCCGCTCGTCCGGCCGCCGCACGCGCGCTCACTTTCTCCGTGACGTGACGCTATCGGCGGGCACCTGTTGGTGACGGCTGGTGGTGGCTGGTGCCGCCGCACCACTGCCGGACACCGTTCGGGCCGTGTCGCGGCGCGCGCCGCTCTGATGTCCAACATCCTCCGGGTGAGAACGCGTCGTACGGCGTGGGTTGGCGCACCGCAGCCGCCACTGGCTGCCGTGCGACTTCGATCGGGAACTGCTGGCTCTCCGCGCCGCGTTTTATTTACGGCATGAGAGATCGCAATTCGTCCGTTCCAGTTGCCGCAAGACTCGCTGCAATGTGGCTTGCTTTCTCCGTTGCTGAAATCGAGCGTACAATGTGGGACGCACGTAGCGATTGCATTGGACAGGAGACCAATTTCACCCTCTCCCCATTCTGATGACCGGTGAACATGATCTGTACTAAGCATGCCTGCCAAATGCAGATCATGTTCACCAGTTATCCGATATTGTGCTGGCCTCTGGTTTTGAGCCTAAGTACATGACGGTAAACGGCCAATGTACGGATGTTGTTCGTGACAACAATTGACAGTCGTTCCACCATTGCATTTTGGACCCTTACGGTAACACTTAACGGATGTGTGTCGATGCAGCGGGCGTAGAATGCACACCTCGGTCGCTGCGTTTCAAACTGGCGAACATTCATCAGCTATGTTGATATATTTGCTTAATTTTCAGAGGAGTCCCATAAATCTCAGAGCGGTGAATAAGAGAGCGTAATCGCATCGTAAAACCGTCGAAAGCTTCCCAAGAAGGCGTGCACGCGAATACCGTTTTATGCCACTTTCTCCTGACGTGTTTCCGGAAGCGAGGCATTCGCTAATTTATTCTCACAACAGTTCATCGGTGTCATTCATTGAGATTCTGGAGCTAGATCTCATTTGTATCGAACATGACCAGATCTTCTCACTTGAACTGGTGATTTGTTCTGGGCGCAAAATGACTGGCAGTCGGCACGATCCTAAACTCCAATGCATCATCGGAATATGCTCATAGAACGGTCCACCCAGTATAGCATAGATAATACTGTTGTTAAGTTGATTAATGGTGTATTATAGCCTGGTGCTGAGAGCATCAAATTTTTAACGGATAAACACTCTACCAGTGATGCACGTTCTGGAAATGGTGGAAATTATACCTAAAGGAATTGGCCCACGTCCGTCTAAGTGTTGATAGCTGCTCTCAAATTTTCTTCATCACGAGAAAACCGTGCGTTAACGCATTGCCCTTGGTAGCCTGATGAGGCATTCTTTGACGACCATCCGATCCTTTGACCTTCCTTTAGTATGCACATGAAAGGTGTCATGTCAGTTCACCGACCTGTGACGCCTTCAGAGGAAACATGTCGGCTTTTTTCTCACTGAATTCGCGAGCTATCGGCAATTGTCAAAATCGGCACGCAGACAATTTGCTGTCATGTAATATTTTGGCATGTACGTTCGATGCCCGTTTGTGTCCGAGACACAGTTGGGTATGTTTGCCACCGAGACGGGTGACGGATCGCTCCTGATCACGTAGGAAGTGGCGATTTACAACAACTGGTGTGGCCTAACCATTATTTTTAACGGAAATGTTCTAGAAATGTATTGGCATCTGCGTCCAATGGAGGCATCTTGGCCTGTGTCTTCGTTTGGCTGTGGCAAGACCACATGCAACAGCCATCCCTCAGTAAGGGATGGGTGGTCGTGGTAATGTGAATAGAATCAGGCATTGTGTTCCAAACGTGCAGATGAATGACTTATCGCCAGTCTATGGCTGTGATAGGAACTGCTGTGTAGAGCCTCGGCGTATATGTCATAATCATTCAGGGGTACGGGATTCTAGATGTATTGGTCGTCTTGGTTTCGCTTTTCGTTCATATGCTGCATAATCAGCTTTCGCTAGTGCTCCCTCAAAAGTGAAAATAATAAAGTATGTGCTTTATTATGAGCATTTGCGCATCACAGTAAATGTCGTGAAGCATAATTCGTGGCTCGTTTTCCCATGTTGGCGCTGGTCGTTCTTCGACAGATTCACGGACTCCACCTCATGAAAAATACTGGAGCGGCAATCCGCCCTTGTCGACATCAAAACATTGCAAACAACAACAAACGCGTGCGACAGGATACACATACATTGGCCTGAGTTAATCCGAGACCGGCTCCACTATTGTCCGACGGGACTGTCCTCCCGACCACCGGCCGCCGAGCCGTTCCGGTGCGTCGTTGGTCGGCAGCGGCGCGAGTCCGTCGGGCGGTGGCTGCCGCGTGTCACCATCTCAGCGTCCGTGAGAGGCGGCCACAGCCGCGCCTGCCGATCGGCCGTGACTGTGGCCAGCCCCGGCCGAGTGACGTCAGACGTCAGACGTCAGACGCGGCGGACGGCGGCCAGCTCAGCTCACCGGCGCCACTGCTGCCCGGTCAGGTCGTACAGCGCCATGGCCACGTGGTAGTAGGGTTGGTGCGCCAGGCCGAGCCTCTCGTCCAGCTGCTGCACGGTGAGCGGCCGCCGGCGCAGCTCGCTGGTCGTCGGCACCGTCACCCGGTGCGGCCGCTCGTCGGCGGCGTCGGCCGGGCCGCGCACCTCGCGCAGCAGGTCGTCGACTATGTTCTCCAGGTCGTTGTCGTACTCGACGAGGAGCTCGCCGGCGTCCTCTGAGCGCGGGTCGTCGATGAGCGCGCCGGTCACCACGACGGTGCCGTCGGCGCGCCGTTCCACCTTCTGGGGGGACTTGAGCAGCGGACCAGACGGTGCGGACGCGACGCGATGCGCCGGCGGCGGCGGCAGGCCGGCCGGCTGGGCCAGGAGGGTGTGAGACGCCGCCCGTGGCCGGCTGGCCGGCTCGAACAGCAGCGTGTTGGATGCTGGGGGCGGAAGGCTGGGCGGCTGGAACAGCAGGGTGTTGCGCGCCGGGGGCGGCAGGCTGGGCGGCTGGAACAGCAGGGTGTTGCGCGCCGGCGCCGGCTGGAAGTAGCCCACCCGGCCGGTCGCCGCCGGCGGCAGCTTCTTGGGGGTCCATCGCAAGCCGCCGTCGCCGGCTGTGCTGTCGATCGACTGAAGCGACGAGTCGGTGGCCGTGCGGAGGTGCGCCGTGCCGGGCTCCACCTGCCACTGCTGATCGTCGTCGTCGTCGTCGTTGGTGGGTTGGTCCGGATCGTCGGCGTCGATGCGGTCGGAGGAGTCGGCCGCCGGCTGGACGGCAGTGTCGGGCTGCGGCAGCGGCCGGAACGTGTCGGCGCCGTCCTCCGGCGGGCTGGGCGTGAACCGCCTGACCTGCGGCGGCCCGACCTCCGGCGGTCGGAGCTGCGGCGCCGGCCGGAGCGCCGACGACTGCTGGACGGCCGCGCTCTGGTGGGACCCGGACTGGTGGCGACGCGCTCCTGAGTGGTGGCCGGCTGACGACTCCTGCTGAAACCCGGTCTCCTGGCGGGATGCGGAGTTATGCTGGAGTTGTTCGGATTGTTGGAACTCTGACGGCTGCTGGGGTTCTTGTGCATGCTGGACCTCCGCTGCATGGCGGAATCCCGGAGTCCGTGGGAGCTTGGTTGTCTGTCGGAATTCTGGAGCCTGTTGGGCCTCGTTACTCTGCTGGAACTCGGTCGTGTGCTGCTGGGGTTGGGGGTGTGGCTCTCGACCAGGTTCGAAGTCATTGTGCGTCGGCCTCTGTAAGAGGGGCGCCCGGGGCCGCGGCTGCCGCTCCTGGCCGCCGAACAGTCGCGTCAGCATGTTGTTGACGAAGCCGCGGCTCGCCGGCGGCGGCTGCCGGCGTGGTGCCGGCGAACGGCGCGTCTGCTGCGACTCGTGCGGCGGCGGCGGCGCGCCGGCGATCAGCACGCCCGGCTCGGACACGTACTCGACGCGGTAGTGCTGCGTCGGCGGCGCGTGGCTGAGGCCGAGCCGGGTCTGGGCGTCGCTCGGGTCGCCGTCGTCGCCGGCGGCCGTGTCGAGGTGCGCGCCCGACGCCGGCACCGTGAACACTCGCAGCCAGCCCGGCTCGACCTCGCCGCGCCGCCTGGAGGCTGTCGGCGGGCGAGGCGCCGCCGGCGCAGCTGACCGCGCTGCAGCGGTGGCTGCCGTGGCCGCCGACACGGCAGTGGTGGTCGGCACGCGCGGCACGACCAGGCCAGCGGCCGTGGCGCCCGCTGCCCCCGCTGCCGCCACCACCGGAGGCGCAGACAGAGAGACGGCAGTGGTGGTCGGCACGCGAGGCGCGACTAGACCGGCGGCCGGCCGGGCGACTGTCTGGGGCAGGTCCGAGTCGGCGGTGGCTGCCCCCGGCACGTACGGACTGTCCGTGAGCAGGATGAGAGGCGGCACGGCGCCGCCCGTCGACGGATCACTGGTCGCTCCCGGCTGGTACTGGTCCGTGAGCTGGTTGGCTCTGACCGCCCCTGGCTGGTATTGGTTGTTCGTGAGTTGGTTGGCTCTGACCGCCCCCGGCTGGTACTGGTCCGTGAGCTGGTTGGCTCTGACCGCCCCTGGCTGGTATTCGTTCGTGAGCTGGTTGGCTCTGACCGCCCCTGGCTGGTATTGGTTGTTCGTGAGTTGGTTGGCTCTGACCGCCCCCGGCTGGTACTGGTCCGTGAGCTGGTTGGCTCTGACCGCCCCTGGCTGGTATTCGTTCGTGAGCTGGTTGGCTCTGATCGCCCCCGGCTGGTACTGGTTGTCCCCGAGCTGGTTGACTCTGACCGCCCCTGGCTGGTATTGGTTGTTCGTGAGTTGGTTGGCTCTGACCGCCCCCGGCTGGTACTGGTTCGTGAACTGGTTGGCTCTGACCGCCCCTGGCTGGTACTGGTTGTTCGTGAACTGGTTGGCTCTGACCGCCCCTGGCTGGTACTGGTTGTTCGTGAACTGGTTGGCTCTGACCGCCCCTGGCTGGTATTGGTTGTTCGTGAGTTGGTTGGCTCTGACCGCCCCCGGCTGGTACTGGTTCGTGAACTGGTTGGTTCTGACCGCCCCTGGCTGGTACTGGTTCGTGAGCTGGTTGGCTCTGACCGCCCCTGGCTGGTACTGGTTCGTGAGCTGGTTGGCTCTGACCGCCTCTGGCTGGTACTGGTTCGTGAACTGGTTGGTTCTGACCGCCCCAGGCTGGTACTGGTTCGTGAGCTGGTTGGCTCTGACCGCCCCCGGCTTGTACTGGTTAGTGAGCTGGTTGGCTCTGACCGCCCCTGGCTGGTACTGGTTCGTGAGCTGGTTGGCTCTGACCGCCCCAGGCTGGTACTGGTTCGTGAGCTGGTTGGCTCTGACCGCCCCCGGCTTGTACTGGTTAGTGAGCTGGTTGGCTCTGACCGCCCCTGGCTGGTATTGGTTGTCCGTGAGCTGGTTAGTGGCTCTGACCGCCCCCGGCTGGTACGGGCTGTCCGTCAGCAGTGTGAGCGGCGGCACGACGCTGGCCGACGACGCCTGGTACTCGGCGGACGTGGGCGTGTCGAAGCGCGAGACGACGACGCCGGCGCTCGTCCGGTCGGCCGACGCTGTCCTGGAGGCCGCCTGCACGGCCGCGTGCGTGCGGTTGCCGGCCGCGCTGCTGCGCGCTACGGCGCTCATGATGTCCGGCCAGTAGCTGGAGCCGGAGCTGACGCCCGGCACGAAGCGCCAGGCGGGCGTGACCGGCGGCCGCGGCACGCGCCACAGCGTCGGCGGCGTGCCCACGCCCACCCACTGCAGGACGCGGCTCTCCAGCAGCGGACGCACCTCGACCGCCGGTCGCTCGGTGCCGTACGGCGGCCGCTCCAGCACGTACGGCGACCGCTCCAGGCCGTACGTCGGTGAGGCCGGCGTCGAAGTGAACACGGTCGCCTCGCCGCTCGCCGTCGACAGCAGGCACACCTGAAACATGGACGGGCTGTCAGCGGCGGCTGGCCAGACCATGGCGGTGTTGTGTGGACTGAGCCAGCAGGTCCGGCTGTCAACGGCGGCTGGTCAGGTCCTGGCGGTGTTGTGTGGACTGAGCCGGCAGGTCCGGCTGTCAGCGGCGGCTGGTCAGGCCCTGGCGGTGTTGTGTGGACTGAGCCAGCAGGTCCGGCTGTCAGTGGCGGCTGGTCAGGCCCTGGCGGTGTTGTGTGGACTGAGCCAGCAGGTCTGGCTGTCAGTGGCGGCTGGCCAGGCCCTGGCAGTGTTGTGTGGACTGAGCCAGCAGGTCCGGCTGTCAGCAGCGGCTGGCCAGGCCCTGGCGGTGTTGTGTGGACTGAGTCGGCAGGTCCGGCTGTCAGCAGCGGCTGGCCAGGCCCTGGCAGTGTTGTGTGGACTGAGTCGGCAGGTCCGGCTGTCAGCAGCGGCTGGCCAGGCCCTGGCGGTGTTGTGTGGACTGAGTCGGCAGGTCCGGCTGTCAGTGGCGGCTGGCCAGGCCCTGGCAGTGTTGTGTGGACTGAGCCAGCATGTCCGGCTGTCAGCGGCGGCTGGTCAGGCCCTGGCGGTGTTGTGTGGACAAAAATGTTTATTGGTTGGTCGAAGAGCGACGTTGGAGCAGGACCGCCGTTAGATATTTTACTTTAGCTGGACATGCCTCGGTGTATGTGTTGGGGCTGGCTGTGACAATCAAAGGTTTTTCCTATGCCAGGATTTCGCAGTGTGTTTTATATGTGATTCTATCCGATTATTTTAGCAGTCTCTTGGCGCTGACTGATTTCCCCATCGGACCCGCAACTGCTCGATATCCTAACACGTCTTGCTGCTCCAGAGCGAGATGGGAAAAACTGTGCGCTGATGCGGGATTCCTGATTTCCCCATCGGACCCGCAACTGCTCGATATCCTAACATGTCTTGCTGCTTCAGAGCGAGATGGGAAAAACCGTGCGCTGATGCGGGATTCCAAGCCATATCTTAGTGTCCGGAAATGAATATGCCAATTCCGCAACGAAATAAGCAGCCCAGAACCGCCGAACACGCGTTTTGCGACTTCCAGCCAGAGGCCGTATCTTGAAGATTTCATCGTATATGCATACCAAGTGACAAAGCAGCTGGGATGCAGAGACCAATAATAAGTCGCACAAAATGAAACCACACCGAGAAGAATAGTCATGGTGTTATGGCAGAGCCAGGGGAGACGATGCGACCTTCTATAAACTGCATCGGCCCCACCTATACTACCCACCACTATCTTCTCTCCGGGGTAGAGACCTCGCCGACGACACTGTTTAGGAATCTTTACTGTGTAGTATGTTCCGCTTGCAAACATTTCGCAAGTGAGCGTGGGCTGTTTTATGTTAAAATGTTACACGAAGTTTGACATACCGGAGCGCGCTAGCGGATAACAAAAAAAAGTTGACTACAGAAACGTAATCCGATACCTGAAAAGGTGATCTGAAATGAGGTTATTTGCTCAGCGCCGTAACACTCATGAGCCGCTGACGCTATAACACGAACGCTACCGGCGCTGAGTAAGCACTTATTGGTCGAAGCGCCCATGAATCGAAACAACTAACCAACCGAATGTGGCCGTCTGCGCTGAGGGTGAAACGCGTTCCAGAGCCATCTGTGGCCGGTGCCGTCAGCTGGGCCGATGGCCACCGTGTCGCTCGGGGGTGACGGGAAAGTGGCAGCTGTGAAACACCCATCGGACGTCTGCACTTGGCTGTCGTTGCCGGCGAACGGTGTCGGTCCGACACTGTGGTCCAGTGTCGGGTCGCCACCAGACCACGGTGTCGGACCGGGCCACGGTGTCGGAGATGGGCGGTGACCACTGCATCGGTGCATGGTTGTCAGATGTCGTCAGCGTACCGCCTGATGAGTGTGCGAGCGGCGGGCGGCGACTGTTGCCGTGCTTCGCCCTCCGCCTCCTGCCTATTATTATTAAGCGGCAGCTGTGTATCTGATGCCTTGTTGTCGTGCCCGACCGGCGGCACGCTGTCGTCGCGGCTCTCGGCGTCGGCCCGCGCCACATCGACGCCGTCCTGTCGCGGACGATTTGTCGCGGCCGTTCGGCACTAGTTCTCTCAGCGCCGTGACCGTCTCCACTGTCACGGTCACGGTCACGGTGGCAGCCCTCGCCGGCACCCGCCCGGCACGGTCAACTTAAAAGCCAATAAATGCACGTTTAAAAAGCGATCGGTAGATTTCGATACAAATAGTACATGTTCACTATCAGCATACGATCAGACCTCGAATGGTCTGTGTCTCGCCGTTTGGCATTCCGATCTCTTCCAACGAACGGTGGTGGGGGCTGGGACGGGACTTGTGTGGCTGCCAGTTCCCGTGGAAGACACATTATGGGGGGCGGATACTGGCCGATCGGCGCCTGCGTGTCACAGACTACAGTTTCAGATCAATTCCGGTCACATTACGCAAGTGCGAGAGCGCGCGCAAACGCACACGCACACGCACACACGCACACGCACACGCACACGCACACGCACGCACGCACGCACGCACGCACGCACGCACGCACGCACGCACGCACGCACGCACGCACGCACGCACGCACGCACGCACGCACGCACACACACACACACACACACACACACACACACACACACACACACACACACACACACACACACACACACACACACACACACACACACACACACACACACACACACACACACACACACACACCACAGCACACACACACACACACACACACACACACACACACACACACACACACACACACACACACACACACACACACACACACACACACACACACACACAGGCATTCACTGAGAATAAGTTAGCAGGCGTTGTGTTTTCGCCTGATCATTACCCGGATGAGTGTGGTTTCGTTCAGGGATATTTTACGGCAGAGAAGCCACGTCAGATGGCTGGTAATATTAAGCGGAACCAAAGCCACTGAAAGGCAACTGTCGAACCCAAACTCCTCCACGGGTGACGGGGGAGGGGGTGTGCACTGATTATGGACTTCGTCCGAAGTTCACAACCAGAAAAATTGTACAGGATGCTCGAGGTTATTCAGACCGCACCTGAGCTCCGCCCGTTTCGGGCCTAGAAACCTAGCTATGCGGAGTAATTTGTTATCGCGAAATGATCTCGTTCCATTTTTATGGCTGTGTGTGTTGTCAACTTGAGGGGTGTGGACTGGAAACTCCATTCGTGAGCGGCCGTGTCTTCGTCTGATTATTGTCAATAATCGTAACGGAATGAGTGGGAGACCCCGGTTGTCTTTGTGCCGTGTCATTCATACGTACTGCCGTCTCTTCCACACCCACCGAACCGATCGGGAAAGCAGACAGCTTGTCTCTGAGCAAGCGGGTGAGCGCAATTTAGCGGTCGTCTCGGTGTCATTCGAGACTTCTCCGAGGTGGTGTGATTGATGAAGTCGCCCGAAGAAAGTTGCACGCAGCGCAATTTCTACTTCGCGCGACGTGCAGCTTCACGCTGCGGGTACGGATCGGGCCGTTTGCTGTTTAATTGTGCGGCGCCGAGACATACGTGGGAGACGGTGGGGGCGCCGCCGCCCCGGGGTCTCACGTGGCCGGAGCGGTGCCACCTCGTTATCGTGTCGTCGGCTGGATGAAAGCCGGACATCGGCGGGCGTGCTACTGGCCGCCGGGTGACGCTCGGTGGGACTGTCCTGGCAGTCGGCAGAGCAGGGTATGTCCTGGCAGTCAACGGAGCAGGGCATATCCTGGTGAAGAGCAGGACACGGCATGTCCTGGTAAATAATAGGACAGGGTATGTCCTGGTAAATAATAGGGCAGGGTATGTCCTGGTAAATAATAGGACAGGGTATGTCCTGGTAAATAACAGGGCAGGGTGTGTCCTGGTAAACAGGGCAAAGGCGTCGTCAGGCCAAAGTAAACAGACAACACGACAAGGTGTATCCCGGCGGTCAATGGGGTACGGTGTGTTCTGGTAAATATTGCACGGTGTGTTCTGGCAGTCAACAGTGCGAGTGTGTCCCGACCAGTGATACATTTTTCGTGAAATAGAGTGGAATATACCACTTTCACCCAATCGACATCCTTTGTCAAAAGCTATCGACATCCTGCTCCTTAATGCATGCATATGAAGTCTTTGTGTCTCCTTTCTAACAGTATCTCGATTATAAGTAGCATGTGCACGCTCCCGATAAAGAATGGTGATACAAACATTTTGCAATGCAATCTCAGGTAAGTAAATTACCTATAATATAATATGGTCCACAATACCAGCTTATAGCATAGTTGTTATTTTCCCTATCCCAAGTATATCGCTCCTTAAATTATGAATTTCAAAACAAATGATAAAGATACAGTCCTGTCTACACCATTGCCTCAAATTTGAGTTTGAAAGACATCAAAAACATTTGAATGACACCAAGTCCCTGGCAAACTTCGACATCCTACTGTGTTCCTTTTGACATCTCACACCTAATGAAAACCATTATTTTAACCCTGGTCCTGACTAACCATTGGCTCGTGCCCGCGCCCGCGCCGGAGCCCGTGCCCGCACCCGCGCCAGAGCCCGTGCGCGTGCCCGCACCCGCGCCAGAGCCCGTGCGCGTGCCCGCACCCGCGCCAGAGCCCTTGCCCTCGCCCTCGCCCTCGCCCTCGCCCTTGTCTTCGCCCTGGCCCTCATCCTTGTCCTCGCCCTGGACCTCGTTCGGTGGTATCGGAACGACACAACCGAGACGTACCAGAATCGCAAACTTCACTATTTCACCCAGGCAGTTCCCACACAGGGTTGCTGTATGGCAGCTACACCATATGACGTATCATATGAGGCAGTTGAATGCGTCGTAAAAGAGCTGGACGTTCTTCTCCCTGCACGTGGCTGCCACATGGGAGCCGCAGAGCCGCCGCCAGACAGTGGGGATGCGGTATGGCGACTGGTCACTGTGTGACTGGCGCCATCTGGCCGCCGTCCACAGCCCACAGCCAGCAGCCCGCAGCCCGCAGCCCAAACGCTGCCGGCGCCGGCTCGCAGCAGGACTGCAGCTGGTGATTGGCCAGCTTGGTGTAGCCGTGCCAGCCTGGTGCAGCCGTGCCGGCCTGGTGCAGCCGTGCCAGCCTGGTGTACGGGGCTCCCACCATATGGCGCTCATGCCTGTTTTTCCGAGGCATTTTGTGTGGGAGAATATGTAGTGAATGTCACGCGGGAAAAGCGAAGCAAAAATTGTTGGCATCAGAACACCATGGTGAGATGGTAGTGTTCTGACCCGGTCAGAGCACTATGATCAGATGGTGTGACGTCAGAACTCATCTGATTCGCGTGGCGTTACGGTGCATTAAGCTGCAGTCTGCGATTGTTTTTAATTTGGTGACTTGCGTGCAAGAGACGTTTTTGCACTTTCATGAAGCACCATATATACACGCACACACACATACATGATATATGGCCAATCGAGAGATAACGTCTGCATTGTTTGCGGAACTAACCGGGCCAAATATGATATATAGCGGTTAATATTGTAAACTTCTGAAATGTTTGCTGGTGGTGGGTCGAACGCTGGCATACGATACGCTCATACAATGCAAAAGAGAGTTAGCGGATATTGTTATTATAGTTTGGTGATGGGATGTTGCTACTCAGTACCTCGCAATTCAGAGACGCTATTTGCATAGCCATATTAAAAATCCGAACACAAATATTGTTCCTGTAGTTAACTAGAATGTCAGAAAAGGCTGGTGTCGCATTATGCACACCGTTTAATGAGAGCAGAGTTACCACTTTGCCATGGAAGCCAATGAATGCATTAATGGCATTGCGCATCACGGTAAAACATCGACTTGTTCAGATCACCGTACAACACTTAAATGTATAGCAAACCGAGCGACTGCGACAAAATTCAGCTGTTCAGCTTGTTTTGAACATCATTAGTGTCATATTCTGAATTCAATTTGTCTGTAGCACACAGTACAAGACTTTTCATTTTCATTTCTTGAAAAGGTGCCACATATTTCTATTAAAAGAATGTGTGTGGCCAGTGGCGGGTAGGGGCCGGCATATGATAACAGACATAGACCTCGAGTTAAGCGAGAAGAATTAATTGCTGTAGAGCCTACTCTGAACGGTAGGAGTGCGGGAAAAGCCTGACGTGTGAGGAAAAGCTGCTGATTTGTTTCATTTACAGCCCACCCCTCCCTCCAGTTCACATGTTGAAGTGAATATGTAGGTATGAATTGCTGCCATCTTGGCCGTTCTGATTTATCCGACACTAAATTCGCCATTACAGACATTTTTAAACCATGTATATGGTCCTCTGCTGTTCGGATGATTTCACAATAAAACAGCAAATTTTCATGTATTATTGGAAATTTTTAGGAAGCGATATTGTGAGTTCTAGTCATCGCACACTGTACGTGGACGTCGCACACGTAGGAATCACATCATCTTTTGATATCTTGTGATGCATACTAAGTAGATGGGGGATCCAGGATAATTGGCCGCTGCAAAACATTGTTTTGTCCTGTATTTGAAGTCGCCTTGTCCTACACCGGGTAACAACTCCCTATGGTGTTCGAAGTGTCAGTCCTTGAGCGGGGGCTCTATATGACCTATGCAGTCGATGCGCTCCAAAGCCACAATCACTAGCTAATCCTTGGGCAAACCAACAAGCCAGGTATATTTATATCTAAGTTCGGGTACTGGATAAAATAATACCACAATAACCACGTAATGAACGGCTTGATGATGCGTTTCATTTGCCGCGATGTCACACTGGAATATATCTATAATTAATGTCAAGGGCAGATCTTTTAATAACCGTGCCAGTTGTTTATGTTATTGGTCTACCAAAAGTGCATGCCATGCTGGCTGTAAGAAAACTCCCAGCGGTCGTGACCTTCCGCAATTGCTTGGTAATCCACTGTTCGGTAGTTTCCCACGATAAGGATACGGTTTTATCCCTTGGTTGCAGCATGCTTGTGTCTATTATCATACGCTTAGGCGTAGTATATATCGGTTGTAAATGACTGCATTCAGATTGCACTCTTGCATCTCTCTTGGCGACCTCCCTGCTCTAGTACAGTGATAACAGCACCTCTTCTGATAGGGAGGAGGTGCTGTGATTGACGACGCTGATGAAGCTGACGCACCAGTAGGCTCGAGTGGCACCTGGCTGAGGGCCGGGCGCGCCCCGTACCACGCGTGCATCGATCAACAACGATGCGTGCAAACCTTGCCTTCACAAGCGTAACAATTGACCCACCATCAGTACTGGTATCTCCATGTTGGCTGACCGGCGCTGGTAGTCTGGGCGGCCGGTCGGGGACGGAGCGTCGATATCGGCCCGGTGTGGTGGCGTCCACTACGGCTGTGGCCGGCTGTCGGTGTGTCGTACTGACGCCGAGCCCGCCGCCAGTCACAGTCGCGTCGGCAGCGGCACGTGCGCACTCGGCCACAGTCGGCGCACAAGTCGCCGCCGCCGTCGGCCGACCGGCGTCAGCACCGTCGCGTCGCGTCTGCGGCCCTGCTGCCGCCGGGCACGCGTCCCGAACAACTGGGGAGGGTCTGCAGCCCTGCTGCCGCCGGGCACGCGTCCCGAGCAACTGGGGAGGGTCGGCGGCCCCGCTGCCGCCGGGCACGCGTCCCGAGCAACTGGGGAGGGTCTGCGGCCCTGCTGCCGCCGGGCACGCGTCCCGAGCAACTGGGGAGGGTCTGCGGCCCTGCTGCCGCCGGACACGCGTCCCGAGCAACTGGGGAGGCGCCGCCGGTCGGCTGTCAGGCTGCCGACACAGTGGAGACGACGCTCTGGTCGGGCTGCGTCTGCCGCCGACTGGACGGTGTTCTGGATGGTGTTCTGGACGGTGTTCTGGATGGTGTTCTGGACGGTGTTCCGGACGGTGTTCGGGACGGTGTTCTGGACGTCGGCTCGTCTTCACTGTTAGCCACAGTGGAGACGACGCTCTGGTCGGGCTTCGTCTGCCGCCGGCTGGAGGGTGATCTGGACGTCGGCTCGCATCTGATGTACCGAACCACTATTTTATTGCATATCTGACATGCAGTTGAATGTGGTCTTGTCTCCAGTATAGTATGGGGCCGCGGTAGCTCAGTTGGTAGAGCGTCGGACTCTTGATCTCTTGATCGTACGGTTGTGTGTTCGAATCTCACAACCGACGGCATTCACAGAGTCCACCCGCGACCAATCGGTGTGAGAGGTTGGCGACGCTATATGACCTGGTGGTTGAATGCGTCGTAAAATACTCCAATGCTCTTCTTCCAGTGCTTTATCCCACGTTCTGTAGGCGCACCGAAGTAGTGTTTGTATGTGTCATATAAAAATGACCAACCGCGTGGAGATATTGTTGACGTTTAACCCAAACAACATTCACATTGAGTGATGGGTGTTAGGTGATCGATTTTGGTTGAACCACAAGACCCAACTACCCACCTAAGTGTCTATCTGGCGTACCTGGACCGGCGTACACGTCGGCTGCATTGCGGCAGTTGTTGCTGCGGCCGATACACGCACGATCGATCGCCGGCGGGTGTAGCCGGGCGGGTCATTCATCCGACCGCCAAATCAACGAAGTCCGGCTGTGCTTTTCTCGTCGCAATGTTTCCACAATTGTGCACAGTAATACGTGAACTGCAGAGCTCAGCCTCGTCAGGTAACATTGCAGGGGAGTCCCTGCACTGGATAATTGAAAGCTACCACTGTTGTACATGAAGCATGTGTATCAGGGTGATTAGTTTCAATTGGGGTACCATCACTGACGGATCTAGCGCACCGGTTTGGGGGGGGGGGGGCAGCTTTCGGATTTGGGAAATTAACGAAGTCCGGCTGTACTTTTCTCGTCGCAATGTTTCTCTCGGCGCAATGTATGGAATCGTTTAGGTACACAATGACAAACAGTAGTTTTCAGCATGTGTGGGGAGTAACATGCAAAGTGACATCAATTGCATGACAGTCATGTGCATTTATGACAACATTCCAGTTGACCAAGTTTGGTTCCATTAACCTGTCGTTAACTTGACCTGACTTGACCTCGGTGACCTACCATGACTCTGTAACTACATAGCATAACCATATACATCAAAGAAGTCGCTACTGTTGCCAAGAACACTTCCCTTTTGCCAATATACAGGAAGCACATCAGCGCCGATTTTCTTAGTCTGACGGTCATTTTTTACTGTAACGGCCCCTAACTAGAAAAATGTTCGAGCGACTTTGGTTTTCTTGCTCTAAGCAACGCGCCGGTCATTTTTAAGCATGCAAGCAAACTATGGCGTATATCGGCCGGTAAAATCTGGAGTTATGTACGAAAAACTGGAGTGGTGGGCAGATTTCGCTCCCCCCGCTCCAGGGTGCGTGTTAAAGTGCAATAATACCCAAAACATAAGTCAATGACTACAAGGTCCTAGGAAGGTACTTATGTGCCTATCTAGGTATGTACTAAGTGATAGGCAAAGCTTGTCTGGTGTTGTCAGATTTGAAACTTTTCCGAATGAAATTGTGATGAAGCTTACCAAAGGTCAATACATTTTTCATCCAACAGACTTCAAAGAAAAGACTGGCCCATTTTCAAAGTATTTCCTTGTTGAGCATGGTCATCTAGATCAGCATCAGTGGTATCGCCATAGTTGTAAACTTGCAGTGTAAGGTAATTTTTGAGTTCTTGAAATGTCTTTTTCTGATGCAATGCTAATGTCAATTTCAGGCAATCACTCATTTCCTCTGCAAGTGCATACTTTTTCAGTTGGCAGGCAAAGTAACACGAAAAAAAGGACTTGGATTTGGGTAAGATAGCATTAAAAGTGATGTTCAAAGTAACACAAAAAATGTAGCCTAAGTTAACCTAGCTTAGCCTAACCTTCCATGCAAGAAAACAAATTGTTTAAAAATGGAAAATTTTCAAACAACTTTTTGCACAAAAGATTCAACTTAAAAGACTTCACCTAACCAACCTATCCTGCCCTATCTTTGAAGGATCAATTTCTTGGAAATATCCCCAAAATTGTTTATGTTAATAAATAATTTTTCCAGCTTCAAACAGAAGTCTAGCCTAACCCAGCCTAACCAAACCTGGCCTATTTGTTTGACTCATGAGGGTATATGTGTAAAACGTATCTCATAGATGCCTGCCTTAAACTGCAATAAAACCCTTAAAGCTTGATGGCCCGGTCCTACCACCCAAATCTCCCTTACGTGCGAGCCCACCAGTTATCTCTTATTCAGGATCTAAATACCTACATACCTCCTCTTGCTATTCTTTTTGAAAATAAATCAGCCAACGTAGCGTGTATCTTCATCTTAGCGACCCACATCAACATACGAAACATGCTGCTCAACTGGACACCTGCACAAAACATCCTGTTCAAATTTCACTTTCGAAATCTAGCTCACTGGGTTTGCTTGCGCGTTCTGGCTAAACTAAATGCATGCAGCTATCTGACTCAGGAATAATGAAACTGCTGATTTTGTCAACTCTTGCTGTAAGCAGAACATAAACAGGATAGAACCATCAATATGCGTCAGAATCTACTATGCTACCATGTTGGGCTTCCAAACAAGTACTAAAATACCTTTAAAATTGGTAATTCTCACCCGGAGCGCTATTTTCAAAGTTACCGTATATTCATTTAGTTTACTTCTGTTGGTTTCGGGGGGGAATACATGATGCCCCCTCCCCCTTTGAGGCGTTTCGGGGGGGCATGGCCGGAATACTCTTGGATCCGCCAGTGGGTACCATAACTCATTTCTTTTAATTAGTGCAAGTGCAGTAATTAAATATATCGGATGTACCCAGATTCGAAAACTTTCCACCGGCACGCCGACTGCACGTAATAGGAACATCACATGCTAGCACCATTCCCATCATCTTCCTCCATATGCCGACGGCGGATTACAGTAGACCCAGATGCTGTTGTGTTTAGCATGCGCGCACGCCACGCCTACGGCAGAAGCTGGGAACTGTGTTCTTTATTTGTGTCACGTGACTTGACACGAATATGAATTAGTTAATCAACTAACTACTCAATCATGACTAAGTAGTGACTGAATGCACACAGCAATCGACGATCAAACGTGCAAGAGTGTGAGAGTGTGAGAGTGAGAGAGCGATAGTGAGTCAAGAGCGTGTGCAATCTGGACCCGAGAATGCAGAGAGCGAAAGAATGAGTGGGAAAATGTTCGAAGAAAATGCCGAGGAATATAAATCACCGTGTGTGAAACGATCGGATCACCGCCAGCTTCATGCCTGTGACACCGTCAACTGCATGTACCCATGGGCGCTAAATGACCAATCCTGGTCGATGCGCCCTAAAGCTCAAATAGCGAACCAACAGCACCCACCCACTTCCCTGAAAGTACGCGCGTTGTTCGCGGGACGGTCGGCGTGACTGTGATATTCCGGTGCTGGTTCGCCGGCTGTGTTTGACGCGTGGGAAAGGAGCCATCTGTCGGTAATGTATCGGCCGGTTGTAGTGCAGCCATCGTTCCTTCAGCGATGCGTCAAACCGTAGGCATAGGCGACGTGTTCCTTTTCTGTTTTGATTTCATGGGCGGGAAAGCGGTATCACCACTTAGTCAACGCCTAAGTGGTTTCTGACATGGACGCGATAATATGCCGATGGTGTTTGTCCGTCAGCAGTATTTGGAACTTTTCACATCGTAACGTTCAACAGACAAGTAATTAACCTGAATGTGGTCGTCTCGATGAACACACACTTCATACGTACAACCAATGGTGGCACCATTGCTTTATATCTGTAAGAGATTATAATTCTGGATCGTCCTATTTCATACAAATATATTAGCCGAATGTCAATTTTCCGAAATTATATGCGTGACATGACCCCACGTAACCCTCACCCCTCCTCCATTACCGTTGAGCTGATGATTACAGCTAGTTGAAGTCTTCAAATTGGTGCATTAGGCGGCAACACGGAGAGCGGAAGTACAGTCCATTCGCCCCATGTTGCGTTATGTTGCCGTTGTGAATCCACGTAAACATTATCAGCTCCTTGTTGTTTATATTCCTCACGCGTTAGCGTTGAAAGTTCCTTCATAGCCTGCTTGCTGCAACAAGTGCCGGAAAAACTGTCTTGAGGCGGCGGCGGTGCGTGTCTACACTCCCAGTCGGTGTGCCGCGTACCCTTCAGACACGGCACAGCACCCACCCGCCACTTGTTATCAGAAAGCGAGTGTTGGATTAGCTTTCTCGGCGCGTGCTGGCTGACCACCGGGGCGGCCGCGCACCGTTCGGCGCTGGTCAGAGACGCCCCGACGGCGTCGCGTGCGCTGCCGTGTGAGCTGGACTGCCAGTCGTGCCCACGGTGTTTCTTCGGTCCGGACCGCCAGACCGGGAGGAAAGCGGCGCTTTCAGCCGTGGCCCTGCCGCGGTCCGGCGCCGGAACTGGCCGGTCGTCGGCCACCACCGGGCACAGTCGAGCACCACCGGACACCACCGGGCACCGTCAGATACCGCCGGACGCCACCGGGCATCACCGCTCACTGTCACTGTCACTGTCACTGTCGCTGGTCCACCGGGCACCGTCGGACCCGAACGGCTCTGGGTGTCGCTGGAGACGCGTAGTCACCCTGAGTGTCAATGCTGTGGCTGGATGTCAATATACGGCGGGATATAGTAATGCCTACGCCGACACGACCCGGGTTGGCGCTGGTGGTGTGACTGGCCGGGGTAAGGCACACATGAGACGTGTGGTGTGACGTAGGATGTGCCAGCGTCGATGGTGTCACCTGGAGGAAGTGGGATCCGATGGCGTGATTTGTCAACTTTGGTAGTGTGGCCCAGCAAAGATGGGGTTGTTTGACATGACCTAGGTCAAGTCTGGTGGAGGGCTCAAGGACACCGTGATAGATGAAGGGGAAGGGAGCGCGTTATTGAAGGCTTCTGCAGGGCTTCAATGGCCTCTGCATTTTGAAGGGCCAGTTAAACCCCAGTATCCGAGTACGTGGGTCAACGAGTGTGGTATGACTCAAATCCACGTACCGATTACATGCACATTGTGAAGCCCCTGATGTGTACTCCCTGCGCCACAAAGTGAATTTGTGAGTATCGGGTGGTAACTTCCGTGTCACATCAGACTAGGTATTGAGACATTACTGTTAATGTATGGAAAGAACATTTCACCGCATCCGAACGCTAGCTCAGAACAATTACGTAATAATCAAGTGTTATCTACCTTTTGGTGACCCAATGTACTCGGTGTTATATTCGCCATCCCTTACCACTGAAAGCTGGAAATGTTCACGTGTAATACGTACACTGCCCCTCCCCAATTTATTTCATAGCATGGCACTGAACAGTAGTCATATCATCACCAGAGGGGGCCGCGGTAGCTCAGTTGGTAGAGCGTCGGACTCTTGATCGTAAGATTGTGGGTTGTAATCTCACAGCTGACAGAATTTACCGAGCTCACCCGCGACCAATCGGCGTGAGAGGTTGGCGATGCTGTATGACCTACCGGTTGAATGCGTCGTTAAAAAACACATGGTTCATTCATTCATTCATTCATATTATCATCAGAGTAATATGTCAGCTGAATATGTGTCGCCACGGATAAATATAAAAGAAGCGTGTGATTGCGAACACACGGCACGCCAAGCATGTCGGGGTATTTGACAACTGAGCGACACTCGCATTGCACGTGAGCTAGTTGTTTTATTGCCACCTGCTCAGGCCTGGCTAACTGGCTCAGACAACGGTCCAATTTCTTCCGCCTCAGGTCTGGTCGTGAGGAGCTGAAACACTCAGGGCATAAGTTGTCTGCACCGGCGCTCCCCGGCACCAGGCTAATCACCACTTTTGCGTCACGCATGTCTGTCAGCGCACAACCCGTGGACACTAATTGGGTGCATTTACATGCACACTCGATGCATTTGAACGAGCCCTCCTTGGCGGAGGATTTCTTCCATTAGTTCTCGGCGAGCGCTCTTGAGGAAATGTGAGCGTGATCGATCGGAGCGGCTAGGTGGGAATGTTCAGCCGAGTGGCTTCGCTTGCTTGCAGACGGTTTCTTTGTTGAGATGTGTGCCGTTGGAAAGGCTGGCGGCGGGGTGGCTGATACATGGATCGGTGTGAGGCGGTTTGGTGCCCGAACGAGCTTTAAATATCCGTACAGCTTCTCAAGCATCGCATCAAGCACTCTACCAGTGGTCCTTCCTGATCAGTTTACTCCTTCCAGCTGTCGATATGTAATAAGACTCGGCATGAACCGTGTGATCTTTGACTAATGCTAAATCATTCATTGATCGTCATATTACCATCGCTACAGGAGTCTCCGCATAAATGGTATTGCACTCGTTACGCGATACTATTTATTTTGTTTATATAGGATTTGACATTTCGCCTGATAGTCTGGTCGCTGTTGGAACACATTACGGCTTGGAACCGTACCTTTACACTGACCGGAGTTAATGACTAAGAGTGAACAGTTAATTATTTAGTAAACATTAATTAAGACTAATACTAGAAGGGTTGATCAATGAAAGTTAGATTCTGTCTTTTGTTATTGTTTTCTGTACATTTGCGGTATTGCATTCTAACTTTGAATTTTGTGTGGATTTTTCCCGCCCCCTCCCAGGGGCGGAGTGGGCGAACCAGTGACAGTGGAGGGTCTTGATGCAACCCCTCCTTCCATAGGGTTTTTCGTGGACAGCTTCTGAATCGCTATACGGTACCCAGTGATATTTGCGGTACCCTTTGTGTCGTCTTTTCCCGATGTTTTGGTAAAACAGGACGAGTCCTTTCAGGTCACGTCATAAAAGTCATATGACGTCATAAAAGGGAACACCGACTATTTTTCAACGAAATCGCTGATTATCACATCTTGGGAAAACATTGTAACCTAAAGTGTCATATTTTTGGCAGCTTAGGCCAATGGATGACTCAATTGATATTCTGGCATTCTAATGTCATTCAATGCCATTGACCTATGCTGACCTCAGATGACCATTTATGCTCGACATTATATCTGGGGTTGTTTTATATCCTAAGTCCGGTTTTACATTCCATTTTTACCTTCAGTTACTGGGAGCAGTGGTTCTAGCCGACATTCTATCAAGTTTCCAAAGCCTTGTCCAGGCATGACCTGTGACCTATGCTTTAAATGGAGCTTTAGGCATGTTATTACATCTGCAAAGCATCGACGAACAACCTGATAATAAGTGCGTATATGTTTCAGTTTAGGAAGTGTTTGCGATCAGCTTGTGAATCGTCTGGATTCTTGCGAGAAAAAAAATGTAATGTTGCAGACTTGACCTGGAGTGTTACCTTCTATCCTCGGGTGCAAGTATCGGATGCCAATCGCTAGATCTCGTTCTACCCCACACGCCCGATCTTGTTTCGCCTCTCTAGCACGTTTCGTTTGGAAACACTAGGAGGTCGTACCTCGTTCCCTTCACTAGCGAAGGTGGCAAAATGCCACGCACGGGCATATGTCATTTATCGGACCCAGCGAACCGCCCTCCTGGAATTTGAAAGCAACCGTATCTGATCATGTTCAATTTTGTTTTTCCCAGGCATATTCCGGGACCTTTGCTTGGATCCCTGGGGGTTTGACCGCATGTGTGTCTGTGAGAACATATTGTAAAGGTGAACCAATGGCCTCGCTTGTCATCGAAACATAATCTTTCGAAACTCATGAGTTGTGTTGATCTGATGAGCATGATGATTGATGGTCTCGTGAACACAGGACTCACACAGCTTATGATCTTATGTTTATTTTTTTAGTTGTGTATCGTTTGTGGATGTTAATATATCATTCGGTGTATGCGACGGCCGAAGCGACTCAGAGTGCCTCTTGTCCTCATGTGTCCTCAGGTGTCGCACCACCCGCCCATACTGGCCCAGTTATGAGGGCTCAGATCACCGCTTGTCCTCAGGTTTCGCACCACCCGCCCATGCTGGCCCAGTTCTGCGAAGGCTCCGGCTGGGAATGCTACCAGGAGTTCACCATGTCGTCCAAGTTCCGCGGAAAATACCTGCAAGTCATCCCGCTGGGCATCGTGCACCTGCACTTCGCAAACACTGGTGCGTGCGTGTGCCGGGCCGGACGGGCGGCGGTGTGAAGGTGGTCTCCTGCGCGGTCTGCCCTTGACCAGTCCCCAGCTATAATGGACACGGTGTTCTCGGCATATCTGCCATTGGGATGTCTCATGTTACCCCGACATGGTCCTTTGCATTATTAATGTAGCGTCATGCTGTTATAATGTACATGCCACCCTCGCGTGAGAGAGTGACGGTATAGTGACGGTGATCTATGCGCACCTCTACATCGAATCATCTACTCCACGCCGCCACCATCACCACCGACACCCAGTCGTTGTCGCCATTATGGCCACGAGCTCTCACATACCCGACGGTAGTCCAGGCCAGAGTTCATCGTCACCACCATCGCCGACGCTCAGCCATGGCCACGAGCTCTCACATACCCGATGGTAGTCCAGGCCATAGTTCATCGTCACCACCATCGCCGACGCTCAGCCATGGCCACGAGCTCTTACATACCCGACGGTAGTCCAGGCCAGAGTTCATCGTCACCACCATCGCCGACGCCCAGCCATGGCCACGAGCTCTCACATACCCGACGATAGTCCAGGCCAGAGTTCATCGTCACCACCATCGCCGACGCCCAGCCATGGCCACGAGCTCTTACATACCCGACGATAGTCCAGGCCAGAGTTCATCGTCACCACCATCGCCGACGCCCAGCCATGGCCACGAGCTCTTACATACCCGACGATAGTCCAGGCCAGAGTTCATCGTCACCACCATCGCCGACGCCCAGCCATGGCCACGAGCTCTTACATACCCGACGATAGTCCAGGCCAGAGTTCATCGTCACCACCATCGCCGACGCCCAGCCATGGCCACGAGCTCTTACATACCCGACGGTAGTCCAGGCCATAGTTCATCGTCACCACCATCGCCGACGCCCAGCCATGGCCACGAGCTCTTACATACCCGACGGTAGTCCAGGCCAGAGTTCATCGTCACCACCATCGCCGACGCCCAGCCATGGCCACGAGCTCTCACATACCCGACGATAGTCCAGGCCAGAGTTCATCGTCACCACCATCGCCGACGCCCAGTCATGGTCGTTACCACAGCCAAGCGCGTTCGGCAGTCCAAGGTCACTGCGACACACTGGAGTGAAGCTGGTTTGCACTTCCTCCATCTCCGCTGAGGCAGGTTTAGTTCGTCCGTCCTCCAACAATGCTAGCCATTCACTTCCGATTTCCTATATAATTACTACCTGGCATATGTTCGGAGCTGAATACCACGTGTTTGGCTCTCCCTCCTGCTCCAACATGTAAGGAGTACGGTCCATTCCCAGTTCCAGAGGGAGAGGTCACGTGGCGAGCGGTCGTTGGCGGCCGTCTGGCGCGCCACTCGTCACGTGACGCCCGCCGTACCTCCACCCGAGACCAAACACGAGCGTACGCCGGGCCGGTGATGTACGTGCGGTGGTGTGCTGGTGTGTTGTGTGCGTGTGGATCCGACGGATTCGCCGATATTATTCACTCAACGACGAATGTGAGATTGTCATTGGTTGTTCGCGTGTTTTGGTATCCTAACTGCTGTGCTATGCAGCCGATATTTTCACCAATCGGTACCGTGGATGGGTTTTGTTCTGCGTGACTGCGTAGTCTGTACTACTTTACGTGCGTGCTGTGTAATGACAGCGTGTGTGGTACGTATCAGACCTCTGCCTCTTCACGTGTGTGATGTGTGATGATAACGTGTGCGATATGCATCAGGCCTCTGCCACTTCACGTGTGTGCTGTGTGATAACCGTGAGGTGCGGGTCTGGCCCAGGGTTAAAAAATAGGCTGTTCCTAGATGTTTACATCCAGAATGTTGTCCTCTCCAGAATATTATCCTCTCGTTTTTCTCATTTCGAGGTTGCACGGTACTGTTGGGCAGTGAAGCGCTCTGCATTCTGTGAAGAGATGCTCGAGATTCGCTGGAAAGTGCAAACTAAGATTCTGGTGTAGGTTTGAAAAAAATACCCTTGCAATATTCAGTTTCAACTTTTTCCTCCCCATATCCAGGACTACAAAGTGGAAATCCAACTCTGCTCGGGCCCCTGCCACTTCGCGTGTCCCGTGTGATGATAACGCCTGTGGTGCGGATCAGGCCCTTGCCACGTCACGTGACCCGTGTGGTGATAACGCGTGTGGTGCGGATCAGGCCACCACTTCACCTGGCGGAAGGTGACCACCACCGTACACAACATCATCGTGGGCCGGCTGTGGGTGGACCAGCACGGCGACATGGAGATCGTCAACCACAAGACGGGCGACAAGTGCAACCTCAAGTATGTCCCGTACAGCTACTTCTCGCGGGACGTTCTGCGCAAGGTGAGACAGCAACATCAGCTTGCGTGGTCATGTGTGCTGTTGCTAAACACTGGCCGATAGCTGCAATGCCACGTGTTTTTCGTTCGTCGTTGCTTGCATGTGGAATACTCGCCGGTGAGGCGCCAGACCACCCGTGTCGATGTCGCCGCTACTAGCCGACACTAGCTCAGTAGTGTTTGGCGGTAGTGCCGACATTAGCCCAGTAGTGTTCGGCAGCAGTACCGGCATCAGATCAGTAGTGTTCAGCAGCAGTGCCGACATTGCCCAGTAGTGTGGATGTAGTGCCGACATTAGCTGAGTAGTGTTTGGCGGTAATGCCGACATTAGCCCAGGAGTGTTCAGCGGCAGTACCTGCATTAGCTCAGTAGTGTTCGGCGGTAGTGCCGGCATGAGCCCGATAGTGGTCGGCAGCAGTACCGACATTGCCCGGTAGTGTTCGATGGTAGTGCCGACGTTAGCCATCCCGCCACTACTGCCAAGCATCGTCTTGTGCACCGTGGCCATCTTTCGTGTACTACGTCCAGAGTTTGCTCAGAGTGTACTCGGCCGTCGGCTGATTGGCTTGTCACGGTCAGTGGTCGCCGCTGGTGGCCCACAGACCAGGGCCGGGGTGGGTGCGTGGTGTTCAGGAGAGTGTTGGTCCCCAGCGGTGTGCACCAACGCCGTGACCAGACTATCCGGGCCTCGTACTGGGCTGTCGCTGTGGCAAATTCTGGCAGACGATCTGTGGTGGCCTGCACAGGGAATTATTTAAACACGGCCAGTAAGGGCCAGTAAACACGGCGAGTAAGGTTGATTACTGGCCGTGTTGCGCCGTGTTGGATGCCACATGTGTGTAATGGTTCGCCCCTGTTGGCAGGTACTGCTGCGCCCAATGCTTTAAATTTTGGTGGAAAATGACACGCGACGGGGAAATGTTTGTGTACTCCAGCAGAGTTATAGCATGTAGTCGATGTTGATTCCTGCTGATTTAACGCTTGTATCATGCTGTTAGGCACTTAAAAGACTAAAGTTATGTTGTGTTGTACAATGTATGCAACGTTGCATTTGTTTCGTTCATGTGTCATGGAAGCCAAAGTTCGCTGAAGATTTTTGTTGTAATAGATGCTACGCGCTACGGGGTAATTTTGAACACGCTGTCCGGCGCATTGTTCTGCTGTGACGGGAGCTGAGTCTTGTTGCTGCACCAGGCGTAGCCAAGCACGATGTCTTGGTGTTGTGAACGCCACGTTCTACTGTTTCCTGCTATCGTCGATGCCTTGGCCTGCTCTTGTGGACGCGCTCATCCTGCTACGGTGGACACTTTGTACTGCTGTGGCAGTTGTGTCCTGCTATATGGGCGCCGTACTCTGATGAGGTAGACGACCTGTCCTGCCATGTGGGCGCTATGTCCCGCTATATGGGCGTCATGTCCTGTCGTGTGGACGTCGTACCCTGTTGTGGTAGATGACGTGCCCTGCTGTGGTGGACGACGTATCCTGTCGTAGATGACGTGAGCTGACGTCTGGCCGAAACGCCCTAAAGCCCAAATAACTGACTGACGTGCCCTGCTATGTCGAGGTCGTGCCCTGCTGTAGTGGACGCTGTGTTGCTGTGAGGTGCGTCGTGTCCTGTTGTGATGGACGCCATAGCTTGCGGTGAATGTCATGTTCTGCTGTTGTCAATGCTTTGTCGTTTTGTAGCGGACGACACAGTGACGTCGACACTACGCGACACCAGGTGACACTATGCTGTTTGGCAGCGGACCATACGGTGATGTTGACCTTACTGGTATGGTGACTTTGATGACGACACGTCATGTACCACTTCATTGGCGCGTGACGAACTCTGACGCCCCGTGCACAGGTGACGGGCTGTGTGACGGACGCCACCGGCCAGGTCAGGTGGGTGCTGATGGGCACCTGGGACCAGAAGATGGAGTGCTGCAAGGTGCTCAACTCCAGCACGTCTGTGAAGGGCAAGGCCGTCATCGAGACGGGCCCGCCGCGGCTGCTCTGGAAGGCCAACACCGTGCCGTGAGTGCAGTCTCTGGCCATGGTCGAGCCGCAGATTGGCTGCTGTCTTATTTTCACAGGGGCCCGGGTCCGGATGGCCACATGACTGGTGCTCAAGATGCAATTCCCCCTCACACACGTGATAGGGAGTATTTGGGTTTGGATGTAGACTGTCTGCTTCATCTCATTGGCTCCCTCGATGGGCAGACACTGCAGTGCGGTCAGATAGCTGCGGACATTTGGTGCTTAACGTGGAGGGAGTCTTGAACGCCCTGCGTGTGAACTCCCGGCATGGTGAATGCTTGTGATGCGCGCTCTTGTGGCCAGTGTTTAAATATTTTGTCATTAATTTACCAAGGTCGGCGGTCCAGCCTGTCCCAGCTCAGCAGCGCTGCGCCACTGTTGCAGTGAGGACGCCGAGAAGTACTACAACTTCAGCCAGCTGGCGCTGGAGATGAACGAGCCCGAGGAGAACGTGGCGCCCACCGACGTGCGTCTGCGGCCCGACCAGCGGCTGATGGAGGAGGCGCGCTGGGACGAGGCCAACGAGGAGAAACTCAGGTGGGCGGCGAGCGGCCATTCTTCGGACGGGACGACCGCGGGGTGACGGTGCAGCCGTCGGAAGGAGAGCAGAGGATGACGATGAGACATCCACAGGGTACCCACTTCATGATAGGACGATAGGACAATGGCGTACATACAAGGATCAGAATAGACGAGTAATGATACATGGGCGCAAAGTAACCCGTGATGTCGACGCGCCCCTAAACTCCAATCCACCACCATCACCACGAATAATGATACGATTAAAGGATAACGAAATAACATGATATCATGAACCAGTAGTATCAGCCACACGTAGAGGGTTGGCTGGCTATTGGATTGCTGAATGACGACCGCTATGCCATCTGTTTATATTTCTGATTGAAGTATTGATACTATCACAGTTGCCTGACCTGAAATTGATGGGAACAATTTCTCCTGATTTTGTTTTCTGACCTCTGATGCCATCAGTGTCCTGTAATTTTGGAATTTATGTCGAAGCCAGTACTTAGATATATTTGTTTTAACCTTGTGGAATAGACCCTGACTTTCAGAATTGGCTTCCTGGAAAGATGGCCGCACTGGACTGCAATATTCATTTGGAAGTTTACAGTATTTTTGCCTTTTATCGTTACAAAAATAAGTTGTTCACAATTGCAGTTGTTCACACTTTGACATCGTGTATGAAGACCTGGTCAGTCGTGCCTTTTTATGTCACCGGGTTTTGAATTGTTGGTTTACTACTCTCCACTTGGCCTAGAGCGAATTTTAAGTCCCTGAATTCCATCCAAGTTTGCTGATTATCCATGGCTCCACCTGATTTAGGTGATAGTTGGCGATACAACACCCAGTCTGTTCTGCTTGACCAGATATATTTCTACCCTAGCAAATCACTCACCAGCATTGCTGCTACTGCAGTCGGTACTATTTCTACTAGACCGTGATTGCACTGTTCAGTTTTCTCCCATGACACGATATGGGCCACGGCGTCCCGACCTGATGCGTGTTGGTGTGCGACCGGCTGGTGAACTAGCCCGGTTCGTCCTCGGGTGGTGCCGCAGTTGCCAGTCCATTCGTCCACTCGTTGCCCAGACTATTTATAGAGAACACACATCATCAGAAACCCGACAGGTATTGCTTCGGTGACAATGCCCTTGTTGGCCGTCCCGAATTTGAGGCCTAGTGAGTTGCAAATTGCGCTGACCTCAATAGATCAAGTTGATGATTTCCTATTCAATTGCTTGTTCACCATTTTCCATGTTGCAACATCACTTGCTCTTGTGTCGCTATGTGATTCACCACGTACATTCGCGTAATGTAATAGTGGTCAAGGTTGTAATTATGTGTGCGAAATTGAATCATTGTTTCATCATTACACAACTCTAGTATTGTCCCGGCGGGTCATACTATATCTCTGTGTCGCAGACTGGAAGAGAAGCAACGAGCCGTCAGGAGGCGGAGAGAAGCCGAAGCGGAGGCGGCTGCCGCCGAAGGTGGGTTCACGTGCAGCGGCGAGCGAGCTGTGTTAGTAGCTGGACGCGCTAGGCTCCTCGAGGCACACCTTAGACGCACGCAATGCACGGAGCCATTCTGCGCGCAATGCACGCAGAATGGCTCCTACTGTTATCGTATGAGTCGTATGTGGTCTCCGTCTGCAATTTTATCGATGTCATCTTTCCTTTGATGACTTGTATGTGCGTCTCGTGGCTGTGATTCTGATCCTGGGCGCATGCGTGTTGTTGTGTTGCTGTGTTGCTGTCGGATACGTTATTGAGTGTGCTGTCTTTACGTCGCTGTCACGGTACGGTAGCCGGCCGGAGGATCTCGGGGCCAGATGACGTCGCTGTCATGTATGTAGCGTCGCTTAGCACACCGGCCACCTGGCGTCGCTGTCCGGTATGTAGCGTCGCTTACACCGGCCACCTGACGTCGCTGTCAGGTAGGTAGCGTCGCTTACACCGGCCACCTGACGTCGCTGTCCGGTATGTAGCGTCCCTTACACCGGCCACCTGACATCGCTGTCAGGTATGTAGCGTCGCTTACACCGGCCACCTGACGTCGCTGTCAGGTACGTAGCGTCGCTTACACCGGCCACCTGGCGTCGCTGTCAGGTATGTAGCGTCGCTTACACCGGCCACCTGGCGTCGGTGTCAGGTACGTAGCGTCGCTTACACCGGCCACCTGACGTCCTGTCGGTATGTAGCGTCCTTACACCGGCCACCTGACATCGCTGTTATTGGTCGCTTACACCGGCCACCTGACGTCGCTGTCAGGTAGGTAGCGTCGCTTACACCGGCCACCTGGCGTCGCTGTCAGGTATGTAGCGTCGCTTACACGGCCACCTGACGTCGCTGTCAGGTATAGCGTCGCTTACACCGGCACCTGACGTCGCTGTCGGTATGTAGCGTCGCTTACACCGGCCACGTCGCTGTCAGGTATGTAGCGTCGCTTACACCGGCCACCTGACGTCGCTGTCCGGTATGTAGCGTCGCTTACACCGGCCACCTGGCGTGTAGGTATTGCGTCGCTTACACCGGCCACCTGGCGTCGCTGTCATAGTAGCGTCCTTACGGACCTGACGTGTATGTAGGTCTTACAGGCACCTGAATCGCTGTCGTATTAGCGTTTAACGCACCTGACGTGCTTTGTGTGGTATGTAGCGTCGCTTACACCGGCCACCTGACGTCGCTGTCGGTATGTAGCGTCGGCGTCGCTGTCAGGTATGTAGCGTCGCTTACACCGGCCGCCTGGCGTCGCTGTCAGGTATGTAGCGTCGTTTACACCGGCCACCTGGCGGCCGTGTCGTGACGGCCGGCGCTACTTACGCACGGCTCTGTTTTCCAGGTGTGGAGTACAAGGGTCACGAGCCGGTCTGGTTCAAGAAGGAGCTGGACCCATACACAAACCAGTACACGCATATGTTCACGCACAAGTACTGGGACTGCAAGGCGAACCAGTCGTGGTCGCGCTGCCCCGACATATTCTAGACGGGCCGGCGGTGCGCCGGCGGCAATTCCACTGGCGAAGCGCGGCGCGGCGGACGTTGATCGGCGGCGCCGCCCGCCGCTTGTGATAGGCGCCGACCGCGTGTCTCGACCGTCCGCCCGACCGGCCACGCGAGCCGGCACCGTGCGCTGGAGGATCGGGCGGCCTCGCCGCCCGACAGTGTGGAGTGTGGTCGGAGGCGGCAGACAGACTGCGGCTTGGCTGGACAGCCGGACTCGGTGGGTTTGCGAACGCCGAACCGAGTGTCTGTCTCAACGGAGAAGGGGTGTTTGCGATCGTGCGCCACGACAGCGTTGTACGTCTTTCTGGCGACTGTGCTGTGTCGGCTCGGGCCTCTGGAGCAGCGGAGATGCGCGGCCCGCCATCGGCGGTGTACCTACTGCGGTGTGAGGTGGCTCCGGCAACGCCGCAGCTCGCACACGTTGCCCTCACTCCGGACCCATTCAAGTCCAAATCCTGTTCCAAAGTCAGACGAGGGGCGGAATCGGCGCGGGGCACACGCCAGACGGCACACTGGGGGGGGTAGAAATGAGGTCGCCGACGTTGCCTGCCGGATCAGATGAGAAGTGTTCGTAGCTAGCGTGCCGCCATGAGGCTGGTGTGACGACTGGAAGTGTGATGTGGGTGAGCCGGCCGTGTGTTGGGCCCCGACCCGGCGCGGCTGTGGTCCGCTCGTCGGGAGGAGGGAAGTCTTAAGTGGTGACCGGGGAATCGGGGCTGTTGTGGACGGAGATCGTGAGATGAAGGACGTGGCGCCACACGACTGAAAGCTGGCGTCGGGCAGTGAGCATGTGCGCCTGCTTCCGCACTGGGCAGCGGTCAGGTGTTCATCTCTGTATGCCAGGTATTGGACAGGTGTGCCTCCTTCCGCGCTGGGCAGTGGTCAGATGTTCACGTCTGTGCGCCGGGTAGTGGATAGGTGTGCCTCCTTCCATGATTGGCATTGGCCAGGCGTTCCTGTCTGTCTGCCCGATGTCGGACGGGTGTGTCTCCTGTGCCGGGCAGTAGACAGGTGTGCATGCCCGCATCCTGGACGTTGAACAGGCTGCCCTGCTTGCACGCTAGGCGCTGGCAGCTTGCTGTCGTGTTCTGTGCGGACGGCTTGGTCGGATCCGTCGGTGGAACTGGAACCGTGAAAGTAGCTGTGTATTTTCGGCGCGACATGTGTATATTGCCTTTGTGAATGAGAATGGCCGCTGCTCACCGAAATGACTGCGCCGCTGTCTTGACTGTCGGTATGTCTGGCCTGGCTGTCGGTATGTCTGGCCTGGCTGACGGTGCCGCCGGTCGATCTGACGGTACCGCCGGCTGGACTGACAGCGGTACCGCTAGCCTGACTGGCTGTACCGCTGGCACGACTGGCTGTACCGCCGTTCGGAGTTGCGGTGCCGTCGGCCGGGCTGATAGTACCCTCGGTCTGGCTGACGGTACCGCCGGTCGTACCGATGCTACCGTGCCGCCGGAAGTACCGTCGGCTGGACTGGAGGTACCTCTGGCCTGCCTCGCGGTATCGCCGACTGAAAGGGGTCGCTGCCGGCACGCTCGGTCGTGCCCGGCGCAATATTAACCCTTGGTGATTGTGATCGGAGAGGAGCGAGGCAGCGACGTCGGGTCTGCAGGCTGCCGGGGTTTATGGTAATCTTGTATTTATGTTGACTGCGTAGGCGAATGTAATTGTGGCGCCACGCCCTCCCGATTCGAGGTGTATACGATATATAGACAATAAAGCGTTGCCACCGTAGCGGGCGGTGGGCAAGGCATGATGTGGTGTGAGGCTGGTGGTGGAGCCAACACACTGGGGAGAGACCGGAAAAGGCGACCCTTTGGCATACTTTGGTGCCCCGCTCGAATTTTTTTTTTCAGAGAGGAGTAGGAAGGCATTCTTTCAGCGTGATCGAGAGTGCCCCTCATTTTTTCAGCCAGACTGACAAACTACCCCCTCTCCTGGGGACGAGTAGTCTAGAGGTAAACCTGATGAAATATATCACGAAGGTTCGTTTCCTGTGGACGCCGAAAGGCATAGAAAGACATTACAATAGAAAGGCATCCTTTTAGCGTGCTCGAGAGTACCCCTCTATTTTTTTTTTCAGCAGAACTTATGACAAACTGCCTCCTGCCCTGGAGACGAGTAGTCTAGAGGTAAAACTGGTGAACATCATGAAGGTTCGTTTCCTGTGGATGCCCAGTCACTCTGGCATTCCAAGAAACGAAGCAGCAGATGAACTCACAAAAGTATCCATACAATTACCACTCGTCACAGACATTCCACCACATTTTGACGCCATCAGGTCAACAATACGACAGCCAGTGTAAAATAATTCACCATGTGGCCTGGAAATTCACAGTTAATAGAGTTGTGCTACTTAATCCCCATCTTAGGTTTTTACCATTTTTCCTCATGATGTATGGGCAGTCATCATGCACACAACTGCTAAAAAATGTAAAATACATGTGACTGTAGTGAGGCATTCTGCTTTTTAGTCCTTAAGTGGCAATCCTTCATTTTCTTCCAATCTTTCACTATTCCAAAGCAACTTCTTTCTTCATCCACACAGTTAATGGTGAAGTAATTTTAGGACATTGACGACAGCACATTCGACATTTCTGAAATCGAACATGGATTTAATACAAAACGATACACAATCATGAAACATCAGAGACATTGGTGATCCCCGGATATTCTCCATTCAAGCAAGTCGACACGAAAAAAAACTTGTCTTATCAATGGCAATAATCCTGAAACCTCAGACCTGGCCGGGGACCCTGAAAATCTCACTGGGTGCTCGAAAAAGCGGCGCGGACCCCTGCAAATCAGGCTAGGCCCCCAAAGTCAGTAGCACTGCCCCCCCCCCCTGAAAATCACGCTGAGGCCACAAAACGTAGCGTCTCATGAAATTTACGTTGGAGGTTCAATAAATCCGGCCGCTCTTCGAAAAAATCACACTGGAAGCCCCAAGTTATTCGGGAACCTGAAAATCACGCCGGGCCCCCAAGAAGTTCGAGCCGGGCCACTGCAAAATAAACTGGGCTCAAAAAGGTAGCGCACGTGCCAGAAAAGTAGCATCTGGCTTCGATAAATATATCCCAACCTCGGAAGTCCTCGTCTCGCATGAAGCTGTGTAAAGGCAACCCACAACACGTCAGGTCCAGCAAAAACAAATCGTGTTTGTAAAAAATATATTTGTAATGAAAGACTCGTTTGAAAAAAATAGTGGCAGAAATCCTGCGACTAAAAATTGTGGTATGATGGCCCCATACCCCTCCCGACGCAAATCCTTTGTACGCCACTGCATGGCAGTGCGAAACACAAAAAAAAATCATTCGGGTTTTCACATATGGGTATCTTGTTTACTTCCGTGGCAGTGCGACACCTGGGATGTAACTGGATATGACCACCAAAGTATACATTCCGTTGCAGCATCATGGACTGTCATAGGTTGTTGCTATGCAACAAATTAAAAGTATTAATATACACTTAATATTAACAATTGTGGATAATTTCATAAATCGTGACTTTTATTCATGTAAAAAATTCAAAAACCAAAAGTCAGTCCTTATTCGCTTATATACTGCATAGCTCAAGGGAACAAAAACAAAACAAAATCAATATTGAGTGAAGGGCTTTCCGTTTTTCTTACCAGCCCTCTTGAAATTGATTGGAATCACTTAGCTCAGCTGACTCATCTCAATCAGCTGTTCACATATTTTGTTTTCTGAGCGGTCACGTGGCAGTAGCTGTTTTGAGCTTCCACGCGAATAGGATAACTCTACGATAAGCCACTGCATCATTCATAAATGGTATTTGGCTCATCCGGTCTTGGTGGTGCGGATTGGTGCTGCCGTAGTTTGTTGCAGGTTATTGTTCCGGTTTTGTACAAAAGGGGCCGAAGATGGGTTTTGATGTTAAAAGGTGAGATTTATTCAGGTTGGGAACAGTGGTTTTGGTTTACATTTTTGGAAACCCTCCAGTTGTGGAGGTTACTTCCATAATTGGGACGCTCTTTTCTAAAAATGAGAACGCAAAATTATGTGATATTCTTTAATCATTTATGGTACATTGTAGCTTTGAAAAAAAGTTGATTGTTACTGGCAATGATAAGTGCTTTTTGTCACATGGTGTTTTACCTCAGAAACATCTAGGTAGGTAGGTGTCTGGATATAGGTTTGATATAATTTTTTCTTCAAAATGGCCATGCTTGTACTATTGTATGCTGGAATACAATAATCATGTTTTGTTAGCAAAATACAATTGTAAAACAGTCCAGGTAAAAAGTGGTTGCAATAACAGCATGTTAACCTAGTTACTTTAACTGGAGATATTTGCTTGATACCTATACTAGTTGAATAAAACAAACTTCAACTGATGTTTCCTTGTGTACATACCTACCCTAACTGATGTACCTACCTACCTAATAAGGTGCTATCATATCAATACAGCCAGCTAGGTAAACACACTTTTTTAGTTCATGCAAAAAATTGTTTGAGTGCCATGACAGCATAATAGGTACAAAGAATGGAATGCTGACATTCCAGCATTCCCATTTTTGGAAAATAGCACTCCAAATTATGGAAATAATTCCCAAAATTGAAGTATAAAACCACTTACCCTAACTGAACTTATTTGTACATTTGTTGCATCTGGAACATTTGTATTTACTTATTACTTGCATGTTCTTGCTAATTGATATGTCCATTGTTCAAATGGTCAATTTTCATTTCAATTTTGAGGTGTCAGGTAGGTAGGTTTTTGTAAAATGGACATGCCTACAACATGTGGCATTGCATTAAATGAATGTACCTAAGGTAATCGTTGAATCTTCAAGTTTTATCCCTCACACCTTCTATATATCAGCAATGCATCTTAGTCAGTCATCTGTCTGTCAGTCAGCTGTTGGTGACATCACTCAAATGTGCACACACACCTCCAGTCTGGTGGAATGAATGACCCCACTACATCATCAGGAATATTTATAAGGGGGTGAAAACCTGACCTAACCTAACCCCTATAAAAATTCCTGGTGATGCCTTTGGCTCATTCAGTGCACCTAGCTGGGGCTGTGTCCATTCATTTGAGTGTTGTCACCAACAGCTAACTGGTGGCCACAGGATGAGAGTTTGGATGCATTGTTCAGATAAAGTGTGAGGGATAATACTAGAAGAATACTGTGACCCAAAAGCCAACGCATCCTCTCAACCACTTGTCCCTAGTAGAGCCTATCCATGACCCTGTGTGTGACCACAGGGAACATGAATAAGGTGAACCACATCACAATGTCCTTCACTTGAAATGGTCCCATTCAATTATTTTAAAAAATAGAGCATAACATATATTTTTTGTAGTTTTTAGTTAATTAGACCATCTTTTTATGTGAAAAATTGTCCAAGTTATCAACAATAAAAAGCAACAACCTAACCAAACAACCCCTAAATGGTGATAAAATATATGTAAAACTTGTCTTATGAGTAACTTAAAGCATAATAATGCCAAAGCATGTACTGCAGCAGTTTGAGTAAAGCATGCATGATGAAGAAGGGTGAACACTTGTTTTTTTAAACTTGTCCTGGTCAGTCCATCATATCTTCTGAACATTGTGTATTGAAACAATATTGTAAAATGGTATTGCAGATTGGTGTATTTCCCATATATATATTTTGAACATGTGTTACCTCCATAGAACATACAGGTATGATTAGGTTAAGTTTTTTAGGATTGTAAATTTTTGTCTGGGTTGTTATCTCATAGGATGATTCTCTCTTTTGAGGATGTTAGGTTATGGTAGACTTCAAGAACTCATTTTATGGATATTTGGAAATTCTTATGGAAATTTTGAATGATATTGCAGTAGCTTACTTTGCACAGGATACCACTTAGAACATGATTAGAAATTGTGAAATCCCATAGGTCTTGGCAGGGTATCTATTTTTTGTGTGTTTAATCTAAACCTACCACTGCAACATTACTGAATATTGATGATCTATGACTTATTTTTGTGTGACATGATTTTAGTCATATAATTTGGCTAACCTAATTTCATGAACATATGAGAATGTATACTGATGTATTGCTATATTATAAATTGTTGTATATGGCTGGATTACAAATTTGTAATATGCTGCTTACGAATGCTTCTGCAAAGAAATGCTACAGGAAGGTGTTGCTAGGTATGCTTTAACAAGTCCAGTCCATGTATTGATTTTCACAATTTGCAGTTAGGGACTGGTTTTGCATGAATTGTTTTAAATCTGATCACTAGAATGCCCAGAAAATCAAGAATTTTCCCAGGAAATCAATTTCAAAAGAGTTCAAAATGCCTAATCTAGCACTGCTTTTCTTCATATTTTGTTCTTTTGAAGTTGGACATGAATATTGAAGTCTTCCAACTTTAATAAGCTTATCAAACCTTGCTTAGCTTATCTTTTCTATTGCTTATGGAGGTAAGGCATGTGTCAAGCTTATTTTGTGAATATCCAAAACTCCAATAATACCACATAACCTAGCCCAATCTGATAATGAAAAATATTCATGAATATTGATGAACATTGGCCAAATAGAAAAGGAAAACCTGACCTAGTCTCACTCCCTTTTTCAATCTTTTCCTGAGTAAATTTCAGCTTGTTCCTAAATGGAAATTTCCCCAAGTAAAGGAAACCCTAACCACATGAGGTCTAACCTTTTTTTACTTTGAAGAGGTAAAATATATGTATAATATGTTGTGTGACTAGTATTCTCTGCAATAATGCTGGTCAAATTGTGCATATTGTTTTGGTTGTATTCAATCTGAATTGTGGAAGGCACTGGGATTGTTTTTGTTTTGTTTTTCAACTGGGACATTTATTTAATTTGCTTTGTTTTATGTATTAGCTCTTAGCTAAGATTTATCTGTTGGGTTTCTTAGCATTTTATCTTCAGTGGCATTCTTGTTCCTGCATGTGTGGCAGCTTTATTGTAGCTGGTACATGCCTACCTAACATGTCTATGGTGTGTGCATTGCAGGCTGGATATTTACCGCAAGGTGCCAAAAGACCTGACCCAACCAACTGTGGTTGGTGCAGTAATCTCCATATGCTGCTGCTCCTTCATGCTGCTGCTGTTTGTTTGTGAGCTGTGGTATTTTGTGTCACCAGAAGTGTAAGTGTGCCAAGCCATTACAGTTATCCTCGGCAGACTCCACCATACCCATCTACGATCAAAATTTTGTTACTCTAGCCGTAAAAGGAGTCAAAATCTTATTGGTAGTGGAATCCGTCCCTCACCCCAACCCTCTCCAGTCCGCGTAATTTGCAGAGGCCCTCCAGGGCGCATGTTAGGTAATCTTGCTAAGATCACTCTGGGTCATGTTGATATTATTCATGTAAGTAAAACACAAAAATTTCTTAGGAGAGGATGTTCAAGTCATTATCAAATCGTTATATTGGCTCCTAAACGCTTATTTGTGGGGTCACCATAGGTAAGCTATGCATTTTTATGTCTGCATATACAATGCCAGGTCCAATTATGATTACCACCCTTCTTCACCAGAGATGATTAGGCACAATTTAGCCATGCTAATCTTCTTGCTATGTATTGTAGGGCTTAATTTCGTCCAAAAATCGCCTGAAGAGCAATCAGTTATGGCCTCAGCTACTTGATGTCAAACTTAAAAATAAAGTATAGAAAAGAAAATTGACCATTGCCGGAATTTTGGCGACGTTTTGCAATTTTGGTGGAAGTCGGCGCCCATACAGGCCTCTATCGGCCCATTCCTGGCTATGTCCTTGCATCGCGATTGTGTATCTAGGCACAACTATGTGCGTGAGAGAGAGAACAAAAATTTAGATAATTATAGAGCAAATAGATAAAGCAAAAGAGCGAGAGAGAGAGAGAGAGAGAGAGAGAGAGAGAGAGAGAGAGAGAGAGAGAGAGGAAGGACAAAAAAGCAAGGGAGAGGAAGAGTTTCAATAGATAGAGCCTTACCTTGTTTTAAAAAACAAACAGTGCATATTCATGGTTGTCAAACTGATCTTGATCATGTGATGATGAATATGCTGCATGGTGCTCTTTTGTGTACAATTGATAACCTTTGCCAGCAGTATGATTGATGCGTTATGTGGATCGCAGTTCATCGGCACAACACAAGAAGATTATAGCCCCTTCTGATGGGAGTGTCGGCAGAAATGGATTTTGCAGATTGAGGGAAATCATACACTTCTTTATTGAGATTAATTGTGCTTAGTTTTGATAATAGGATGGGAAAAGTCGTGGTGTTGATGATATATCTGTATTTATGTTTGCAATTGTATATCAGCATGAGGGTGCAGTGCTGATGTGTTGTGTGCAATTATGTGATGTAATGGCGTAGGTGAGTGGTCACCATGTATACTGCGTGAATTGCCCTTGATATCTTTAGTTATCGGTTCCTCCAGAGTGTCGGACCTGTTTGTCGACAATCCGGGAAATCATTCGGAGCGGATTCCGGTGTTTCTGAAGATCTCATTACCCCGCATCAAATGCGAATGTGAGTAACTGCCAAGTATAATACACAGCAGGTGAATATTTACTACACTAGATTAAGATTGTGGGTAAACTGCTTTGCTGAGTGATGACATAGAATCTAACCCTGCCGTGACTGTTAGCTACTCCGTATGGCTGGTGCGGGGTCGATATGCCCCGGAGTCCCACTCAGTAGCTAACCGGCTGCGACATTTCTCCTTTAGTGGCAACATTGCTCCAGCAGTGAAATACGTCTCGATTTTGTGCTTCATCGCCATTGCTTCGTTAATAGTACGCTATCGCTTTATAGCTTAGCATTATTTTCCTTTATTATCATTATTTTCATTCGGAATGTTACTCCAGAACCACTAATTGTTCAAAAAGAACTGGTCAGACGCCATCGAAACTTGTTTCCATGGTAGTATGTCTTCCCGTCGGATGCCGCGAATCCAGTTCAATGAGCCTTGACTATCACTCTTGGATTAGTGTATGCTCACCGCCTGTTGGTGTTGTAGGTCTTACTCCCGACAAGGTAGCTTGTTTACCGATGATATATATATATATATATATATATATATATATATATATATATATATATATATATATATATATATATACACCATTTTTTCCAAGAAATCATGTTGAGCAGCCCAAAAAAAGTGTCGCTCCTACTCTCTTGAATCCGACATCGGTCATAGTTGAGATATTGCCAAATTGCCCTAGGGTGTTTTGTTCCGTGGTTAGAGGCTGTTGTGGGAAGGGCAATATTCTTGCAGACAACTATCGTCTCCTGCTCCGGGGAGATGGTTTATATGTCAAGTCGACGGCGGACCAGTACAGTGCTGTCGCCTGTCGGTCTCTAGTACGCATGTGCCGTCGACAGATGTCGGATTGGACATTCAGGACGACCAGGGAAGACATGAAGTGGGCTTCGTGGAAAATACACAGAAGACACCCATCATGAGCGGAAACGGGTGCCTGTTCGAGGCCAACTTTCAGATCAACAAAGTGCCCGGTATGGTTTGCAGAGTAAGCTATCGGTGAATGGATGAGCAATGATGCGCAATGAGCAATGAGTCCACGTGCAATTTGTTGATTCGGGAAATACGCGTGGGACAAACTGCGCACACAGGAAGCGACGCCTGAAGCTCCGATCGCTGCCCGGCCGTACACCCACTGCGCTGTGTGACGCAGTGATAAATTATCCATGAAATAGGGTGGAATATACCACTTTCTGAACGCTCAACATACATCCTTCTCCAAGAAATATCGACATCCTGCTCCTTGGAACCTACACCATCAGCTTGAAGTGCCTACACCGTGAGCTCAAATTTGAGTGAGACATCAAAAGCAGTTTAAATGACACTAATTCCATGACAAATTTCGACATCCTACTGTGCTCGTTTCGACATCTCACACCTAAGGAAAAAGCATTATTTTCACCTTGGTGTGACAGGACCTAGTATCGCTGCGGAGCGGCAGAATAGCAGTTGGCGTCCACTCACGACGTGTGTCAGGCGTGGCGTTGTGACCTTTTGCCTGATGGTGCGTCCGTGACGTGACGTGATGCCGTGACGTCAGTCCAAGGAATGATGCATGGCGCTGTGGTGTGATGCGGTGGTCTCATAACTTCAGTGTTTCGAAACTCCGGAATCATTTTTGCCCGTAAGTTCGCCTCTTTATATTCCAGAATGCCTGAAAGTTTTGATGTGGTGAAGAAATAAATGTCACGGTTATTGAGGATTTTAGTTCCCAGCATCTTAGAATCACAATGTTTCGCAAACTCTTGAGATTGAAAGCCCCGATGTCTTAAGATCCCGAATTCCTCGAAACTCTAAAAGCGTCAAATGCTTGAATGCTTGAAAACTCCGAATTTAGCCGTAGGTTCTGAATAGTCACTATCAATTGATATGCCTACAAGACCAAATCATAAATCGAAACTAGTTGACAACGACCAGACAATGATCATGGTAAAGTATGCGATTTTGGGTCATACTGTGTGCGAAATATGCCTTGAAGCTTCCAGGGGAACGTGGGAAAGGGCCGTAACCAGTTGGACATCTCAGACCTGGTCAGTCGATGCCCATCTCTCCCATCTCTTGACTCCTAATAATCATGTATTTGTGTGTGATTCAGGTGGGACAGGGATGTGGGGCTCCACACATTCCTCCCATTCTGCAGATAGTTGATATTGACACGTGTGGCGATCGTGGTGCGTTCCTCAGTAGGCGCCGGCCGTTTGGGATCACACTCACCTGCGCCCCTTCTGCAGGGCATTGTAACGACTCTGTCTGAAATGGGACATTTTCTATGGTAATCTGTCTTAGCCAAATGTCATACCCCCTCATGTAATGACGCACCGGTGTGGTGTGGCCTGAAAATACGTGGCGCTGTGTGGTGGCACGTGGCGCTGTGTGGTCACACGTGGCACTGTGTGGTCACACGTGGCGCTGTGTGGTCACACGTGGCGCTGTGTGGTCACACGTGGCGCTTTGTGGTGACACGTGGCGCTGTATGGTCACACATGGCGCTGTGTGGTGGCACGTGGCGCTTTGTGGTGGCACGTGGCACTGTGTGGTGACACGTGGCGTTATGTGGTGACATGTGGCGCTGTGTGGTCACACGTGGCGCTGTATGGTCATACGTGGCGCTGTGTGGTGACACGTGACGCTGGTCAGGGAACTTCCACGTGTCGACCCACTCGGCGTCAGAACAGCCGGACGACATCGACTTCGCGCACGTAATCCACGAGGTGCGCTTCGGCCAAGTACCTGCAGTCAGCATAGCGGAATCCAGCTTCAACCCGCTGGGCGACCGCGCTGTGCTGGACAAAACCAGTAAGGATTGCCTGCATGAAGCTGTGTCCAATTAGAACGTATTTCGTTGTGAATGTCAGCTGTCTGGCTTAACCAATGCTTCAGGTAACAATTCGGATTATCATGCACAGCAACGAACTCCAATAAACGCCAGCAGTCTTGTTAAACAACTGTTAAATGAATTTAACAGTTGTTGATTACGCTGTTGAATTGAGGCTCACAAGTTGCATGGGGTGGGGGGGGGGTATGGTGAACTGCCACATCGGTTGAAAGATCGGTATTTATCCCAAAGACGGGTAAAAGTCCTCCAGCCCTAACTCGATTCTATGACGAGGTCTTCCCATTTGCAATATGTATTCTGTACGTTACATGCGTTTTGTCATCTCCAGATTTCGCAGTAATTCAGTTTTAAGGACGCAAACCTCATGGTTCCTCTTGCTATTTCATTGCGGTAACAATACGTATAGGTATAAACCATATGCGTATCAGTGAGCATTCCTGCCTATGCATACGTCTAAGTTGAACAAAAATGTAATTGCTATTCGTATGTAACTATCCGCTGGTGTATTTATACGTTTAAGTAAGTTTTTATCCAAGTGTTACGGACTCATCCGTTGGTGACACTGCAGCTGCTTAGTTTTGAACCTTTTTTGGTGACGTTAGACGTGACGTCATCAACCTGTGGCGTCTGGGACGGACTCTCATCGTCAATTTTAAAGATTCACACTGAACATAAGCCAGCGACGGCACTAATCAGGCGAGGTGACCGAGCATGGTCAGACGAGAAGGGAGAAACAACGGTTGTCTCCACCCATTCGTGGGAGTCTCCCTGATCTCTCGTGGGCGCTATATGACCTTCGCAGTCGATGCGCCCCTAAACTCCAATAACAAACCACTCTCTCTGTCTGACTATCTCCGTCTCCGTTTCCGCGTGTCTGTCTGTGCCGGTCTCTCCCTGTCTACATCTGTCTGTCTCTGTTTCTGTCTGTCCCTGTCTCTGTTTCGGTTCTGGCTGAACGATCTGGCACAAAGTGTTCTCTCAACGATCGTATCGTATTCGTATGCATAACGTAACAAATTCATACCGTACTGACATCTACTGGATGCCAGGTGGATGTCAATTAGTTTCCCGGTGGGGACGATGACGCGTCCTGTCGTGCCTGAATCCGGAGAGGACGTTTTCCCCTTGTTATTCTGGGGTTTGTTGCCAAGGGCCGACAGCGACCCTTGATCACCGAAGGTCGTCGAGTAGCTGTACATAACACAGCTTCGAGATTAGAACTGGACAGAAGGATATTTTCGCACCGAAGGGTTATGGGCAGCTGTCACATAATCCCTTTGGTATGCTAATTATCACTCCCAGATGTTACCAAGCTTATTTTTCCGCAGTGAGATGTTATGCTTGTGAATAGCTCTAGTGTTGTGTGACAACATTCTTTGACGTTCGCTGCTTATCATTCGCCTGAGGAGCGTGGATGGCCGAGTGGTTAAGGTGTCTGGCTATGGGTGCCAAGGGTCCCGGGTTCGACACTAGCGCCACTCAGGACATTTCCCAATCCCGCGGCCCACCGGGGAAACAGTGTGGGCGGCGCCATTAGTCGTGAATGTGCATAAAGTGTGTCGTGAACCACCCAATAAACAATATCATTCGCCTGATTTGCATCGAATTCGTCGATCGCTAAGTCGAACATGCAGCTTCATGATATGCCGCTTCCTGGCCGTTGTCATCGAACGATCTACCTCGACCTCTCTGCGACCTCGAACCAAGCTGTCCCTACCCGCACCTTGTGACCTCTAACCCAGCCTCTCCTCTCCTTTCTGCGTGGACCGTGCAGACACGTCCCCTCCCACTCTGGTCTCGGATGACTATGACTCGGACCTGCGTCTGGACGCGATTTCAGCGATGGAGTCGCACGACTACATCATGAAGATCGTGCCCACCGTGTACGAGGACATCAGCGGCAGCCGGATCGTCTCCTACCAGTACACGTACGCCTACAGGGTGAGCCGTAACTGTCTCACTGGTTGGGTGTAGTTGCCGCGCCATGGGACGAGTAGTCTAGGGGTAGGTTTCCCGTCTTACAATCGAAAGATTGTGGGTTCGAGCCTCACCTGTCGCTGCTCTTCGCCCGCAACCAATCGGTGTGAGAGATTGGCGGTGTTGCATGACCGAATGGTCGACGTGTCGTAAAACCAATAGCCACAGCCACGTAGTTGCCGCTCCAATCGTGTCGAACCAACAACCTCGTGCAGCTGACATATTCTGTATACCACACACAGTGTTGTAGCCGGATTTCTCCAGGCGGTTCGGTGGCCTTGCTTCCTAATTTCTTTGTGCGGCGGTTTCTGTGCTGGATGCTGTGTCGGGTGTGTGATGGCTGTGGAATGATTTCAGACGTACATTTCGTTCAGCCAAATGGGCCGGTTCATCCCGGCTATCTGGTTCAAGTACGACATGAACCCGATCACGGTGCGCTACCACGAGAAGCGGCCGCCGTTCTACACGTTCGTCACTACGGTGAGCGACGTGACCGTAATTGCCGCCGTGTGGCCAAGGACGGCCATGCGCCCTGGAGCCAAAATAGCTAGCTAACGTGATATTATAACGTACGGACGACGCGCCGTTCCGTCGGGCGACACTCGTCATTGATCAGCGGGATCACCGGACCAGCGGGGCAACTCGTGGTCTCACATTTACGTCATTCCTCCATTTCCATATAACTATCTGCGGCCAAATCTGAGCGACTCATGAGAATGGGCGCCAAGTGACCCTTGATGTCGACGCGCCCATAAACTCCAATCTATCACCAGCGACTCATGAGAACTAAAACTGGACGGGTGATTTCTCCTGGTGGAGGGGGATGTCATGTGAACATGCTTTATAAGACGTGGTCTAACATGCTTTATGACATGGTCTGACGGCATTCCCTGCCATGGTTTGACATCCCCTGATATCGTCTGACGACAGGTTTGCGCCATTGTGGGCGGCACGTTCACCGTAGCCGGCATCATCGACTCGGCCATCTTCACCGCGTCGGAGATGTTCAAGAAATTCCAGATCGGCAAATTGACGTAACAACGGTGGTGACCGGCGACCCCAATGTCTGTCTTCCTATGAGAGAAGCTATCAGTGCGGTAGATCTGATTTTGTTGTTGGGCGTCTGACGGAGCGCATTTGTATAGCTTCAGAACGTTTAGAGTTCTCGATTGATTGTTCAGGAATTGAGTTCCCCTGTTACTTAGGTTTCTGTAATATTGGTCTTGTTGGAGACTTGCATTTTATCACGCTGAATTAAAAACGTACAAATTTCAGAACGTGGAGACTGTTCATGTAGCGGTATTGGAGTGTTGTTCCCCTCTCGCGATGCTTCTCCGTCAATGTTTTGCGGAGTTCCGCTGTTCCATTTTGCACGCACTATTGGAGGCACCGCGTTTCCAGGAGCATTCCGTGATGTGTGCTGCAGGCGGGTACTTTTGCAGTGTTGAGTCCTCTCGGCGTGCGAGGCGCGATCGCTGATGATTGCCACACCGGTGTTTTGAAGTGCGCCAGGTTCACTGCCGTTCACTACCCAGCTGGGTTCGTTGTAACAATGCGTGCAGGTGCGTGCGGTTACCACGTTGTGTGGTGTTTGAAAGTGCGCCAGGTTCACTGTCGTTCTCTGCCCACCTGAGTTCGTTGTGACAGAGCGTGCAGGTGGGTGGGATTCGTGTACAGGGTAGGGTAAGCACCGGTTGAATGTGGCTATTTGTGCCCATGATTCGATCGCTGGGTTTGCGTTTCCACCGTTATCGTTGCTGTGCGTTCATGAAAGCATCTGTGACTGTCGGCTATCATCCTCGTCTGAGCAAACTACGTCCGCATGCGTTTTACCTGTTATCGTTGAAGTTTTTAGACCTCGGCGAAACCCGGCAGCTGTCCGTATGGCCCGCTGTCATACCGCTGGCACAGTCTGAATACACGCGGACGTTATTTGAGCATCCCTGGTAGCCGATCTGAAACGCTCGGTGGGTTGAAGTTCAGAAGGCACAGGAAATCTGAACGTTATTTTTTTGCGCACTTATTCACATCGGTTTCTGGATTGATGTGGAGGTTGATGTCTTGAATTTTGCCTGGTCGTCGGGACGGAGATGTAGGTGCGGAGGTGGAAGTCGAGGATGGGGGTGAGGCCTGGCTCACGGGAAGGGGAGAAGGTGCAGGCAGTGAGAAAGTGGAGAGGAGATTTCGGGATGGTGCTGGGGGATGTGGGGGGCGGTGGGACATTGGCGGGCGGACGGGACGTGGGAGATGGGGATTTCGGGGCAGGTGATGAGGTAGATGGGGAGGTCCTAGGATTGGGCTGAGGGGACCGAGAAGGCCTGGTTGGGTGGTGTAATATGACTTGGGAAGTTCCGTAGGGTTCCTCCGAAACATAGCATGATGACAGAACAAATAGGAAAATGGTTTCTCTGTCTTTCTGCCTCTCTCTCTCTCTCTCTCTCTCTCTCTCTCTCTCTCTCTCTCTCTCTCTCTCTCTCTCTCTCTCTCTCTCTCTCTCTCTCTCTCTCTCTCTCTCTCTCTCTCTCTCTCTCTCTCTCTCTCTCTCTCTCTCTCTCTCTCTCTCTCTCTCTCTCTCTCTCTCTCTCTCTCTCTCTCTCTCTCTCTCTCTCTCTCTCTGCCTTTTTCAACCTCTCTCGGCCTCTGTCTATACCAAATATGATATGCAACAAATCATGAACCGGCAGGAGTGAAAATTTGAAGAATACTCGGGACCTGATTCGAAATTCTGATCAGTTCCAAGCGCGTAACTGGTGAATGTTAATAGCTTTCCAGTGGTGTACGTGGGCAAGAGGTACCTGCAGCAGCCTGTCCATGATGGTTACAGCACGAAGTCGGCTGCTGACATGTATTCAAGAGCGCAGAGGACCGATGTCCACATTGATCACCATGGGCGTCCGACCCGGCAGCAACTGAGCACAGATGTCAGTGCAGTTCCAGACCGACCACACACAAGGTCGCCACCGCCGTACATACTGAACTCATCGACACAGCTGCATTCACATACCCACCGACTGTATCACCTGACACAAAATACAACATGGGGCACACTTCACCATACTCTCCTACTCTCCTGGCTAACCATGCTCACATAAACCGTACCCGGGTATCGGCTCCTCAGACTCCCTGCAATTACGTTCTTCCAAGGTGTCCGGACTGTAAACTCGCAACGTAAATGGTAATTAAGTATGCAGATATAAAGTTCTGCATATAAAAAGGAATGTAATTGGCAATGTAAATGGCAATGAACCCTGAATCAAGTGGCAGTCTAGATTACATAAAAAGTATACTGAATTGTAGCATTCACATGAGCAACACGAGACTAGCATGACCTGATCATTTCCCGGCTTTCCACTGAGTGCTGGTTTCTGTAGTCGGCCTGCCTGGCGACCGTCAAGAGGAACGGTTAGCCCTGCCGCCTCCAGTACCGGCATCACTGATCGTCTTCAATACGACGCTCAGCGCGACCCTCTCACGAGAACAGTGGCACTCAATCGCATTGCCAGTGCCGCACCGTGACCAGCGGTCACTGCGCTGCGATCACATTCATACGGCAGATAATGGACCATCAACATAGTCCCATCACATACATATCGAACCGCGGTGTGAACACCACGCGTGACCTTGACCGCTGACGCAACGTGTTCGGGACCGACACTGGGCGTCTGGGCGTCGACCGCCCGTCCCCCCGGCTGTTCGGTGATCAGTGCTGACGGTGCGGCCAACACATGCCGGGCCGGACACAGCTCGCGTCACCTGTCACGTCAGGCCGCGTGGCCGGCCCGCTCGGGAAACCCACCGGGCCGGACACAGCTCGCGTCACCTGTCACGTCAGGCCGCGTGGCCGGCCCGCTCGGGAAACCCACCGGGCCGGACACAGCTCGCGTCACCTGTCACGTCAGGCCGCGTGGCCGGCCCGCTCGGGAACCCCAGCGGGCCGGACACCCTACCGGCGCGCGGCCCGGGCCCGTCCGCCTCGGGAACCCCAGCGGGCCGGACACAGCTCGCGTCACCTGTCACGTCTGACCGCGCGGCCGGCCCGCTCGGGAACCCCAGTGGGCCGAACACAGCTCGCGTCACCTGTCACGTCTGACCGCGCGGCCGGTCCGCTCGGGAACCCCAGTGGGCCGGGCCGACCTCGGGACCAGCAGTCAGCCGACTGTTCGCCAGTGACGTCACTGGCCGCTGGGGCTGGTACGAGTAACACGTGGTGGTCGGGTCACGTCTGTCGGCCGGCGTGGCGGTGCACAGCGGGTAGGTGGTGAGGGAGCAGTGTGTAGGGGTGCAAGGAGACCCGTGTAGCGATACGGCTGATCACTGTCGAACGGATGTAGCGCAGACGCGACAAAACAAAGCACCAACCATCAGCCTGAACAAACACGCGGTCTTATGTCGGGAGACACTAGTAGACGCCACCGACCAAACGACACACTAGTATCAGTGTCGAGTCACGGGTCACACCACGACCTGGGTCGTCTCATCACACCGCATTCACAGCGGCAGGTTACGGGTCACCACGACCTGGGTCGTCTCATCACACCGCAGTCACAGCGACGGGTCACGGGTCACACCACATGCGTCGTCCCATCAAACAGCAGTCACAGCGACGGGTCACGGGTCACACCACATGCCTCGTCTCATCACACAGCAGTCCTAGCGACGGGTCACACCATGACCTGCGTCGTCTCACACAGACCCCTGGTGGCCAGCGATCACCAGGGCGGGGAAGTCGCAGCAGCCACAACCGTACCGACTGGAGACCAGACTACCGCCACACCGTACACTCCACACCCTGCTATTTGAGATGGCAACCTGGAATTGGACTAATGGATAGCGATGCACCTCCCGGGGTGGCGACACTGCCGGCGGCCGCGCGTCGCGAGCGCGGCGCCGCGGCCGGCCACCGCGGACCGCCGACTAGAGATCATTAGGGGACGAGCTGGCGTCGTCCGACGACAGCCGGGAGGCCTGCCACCGCCGGCGGACATCCTGGGTACCGCGGCCTGAGCTGCTGCCTTCAGGGTGAAGCGAAGGGACGATTCAGCGTACGGCATGCGGCAGCTCGCCCCTAGAGATCCCACGAGAAGAGGTGGTGCTTGACCAGCATGTCCTGCACGCCGTCGCGCAGTGGTTGCTGTCGATTTTTTCTGACCGGCAGCTCCCAGTCGGGGCTCAGGCGAAACGAGAACAGCGCCATCACGCGCAGCTCGCACTTGACCTGGGAAAAAATACACTCGCGTCAGTTGACACACATCCATTTCGTTCCCATGAGAAAACCCGGCACTCGAAACAGCGGCACATTATGTGTGACAATAATGGCAGCTTCCGTCTGGTGTGTACTGGATCTGGATATGCTGAATTTGGAACGCACATACGCCTCATACATCTGGAATGTATATAGATATATGACATACGTACATAAACGTACGTTCACATAATTATTTACACCACGATTATGAAACATGGTGCATTATATGTGTAATATATAGATATATAGATATATGCATATATGTATATATGTATATATATATGTATATATATATATATATATATATATATATATATATATATATATATATATATATATATATACATGAGCTAATAGATATACATACTAAATATACATGCTTCATATACATTAAATCATTATTCACAATAATGTTGCCAAAATACGTGTACCCATGGTTCGCACACACATTCACCAATGGCGCACCGAATAGGATGGAGGGGTCCTGTAGCGGAAAGTTCTCCTGAGAGGTGGTGGCTCCCCAAAGAATCGTGCAGGGCCTCGAAAAAATTTCACCGGTCACTGAAAATCGCACCGGAACCAGAAAGCCGAAGCCCGGGCTCAGAAAAATCGATCTGGGTCCTGAAAATAAGTGCGGACCTAAATTCATGCCAAAGGTCCACAAAATGCATCTGGCCGCGAAAGAAATCTGCCTTGTTTAAAAAAGTCACTGGGATTACGAAAATTGCGCCGGTGTCTCGGAAATCGCAACGGGAGCTGACAAAATGATGCAGGATTTTGAAACATCAGCACCGGCCTTGAAAATTGTTATGAGGCTCCAAACTCGGCCCAAAGGCCACAAGAACGGGTTTGGCCCAGAGAAAACAGTATCACGGTCCGGTAGGAAATTGCAGGGAGGTCAAAAATAACACTGGGAGATTCGGAAGATTGGACCGGTGCCCCCTTCCCCCAAAAAAATCATACCGGAACCTGGACAATGAACTCGGGCTCCAAAACAATCATGAGAGGTCGCGAATAATTGCGTCATGGAAAACTCATGTTGGGGCACAACTCGCACCTGCTCTCTCACACACACACACACACACGCAAATCATACAGAGATCCAGTGATGCACTGAAGGGGGAAGAGGAATTCTCCCCCGAGGGGTGGTGCCCCCCCCCCCCCCCAATGAATCGCGCCCGGAAGTGAAAAATGTTCTCGGGCCTAGAGAAATCACGCTGGGCCCCAAGAAATAGGCTGTGGCCAAAACACTGTGTTTTGGCCTCAGCCCATTCACAAAACACAAGTCAACTTTGGCCCTTCTTCCGAAGTGCGTTTGGCTCCTTGTCCGGACTCGAGTCCTGTTACGACCGATCGGACTCGTCGAGTCCAGTCATGGACGCTCCCAGCGGAGGCCGTCTCCTGTGGGCCGGCGCTGACCGCCCGGCTGGACGGCTGGCCGCCACTGGTGCCTATGGAAACATGAGAGGCACAATACCGCTGGTGTTCACTTTTGTTTGGATTGGAGGAACTGTTGAAACTGTTGTTCAAGTGGTCGCCGTTTGGTTAGCTATCAGCCCGATCAATACCAGGACAGTAATGGCTGGCGATTTGGAGAACCTGTTGGAATCGAGAATCACTAACCGTACAGGCGAGACGAACCCTAGACTATCACTGCTTGGCGAAGCGAACGTACGCACAACTGGTGGCCATGATCCCAGATCTGAACCAAGTTGCTCTACAATTGTATTGCAACGAGAAAAATGGAATTGAACCGCGAACAATTAAGTAGGACCCCGAAAATCAATCCGAATCCGTAAACTCACTCTGGAGCCCAAAAATCATGCCAAAAGCTTTCAAAGAGCGTGAGTCCCAAAAACGTACCAGATTCACGACAGAACGGCGCCGTTATTTTGATAAATGGCGTCAGAATGATTGAATGAATTGATGAAAAACAACCCGGAAAATTGACCCGGGCTTCGAAAAAAAATGTAGAAGACATGTGGAAAGGAAATTCGAATGTGGTCCACCGCAACAACAAAAATTTCGGTGCTGCAAAAGTATCGCTGGGACCCTAAACGTTCCGTCAGGCCCCAAACATTCGCCTCAGAAGCCACACAAACTCGTTTGAGAGGCGCCAAGTGGACACAGGTGTCCTAAAAGGAAGTCTGGAGCCCAAAACTTACCGGGGCCCGCGAAAGCACATCAGGTCCCGCTAAAGAGCGACAGGGCCTTAAATAAGCACAGCTGGATTCCTCAAAACACACCAGGACCACAAAGACGACATGGGGCCTCCATAACAGCCATGAGCCATGTGGTGTTATGCCGCCTCATAAAAAACGCGTCAGTTTCGAAAAAGATACCGAGGGTCCACTTATTGGAGCTAAGTGTTCTTTCAAAAATAGTGGTTGAAATCCTGGAACATAAAAATAGGGGCGTGTTGGGCCCCATTTAAATCAGTTTTCCAACCACGACGCGCATCTCCGGTACATCACTGAGTAGGAATATCAGCACCTCTCTGAAGCATGTAGATACATTTTTAATCCAAGCTCATTGCGTTCTGAGTATGGTTATGGACTGATCGAAGTGCGATAAGCTTGCACAGAATTCACTTGAATTGCGGGCGCAATGCCCGCCGTCTTTTCTTCATACCACCTGATGACTACTAAATCGAAATTCCGTTAACTTTAGGAGCACTTCAATCTAAATCGAGGTGGGCGCTGTATGAACGAAGCAGTCGAAGCGCCCCTAAGCCCAAATAACTAACTAATCTAAATCGAGGGCATATCTATGCTAACAGCTTTACGCAAAGACAGGCAGAGAGCAGAGCTTACGATGATCTGTCAGCTGTTTTACTCCGCCGTGCGGCCTCTGTGTGTTAGAGCTCACCACCCCCTGCTAATGAAGGACCACAGCTGGTACCACTTGTGTACCACCGCCGTGCGACCTCTGCGTGTTAGAGCTCACCAGCCCCTGCTCATGAAGGACCGCTGTTGGTACCACTTGTGTACCACCGTCGTGCCGCAAGGTGTTAGAGCTCACCTGCACCCAGCCGGGGCTGCTCATGAAGGACCACGGTTGGTACCACTTGTGCACCACCGCCGAGTTGGAGCACATCACCTCCAACCACAGGTGCAGCACCTGCTCGTTCAGGCCCATACAGATGAGCGAGCGCAACTTGACGTCCATCTGGGCGTGCATCCGGTCATGGGTGAGGTTGACCGCCTCTACAGACCGGTACAGTAGCTGTGGAGTGTGGACAGACATCCGGTCATGGGTGAGGTTGACCGCCTCCACACACCGGTACAGCAGCTGTGGAGTGTGGACAGACATCTGATCAATGGTACGGCAGCTGTGGAGTGTGGACAGACATCCGGTCATGGGTGGGGTTGACCGCCTCCACACACCGGTACGGCAGCTGTGGAGTATGGACGGACATCTGGCCAATGGTACGGCAGCTGTGGAGTGTGGGCAGACATCCGGTCATGGGTGAGGTTGACCGCCTCCACACACCGGTACGGCAGCTGTGGAGTGTGGACAGACATCTGGCCAATAGTACGGCAGCTGTGGAGTGTGGACGGACATCTGGCCAATGGTACGGCAGCTGTGGAGTGTGGACGGACATCTGATCAATGGTACGGCAGCTGTGGAGTGTGGACGGACATCTGGTCAATGGTACGGCAGCTGTGGAGTGTGGACAGACATCTGATCAATGGTACGGCAGCTGTGGAGTGTGGACGAACATCTGGCCAATGGTACGGCAGCTGTGGAGTGTGGACAGACATCTGATCAATGGTACGGCAGCTGTGGAGTGTGGACAGACATCTGATCAATGGTACGGCAGCTGTGGAGTGTGGACGAACATCTGGCCAATGGTACGACAGCTGTGGAGTGTGGACAGACATCCGGTCATGGGTGGGGTTGATTGGTACAGAAGGAATAAGGACATGGATCGGTACGGTCATAACGGGATATTTACCAAGTAGCACTTGCTCCATTCCACATCATGTGGACAAAAACAAATAATGCGGTCATTGTATGTGTATTTCCCTGGGACGTCAAAATTCACGACATACAACACCAAGTTGGCAATATTTTATTGGACAACCAAGCCGGTAATTTTGAAGAAACACAAATTTAGTGGAATGCTTAAGAAAAAGAAAACCCGACTATCACCATACTCAGACTTGCACGCTCACACTGTCTTGGTCAAAGTAATCTAACAAACCTGTGTAGACTGAGAAGCGGCAGAAAGGTGTATCAGAACAGCACCACGAGTTGATAAAGTGAGGGCTCTGGTTACGAAAGCTCACCCAAAATAAACACGGCGACTAGCGCAATAGACACAAGCAAGTCCTCAGTACGGCCAACTTCAAGGAAAGAACTTGAAAGAAAGCCTTGTAAAGCGACACCCAATAATATGCCTTCGGAAAACTGCAAGCTGCCCAGAGGATGCGCGACCTGGCTCGGTGAGAATTACATTTTCCCAAACTTCACCAGCATGGCGCCGGTGTCGCGTGATGTTTTATGAGGCACATTTTCGCCTGAACGGCGCCATCAACTGAAACAATGTATCGGTCGTGAACGAAGACTACACCAGTTCACAACAATAACACACATCAGCGAGGTGGTGTGCGCCTTGTAGCAAGGGCATCATCGGACCTCTTGTGGTTTCAGCACGGAGACAGTGACACCCAGACTGTCAGAAGGGAGCGGTACGGGAGGACACCGGACAAGTTCTGGGAACGAGCTCTGGTCAAACATTCTTATGAAATTGCGTAATGGATGAGGAGCATATGCACCTGGTGGTGGTTATTGGTTTTACGACAGGTCGACCGTTGAGTCATGCAGCGTCACCATTCTCTCACGCCGACTGGTCGCGGGCGAAGAGTAGCGACAGGTGAGGCTCTAACCCGCAATCCTTCGATTGTGAGACGGGTAACTTACCACTAGACTACTCGTTCCCAACGTGCGCACTAGAAGTGGACAAAGGACCATGGGCGGTAATCCAGCGATCTCCCGGAAGAGGAGATCCCCGGTGGGTTTCACTCGCTGCCCTCCGTCTCATGGATTTCTCTCTGTGCAGATGCCTACCCTACAGCAAGTCAGAAGGATCCGCAGCCTCCGGGGACCTAAAAGGCGGCCACGGCAGCTGTAAAGGGCGTGTCGACAGGAATGTGTCGCCGTGCGTCATGTGCCCAGGTCAGTGTCCGGAATTCCAGAATTTAGCTGGAAACTAGCAATTCATTTGATCTTGCATTGACTTCCCGAGAAGGTTCCGACTTCATGAATTGACTTACGGCAGGATGCAAAAGGATAGCACCCATTTGAAATCACAGTTAAGGGCTTGGCCATTCTAGATAATGTCATCATGTTGATAATATGACTAAGACAAATTGTCACCAAGTGCCACGAGCGTTCAAGGGTGGCCATTTATCGTCAACTATTTCGCCGCCATTACAGGCTTCGATGTCCTTGGCTGATACACTTCACCCTATGAATACGGGGAATTCAGGGCACTGCTCTGGATAGGCGACTACTGAGCCGTGGCAGTCGACTGTTAGACGGCGGCAGGCCACTGTAACCAGGTGCTGTTGATCGATTGGCCTGCGACAAAGCGGAGATCGCATATCCGATTACTGAATACAAGGGTGAGCTGAGCGCTTAACCGAGCGGTGTGCTGCACACGATGTGGCGACATCGTGTCAAGAAGTCCGTTTTCCTTCGATTGTTTCCCAATGCGACTTCGAAGGTGGAATGAGGCTGATTAAACAGGCTCCCTTGAAATATCCCTATATGGACACTTCTCCTTGCGCCCCCTCCTAACAGCAAGGGGCGCAACGGAAGGTTCAAGTCCACCGCAACGACTAATCGCCGGGAAGCATTACTCCCAAATAAGACACAAGCTCTCCTTAATCAGGCTGCCAGCATGCCGTGCTAATAGCATTATTCAGTAATCCCATGTTGGGAAGGCCTGATATGACGGCTTGACCAATTCATTCATTTTGATGGTATTATTTCACTGCCGGGGAGTTATGGACGACTACTGGCTGGCCGGCCGTTGGTCATCCATCAAGCGGCGATGTGACAGCTTGGACGTGAGGGACGACGGCGGTGACTGACAGGTCGCCACGGGACCTGTCAAGGAAGCCGCGGCCGGCCACGGTCACACAGACACGGCACGACACGTAGCCAGGCAAGGTGACCGCGTCGGCGACACGACAAATTGGATACAAACTTGGCACACCATCCAACAAAATGATGATGAGAAAACGCGTACTTTTAATAAATTTTTGCTTTAGTTTTGTGTTGTCACACCATCGCACGGCCAACGGTTTCGTCGCCAAGAATTGCTGTCCTGCCCCCACGTGATGGGCGGATCCAGGAATTTTCATGGGGAGGGGCAAATATCCTTTGAGGGGCTCCGTACGCGGAAAATCTTTGAAAGGGGAGGACGTCCCCACCTGAGATACACTGGGGATGTGTTCGAACCTTCCTGAAGGGTGTGCCATCTTTCCATGAGGAGGGGTACATGTCCTCCAGTGTGCCCCTCAAGTTCCTCCTGTATCCGACCATGCCCCGTTGTCTGCTGGAAATGGTGCCTATGTATGGCCATAAGTATAAGGATGACAGGCATAACGTCAAAAAAAAAATTGTAAGTGCACATAATGCCATACTTCCTTGTAGCACCTCCACCGATCACCCTTCACAAGCAAACATGCAAAGCTTTGAAGTTGCAATTTCATCTCGCCACCATTCATCATCATTTTGGAATATTCAAGAGAAGGGATATTCCGCATTGTGCAAGGCAGAAAATTCGAAATAAAAATGTACTGAAAGCCCTAGCAAGGAACCTGCAAAATAAATGCAAATTGAAATATTTTAGCTGATTGGGAGCAGTTTTGGGCGTTAATAATGCCCACGCTATCACGCTAATAATGCCTCCCCACGCAAAGCGTGTTTTTCGGCTGCACTTACATTCTGCCGATAAATTCATGAATCCACAATGGCCATGCGACAGGGCATGTGCCTCCATGGAAAAGTCGCGTCCCTTTGGCGTGGAAAGGCGCACACTTCCGGGAAGGCTCGAGTGACATAGAAGCAGTGATAGTGACACAGACGGCGTAATGACAACACAGAGGCAGTGATAGTGACACAGAGGGCGTAATGACGACACAGGGGCAGTGATAGTGACACAGAAGAAATGGTGATGGCACACAAGAAGTAGTGGGACATAGATGCAGTGATAGTGACATACGGGAAACATTGACGACATAGGGTCTGTTCCCGTGGTTCCACTAACCTCCACAAACCTCCACTGGTCGTTCCCGTGGCCAGCCCAGTGGAGATTTTTCCTCCACCAACCTCCACCAGTGGAGAAAAAGCTCCACCAGCCGAGGAGCAAGGTCCAATTGTGATTTTTCAGTGGAGACCAATCATGGCGCACTTGTTTCATATATTTGCGCGTAAACAACGTCCTCCGTCATATGAATATCATCTGCATGCATGAACTGAATACCAGGATCATCCTTCGCAAAGGAAATATGAAATTACATCTATGAACAATAATCGAAGTAACAGATGCGGGCCACAAAACATCCTTTTTGTGGCCTTTGATTTACGTAATTCGTCCTAAGGAGAAGATGTTACTTTACCGGTGGGATCCGCCACAATCTCCGTGCCGCAACTGCCGCAATGCGGCGCCAATAAGATTCCACCCGAGCCCGATCGACGAGGTCGAGCAAGTTGAGATGGAGAAAAGCCAGCATCGGGCAGAAGAGCGTCTCGGGGCCCAGGTAGCCAGACACCAGATTATATGCTGTACATTAAGAAGGTAGGCTGTAACCAACCGCAAAACTGGGCAGACGATGCTTAGTGCTCAACCGAAGGGCAAAAGATTCATCCTACAGGGGAAAAGAACATCTGTTCTCCCGCAGTCCCTGAGGGCACATATATTGCTAGAAATAAAGACAACTTTGGGACTTTGTATCATAAGTCATACTATATACATTGTGCGATCATATGGACAAACATTTCAGGAGCAATTTGACCAATAGCGCCAGGTCCAGCGCCAAACACTTCCTTTTTGTCGCGGAATTCAGACCACTGTCAGCTGATTTCTCCACCGGTCGTTCCCGTGGGCAGGTCTCAACTAGCCTCAACTAACCTCCACTGAGTTCCTTCTAGTGGAGCCACGGGAACAGACCCATAGGCAGTGGTGGTTACACAGATCAAGTAGTGACGACACAGCGGAAGTGATAGTGACACAGATCAAATAGTTATGCCACAGAGGAAATGGTGGTGACACATAGGAAGCATTGACGACACAGAGGCAGTGACACGGAGGAACACGGAGGAAGCAGCGGTGGTGACACAACAAAGGAAATTGCGCTCACCTTTCCACACCAAAACCGTCACTTGTGAAACTTAGAATAACGCATGAAATGAAGCTGTGGTCAAGCCGCTACGATTCGGCTCGCTTTTATTGCACTACCTTTGTTTGTCTTTTTGTTTATTGGGTGGTTCACGACGCACTTTATACACATTCACGGCTAATGGCGCCGCCCACGCACTACACTACCTTGTTAGACGTGGGTGCATATGCCCGTTGCACAAATAGTGATCAACCTATCATACATTGCCAACGAAATAAGTGATGCGGCAATGCATGTGACGACGAAATAAATGATGTGGCAACGACACCGTAGGCTGAAGGACTTGTAAAGAGAACCGGCCAGTGGGGCAAACTAACATGCAACCCTGGGCTCCACCACGGGAAAATCACTGGGAGCGACATTCGGAGATCTAGGACCATTCATTCGACTATAGATCCGTTCTTTCCATGCAATGACCACAGGCGTTATGGTCACATAGGCGGGGAATAGGGGTGGAAGGCACTGGAACCTCCCCATCAAACGCTGAAGCTTAACATTGACTGGAATCATTTTACAAAAAAACTGCTGGTGCCCCATTCAATTCGGACGTTTCACCAACTATTAACGACTTGCAAAATACTGAGGGGACCCTCCATCGAAGCCCCAACAGCTGTGGTGTGGCCATGCATGTAAGGGAGTGCTATCCTCATTAGCTAGTAAGGGTGTGCTAGCACGGTGGATTTCAACATCACTTCCGCCATCCCAGTTCAATTGAGCGTCGCCGACTGATTACGCTCCGACTGATTACGCGCGTCCGCTTCCTTCCACATACGCGAGAACTGAGCAAAGATAATTGCACATTCCCAGATAATCACTAGGCGTACATACCTATCCCTGGAAATTGTTTGAAAATCGCGGAAATCGTCTAGAAATATCCGCCCTCCCAGTCTGGATTCCATCTTTCGGGAAGAAAACAGCAGCGCCACAAGGCTCTTAACCAGGGAGGGAGCGGAAGCCACAACCAGATCGCTTGACACTACATTTCGGTTATGTGCTGCGGGAGTCGTACTGTGTAAGTTTCATCGAGCAGACTAGAAACTTTTAAACGACGGTGACGGACACCACTTGCTTGCTTCCAGACATCAATTCTTGCTGGCAGCGCCTTTGCTGTTGAGGTTCAAGGGAAACGGCACCCCACACAAACACATTGGTCGTGTTATGTGCATCTACTGAGACACCACTTGAAAACTTCACGACACAATGGCTATCAATCACAAGGTGATTGATGATGGTGATTACTGATTGATTGATGATCCCTTCGACGACCGGGTCGTTCTGGTCTGATCATAAGACATCAACCGAAATGCCGTCAATTAGCGTAAATTCAGCTTGTGCCAGCAACTGCCCATAACCCTTGGCGCGGACAGGCTCCGGGCGAGTTTCATTGAGTGGGGGAGCAAGACCGGCTGGAGGGAGGAGCCCCGGAATGTGCCCGGGGCCCGTCGCTGTGAAAAACAACGCCCGAGCCACGCCAGATAGCGAGGAGGCCTTCCCGCCCGCGCCTTCGCCACCACGTCGCAGACAGAGGGATGAGGGAGGCGATGTCCGGACTGTCGAGGTATTATGGAGTAGCTGACCACAGGCCGCTGGTCACTGGATTACGACGGAAATCACAGGACGATAACCACTCGCAGAGGAACGACTAGGGATATGCTGGCCTTTCCGGTAAGGGAAGCCGATGCTAATATCGGACGGTGCGTTTGCTAGTGGGAAGATTTAAGACAAACTATGCGATTTCGGGGACAACGCCGGTCACTAGCGATGCAAACATGCCGAAAAAAAAATAGTACGGGTTCCAAAGTTCGTACTTACCCATCGATTCTTCCCCTCCCCCATTTGGAAACAAAATTAATTATCCCAGATATTCCCCGGAAATACTGTACCAAAGAAGCGGAGACCAAATCAGACGGGAGACGGGGCCCGTATGAGAGGAGTGAAGGCCTTCAGAATCCAAAAGGTCGCTCAGAGGCGTCCCAGGAGGCCCCTCATTTGGAAGATGAAGCCACAGGAATAGGACAGGAGGCCCCGAGGCGGTAAATGTGGCTCCACAGGATGTGAGAATAGACCGCTAAGAAGGGAGAGAACCATCGTAAAGAAGAAAAGACTAACAGGACGCAAGCAGAGGAACCCAAGGCCGCCGTGGAGGCTCTCGGGAAATGAGGAGGGCCCCCGGACGTGCGCGGGTTAAGGCTTGAGGTTCCTGGGAGATAACAGAAGGCCCACAGGACTTAAGAGTCCCTGCAAATGGACGACGCATTCAAGATAGAAGGGAGGCTCTCAGGACAGACAAGAGGAATAAACTCAAATAAAACTGGTTCTGCCCCTGCTTCGAAAACTGTTGTGGGGTTGCGAACCCATGGCTGGGGGCCTTAATAGTGCTGCGATGTGTGAGTGAATGTGAATATCGATCTGTTGGCAGTATTACAAATACATAGATGCAAGTGCATAGAACAAGCAATACATTGGGCAACCCCCACGGGATTTCGGAATTCGAACAGACCTATTTCGGGAGCTCCTTTCGAGGTTCCAGCCTCCAGGAAAATATGGTGGTGCCGCCCCCGGTTAAAGGAGAACTTTCTGCCCAAAAGAATAGAAGCACTTTCAGAACGGATTGCGGGAATGCCACATGCAGCGCACTTTTACCTGATACCACATTTACCTGATACCGTTTTAAGGTATCTGCATCCATTAACATGAGGACCTGGTGTAGATTACAGGAGGCTTCCGTGGCTCATAATGTTCAGGAGGCCCTAATGCAGATTTCAGAAAGTCGATCTGCACTTCAAATGGTGGAGGCTCCTTCACACCTAGTACACTACACACCGCTTGGCTCGTAACAGGACGCTGCTTCAACTAGCATGGACTGGATCTTTCAGGGGCTGATCTGCTGATAATTCACGAGTTTTGGGTCTCTCACACTCGTAGAAAATGCCACCATTGGTTTACGCAGTTAGTGTCAGACAGGGTTATCTAGGCGCGGTCCAAATTATTCAAAAGAAGTGGGCTGGTTAAGTTCTAGGACTTTCTAGGCCATTATCACCAAATCTACGGATGAATTTCTTGATATCCCACTCACCAGATATCATTGTACATATCCACATAGTAGGGGCGGCGGAACTTAAGGATAGGGCACTTAGCCTCTTACTGACACAGGGAGGGTGGGTGTCGCACCCACTAGTGCATCGAACTAGAAAACTAATAATCCCATGTGAAAATGGGACTTCCCCGCCACGGGTAAAACATGATCTACAGCATGGATCCCAGAAGACAAAACTTCGCTTCATAACTTCGCATATTATTTTAGGTATTTTGTTACCGTTTGCTTTCGTGTTATATATTAGGCATTTCACAGCATAAAAGCTTGGCTCTAGGAACGAGTAAAACCTTTGATCGTAGTTGTTTGCTGCTTGCGGAATGACTAGTGGAAGCTATTAACGAAAAAAAAACACCATAATATCCAGCACTGTTGAATGCTGGATTGAAGACGCTCTAGTGACACCAAAGTGGCTTTTGAAGAGGAGTAGTTAGTTAATAAGGATTTAGAGCGCATCGGCTACATTGGTCATGTAGCGCCCATTTGGAAGAGGAGTAGAAATTGGGGCCTAAGGAAAAAACATGATCCTTGGAATGGTAAAAGCCGAATCCTTCCTGTGATGTACACATGCCTTCCTTTATACTATCTATCTCACTAAGCATTTGGCCAATTAGCACGCACTGCATCAAGCGGTTTTACACAACCTCGGAAGCACACTTCTTGTGGATCTTTAGAAAGGTTCATTGGTCCTTCAGTAAGGCTTCCGAGGTCCTCAGTGAGGGACAGGGTCTCCTGTTCACTTGGATTCATCCCACCCCGGTGTCGTCGCCCCGAGAACCATCTTTTGGTTAGCAGTGAAATGGCCGTCCTCATTATTGCTGTTCTGTGTAGATCGCCTTTTAAGCACATATTTTTAACTGTGTTGTGAACTAGTGTTTAACAAAAAATTCCTCAACCTCTTCCAGCTTCATAGCAAGTAATGGAGCACTGTCGTGGCCTCGACTAACAAAATTTCACTGGGGGGCCACCATAGACTCAAATGGGGCCGAATTATAGCCTAAGTTCCCTCCCCCATCACTGCTTGTGCAATGAGAAATGCAGCTTGACTAGGGACGGTCATGAGTGCGGGACACGTACCCCCTTTCAGTTAGCATGTTAGAGCCAGTTTCCAACATGCTAACTGGACACTGGAGTGGGCTGAGCCTGATGCCTTATTCCGGCAGTAGTATGCCACCATATATTAGCACGAGTTCTTGCAGTATTCCATCCATATAAAATATTTCTTACAAATAATGTGAGTCTCGCGCAACCCTATCCAACTTCGTCACCGTTTTTTGTAGCAAGGAAGATATATCACGAGATATTGATCTTGACGTGGTTTTTCTCCATAATAAATGTATTCGGCCCTCAAAGCTAGTCCGCAACATGGCTGCGTGGGAGTGTGAAGGTTCTTCAAACACCCGCCTGCCCGAGACAAATGTACATTTGGACAAACGTATGTAAGACAGATGTATGACAGCAGACGTACATAAGCAAATGTATGTATGCGTAAAGGTATATCTAGCCGATATACGTGAGCGAAAAAAATGCGTTGGCAAATGTATGTAAGGCGTATGTGCGAAAGAGTTAACGTACGTACGGTAGATGTACGTATGGTAAATGCACGTATGATAAATGCACGTAAGCAAATGTACTTAGTCGCAAATGTGCGGTACCGCAAATTTCCGTAGCCACAATTGTACGTATGAGCCAATGTACGCAATTGCAAATGTACGTGAACGAAGAAGTACATCATGGTGCGTCTACGCTAATGTAGATAAACAGATAAACAGAAAAACGCGCATAGCAAGTGTACCTAAGCGCAGCAATGCGTTACAGCCAATGTATGCAAATGATGATGTACGCGAACTAAATATAGGTAAGCTCAACTTTACGCATTGTAGATGTTCGTTAGCAAATGTAGGTAAGCAAACGCACGTGTGGCAAATGCACGGAAGCAAAATACGCAAACACGCACAGAAAACGTATAACAAATGTACCTTTGTGAAATGTACGTAAGACCAAATGTACGTACATGTATACGTAACCAAATGTACGCCAACGCAAACGTACTATGCGGAAGTGTACGTATATTGACTCATACGTACATTTGTGCTCACGTACTTTTTGTGTTTTCGCACATTCGTGCTCAAGTACATATTGCTATTTGCCACAAGTACATTTGAGTTGATGTACCTTTGCGCCTACGTACATTTGCGCTGATTTACATTTACATTATCACGTACATTTCCGCTTACGTACATTTGCGATTATATACATTTGTGCTTACGTACACATGCGGTACGCGGATACATAGGTACGTACTTTCAATACGCAAATTTTCAAGAGTCCCCATGAGGGAGGCCGTTATTGATGAGAGGTGCCTGTTCTGATCTACTCCCATCCCTGTATTTAAGCGTACCGCTGCCAATGAGGTCAGGTCAGAGGACGGACAGGAGGGCATAGACGGCACGCCCGAGGAGAACGGGAACTGTAGCAAACAACAGCTGCGGGCCTAAGTGGCACTACCGTCAGACCCAGCGTCAATAGGTCCGGAACGCTGACGCGATGGCGGAGAGAACACCTGGCAACACACCTCACACGGGATCGAACTTTCGGAGCGAGAGCGCAAGTGTGCGATGATTCACCCAGCTGATACTATATGTGGGTCAGAAGGGTGAAGAGGCGGTGAGCGTCGGAACATTGATTCCGGGCGCAACCAAGGGGGCGTCGGCCCCAAATGAACGAAACAACTTACACTGCGGTCAACAAGGCATTTTTGTGTTCGCGCCACAAGCGAGACGTTTTCGTCTCGCTCTGCACGTCACAAGTGGTCTCTTTTCGGCCCAATGGAGCATATTTGTCTAAGGCCCAGCTGGGAACAGGAGAAGAGCTGGAGAGACCTCTTTGAAGCTTGATGGGGGCTTGCCACTGGAGAGAGTTATCTGACGTTGGATGGGCCTATTGAAGCTGCAGGGGGCTTTGAGGCTGGTAGAACAGCTTTAATTAGACCAATGTATGCCCAGGTTCGGTTAAGCTCAATGGGAGATTCAGGAGTTGTTGGGGCTCAGCTGGGAACATGAAGGGTTTGGATCTCCCAGCATTGACCCGGGTAACCCAGTAACAGCCGGATGTTAGAACCTAAATAAATCAGAGCTCCCAACAGGCCTAAAATATCCAGAGCACCGCTGTCGAAGTCCAACAATGCCCTGTAATCCCTAATAACGAATTAGGCGCTTAATGGTATTCCAATAGAGGCCTAACCGCAGTGCAACCCCCGCCTCAATATTGGGCTGGCAGGCGTTCAAGAACAACGCCCAACTTTGATTCAGAGACTCAACATGAGCCTGACCTGCCGACATAGCGCCTGATCTGTGATTCGTCACCCTGATGTATGAAGTCCTGAGTACGACTCAATCTTGAGGTGCTCATAATTTCTGCTTCATAATCAGAAGTTCTTTTGAGCCACAAAGTTCCCATTGGCGCCAAAGGCTTCGCATACTAGACATAATCAAATTCGTTTACAGGCGACGGACATACTTACCTGGCAGGACTGAGGGTACATATTCCCATGAACAATTATATAACGTCCAAACCGCCAAGTTCGCTACGCCAAGAACTGGTAAATCCCGCCGTTCTTCTTGAGCAAGGCCATGATTGGAGTAACCTGGAGCAGGGATGCATGCCCATGCACACAAGGAATTAAAAGAACTTAGCTCTGAGGATAATCTGGGGGCATGTAGGGTACGAGTTATGTTGTTTCATTGCTTAGACAACTATCTGCTACAGAGCCCGTGTTCATACCCAATGACTTTGCTTCAGTCGACTTGATAACCCTTAGCTCCAATCCAACAACGGCGGAAATTTGGCAGCTTCGTAGCGAACTTGACGGTTTTACCGTATTATTATTGTTCATGGGAATAGTTGGCCCTGGAATTTGCTCAGTCATTTTGGCTGACAACCCCTTCTTCACCCTCCAAGTTCGCACAAATCAACACCATACGGACGGATTCGTTGGAAAACTCGCTGCCAGCTCGGTGATTTCCGTCAAAACAGAGCCGGGGCCGCTCCTCCCCTGGGCGCCCCTCGGGGTTCGAACTCGATCCCCTTGTGGACGGCACAAACAACTTGGAGCGGGGTGGAAGGTGGTTATGTTCACCTACTGTACGAACACTTGAAACCGTGAGCAAAACTGAAGCAAAAAACAGGGAGCAATTTTTATGATTTAAATATCACTGTGGACATCCACTACATGATTGACGCTAACTTCCAGCTACGGGCAAGTGAAAGCACGACTTTTTTAAATAAAAAGAACCCATGTGGAACATTGGATGCGAAATTCGCTGGAAGGTCGCCACAAATAAGGGGTCCCTGAAGGTCATGACCAGTAGGTGGTCATAACTCATACGCCGACACTGAAAGCCCCCTCCTGATCATAACACTCTGGTATGGTTATGGGTGTCTAGTGGAAAACCCCACAGATCACTGTGGGGTTTTCCACCCCACAAATCGTACGGATGTACGATTCGCACGAAGGTTCCCTCGACGGGAGATGCTTGGCAACGACAACCCATCACAGCAGTTTTCGCACATTTAATACCAGACCAGCAGTGGAAAGTCATTATGCCCGAAATCAACGTCATAGGTACATCGTAGACAAGGGCCGCCTGATAAAAACCTCATCATAGGTAAAACCTCATCGACTGCCTTATCGACAGGGCCAAATAATGTCGATAAGGTAGTCAAATGACAAATGCCAAGCAAAGGCGGTGATGTCGATGGAGGGTGGATCATCATGCAAAAAAAACTGCTTGCTGCTTCTAAACAAACCCCCACAAACATTTCCCATAGACGCTGGCGAAAACCTAACGAGTGAAACTTGGCAGCAGAGCTTCGATATGGCCAGTTTTTTGGCTGAGAGAAAGAAAAGTAAGAAATATTAACTAATCCAGATATAAATAGGTGCGATGTTATACCGTAAGCGCGCGCGCGCACACACACACACACACATACACACACACACACGCACACGCACACGCACACGCACACGCACACGCACACGCACAGACTATATATGCATGTGTATGTGTATGTGTATATGTATATATATATATATATATATATATATATATATATATATATATATATATATATATATATATATATGACCATGGTACCCAGAGGAGTATATGGACACGGCACTAACAATCTTTTAGACGGGGTCCCTGGTGCAAATTCCAGTCTGGCTGCAACAGAGTGGTACCGCCAGCAGTGGGGGGGGGGGGGGTCCAGCTGTGTGCCTTACCTCCTCGGGCGAGAGGACCTTGCCGTCCTCGTCTAGTCGGTAGGTCTTGCACAACACCAGCCGACTGTACACCGAGTTGTAGTCGCGCTCCACCTCCTTGTGAGCCACCTCCTCGATAAAGAGCCACGGGTGGCACACGCCCCCTGCAACGGCACACGGAGACACCGTCACAGGCTGACCACATAGAGAGCCACGGGTGGCAGGAGACACCGTCACAGGCCAACCACATAGAGAACCACGGGTGGCACACACCGTCACAGGCCGACCACATAGAGAGCCACGGGTGGCAGGAGACACCGTCACAGGCCAACCACATAGAGAACCACGGGTGGCACACACCGTCACAGGCCGACCACATAGAGAGCCACGGGTGGCAGGAGACACCGTCACAGGCAGACCACATAGAGAGCCACGGGTGGCAGGAGACACCGTCACAGGCCTACAACATAGAGAGCCACGGGTGGCACACACCGTCACAGGCCGACCACATAGAGAGCCACGGGTGGCAGGAGACACCGTCACAGGCTGACCACATAGAGAGCCACGGGTGGCATACCGAGACACCGTCACAGGCCGACCACATAGAGAGCCACGGGTGGCAGGAGACACCGTCACAGGCCTACAACATAGAGAGCCACGGGTGGCACACACCGTCACAGGCCGACAACATGGAGCCACAGGTGGCAGGAGACACCATCACAAACCGACCACATAAAGAGCCACGAGTGGCACACGGAAACACACGGATACACCTTTAAATAGGGATGTATACAGTTTGAAGGAAACAATATTGGCAAGGCATTCAATCCACATGTCTTAAAATGGATCAAGGGAATAGGGCTAGATAGGTAGGGTAGACAGGCATCGATGTGTGTGAGATGTTGGTGGATGGTTTCTTTAGGATGTGGTGATGGTTGGGGAGTGTCTTTTTACCGGGCTTATGGTATCTTCCATTTACAGCGGCCACCGACCGCACCGAACAGGGGACCAGACCACCGACTTCAAGGAACGTGGAACGAGACTGCTGACAGCATGGGACAGTCGACCAGACCACCAACTCCGGGGAACAGGAGGCAATCATCGGCCACTCGAGGGTGACGTCATTTGGACATCATCAGCAGTGCACCCCTGCGCCCCTTCCGTGACGACTAGCGGGGCTGACCGGCGTCCACATACGCCGCCAACTGGTGGCGGCTGACTCAGATCGCCATTAGCCTGTGATGATGCAGTTGTGTATTGTCATCTCATGTTAGGCGACTCCCTGTTATCATTCGCTAGGAGGGGTGAAAGTGGTGAGAATCCTTTGTTGAAGACAAAGCAAAAAACACGAGGGAGCAACGACATGGGTGGCAAGACATCAGTGAGCCAAGTTCTATATGGTATGTCAATTTGTTGAGCCACCAGATATAATTTTGCTTTATTACCAGATATTAGAAAGACCAACCATGGGGTAAAGATGTTGGGCTGTGTGTGATGAACTACGTTCGGCAGAACTGTTGCATCACAACATCGTATGACATTATTCAGAATCCGTCATCTTTGGCTTCTCAATTGTGCGTCGCAATGGTAATATTACTTCAGTTTGGTTTGACACACGACGGAAAAAGACGAGGTACATAAATTCCGCATTCTTACACCTCTCCGTTTATTTCCGCGATGAAACACGAGACGCTTACTTCTTCCCTAAACGGTGACGGTTAATTAAATTACCAAGATTGATGAGGTTGCTTCTGAAAATGAAGACGGCTCGCCTCATGGCTTGCAATAACCAGTATAATGGACCACCTCATAATCTGCCGAACCCAGTATAAGGGGCCGCCTCATGGCCCGCCTTGCTCAACAGAAGTGGCCGTTGCAATCCCTGGGTTATCCAGTATAAGCGGCAACCTCATGACGTCCCTTACCCAGTATAAGTGGCAACCTCATGACGTGCCTTACCCAGTATAAGTGGCCGCTTCATGCCGTGCTCGAGCACTTGCTTCAGCGCGGCGCACAGTGAGCCCCGGACCAGATGTGTCACCGCCTCTGTCACGCTGTCGTCCCCCGCTGAGCTGTGGATCACGGCAACCGTCACATGTGAACACCGTCACACTGCGGACATGACTCCACCCACGTGAGAACCATGACAACCGTCACATCAACACCGTCACACTGCCAGCATGACTCCACCCACGTGAGAACCATGACAACCGTCACATCAACACCGTTACACTGCCGACATGACTCCACCCACATGGGAACCATGACAACCGTCACATCAACACCGTCACACTGCCAACATGACTCCACGCACGTGGGAACCATGACAACCGCTATGTCACCAGCATCGCTACATTATCGTGTCCTACCGAACTGGAAACCATGGCAACCGCTACGTTAATGACATCGCCACAATGCCACCTACAGCCGGGATTGGAAGCATGACAACCGTTTCATCCATAGCATTGTCACAATGTCATCTACAGCCAAGCCGGTAGCCATGGCGACCGTTACGTCACCAACATCGCTGTATGATATTAAGCAGGGAGCCATGGTAACAGTTAAATCACGAACATCGTTGCGGGTATATCCTCGTCTACACCGACACCTGGAGTACATCCTCTCTATACCGACACCCTGGAGTACACCCTCGTCTACACAGACACCATGGAGTACCATGGAGTACACCCTCGTCTACACCGACACCCGGGAGTACACCCTCGTCTACACCGATACCCGGGAGTACACCCTCGTCTACACCGACACCCTGGAGTACACCATCGTCTACACCGACACCCGGGAGTAGACCCTCGTCTACACCGACACCCGGGAGTACACCCTCGTCTACACCGACACCCTGGAGTACACCCTCGTCTACACCGACACCCGGGAGTACACCCTCGTCTACACCGATAACCGGGATTACACCCTCGTCTACACCGATACCCTGGAGTACATCCTCGTCTATACCAATACCCGGGATTACACCCTCGTCTACACCGATACCCGGGATTACACCCTCGTCTACACCGACACCCTGGAGTACACCATCGTCTACACCGACACCCGGGATTACACCCTCGTCTACACCGATACCCGGGATTACACCCTCGTCTACACCGACACCCTGGAGTACACCCTCGTCTACACCGATACCCGGGAGTACACCCTCGTCTACACCGATACCCGGGAGTACACCCTCGTCTACACCGACACCCTGGAGTACACCCTCGTCTACACCGACACCCGGTAGCACACCCTCGTCTACACCGATACCCGGGAGTACACCCTCGTCTACACCGATACCCGGGATTACACCCTCGTCTACACCGACACCCTGGAGTACACCCTAGTCTACACCGATACCCGGGAGTACACCCTCGTCTACACCGATACCCGGGAGTACACCCTCGTCTACACCGATACCCGGGAGTACACCCTCGTCTACACCGACACTCTGAAGTACATCGCTAACCCGGGGTAACCTCGCCACCGACACCCGGGAGTACACGCACACCGATACCCGGGAGTAACCTCGTCTACACCGACCTATTAACCGACACCCGGGAGTACACCCTCGTCTACACCGACACTCTGAAGTACATCCTAGTCTACACCGACACCCGGGAGTAGACCCTCGTCTACACCGACACCCGGGAGTACACCCTCGTCTGCAGCGATACCCGGGAGTACACCCTCGTCTACACCGATACCCGGGATTACACCCTCGTCTACACCGACACCCGGGAGTACACCCTCGTCTACACCGATACCCGGGAGTACACCCTCGTCTACACCGACACTCTGAAGTACATCCTAGTCTACACCGACACCCGGGAGTAGACCCTCGTCTACACCGACACCCGGGAGTACACCCTCGTCTACACCGACACCCTGGAGTACATCCTAGTCTACACAGACACCCGGTAGCACACCCTCGTCTACACCGATATACCCACCTGTACTGCTTGCTACGCTCGTCCAGCAGCTCGACGAACTTGGCTGGGAACCAGCCTCGCAGCCCGTTCAGCTCCCCCACCCAGCAGTGCTCGTCACGCATGCTGAGCACCGTGATGACGTCATTCTTGCGGAAACCCAGCTCGTCGTCATCGTGACGCTCAAAATCTGAGAGAAAGATGACTCAGTCACAAATGAGTCTGTACGTACATCTACATACAATTACATTTTTATATTTTGCATTTGCACCTTTAACAGATTCTGAAAGCCTCAACATGCTTAGTTGTTGGTTCAGTCTCACCTCGTGCAAAATCGATTTGAATGCAGCAAAAAGGAATGAAAACCCCTCATGGTTGATTGTTTGTCGTTTCTGGTCAACCAGGTGACAAACATAACTATGTACAAACATGCATTTTTGTTCATGGTTACTAAACTAATCATTGATATTCAGAAGATCGGTTATCATTAAAGTTCATTGGGCAGCATACCTGTGGTACAATAATATATAGTGCTTTTATAGTCTTTCCTTCAGATGGCCACATAAGTTCCTTTCAATCATTTAACTTTCTGAGGCTTTTAACCTTGCAACTGTTACTTTTTAAAAGGTGTGTGCTAACTTAAGATATTCCTAATCTACACCTGGCATGAAGTGCATTGCATAATGTTGCGACTAGAGTAATAGATCGGTGGTACAGTAGAGTAATTGCAATACAGAGGCAGCATAAATGTTGCGGGACTCCGGTCTTCTGAAGGGTCACTTGGCAATTTGCTCCACACGGCGGCCGTACCGAGCAGTGCCTTGGCGCGCCGCTGCTTCTGGCTGGACACGCTGACGAAGGCGTCGTGGTCGCGCGCGTGCGACTCCATGCTGTAGTCGGGCAGCAGGCTGAGCTGGCCCAGCTCCGGGTCCACACACTGGAAGTGGCGGCCCAGCTGCTGGATGGCCTCCCGCAGGTCCACCAGGATCTCTGTCGGTCGATATGACACCTCAGTGTCATAGTGACAGGTCCACCAGGGTCTCTGTCACACCTCAGCGTCATAGTGACAGGTCCACCAGGGTCTCTGTCACACCTCGTCATAGTGACAGGCCAGCGTCCTGTCACACCTCAGCGTCATAGTGACAGGTCCACCAGGGTCTCTGTCCGAGTGGCAGGCCGTTCGTCACACCTCAGCGTCATAGTGACAGGTCCACCAGGGTCTCTGTCACACCTCAGCGTCATAGTGACAGGTCCACCAGGGTCTCTGTCGGTGGGGCCGTCACACCTCAGCGTCATAGTAACAGGTCCACCAGGGTCTGTCACACCTCAGCGTCATAGTGACAGGTCCACCAGGATCTCTGTCGGTGGGGCCGTCACACCTCAGCGTCATAGTGACAGGTCCACCAGTCTCTATCACACCTCAGCGTCATAGTGACAGGTCCACCAGGGTCTCTGTCACACCTCAGCGTCATAGTGACAGGTCCACCAGGGTCTCTGTCACACCTCAGCGTCATAGTGACAGGCCCACCAGGGTCTCTGTCACACCTCAGCGTCATAGTGACAGGTCCACCAGTCTCTGTCACACCTCAGCGTCATAGTGACAGGTCCACCATGGTCTCTGTCACACCTCAGCGTCATAGTGACAGGTCCACCAGGATCTCTGCTGGTCGGGTGGTCACACCTCGGTGTCTTATTGATAGGTCTACCAGGGTCTCTGTCGGTCAGTATGACAGGCCAGTGTTAGTGGCAAGTTCTTCAGGACGGTGTGCTCAATCTCATTTTTAGTTCGGTGTCCGATGTAAGAAAGCAGCAACGATGAGGGAAAATATTAACAAATCGCGTTCGTAACAAATAAACTCCAGTGTCAGGCTTGTGTTGTAAACTTGGAAAAACACTGGGCAGATTGGAAATAATGGCAAGATGAAACTAATAAATTAAATATCAGATAAAATATTGAAGATTATCAACAAACATACCAAAGCTGAACGTGTCTTAATAAATCCTGCTCCTATCCAGACGCCTGTCGATGACAGCTCCACTATCGCCTAAGCAAACGGCGTAGATGGGCACCCACAACACATCAGGAATCCACAAGCCAAACGCCTTCCGCCGCTCGCCCTGCGCGTGATTTGAGACACGGAAGGGGAGGAGAGGGTGGCTACCTGAGACCAGCTGGTCAGTCCGCCTCGCGGGGACGGTGGCCAGATCAGGAGCAGCGGACTGCACACCCACATCCAGCGACGGCCTCATCTGAACCAAACACGGCGGCTGGGCTGGACCGGACGAAACACAACAGCACGGCCGGGACTGTCTGGCCGGCCGAGTCTGACCTGTCTCAACTCCGCCATGGACGGCTGACCTGTCTCAACTCCGACATGGGCGGCTGACCTGTCTCAACCCCGGCTGGCCGAGACTGACCTGTCTGGCGGATGTTCTTGGTCTTGACGTCGTCGGCAGACGTTTCGTCGCCGAACAGGATGACGGAGATCATCGACTTGCTGCGACGCATCTGTCGCCTGCGGCCAGCGGCAGACGGTCAAACACAGCCCAGCCCGTGTCATACAGAGCACCAGGCTGTGTCATACGGAGCACCAGACTGTCATACCAGGCCTGAACTGTCACACACAGGCCAGCCCGAGTCATACAGAGCACCAGGCCGTGTCATACAGAGCACCAGGCTGTGTCATACGGAGCACCAGACTGTCATACCAGGCCTGAACTGTCACACACAGCCCAGCCCGTGTCATACAGAGCACCAGGCTGTGTCATACGGAGCACCAGACTGTCATACCAGGCCTGAACTGTCACACACAGGCCAGCCCGAGTCATACAGAGCACCGGGCTGTGTCATACAGAGCACCAGACTGTCATACCAGGCCCGAACTTCACATACAGCCCAGCCCGAGTCATGCAGAGCACCAGGCTGTGTCACACACAGCCCAGCCTGTGTCATACGGAGTGCCATGCTGTGTCATACAGAACACCAAGCTGTGTCATACAGATCCCAACCTGGGGACGGGTAATACAGGGCCTAAACGGTGTCATACAGAGCACCAACTGGGAACTAGTAATACAGGGCCTGGACTGTCATACAGAGCACCACCTGGGAGCGGGTAACACAGGGCCTGAACTGTCATACAGAGCACCACCTGGGAGCGGGTAATACAGGGCCTGAACTGTCATACAGAGCACCACCTGGGGATTGGGGAGGCATAGCATGGACTGTGTCATACAGAGCACCACCCGGGGACGGGTAATACAGGGCCTGGACTGTGTCATACAGAGTACAACCTGGGAGCGGGTAATGCAGGGCCTGGACTGTCATACAGAGCGCCACCTGGAGATGAGTAATGCATAGCCTGGACTGTGCCACACAGTGTGGCCTGGGGACTGCTAAGTAGAGCCGGACTACACACGGCTACTTCCAGGGTCCGAAGCCAAGGACACGGCTGTAATCTTATTGTAATATTTTGCGTCGCCCGCACGCCAGCACCGTTCCCATGACGACGAGAAGTTCGCGCTAGGACACTGCACACATTCCGGTGCGCATAGCTGACACACATCGGTGAAAATGGCCGATATTCTGTCAAAAATGCGGGTACCATCCGACGAGAACGGTGAATTGTCTCAGAACTAAGTGGACTGGAGCGTTGACGGTAGCAGGGTATTAGCACAATGGACAGCCAGAGAAGTGGCCGTTCAGATACATTACAAATGGGGATACATTGTCCGGCCTTTAAAATGCTGTTTCTGGCACCACGTTCCCGAACCAATGCCTAGCCCAAACTAGCCAACCGAACCACACGACCATACTGCGCTGCAGGCAATGACTGGAATACAAATACTCAGCACGGTTCGACAATGCAACGGCGGGACGTTGTCCCCCCCCCTACACAAAAAAACATGACACATGGAAACAAGAAAAGCAATTCAAACAGAGCTATGTGCAACCTGGTCTGCTGATCTGAACAGCATTCCACCATTGTGGGCCACTATATCGGGGTGAATGCGACATGCCACAAATTGCACACCTAAGTACGCCACACGCTGTCAGCCGGTCCCGAGGTCGGCGCAGTGGCCTTTCATTGCCGCACTGCCGATCGAGTCACAAGATACTGTAGTTGGCTCCCAGCTGTGGAGTCAGCTGGTAACCGGCCCGACAAAGTTGGCCACGTGGCGACAGGGGGCCGTGTCGGGGTATTGGCCACACGACCGGCCCGACAAAGTCGGCCACGTGGCGACAGGGGGCCATGTCGGAGTATTGGCCACACGACCGGCCCGACAAAGTCGGCCACGTGGCGACAGGGGGCCGTGTCGGAGTATTGGCCACACGACCGGCCCGACAAAGTTGGCCACGTGGAGACAGGGGGCCGTGTCGGGGCATTGGCCACACGACCGGCCCGACAAAGTCGGCCACGTGGCGACAGGGGGCCGTGTCGGGGTATTGGCCGCACGACCGGCCCGACAAAGTCGGCCACGTGGAGACAGGGCGGCCGTGTCGGGGTATTGGCCGCACGACCGGCCCGACAAAGTCGGCCACGTGGAGACAGGGCGGCCGTGTCGGGGTATTGGCCGCATGACCGGCCCGACAAAGTCGGCCACGCGGCGACAGGGGACCGTGTCGGAGTACTGGCAACACGTGAAGCCCTCAGTTCACACCCCACTGCCGAAGTGGAATTTCCAAATCGGGCGACGGCTTCGGAATCTGCGCAAAATGCTCTGCTTAGCTGTTCGCCCTAACCGCGTAAGGTCGCCGTAACAACTGGGACTAAATACCGAAATCATGCATGGATTCTTGCACCCAGGTGTGTTACTTTGTATTCTTTTTTAGGGGCAACCGCCCCCTGAATGTTGGCGTCCCCTCAGCAATTCCAGTTTTTTTAGCTTTTAGCATGGAAGCATATGGAGTGTGCCCCCATCTATTTTTGTCTGCCCATTGCCTTCACGTATTTCCCCCACCCAATAATTCCTGAAAATTAGCAACCGTAATTGGATCTATGAAAACTGGCATAAATGCGTGCATAGTCGACTGCATACAATTACACGCTGATATTGTAAAGCCGGACAACAACCACGTACTAATGTTGCGACTTAGAATATCATGTTTTCCAGATGGATAACAGACGCATGGAGTTGCTTGACAACGCAGTTGTAAAAAAATTAGCCAACTCTCATTAAAAAACAAGGCCTCAAGAGTACCCGTTGCATAGCACTCATTCTAGGACTTGGATATCTACAGTAAGACAACTATAAATCGTATACCTTGTTAGCTTGTGCCGCTTTACCTGCGTTAATCCTAAATTAGAAATAATAATGTAATGTTCCAAACTCTATGAATAATCGAGACTTATGAGCGCTACATGACCAATGTAGTCGATGCGCCCTAAAGCCCTAATAACTAACTATGAATAATCGAGACAAGTATACATGCACATACAGTAATTGCTTCCTCAGAATTAATTAGGGTAAAATCATCCTTTCCACACGGAGGAGAACAGATGCAAATATAATGCCCGAAGTTCGTTGCAGAGTACACAACGACCTGGCATAAATGTTGGGTGGTGCTCAGGTGATCAATGTGACCGATCAGTGTGATCGCAGTCATCATCTCAGGCATTACGAACGTCTCGCACTGAAGGGACCATGAACCTCTGACTCTGGTACGGAGGCCGCATGGTGTGGCAGTGACAGTGCGGCGCATTGGCGCAGCCCGCTGCAGTCGCTGCCACACTGACGGTAATCCAGCAAACAGGAGTATATGTCATTCGATAGACATAGGTATATCATAGCACGGCAGACACTTCCTCACCCTAGTCTGCCGCCCCAGGCATCTGCCACGGATGTGGGTACACCATAACACAGTGGACGCCCCCCTGACCAGCTCGCTCGACACGCTCGTACTTGACCAGGACGGACGAGATGCTGGCCCAGGCGGCGCCCGACAGCAGCGGGTAGTCGGGGTCGGAGGTGGCGCGGCCGAACAGGCTGCCGGCCGGCACGCAGCACCAGGTGCGCAGGTCCAGACCGAGCACGTACACCACGCCGCGCTCGCGGCGCGCCCCGGACGGCGTGAAGCGCACGTGGGGCGTCCGCTGGCCGTGTTGGCCGTGCTGGCCGTGCTGGCCGTGCTGGCCGCCCAGCTCGTGGTCCAGCACACGCACCGGCCGGCGGCCGGCCGGCGGCGACGGCGGCCGGCTCAGCCGACGCAGCAGCTGGTCGGCCGGCGGCCGCGGCACGCCGTCCAGCGGGTCGTACACCACCGGCGTCGCGTCTGACCCGGCGCCGGACGCGGCCCACTGCACGAACACGCGCCGGCAGCGGCCGCCGTCGACGGCCCGCTCGCCGGCGGCCGCCAGCCGGGCCTCCTCGGTGGGCGGCTCGCCGTCCGGCTGGACCAGCTGCGGCAGGTGGACGGCCGTCGGCGGCCGGTGTCGCACCACGATGACGGAGCGCAGCGGCGGCAGGACGCAGGCGCGACACCGACACACGCGCAGCCGGCCGCGCCGCGGCCCGCCGCCGACACCGGCGGGCCATGGCGTGTCTAGCGTCGGCTCAGCGCTCTCCCGGCTGTCATCCGACACCGGCTCTGGCTCCTCCAGCAGCGTCTGCGTTGTCACTGGCATCCCGACCAACTCCGCCACATCTGTGTTCTCAGTCACCGTCATCTCCGCCATTTCTGTCGCTTCCTTCACCTTCATCTTAGACATTTCTGTCTCCATAGTCACCTCGGTTGACTTGCGGGCAAGTTCAAAGGCGGCCTTTTGCGACGCCTCGTCCACCGTGTCCAGAGTGTCCGGCGACAGCCCGTTCCAGACTGTCTGCGCCGAGTGTGGCCAGCCGTGTAGCTGGACGGCGCCCATGTCGGCGGCGACTCCGGCGCACCACCCGCGTCGCGTCACGTCTTGTCAGCCACTGTCGCGACAGCTGCGCCGCAATCGATCCGCCGCGCCGCCCGCACATCGCGCAAATCAACGGTTACAGACCGGCAGGAAACAACCAATCATAGCGACGAATCGTCACTCAACACATCACGATTTAAAGAGACACGACACATGAAATGCCAAAATCCAGGTGTACTACTTTAACCTGGGGAACATGTATTATTTTCCAGTTGCCTCTATTACACTACACACGACTCTTACTGTACGTGGAACGAACAGCGAAAACTTGGTTATAAGTGCCGTGAGCATTCCACGTGAGTGGATACATGGCTACATAACGTCTCCCCGTCTGGCAAGATGGGCTCGATCGAGTTCACGAGTTCACCCATTTCCCAATATATGGTGTGAGACACCATATATCCCAATATTGGGATATATGGTGTGGCCGCTTGACGCCGATCCCACCCAATGGCAGGGAGCAGTAGGCGTCCATAACCCTACATCCACTCCCCGAAGGGAAAGACGCCACGGAAAAAAAATACGCTGGTTATGTGCGGCTGGTGGAAAACCAATGGAATTACAATTTTCATTGTCCAAGGTGTGAGATGGGCGGTGTCGAGTTTGAAGGCCTCCACCACTGGCGTCCAAATATTTGTGGTATTTGACAAATGCCCACCTCAGACTCACGCGTAACTACACAGTACACATCCAACAATGGACGAACGTTATGTGCGTCTGGTGGAAAACCAATGGAATTACAATTTTCATTGTCCAAGGTGTGAGATGGGCGGTGTCAAGTTTGAAGGCCCTCCACCACGGGAGTCCAAATATTTGTGTTATTTGACAAATGCCCACCGCACTCACGCACAGCTACACACATCCGACAATGGACGAACGTTATGTGCGTCTGGTGGAAAACCAATGAAATTATAATTTTTTATTGTACCAGGTGTGAGACGGGTGGTGTCGGTTTCAAAGGGTCATTCGTTCCATCTTCACAAGTGTCAACCAGCAGTATCCGAGAAATTACCGACAATCATCCCAGGGAAATTAGTGAATAAGTCCAAGCGTCTAGTAGCCACCCATAGCCCAGTGCATCTCCACGTATTATGCCGAGCGGTGGGGCGGGAAGGGGTGAGGTGAGGGGTTGAATGGCATGCCAGAGGGCGTCGGGTGAGAAAAACACGCCAGCACTTCAGTGCACAGAGGTACGGCATGAATTCAGTGAAGGCATCGGTGAGTGTTGTTCACTCGGTAATTGTTACTGCACACAAATTCGCTTCACAGTCACAAGTGCACCTTGTAACCGTGAATATAAATGTCGGCGATAAACTGCAAACACACTTCTCCGCTATTTTCGAGACAAACATTACATCAGAGCTAACGGGACATGCTCAGGGCATATCCCTGCTCCCCTAGAAGTTAGGACATAAGCCAGTGAGAAGTGCTCAGGGGACATTCCAGCTCCATATAAGCTAGGGCATAAGTCAGCGGGAATTCCCACAAAGTATCCCAGCTGCCTAGAAGCTGCGAGATAAGCCAGCTGGAAGTGCTCAGATGACGTCCCAGCTTCCCTAGTGGTAGGGCTGGCGTAGATACTTTCAGCGTTTTTACACGGCTCACCCGTGTGCCTCTGGCCTTGCCCTGACGCACTGGCCCTGCCATGGGTGCGTCCTGGCATAAACACGGCCCGGCTCGCACATGCACACACGCACAACACCTCCTCCGTTCATGGTGGTTCCGACTTGCCAACGACTACTACACACTCCACCTCCCTCAGTGCGACGAGGCGACGTTTGTCACTCACAAACCCGCCGCCACGCTGTGCAGAATGCTGCCAACATGCAATGCTTCCAACACGTACCGTGAAGGCTACTCGGAGCCTGGGGTCGAGCAGCGGGCGTGAGCGTCTGCCGCTGCGACGGAACCGGACTGGTCGTGGCTGTGGGGGCGTGACCTTCGTCGTCACTCGTCCGCAAACGAACGTGGGTGGTGGTCGGCGCGGCCTACTGGGCCGCGACGGACACTGTGTACGACACAGCGGCGGAATGGGCGCGAAACGGCGATTGCGCCAATATATGCGGCCACTGGGGCTTCCGAAGTCACGCCGTCGCCTCACCCAACGGTGCCTCGCCGTCCATAACCCGGTCGAGGGTCCTGAAGGACACTGGTCCCAAGCGCAGGCTGGGCGTGCGGCCGCTCGATCATAGGTCCGGGCCCTTGCCGTATCGGCGCGGGCGTCGTCGTCGCGGCTCCTGCCACTGTGCGAAGGCACTGTGCTGGGACCGCTGAGCGCAGAGGACGGCCGTGGGATTTGAGCGGGTGACCGGTGGTCCGCTCGCGGGGTTTCAAGCTCTAGCAGCCACGAGCGAACGCATCACAGTCAAGGTCCCCGCACGGTCACTTTCTGCACCAGTCTCTTCACTAGTTTGACGGCCGCCTAGCGTGGCCGTTGGACTGGGGGTGTGCGGGGTGACATGTGATGTGTTACGCCCCAGCGCCGCAGAAGTCTCTGGTGAGATGAGCAGTGTACTGCGGGCCACCGTCGCTGCGTAGACACGGAACACCGGTGGAGGCGAAGATTTCCCGCGGTGCGGATCGAGTCCGGCGGTGGCGTCGCCGGCGCGGCACTGCGGCCACCCGGAAGCCGATCAACGTACACCGGTGGTCTTGCCTGCGTGACTGAAGAAATCTGTAGACACAGACTCGAAGACTCGGCTCGGCGGGGGTCCGACATCGGGCTCCTGCTGGCGGCAGCCGTTCACGGCATACCTGGCGAGCCAACGGTGTCGGCAACATCGCGGTCGATGCCGGCCCAGTATACAGACTGGGTGCGCGGCGCTGTGTGCGTTCGATGCCTTGGTGCGAGTCTGCGGGCGCTGCGAGTCTCTGCTCTGAGGCTTCTGGGGATGACCAGCCGAGGACCACATACCAGATTCCGTCGTCAACGGCCAGGCGATCTCGCACGCCCCAGTATGGCCTCAGGGCAGCAGGCAGGTCACGTCTCTGATCAGGGAAGCCGTGTGTCACGGCCTCGCACAACGCTATGTCTCGGCGTCGGCGCGGGCGGCGTCGCGGACGCGGGTCAGCGTGGCATCCTCGATGGGAGACACCCGGGCTCCGTCTGGATCCAGCTGGTCACTGAGCGCACGACGAGACTGTGGAGCTGATGAGTCACGTCATCTTCGGCTTCCTCGTCGTCTGGTGTGGGGTCATCCACGGGGGCTCTGGAGAGAGCATCTGACTTGTGCACCAGGGTCTGGTTCGTGCTGATTTGTCGTCGGCGCGGGGTCGCGCCGGCGCCTCTCTCGCGTCCTCGTAGAGGTGCTGCCATCTAGCGGCGGTGACGGACCCTCTCGTCTGACAGTGATGCCGCTGGCGGCGCGGCTTCCGTATCCGTTCCACCGGCGGCGATGCTCGCCACCTGACTGGAAGTCCGGTGGCAGAATCCCGAGGGCGATGGAGTCGTGCCAGGAGAGCAGGGCGCTGTCCAGGCCCTGTATGACATGCACGGTCACTGTCGCTGTGATTGACCCAATGTCGGTCGCACTGCACAGTCCCAAAACACTGCAGCTCATGGCCACCAGCTGTACAGCTTGTCCGCGGGCGGAGACAAACGACTTATGTCGACATTTAGGTCGCAGCCTGTGCTACACCAATGCGGAAGTTTCCGCACCGGTGTCGGGTGTCCAGAGCGTTGAGCCGGCACCATTTGGTGGGTCTAAACAGCCTGATCCTGGGAGAGCGGCGGGACACAGGCCGTAAACTCGTATGTCGGACACGTTCGCCGATGCTGGCCCGAGTCTCTTTATCTGGAGCTGTCGCGCTGTGCTGGGGCTGTTCCGATGTCGCGCCACGTTGACGACACCTTGCCCGAAAATGGCCGCGACGGTGACACGGTGACACGGGCCGTTCGGGCAGGGCATGGCTGCCCGTCGGCGTGCGGGTAGCGACCGCAGGCGGGACACTGTCCGCGTCGGATGCGAGTCTGTCCGACGGGTGTTTGAGCCGCTGGGATCCCTGCGACGAGTGCCTGGGCGGCTGAGTCTGACTGACGGGCACGGGCAGTCCTGTTCCGACGATATGCGGACACAGGTTGGACGTGGCCGTTTGTATGGAGCCGAGTTCTGACGGGCGTTTTCTTGCGCACGGCGATGTGGACTGCTGACTGCGGGTGAGATCACTTTCGCTCGAAGCGCACGCAGGGTGTCCTCATCCCGGATCCCAGTGACGATGCGGTCACGAAGCTGTGAGTCCGTGCAATGCGGACGAAGTCGCAAAACTGGGCGATTTCGCGCAAAGCCATCGAAATTCATCAAATGTCTCACCGTCCGCTTGCTGACGGCGGAAGAACTCTCGCCGGTCCGGATAACGTTTCGCTGCCGACGCAGATGGCGTTCCATACCTTGGATGATGGTCTGGATGTCGGACGTGGAGACGTCAATATCCAGACCGTGACGGAGGTTCGCGTCCACTGGTCGTCGAGCAGGGCGACGGGCAGCGGTTTGACTCGCCGGCGGGAGGTCATACAGACCGGTGAGAATGGCGTATCCCTCGAATTTGTCCCGCCAGAGGCGAACTCGCGCAGGCTGGCACCTTCCATCGCCTGGGGGCAGGCGTGGCTGTCGCACCCAGCCTCTCGTGCCGCGGGTGGCTGAACCGGTCGCACCGGCGGCATCTGGGTCGGCAGGAGTCGGTCGTGTGTGTGCGGTCTGGTCTGGGTGGCCGATTCGGCCAGCGCCAGAAGCCGTTCCTTCTCCTGGCGGATGCTGTGGCTTGTTCCGTAAGCAGATCCGTCGGCGGGAGGGGTTTCGGTAGCGTCCGGATTCTACTACCGACGCGCCATGTGGTGGTGCACGCTCGTCTCACTGTCTCTTGAGATGCACTGCTCTATCACGGTTCTATATTGTCACGGCTCGACACGCACGCTGCTGCCTCTGGCCTTGCCCTGACGCGACTGGGCCCTGCCGGCGATGTCGGGTGGGTCGCGCGTCCGTGGTGCCATAAACCACGGCCCGCGCTCGGCACATGCGCACACGCACAACAAGGTACGCAGGGGATATCCCAGCTCCCCAGCAGCTTGAGCATAAGACAGCGGGAAGTGCTGAGGATATCCCAGCCCCTGGAGGATGGGGCTAACCAAGTGAGGCAGCGCTCCGTAACGCCATCAAAGTGTCCACGACTTCCAGAGATCCTTGATCTCTGTTGGCAGTTTGAAAGATATGTATGAGTCGCATAGCCGATGGAATTCTGGAAAGACGGGAAATAAAGTCCATGTAGCTCGCTCGTCGAAATATTCAAGACCTGGAAGTCTCTCCTGACACCAAGCTCATAATTTTACCTCGCATGGGCTAAATCGTAGCCAAGGCAAACCGCATGCTAGGATTGCTTCTCAGCAGTGGTGTACCTATGATTGACGCCAGAGGGCAGACGGATTTGGAGGGGCCCGACCTACCCCCATTAAAGAGGATTTCAACCACTTTTTCAAAATACCCTTTTTCACAAAATAATTGGTGACCAAGTTAATTGTCCTGTAGAGGGGGCCCAATTTACCACCATCGTTTCTGAATCACCAAATTTCAGCCATAACTCCCCTAGTGGCGTACCTAGGATTTGGTAGGTTAGGACTATGTTAGGAAGAAAATGGAGCTGAAGGATGCCCAACCCACCACCATTTTTAAGTCGCCGAATTTTCACCCCTCCCCGTTCAAAGGTGAAGGTAGCCAAGGGTGGTTTTACGAAAATAATCAAACAATTGAACGACCCCTCATCCAACACATAAGCCTTCTCGTGGAGCCCCGATATAATGGTTCAGGTATAGTTTATTTGACGAAGTCCATGCGTAAGTCCAGCGATGGTCGTTTAAGCACGTCCGTGTGCCCTTCAGTGCTACGTGCACATCGTCTGCACTTGCCAATAGCATGTCTGGGAATACAGGTCTTGCCTGCGTAAGAGCGTGTACGGGCGGGGTGCCGTGGGTTCGACATTCAGGACCGACATCAGGTACATCGTATTTATCGCCCATCCCACGCACATAACACGCCGGCACGGCCTCCCGTTCGGCGCTCCCACACATATATTCACCTGCCGAGTGCAGGAGCGGTAGACAGCTGACTACGGTGCGTCCGTATTGGTTGAGTTCAGTTGGCTGCATCGCACCCGGTTTGGCCGAGTTCCAGTTTACACTCCGTCTAGATGAGGAACGCAAAGCTCCAATACTCTATGAAGTTTTCACGACAGTTCACACTTCGCTGTATCGGCACGAGAACAGTACACACTAACTTTGATCCCACCCTACACTGTCCAGTCACGTATATACGCCAGCTCAGGTCAGCCCACTCTGATCCCATCAAACCCTCCCCAGTCACATATATATGCCAGCTCAGCTCAGCTCAGCTGGTCCCACCAAACCCTTCCCAGTCACGTATACACGCCAGCTCAGGTCAGTCCACTCTGACCCCACCAAACCCTCCCCAGTCACGTGTATACACCAGCTCAGGTCAGCCCACTCTCTCACCAAACCCTTCCCAGTCACGTATACACGCCAGCTCAGGTCAGCCCACTCTGACCCCACCAAACCCTCCCCAGTCACGTGTATACACCAGCTCAGGTCAGCCCACTCTGACCCCACCAAACTCTCCCCAGTCACATATACACGCCAGCTCAGGTCAGCCCACTCTGACCCCACCAAACTCTCCCCGGTCACATATACACGCCAGCTTAGGTCAGCCCACTCTGATCTCACCAAACCCTCCCCAGTCACATCATCACGCCAGCTCAGGTCAGCCCACTCTCTCACCAAACCCTCCCCAGTCACATGTATACACCAGCTCAGGTCAGCCTATTCTGACCCCACCAAACCCTCCCCAGTCACATGTATACACCAGCTCAGGTCAGCCTATTCTGACCCCACCAAACCCTCCCCAGTCACGTGTATACACCAGCTCAGGTCAGCCCACTCTCTCACCAAACCCTCCCCAGTCACATGTATACACCAGCTCAGGTCAGCCTATTCTGACCCCACCAAACCCTCCCCAGTCACATGTATACACCAGCTCAGGTCAGCCTATTCTGACCCCACCAAACCCTCCCCAGTCACATGTATCACACCAGCTCAGGTCAGCCTATTCTGACCCCACCAAACCCTCCCCAGTCACATGTATACACCAGCTCAGGTCAGCCTATTCTGACCCCACCAAACCCTCCCCAGTCACATGTATACACCAGCTCAGGTCAGCCTATTCTGACCCCACCAAACCCTCCCCAGTCACATGTATACACCAGCTCAGGTCAGCTCAGCTGGTCCAGTATCAGCCCACGGCGGTAGCCACGCGTCGGCCGAGTGTCCAGCCCCCCCCCAGGTAGGCAGGTGTCGCCGGTGTCGCTCCGTCCAACACTGGGCGGACTGGACGAGCCAGCGTCCTCGCCAGACCGCGCACCAGGTAGGCAGGTGTCGCCGGTGTCGCTCCGTCCAGCACTGGGCGGACTGGACGAGCCAGCGTCGCTCCGTCCAACACTGGGTGGACAGGACGAGCCAGCGTCCTCGCCAGACCGCACACCAGGAGGCGGTAGCGCTGCGCCGGCTCGGTCAGTTCCGCGCCCACCATGACCTACACCACCAGCCGGATCAACTTTAGGGCGATGCGCTGTTCGACCTTCGTGTAGGGTTCTGAGAGCGCGGTGTGGCGCAGTAGGGCTAGGGTGGGCCCTCAGACACACCATCGGACACCGCAGCTGTACATCTGTTGTATTGAGGAAGTCGTTCGTGCTGATGGTGAGTCGAGCCAGCAGCTCCATCATGTTGTTGAAGCTGTAGATGTAGTGGCTGACACGCGCTCCGGCCAGCGACAGCAGTTGAGATGACAGTCCCATCGCACGAGACAAACTGGTTGGTACCTCATACTCTGGCCTAGTACTCAGCGATAGAGCGCCCCAGTTGCACCGCTCGGTCTACTGCTGGGAGCTCCGAGTAGGGCGCGTAGGTTCACGGAACATGTACTGCCCACCCTCCTCGCTGAGGCAGGCACACGGGTTCAATTTTCTGATGCTGTGTTGCAACCGGGCCGCCATCAGCCGCACCGCCTGCAGGTGTTCTGCTGCCAGATCTCCGGTACAGCATCGCTGGCGTGCTGCCAACTGCAGCCGTGAGTCTAGGGCGCTCCTGGGCCCGGTGGCCCACAGGTTATCGCTGAACAGTGAGGCCGACGGGCCGCAATCGCTGATTGTCATCGCTTTGACCTTGTTCCAGCTGCGGTGCGACATTTTGGGGTCTCAGTGCGATGAGGGTCCCCGGCACGATATTTTGGGCCCAGTGTGGTTTTAAGGGGCCAGGTCTGTCTTTTGGGCCATTATCGTCAATTTTAGGGTCTCCGTCGAGACTTCTTGGGCCTCAGTGTGATTTTCATGGGCCCACGCGACTTTCTGAGTGCCTCAGCGGTATTTTCAGGAACACCGGCCCCATTTTTTGGGGCCTTCAGCGGCATTTTAGACCCCCAGGAACGATTTTTGAGGCGCCAATGTGCTATTCAGGGTGCTTGGTGCGATTTTGGGAGCCCCCAGCGTCGTTTTCAGGGGCACCCGTGCGTCTTTTTCGGGCACCCAATGTGATTTTTAGGGGCCACGCTGCGGTTTTTGGCGTCCCTAATGAGATTGTCAGGGACATTGACGCGAGTTTAGGGGTCACAGCGTCATTTCAAGGGGATCTGCACGACTTTTGTGGCGTACAATGTGATTTCTGGCGGCTCCAGTGCGATTTTTGGGGCCCCAAACGTACCTTTCTGTGGTCTTCTTGCAATTTTCGGGCCCGCAGCGTAATTTCCAGGGGCCCCTGTTCGTCTTTTTTCGCTCCCAATGTAAGTTGATGGGTCAGCGTAATTAGTGCGAATTTTAGGTCCCCAATATAATTTTCAAGAGCCTTCATGCGATTTTGGGGCCAAGTGTCCTTTTCAGGAAACCTGCTCGATTTTGGGGGCCTCAAGGGATGATTTTTATGGGTTTCAATGCGATGTCTTTTTGTGGGGGAGGGGGGGGGTCTAGCGAGATTTCTATGGCGCCTAGCACAATCTTTTTTCTCGAAACCGGCGCTATGCTTAGGGTCCCACAACCTCCAAGTGGGCCACTGTCCCTCTTGCTCCCCCTTCGATACGCCACTGTTTGTTATAAGCATCCAGTTGCCCGGGGCTCCACTCGGTGTCCATCTCAATCATAACTCCATAGTCTACGCTTACAACGCACGCGCCTGAATGCGGCTGCACTACATGGGTCGGAACAGCTCTAACCTACTTGAAGCGTTCAGAGCTCGAAGTTCGTCGTGCTAGACAACACTTCAAATACTCACCGTGAAGTGGATTGCTTTGCATTCACTCGCCATTCTTTCAAAATAAGCGTGTGCAACTATTCACGCCGTCTTGGTACATGCGCTCCACGGACTATGGTCGCCGGTACGACGGTTTATAACGACCTTTAGATGCGATTGCGCTATGTATGTGACTTCGAAGCTTTACATGACTACATCAGCAATTTGGAGCTTGACTCTTGATGTTCTATGCCAAAAACAGAAGCACTGCGCATAAACCAACAATAAGTCGCCGTCGTAGCAATGATTGTGAAGAAGAAAAAAAAACAATCCCTCGAAACCGAGTCAGTACAATTCACGAATAAAAACAAATTCAAGGTTGTTTGAATTATGAGTCAGAGGCGGTGATGGACGAGTAGTTAAGGTGTTTGGCTCTGGGTACCAAAGGTCCCGAGTTTGACACTGGCGCCGCTCGGGACATTTCCCAATCCCGCGGCCCGCCGGCGAAACAATGCGGGAGGCGCCATTAGCCGTGAATGTGCATAAAGTGCGTCGTGAACCACCCAGTAAACGTACGCAGGATGAGTCGGTCAATCAAACACACACAGGAAAGCGCGAATGAGCCTCGTTTTCACACCACACAACCTGATTTAATGTTGAATTGCAGCGTAGTAGAACATGAAAAACCAACTTCTAGAATGGTCGGCGGGGAAGACGACGTTAGTTCGCCGAAACCTTCACAGCGTAGAACCTAATTTGCTTACGTGATGAAAAAACGTGCTACTCATGCAAAATCTCGCATGCCGCCACCGAACGTGATTGACGGGCCGATAGCTGTAACTGCCCCAGCAGCACGTCAAGTGAGCTTGTCGCGTCACTAGCCACGCAGTCAAGGTCAAAACTGATGGCTGCAATATAACCTGGGACATACACAACACATGTCAAACAGCAGCTGTGCGTGCGTCGTACAGGGAGCTACATGTGTCAACACACCCACAGCCTGCACTAGGCAACGCGCCCGGCGTCACCAAAAGATCAGCGACTCCACCTACACCACGTGTCAACAAGCTGTGGCGACACATGTCGGTGGCGATCTTCGATCTGTCAACACCTGTGGTGCTTGAACAAGACCTCACGATATGGGTGTGTCATGTACATTGTTCAGCTCTCGACACCTGTGACACTAGTATGTACGAGAAGATGTGGGTGTGAAACCTGCACGCCACCGCGCCGACGTAACCTACCCTTGCGACCGTAAACAATCTGCGGCCGGCCGGCCGGTCAACTTCCCAAGATTTGATTACTATAATATTGCTGCCCGTTTATGATATGTCATCGAAGAACAGGAATGAGCAGGTTCCGCCCTGCCCCACTACCGCGCGCGTAAAATGGCTGATACCTACCTAATGGTGCTGAGTGTCCAACACACTGGAGACGCGTCTCAGTCGTCCCTCTGACCGAAAGTATGGCTTCTTCAGGGTGCTACTGAGGGCGGCGTGTCTACACAGGTCGCTAGGGAACATGTCTGACCTGCTAGCATACCCTCAGATGAGATAAAGCACCGTTGGGTGCCAGTTGAGAGTTGTATATCTGATGCGGTGACAGTCCCCCACATACATCAAGTTCCGTTGGGTACCGGCTTGCAGTTATGTATTTGACCTGGTGACCGTTCGTACATCCCACTGATTTCGAACAGCTTCATTGAAACGACGGATCTGGCTAACTGGTGTCCAAACCTGTACACGTCCTGCTGCTACAAGCTGGTGTGGGTCTGACCTGTTGTCCACCTGTTTAGGCATGTTGGTGTGGTTCTGACCTGTTGACCCCCTGCTTAGGTAGGTTGGTGTGGTTCTGACCTGTAGACCCCTGCTTCGGCAGGTTGGTGGGGCTCTAACCTGTTGACCCCCTGCTTATGCAAGTTGGTGTGGTTCTGACCTGTTGACCCCCTGTTTCGGCAGACTGGTGTGGGTCTGACCTGTTGACACCCTGCTTAGACAGGCTGGTGTGGTTCTGACCTGTTGCCCACCTGTTTCGGCTGGCTGGTGTGGTTCTGGCCTGTTGACCTCCTGTTTAGGCAGGTTGGTGTGGTTCTGATCTGTTGACCACCTGCTTCGGCAGGTTGGTGTTGTTCTTGCCTGTTGACCTCCTGTTTAGGCAGGCTGTTGTGGTTCTGATCTGTTGACCACCTGCTTCGGCTGGTTGGTGTGATTCTGATCTGTTGACCCCCTGTTTCAGCAGACTGGTGTGGTTCTGGCCTGTTGACCTCCTGTTTAGGCAGGTTGGTGTGGTTCTGACCTGTTGACCACCTGCTTGGGCAGGTCAGTGTGGCTCTGACTTGTTGACACCCTGCTCGGGCAGGTTGGTGTGGCTCTGACCTGTTGACCCCCTGCTTCGGCAGGTTGGTGTGGTTCTGACCTGTTGACCACCTGCTTCGGCAGGTTGGTGTCATCGCTGGGACTGCCCACCAGGGAGCCGTGGTCGGCCATCAGGACGGCCAGGTGACGGTGACGGTGCGACTCCACCACCACCTCTGTCAGTGAAGAGCTCACCAGGAAGGACACCTTGGGCAGGCGGCGCCAGCTCAGCGTCAGCTCTCCACACTCCACACTCCACACCGACACACCAGCCGCCTCCCACAGCCATTGGTCACACACAGCAGCACCAGCAGCACCAGCGGCACCAGCAGCACCAGCAGCACCAGCAGCGGACGGCCGGCAAGCGTCAGAGCTGGTGGCGACAGCCGCTGCCACAGGCCAGGGCGCAGGCTGGATACATTATTCAGTTCAACACATGGCTCCATACTCAGCTGAATTTGTTGACATTCTGCGCCGCAATAATCCCAGTTGTAATTCCAATATTAATTCGGAAAATAACCCCAGTAAGATGTCAATCGTTAGCGGGTGTTTATATTCCAAGTCGACATCGTAAGTGCACTTCTGTATTTCTGGCGAATGGCCATTCCACAAGCTTGTCCACAAGTTTGTATGTTTGACGGACTCGCCTCCCCTGAACTCGTGTTTCGCTGCCAAGCATTGGATAATGGATGCTATTATTATGTGCATGCCTGGTTCTGAGCAGAACGTGGATGCATGTTCTACAGTGTAAAATAATTCCCCATGTGGCCTGGAAATGCACAGTTAATGGAGTTGTGGTATTTCATCCTTGTCTTCGGTTTTTACCATTTTGCCACATGATGTATGCGCAGTCATGCACACAACTGCTAAATAATGTAAAACGCACGTGACTGAAGTGAAAGGCATTCCATTTTTTAATCCTTAAATGGCAATAATTTATTTTCTTCCAATCTTTCACTATTCCCAAGCAGCTTCTTCCTTCATCCACACAGTTAATGGTAAAGTAACTTTAGGACACTGATGTTCTACGTTTAAAATTGGTGGAATTTTTCACACGTACCTGATATACCATAATTTCCATGTCATTCGATTTGAATTTAGAAGTTTATGCACAATGCAGTCGATTTGTCGAAAAAGGCGCCGATTTAACATGGAATACCTAAGCTTTAATGGAAACTGGCACCAAATAGGAATCGTTTAATGTCCTGGAACAGGTTCCTTAAACTTTCTGAGGTCAGGCCTCATGAAACTTGACATCACCCAACTGCAATAGCCAATGTCAAGTTCACCACACACAATTGTGCTGTTAATTTGGGTTTATTAGGGTTTTAGGTGCGCCAACACCAATTGGACTGTTGTACAATTGTGTTGTTCATATAACGGGCTTTGTTTACCACCCATTGTTGTCACTTCTCGCATTTCAACCTCCTTCCAATCCGCCATTGTGTCGACTCCTTTCGTCGTAATAGCGACTATGAGTTCTGACCTGTTAAACGCCACGACATATTAACTTCGTAACGCTGTATCTGATATCAGCGACGGGTACCGTCGCTGATGTCAGATACGTGGCCGGGTAGTGTGACCCCCGGTCGCGTCGCTGATGACTGTGTGACTGACCACCGCCGTCGCGTCCAGCTCCGCCTACCTTCAGCAGCTTCTCCACATCGTCGACGGTGCCGGGGATGTCGGAGAGCGCATTGAAAATGTCGGCCGAGTTGTCCAGCTGGCACAAATCATCTCCTGGGGGTGTCAACACATGGGCATTTGCAATGGTCATTTATGCAAATGACTGTCGCATTAGTGGAGCAGCACACAATTGTTTAACGTTGTTTTTACACATCGTTGTATTATCGTGTACATCGTTTACACACCGATACGTTACGGGTGCCCACTTATGGGGTCACCAGTGCCGGCAATGCGTCACAACAAACACTCAGGCTACCATAGCATTCCACTATTGGACAGTCTACACTCAAAAATAAAACACACGAGCTCATCAGTTAATCTTGTTGCGCCAGTATGGTAGATTGATTGATTGATTTGGGCTTAAGGGTGCACCGACTACGAGGTGTGTTAGATTGAAACGTATTTTGTGTGGAGAGAAAATGCATTAAAACCACTGGCATATCCACAATCACACAACTTCACAGAATCTGCTCAGCACGCAGCCTTGCTATCATTGTTGATGTTCTGTGCCGACGGCATTTGTCACTAACTTCGCCTAGCCTGCGATTAGCTATGATTTGATAGCCATGTATTGCAAAAATTGCATAGTGAACAATTTATCTTCTACAATTTTAGGTGCACACCAATAAAAAGCAAATTTGAGCAAGGTCCAAAGCAATTAGAATTACAAGATCAACAGGTAATATCTTACTGGCATGCAGGCGAAACAGTAACATACAGTAACATACCACACATCAACTCCCCCAGACACGACTTTACCAAACCTCTGAATCCCACACAGACATATTTCTGCATTGCCTACAGAAACTGACCTACGTGCGGCCTGCCTGTGCTACAGAGATGCAGTGCCATCAGAGGTCATCGTGGGTACTCCACCGTATTCTTCAATGGCATCCATATTATACCACTGGAGGGGTATCCCTAGTCATAGTTGCACGCATGAGATCACCGGACATAGCAACTGTAAACGTTGTGCAAGGTGCTGGCAGTTCAACTTCTGGTCGACATAACATGCTATTCGGCAAAATCACCGATGACCTCTTCGAGCCATCTCTCTCCGCCACCTCCAACGTAAATCAGCCTGCTGCACCAACACCGACCCACCTCCCCGGCCTTACGGGTGGGCAGCGCGTGCCACGCTGCCCGCCTGGGCAGCCCACACCAGGCTCACCCTTCATCCGAAGCATGCCCAGCGCCACCTGGAAGATGACGACGGAGCCGTGGTAGAAGAAGAGGTCCCAGACGCGCAGCAGGATGCGCACGTGCAGCACGGAGGCGAACAGCGTCAGAAACCAGTTGAGCGTGATGAGGGACAGCTCGATGTCGTGTCGCTCGAGCAGGGCGGCCAGCTCCGGCAGGTGGGTGGCGATCAGGGCAGACAACACCCGCTGGTCTGCCTGGATCCCTGCATGACAAGGTCGGCACAGTAAGGTGGCGATCAGGGCAGACAGCACGCGCTGGTCTGCCTGGATCCCTGCAGGACAAGGTCGGCACAGTAAGGTGGCGATCAGGGCAGACAACACCGCGCTGGTCTGCCTGGATCCCTGCAGGACAAGAAAGGTGCAGACCGCTGGTGCCTGGATCCCAGCAGGAAAAGGTCGGCACAGTAAGGTGGCGATCAGGGCAGATAGCACGCGCTGGTCTCCTGGATCCCTGCAGGACAAGGTCGGCACAGTAAGGTGGCGATCAGGGCAGATAGCACGCGCTGGTCTGCCTGGATCCCTGCAGGACAAGGTCGGCACAGTAAGGTGGCGATCAGGGCAGATAGCACGCGCTGGTCTGCCTGGATCCCTGCAGGACAAGGTCGGCACAGTAAGGTGGCGATCAGGGCAGATAGCACGCGCTGGTCTGCCTGGATCCCTGCAGGACAAGGTCGGCACAGTAAGGTGGCGATCAGGGCAGATAGCACGCGCTGGTCCGCCTGGATCCCTGCAGGACAAGGTCGGCACAGTAAGGTGGCGATCAGGGCAGACAGCACGCGCTGGTCTGCCTGGATCCCTGCAGGACAAGGTCGGCACAGTAAGGTGGCGATCAGGGCAGATAGCACGCGCTGGTCTGCCTGGATCCCTGCAGGACAAGGTCGGCACAGTAAGGTGGCGATCAGGGCGGACAGCACGCGCTGGTCTGCCTGTATCCCTGGAGGACAAGGTCGCCACAGTAAGGTGGCGATCAGGGCAGACAGCACGCGCTGGTCCGCCTGGATCCCTGCAGGACAAGGTCGCCACAGTAAGGTGGCGATCAGGGCAGACAACACGCGCTGGTCCGCCTGGATCCATGTAAGTCAAGGCCAAGTCAGCTACTGGGCAGGTCACGGGCAAGGCTGGACCGTATTATGGGTATGGATCACCAGTGTGCACAGGGTTAAAATATTCGTTTTTCGTTAGGCGTGAGATGTCGAAACGGGCATAGCAGGATGTCGAAATTTGACACGTAAGTATAAAATGCTTTTGATGTCTTTCAGACTAAAATTTGAGTTGATATTGTAGATAATTATGACTGGACCTCTATCATATATTTTGAGGTTTATAATTTAGGAAGAGCTATATTTCATAAATGAGATAATGTTAGAAAGGAGACATGAATAGTTCATATCTAGGAGCAGGATGCCGATACTTCCTGAAGAAGGATGTCGATTGAGTGTTCAGAAAGTGGTAAATTACACCCTATTTCGCGAATAATTTATCACTGAGTGTGCAGACACATCTCATTGTGACATTCTGTAGGCTGGACGCTGTTCCATAGGCGTCCGGCCATGCCCTACCCAATAGCAGCATGTCACCCCTGACCGCTAAGTTGCGGGTCTAGCCGGACAGGCTGCAGTTGGGTGGGCCGCGCCGATTGTGTGTACCCACCGAGCAGGGTGGACGAGTAGTAGGAGGCGGGCAGCAGGTCCTCCACAACCGCGGCTGTCAGCCAGAACGCCTCCTCCTCCTCCATGAAGAGCAGCATGTTGGCGACTATCATGCCCATGCCCTGGCAGTAGCTGACGACAGAAAACAGACGACCGTCACAATCGCGCCACAAAACATGGCACAGCAAAACACGGCATACACATGGCGGCGCAGGACGGCAATACCCGGACCACATCCGCTGGCGGACCTCATATGGCGTTGGACCTGAGATGGCAACTAGTACATAATATTGTTTTCACGGTTGGTTAAAGATCATGAGAAAAACAAACATCACACAGTGATAGAGGATGCATATGAAACATGCACTGTGCTAAATTTGGAAAGGATTCAATAGTCTACAATAAGCTTGTCTAACCCAGTTATCTGGTATCCTACACTATTTTATATTGTGATGCACCTTCACATCACAACTTCACATCACAACTTCACATCACAACTTCAGGTTCCCAATTTCAGAATTAGTACACAACATGGAATATAGGTTCCTGGAAATCACTGATGTGAGAGAATGGCCATCGCTACATGGCTTAATAAGTGTCTCGCGCAGGATCCGAAGGCGTGCGCCTTCCGTCTACATTAATTCGCATAAATGACCCAGTTGCACTCTTTGGTTAATCAAAAGCGTGCTAAGAACTCGTCAATTATGAGCGACGACTGGGTGCCCAACAGCAATCTGCACTCTTTCCTAGGCATAACGTATCGGTGTACCAGTTGAAAGACTGCTGGCGGAAGTTATGCACACCGAACACTAAAAATCACATGCTGGTCACCTGAGAATGCAAATGGGCAGGTTGCAAAGGATAAGCACGATAATAACCAGACACAAAACCTACTGTGAATGCAACCAACCAGTTGAAACCACAATGAAGACAATCACTTCAAAAATGTAGCCTGTTGTAAGTAGGAGATAATTCCTGTTAGCATGCGCAACGCCACTAACCCGATATCTGGATAGAGCCAAGCCAACGCCCGCAGCACTCTGCGCAGCCGCGGCACTCCCGGGGAGGAGAGGTGCGAAAAGCAGACGTTAGATGGCATTGTGCGCAGCAGGTCCCTCTCGATCTGGCGATTACACATCAGCGCTTCGCAGGCAGAAACCTTCACCATCTCGGTGTATGTCATATCAGAATGCAGCTTTTTCTGCAGAGCGCCTGCCAGCGAAACACGAAACGCTGATCACCAAACTTGGCGAAAAAGATACCGGCCCAAGTCACGTTTCACCAGAAAGCGCAGGTTCGAGTGGATTAAAACAGTCAGTCAGATACAGGAAGATCACGGCCGGCGATAAGGTATCGCTGCGCAAACACGAAACCTTATCACGGGAGTGCACCCAGGGTACTGTACGTCAGCGACACAGGCGAGTGCCTGAACTGAAGAGGTGCTGTAAAGACGGCGGTGTAGCCAGCGTCTGGTGTCTGGCTATGTGACGAGGACTCACCAGCTGCCCGAGCCACAGCACCCCGTCAATGCTCAGACACATCACTTACCCGACAAGACTCATACATGCAAAGCCAGCCTATGTAACTAAAGACGCATATCATTACGAGTTCTTCTGACCGCCGTTCGAGCATCAGGCAATTCAGGCCTCAGGCAACACCAGGTCTTCACTGGTACACTGAACATGTCCTGGGTGTCGAGCTCCAAGCTGTCGAGATCTCAAAATTATGTCCAGCACAAGTTCAGCCAAAAATGGGCCAAGGTGTCCAGATCATATCAGATGAAAACTACAACTTCACGGAGTTCAGCCCGAACATGTACCGTCTGAGCGCAGCATAATCATCACTCAATTCAAATATAAGTCCAGTCTTGCATTACTCAGTCGGCCACCACCATAATCGTCACCTGTGAATCTGAGCCAGATGTGTGAACGGTATAGCCCCAGGATCATGAGGAGTCACTTGAGAGATATACATCCTAACCTTTCAGCAGAGTTAGCAGAGTTCAGCCCGAACGTGGACCGTCTGAGCGCAGTATAATCATCGCTCAATTCAGTATAGTAATCGGTCACCTGTGAGTCTGAGCCAGATGTGCGGCCGCAGCGAGTGCGGCACTCCCTGGCGCACCATGGCCTTCAGCTTGTCCGTCCTGGGCAGCACGGGCGCGATGTGCTCCCACGACATGGGCGCCGTCTCCGAACTGTGGCTGAACTCCAGGTGGGCGATCCACTGCAGCCTGGTGCACACATAAAGACATAGAAGATCAGTGCAACTATTAGCCACAGGGGCCCTTCTTGGTTGTACTCTGGACACCCAACCAGTTCCCCACCAAATCCGTCGATCAGCCCTCCCTGGAATACTGAGAAGCAAGCCCTCTATTCTTATAATGATTGTCTATGCTGTTTTTAAAGATGTTCAACATGCTGCTACTGACAATGGTTTCTGACAGCTGGTTCCAGTGTTTAATTACCCTGTTGGTGAAGAAAAACATATACACACACTCACAGACACAACAGAGTGGTTATTAGTTCCCCACATGAAGGGTGCCCTACAGAGCTATCATATTGCTGCACATTCTACCATTGACCATTGACCTGATGAACTAACCATATGGTACTTAGACTGTGGACCACTTTAGCCTCCGATGGGCGCGACTGCCATATGGCTAGAGTCCCAGTCCTGATTGCCAACAGTGAAAAAAAGCTGAAGATGAAAGTTAACTTAATTCACTGAAAGCATTCTCCGATCTTAATATGTATGTTTTCCCAAGATGAGGGAGTTATTCACGCTGATAAACTGATAAAACATACATTCACTTGTCTCCCAAATATTTATCGAGCTATATTTCGTGGCTTAGCATCATTTCTTGACTCCCACGTTGCATTAACAGCGTTATTACTGGCTCTTCACTAATCACCTAATATGTCTAGCTTTGAGAAGAAAATCAGGACTGCTGCTTTTACAACAGCAAAAAAAAACTACACTTATAGCCTTTCTTCACATAGAAACTGCATGTGTGTCTTCAATATCCAATTAATGGGTGTTGGCTGTAATGTGTGACCCATTTGGGTGTATGTTGTGGTTTACCCAGCCAACACTCCTACACTCAGTGTTATCACGGTCTGTATCCGTAAAGCTCGGTGTTCTGATCCTTCCCGAAACCATCCATATCATGAACATGACTATATTAACACCAGGTGCTGCTGACTCACAGATGATTGTGGCTGTGCTTACAATGTTTTGGCACTGTCCTGGCCACCTAAGATTGCACTGGTATTTGTCTGAATTTACAACCTGGCCGAACCATCGGTCAGTTTTCAGCCCTCAGCAGGATGTCAACTGACCTGTGCTTCGGATTTTCGGCGAACGGCGTGCTGAGCAGCTTGCTGCTGCTCTGCTCGGGTCCGTCCTCCTCGTCGACCCGGAAGCCGAACTCGTCGATGCGGTAGTCGGCGGCCGGCTCGGCCGACAGCTCGGAGCGCCGCAGCCGCTCGGCCAGCTGGCGCGGCCGCAGCCACGCCGCCACCGCCGACAGCGGCTCGCCGGAGCTGCTCACGAACACGTCGTCGTCGCAGTCGTCGCCGGCGTCGTCGTCCGGCGACACCGGCTCGGCCAGCAGTGACGTCATCCGCCCGCGTCCGGCGTCCGTCCAGTCGGCAGTGGCCGCCCTGTCCTGTCTCGTTCTGTGGCGGATCTTCACCCTGTCCTGGGGCAGCTGTTCTGCCCTGTCCTATGACAGCTCCCCTGTCCTGTGGCAATTGCCTGGCCTGCAACAGTAATGTCCTCTGGTGAATACTTTGTCCTGTGGAGGCTTCACTGCTCCATGGAAATATTGTTTACTGTTTACTCTGTGACAGCTCACAATACAAATGAGAAAGATGACTGGGAAGGCAAAAATGATTACTCTTTATTTTAACCTGAGAAGCTTAAGCATTTTGCTCCAGGACCAATTGTCCCATGTTGAAAGCTGGTGTTTGATTTACGTATATCCTAATTTATTAAGTACTAAATATATTTTGTGTTCTTGTGCATTAATGCATTCATGAGCGAAGTCTCACATACATTGTACCTCCATGAAGCGGGCATGGTTTGGTTGATTAGACTATGTTATTGTTCTCTTTTTGAAGAAATCAATTTTTTTAAATCTTCTTCAAATCAGATTTGTTTTCTTCAAAAACACAACAGGCTAGATTAGGTGTTATTAATCTGAACACTTGTGGGAAACAAATGTTAGTATTTTTTATTAAGAAATCTTAGATGAGTCTGGCTAGGTTAGGCTATAATACATCATTTCCTCTTTTTTACATTATTTTATGCTCTTACCCAGCTTCAAGCCCCCTTTTGTTACTTTGCCTGCCAATTGAGAAGCAAGCACCTGCAGAGGAAATGAGTGGCTATATCATCTAACAACATTCTAGGCATTGCATTGGAAAAAGAAATTATAACCACTCAATAATTACCTTCAAGCATGAGTTTACCATATATTTACATTCAGCATCATGGTTATATTGACCAGCAAATAAGTCCACCTGATACATTTGGGAGAATAACATTTGAGTCTTCAGGGCACCCAATGTGTGTTCTTGGGAGGCAAAATTTTTCATGACCTACCATTTCTTTTCTGAGCATGGGTTGCATTTTGTGTCCCAGCATGATTTTGGGGCCTGGTGTGTTTCACTGCATTGGGCAAGTTCTTAAAAAGCCATGCACAATATATGATGCATGTGAAGGGATTTTTAGATTCAAGATTGGTTTTCTGGGTCTGGATTGATATGTTATAGTCTGCTTGGTGAGTTGTAAATGTACATATCTTCATGAACAAATTTTCCAATCCAGAATAAGTTCACCACTTTGGTAAGTATTTTATTGCCATCTTCCAAAGAAAGAAAACTTCTCAAAATTTTGTTCTTGCATGTGTCATTCAATATATTTTTTTCAGAATTTTGCAGTCTCATTTTGTGGTGGTGAGATACTTTGTACCCCCTTCTTACTGCTTTGAGAGGGGAGGGGGCATGGCTCCCATGTCCCTATCACATAGATCCATTAGTATGTAGACCCTGAGACTTTCCAAGAAAGCATTATAATTATAATGGAAATACATACATGTCTAAAGACAGCCATCTATACCATTTAAACTATTATACCACTAGGGAAACAACACTGAATCACCAGGTTCTGAATGGAAACTCTGATTGGTTTGGTCAGAATGCTATAAGGACCATTGGAACTACTACACATCAGGTAAATTCCATTAGGAACCATTGAACCATTATGAAACCACTAAGAAAGTCCTAACAGTTCATAATAGTTTAATGTTTTTATAGGGTATATTATATTATTCTATATTATATTATTATACTTTTATCATCTAAATATACCTTTTGAAAAACAAATTAAATTGCCAGTACCAATATGCATGTGCTCACATTGAAATTTACTTCTGACCAACAACAATTGCATTTAGGTACCTACCAAGGTACTTCCTGTGGCCAGCAGATTACTTAGTTGGTTCACAATTTTAAAGGCAATACACAGCTTAGAGCATTATTAGGTATCCATCCAGGCATATATGGTAGCAGAAGCTGATCTGTGGCTTTCAATAAAAGCAAACAAGTACCTAGGTAGGCAGGTATGTGCCTGTGTTAAAATAAGGGTTTTCCAGGTGTGCTATGTTGAAGTGAATACAACAGAATGTAAAATGTTCCATGGAATTAGTGTCATTTAAAATACTTTACATATCATACAAGCTCACATAGGAGCTAATAATGCACTTACAAATTGCAATTGTACCTTCATGTTTGCTTTGAGACCCAATACAGGAAGAGCTAAAATTGGGATGGCAAGAAAAACGTATATAGATACCTAGGTAGTAGGTACTACCAATAAACTGGTATTGTTACCAGACCACATCATAGGTAATCCTTTTACCTGAGTGTGTCTGGACATGTTTGTTTATCATGATCCCATACGGTGAGCATGATGGCTGGTTGGTTAGTTGAGTTTTAGGGTGCATCAACCAGGTTTGGTGAGCATGAGCATGATACATAAAAGTGAGATACTGTTATAAACGCTATAAAATAATCAAGCAGTCAGCACACATTAAGAGGCACGATGTCGATAATTATCGACGAAAGATGTGGATTGAGCGTCCATTAAGTGGTGCATTCCACCCTATTTCATCAATAATTTATCACTGAGGAAACTAGGTACCTACCTAGTACAAGAAGTACCTGAAGACTTTGGGTAGATACGGCCTTGTCATAAAAATGCCGCACAAAACTGGGCGGCACCGGTACAAACTGCCAAGCAGAAGGAACTATTTTAGCCCCATAGTTCGGTTCAAGGCTGAATGTTTAGTAAAGCTGATAATCGGGTCCCCACGAAGTTTGTTTGGTAGCGAGTTTGAAGATTTTCCTTCACCATTGGTTTATATGCAATTTTGCCGATTTTCTCTACGCTATCCTGTATGTTTTATGGCAATGTTGATTATTTTGGCGTACGACAATTGAATTTCTTATTCATCAGTTTTAGCAAAGTGTACCCTAAGTGATCCAGCAACAAACTTTCTGCCTAACAATGTGCCGTTTCTGGCAGGCTGATCATCAAGTGCCTCTAAAATAACGGATTTTCCCCGATATTTGTAGGCTCCCTCTACCATCAAGTTTAGCGGGCCAGGTTGTCACCCTTGTTCAAGAGAAAAGACAGTCAAGGGGGCTAAGTGCGCCATAGCTTCTTCCCCTCGGTGGCAGGAGTTTCTGAAAGTTTCGGAGATTTTATGACTTTTGATCTAACCTAAGGCCACGAAAGTGCAAACCGCACGCATCTGGCACACGGCTGATCGTTTCGTGAAGGTTTCACTGAGATAGATTCAGCGGTTGCCGAGATCGTCCATGTCTGCGAGGAAATCTTTTTGATTTTTCGGCGATTTGGTGACCTTTGACTAGACCCAAGGCCAAGAAAGCGCAAACCGCGAACACATCTGGCACAATGCCAATCGTTTGGTAAAGGTTTCATTTAGATCGAGCCAGCGGTTGCCGAGATCAGTCACGCCTGCGGGCCAAAAATTGTGGGGTTTTTTCGGAGATTTTGTAACCATTGGCCTAACCCAAGATCACGAAAGTCCAAACCGCACGCCTCTGGCAGACAGCCGTCCGCCAAGTCCAAAATGTTGTTTTTCGGCCACTTGGTGACTTTTCGCCCAACCCAAGGTTACAAAAGTAAAAACAGCACGCCTCTGGTACACGGGCGAACGTTTGAAGCATGTTTCATGAATATTGAGCCAGAGATTGCTGAGATTGGCCATGTCTGCGAGATGGTGTCCGTCAAACCATGATTGTGAAATGGTGTCCGTTTTTAGACCATTCTGAAGTGCAAATGGCAGCATGGTTCCACAACGAGCAAAAGCACCGAGAGTTAAATGAAGACATCGGGATCTTCGAAAACGCCCTGAAACGTAAAAAAACCATCGGTGTCCAAAAAAAAGCAACAACACTAAGACGAGGAGGGATTTCGAAAATGCATTAGGCCGCAGCGCAGGCAGATGCAGAGGGTCCAACAAAGAACACTGAGGAAGGGCCTCGGTTCGACAGCCATTCTGGGAGGATAGCAGCAAAGATACCAGGTGCATCAAGGCTGAGCGGAATCTGCATTTTATAACTACCAGAAAATGTGGGAGGTTGGGAATTAATGATCGGATTTAATTACTCGACTTTTCGCAGCGAACGTCCATGCTAAGCATTCCAGCACGTCAAATATAGCGCAAGTCTATCATGTGGCAGTAATTTGCAAAAGGTAGAAGTCCTATCAGAAACCGTAGCATCGCATGGAGTGTAGCGAATGCACCGAATGCGCAAGATGCGTGTGCAAATTGTATGTTTCAAAGTGATGGGTAATATATTTGAAATTCACGTTAGGGGTATAATACATTTTCTAAACTCCTGTTCGTGTTAGGGTTTTGCTGCTTTTATGCACAGAGGATATTTTTACGTGTCAGGGCGTTTTCGAAGATCCCGTTGTGCTTATTTAGCTCCTGGTCCTTCTGTTCGATTTGGAACCATTTTGCATTTTGTGGTTCCAACCATTTGTATAAACTGGAAACTTCCAGCTTCAAGTGTATTTCTTTTACAGCACCATGTATGTTTATTTATAGCTGCAACGCATGTTTTAAGGCCTTGTCGCTGTTTGGGAGCTTGTGTGCTTTAGAACGTCGGTTGCATTTTCGGCCCCCGTTGTGCTCTTGGGGTCCCGTGTATATTTGGGGCTTCTAACGCACATGTGTGGGCCCTAGTTCGGCTTTGGGGCTTTGGCGCGATTTTGTGTCCCAGCCTGGCTTATCGCTCCCAGGCGCTTGGTTCCAGGTACCCAACGCCAGTTTCCTGGGCTCAATGCGATTTTTGTGTATCTTTTCTATTTTTTCTCTCTCAAAAGTCCGAATTCCGACCCGACATTTCGAGACCCTGGCGCCATGTATTTGCATCCAATCTCGATTTTTCGAGATTCGGTATGTTTTTCGGCGGCGTACACAATTTGTGAAAGCATCTGGTATTATGTTCTGTGCTCCAGAGTCATTTCACTGACCCTGACATTTACTTTTTATAATCCCTCCTTATTTTGGAGCTCGACATTTCCGGATACCGATCCGGTTGTTGTGGCACAGGTGCAATTTCAGCAGTGTGAGTTCATTTATCACGGGATACCAAGGTAAAACCATAAAATTGGGTGTGGGAGTTGAAATCCGACGAATCAGGGAAGATAGTGATAGATTAGGCCCCTCCACAAGAGAATTGAGTTAATCACTATCATTTCATTTCGATAGGTCACCTTTGACAAAATATCGGCCGAAATCCCAGCTGTGTGAATTTATTCGAGAAAAGGTTGTTATTTTAGCTTGTTTGACAAGTGTCTTGCAGCCAGCACCAAATGTTAGAAAAAATCGCAAATTCCTAAGATTCCGATCAGAACACCAATGTAACCCACTTCTTCTCGTCACCTTCGCGAAATTATCGTACTGGGACTTAGAAATGATCGCTTTAGCATTGCTTAGGGCATGAAACTGGTGGTAGCTTGGGTATTTATCCACATTGCTTATGAACTGAAAACTGGGCTATACCTTGGTATGCCCCAGTTTTCAGCGAATAAAAAAGATTACTGCTATTGCGTGTTGAGTAAATAATGCACCATGCCAAGAACAAACAGTGCATTAATATCAAATCATGTTTCCCATTCGCGAACCATACTAAGGGCCTAAAAGGAGGCCCTAACGCAATGTAGGCCCCTTTTCGGGAAGCGAGAGGACCCCTTTCGATCTTTCCCCCCTGGAAGAATTTCGTGGCGACGCCACTGGTTATACATCCTTATATTGTGGTAGCTAATACATTTTTTAACCTTGATCACCACCGAAATTCGCGAATGTTTAGCTCAGAATTCAGTCAAGAATACATTATTATTCATTGAACCAAGGCGGCAGAACACTCGGCAGAAATCTATCACGTAGTACTCGGGCTGCATGCGCAGACTTGTGTCTCTGATAGCATGGATGTTGATTTGATATATATTGGGTGGCCTTTGTCCAGGGCCTCCTCTAACGTACAGCTGAAGGCACTGGCGGACCCAGGGGGGGGGGGCTGGGGGCATGCGCTCTTCCCGATAGAGATGCGATCGAGCGCCCCTTCAGGGCGCTCGAAAGCACCCTCGCTCAACGTGTTTTTCAGCGAATGGTGCCTCTCTTCGGAGAAACGGCGCCCCTCTAGAATCAAGCCGTCCCCGATCAAAATGTCACAATCCGCCTCTGGCTGGGGAAGGGACGTGGCCCCAGTCATGGTGTTGCCCCTTCCAGTCATTGGCTCTTCGCCATTGGCTTGTCCTTACAGAGGGGATGGACACGTCGGTTGGCTCGGGTGGTAATCCACAAATGATCGCCCCTCTCCAGTCGAAATTCCCCGATGCCCCCCCCCCCATATTGGCTTTCCTTCTTTAAAAAATGCCAACGCTTTGCATGCGACCTTACATGAGCGGGATCTCCATGCATAACATGCGGCGGAACGTTGGTTCGCCGCCCGATGCTCGCTGCGACATAAGCCCACATTATTTTCGAAGCCTTCCGGTATTGCTGAAGGCGTCGGCCACCATCTGCAGTCGCTGTTCGTGCGCTTGTCCCGCGCGACATTCGGTAGCTGGTCGCACCACCGAGCTCGGCTTCCCTCACCGGTGCCGCAACGCTCCTCTCCAGCAAAACGACGTGCTCGAAAATTGTCTATTTACGAATCATGCTGCCAGCGCGAACCAGATGATGGGCGTGACGTCCAGATAATACGACACGCACAGAGACGCGTCTCCTACAGGAGCGGTTTGTGATGCCATGAATACGGACACGCCGTGTTAATAGATATGTACAAAATAAATATGGATCCGCCGCGGGCGGTGAACATTGGACAAGCCATTCAGACACTAACAGCGAAAGCTCTTGCTATGAATCGCCACGAGTAGGGCTTGCTGCGACGTCGGCGGCGCACGAGAGCAGTGCGGCGCTTCCGCCGTCACAGCTCCACTGGACAATAATATCGGCTACCATGTGCAGCACATGGATCTGGGGGTGCTGCCACCATGTCATCACGTTGATCCGGAGGTGCTGCCACCACATAAACACATGGATCTGTGGGTGCTGCCACCATGTCCCGAACACATGGATCTGGGGGTGCTGCCACCACGTCAATACATGGATCTCGGGGTGCTGCCACGATGTCCCGCACACATGGATCTCGGGGTGCTGCCACAATGTCCCGAACACATGGATCTGGGAGTGCCGCCACCACGTGCCCATGACGCAGGCGGCAGGCCAGTCTTGGTGAGCAGGGCGGTGTTGACTCATCAGTTATCACAATGATCCGATCTAGCAACACGAGGCGCACATACTGCCCGGGCCCGCGAGCCACAGACACGACAGCCTGCTCATGCGAGAGCTACATAACGTCCACAAGCAGCTAGTTTATGGGGGAAAATAAATAGTCATGCTGATAATGTTGCCAGCAGCCAACCCCGTCACGGGGAGACACGAACACGAGATTCCATTTTGCGTCGAGAACGGACTGTGGCGTGGCCGGCGCACTTGCCCCGGGGGCCCGGCTTTGGGATGTTGCTGCGGTACTGGGCGGAGAGACCGGGGGTGCTGAGAGGCGGCCGGTCGCCGCCACCGCCGCCAATACAGCCACACCACACACAGACACACACATTAGGAACAGCTCGCCGCCAGTCTGGCTGCGGCCGGATGTCACGAGGCGGCCGCAGCCCCCGGCCGGCTCGCGGCAGACGTACTCTGGTGACCCGACCACACGCGCGGCACACGCGCGGCGCACGCGCTACGGCTCGGCGCCGACCCGAGATGAGCTCCACGGCGCGCGGCCCGGCCGCAAATGGAACGACGATGATGAGGTGGAGGCGCGCGCGCGCCCCTAGCGGTGTTTACGTGGACTAGACACTGGTGTCTTGGTTGGGCGCGAGGCTGACGGTCAGCGGGAGGCGCGTGTCTGCTCCCGGCCGGCGACCAACGCGGCTCCCTATCACAGACGATCACCAGAGGCCGCTCACACCAGTAGCTGGGGTCGGGTCAGAGGCTGCAGGCTCTGCGGACACGGTCAATCTTGGTTAGTCATTTGCGTCGGGTGTGAACTGGTCACTTTGGAGGCCACCGAGTTGAACGAGCGATTGCCGACAGTAGACCAGCTTCGATGACAACATACAATATGTGTGAAACGCGTTGCATTGAGGGAAGCGATCGTAAAACAGGGCAATTTTACCGTACGATGTCCCACGTATTCATAACACGAAAAGTTCGCAAAGCTACTTTTTTAATCGAAGAAAATTTTATAACCCAGATTTAGCTTTGCCTTTGAATGACAATTTTGTTCAGAGAACATGTTCTTGGTACTGGTGTTGGTGGTGGTGATGGTGAGAGATTTGTACCTTGGGCTGCGCAGACTACCCGAGTGATCTTACGCCCACCCCTTGAAGTACTTGACAGAGCATTCCAAATTATTATACGTAATATGTGCAAAAGATACAAAGGCACAGATCAGGCACCATCGTTGATGCCAGACCGCAAAAGAAAAATCGAACGCGATATCCAGACATGGAATAACAGAACCATTCAACCAGCACCAACGAAACACCATACATGGGTACTCCTACTGAATCACACCATGAGCAGTCAATCATGCAAACTCACATATATGAACAAAAAGTGAAATAACACCGGAAATAGCATATCAAGAACCAAGCGCTAATTCAAACACATTCAATCGGGCAGGACACGAGCCGACCCGACCGATCTCCGACGTGTCAGACCGTCGGCCACCGAGCACGGTGCGAGTCTACACACAACACCCGAGCCGCGTCACCAGACCAGACCCCAGCTCATGCTGCCGACAGTGCGGCCGAGCTGTGCGGACACAGTCGACCGCCGGACGGACGTACCCGGCAGGAGCGGCTCAGCACACGTGACTGACCAGCATCGGCTCGCCGCTGGGCTGTCGCGGCACACGTCTCGCGTTACACCACCACACGTCACGCGTGGCGTACACACCGCCACCTACCGAGCGGCGGCGGCGGCGGACACTAGCACAGGCCACTGGCGGCAGCCCTGCCGCCCGCGGGCAGGCTGACCGCCTGGTCGGGGCAGTTGGCAGCGGGGACTTTGGACTACGGGTGCTCTTCGGCACCAGAAACATTCGATCTAGCGTGTTCCAATACGCGCTACGGTTGAGCAGAACGATTGTGAGGGCTCACAAGGAACGATGACTGTTCAGACGTCCATGAAGGTGCAGGTGATCCCACTCCCAGCGCATCATGGAAGGCGTTCGGTGCGGGAGACCAGACTCGTCAGGAACAGGTGCCATTGGTCACGTGAAGGTGAGAAATACTGAGCACTAGTCGGGGTCGTTTGTCGGGATGCATGCAGTGTGTGGGTGCGTTTGCGATGACTATGCGAGTGGGACAGCAGTCACAAGACGGGCAGACGCACCGATCTGTCATCTGCCCGCGACAGTCGGCTCACCTCTTCGTTACCCCGCGACGGGAGAACGGGGCTGCGAGATTTCTCGAGACTGATGGCGTCCACAGTTGTTTTTTTGTAGATGGGGTTGTCAAAATTCCGGAATCCCTTGGTAGGACACTGGCGGTGGATTATGTAGCCGAGCTGAAAACGCAAAACTTCGTAAGAACGAGCCACGTAAGCATCTAGCGCGGGCATGTGACAACTGAAAACCATGACTGAAGATGCGCATCAAGGGTGTTTCGAGGGCGGTTTATTTGCACCATCACCACGTGTAATTCATAGCCTGAGCATTGGTCTTTCGTTAGCACATGGAAAGCCCCACTGGAACATAGCCGGATCTGGGACTTTGTTGGAGGAGGGAAGTGGCGTGATTTTGAAGCGTGCACGTGGTTCATCAAAACTTACGCCATGCCTGGCTGAAAGACTGTACCATTGCACCGCGTCTGCGCTTCAGAAAGTATCATAATAATGCATTGCAATATCACATAAACCACTCGACTGTACGATATCCATACACCTGAACAGAAAACGAGAACTGTGGTTGCGATTGCATGAAGACAAAATTGAATGATATTTCATACTATCGGCGACAGCGTCTGTTTCAACATATGACAGCCTGGCGGTGTCTGATATTTTGTATGTTATAGGCCAGACGCTCGTTTCACCCCCGCTTGGGTAACAAGATTATAATCAACGATCAACTTGCACTGACTGATGTCGGCGTGACGTATGCTCACTTCATTCAGTTGTCCGGACTGGTGAAGTGCTGCTACTGCACACAAACTAATAGCCCCAAGAGACGTCGGCATCTCCCAGAGTTTTACCGCATTCCTGGTCGTTTGGCGTCCACATGACGTCACAGCTGCTTTCGGAAGCGCGCCGGCCACCATCTGCTCTCTACCTCTGGCGTCTCCGCGGCGCCGCCACACGACTCACCAGACCAAGGATGACGAGCAAGAAGAGGATCGAGCCGATAACGACGCCGGCGATGACGCCGTCGTCCTGCGATGGCGTGACCTTCAGCTCCACTGACCCGGAAGGACGCGGCGTGGTCGTGATCGCTGCCGGTCACGGGAGCAGGTCAGCCGACAGGGGGTGTGGTCGGGGTCACCACCGGTCACAGAGGCGGGCCAGTTCAAAGACTCACTGTCTGCCACTGTGTGTCACCCTGTGTCTTGTCAGGTCGGACTCACTAGTGCCACGGGCATGGGTAACGCCACAACGAAAGGCGGGGGAGGTGGGCCATCACACATTCGGGAAGCTTGACATTACGAATATGGCTTTCCACTGAAAGAATCGACCTACCCGCACTACTCTTAAATTCATGGCGATGTTCATGGTCACATGGATAGGCAACAACAAGGGCGTGGCCTGGGTCACACACAGTCACAGGAGCACGTCAACCACCAACAGCTCACCATCAGACGACTGATTGGTGGATATCAAGTGCACCGTTATATACTCCCGTTCCTTGTCCCCTCCCTCCCCATCTCACCTATCGCTTATCCCTCTCCTTCCTACTAGAATGCACCAGCATGCGCAGATTAATCATGCAATAAAGCGTAACAACATTCACAAGTTTCAGCAAAGTACAGCGAATGTGTATATGTGTATACTCTCGCCAGCGCAGTCATACCACTATAAAGCGAGACATTCTTCTCCACGGACTGGGTCGAATGCCCATAGCTTTCACTCGAGTGTCTCGGAAGGTGAGGCACGGTTAGTGCTGGAACAGTCTGTTTGCGTGCAGGAGGTGCTTCACGCGCAGGTGTGGAGTACGACGGGAGAGTCGCGCCATTGCCTGGAAAGAAAACAGCACCACGCTATCATGCATCGAGCAGAGGCATGCATGGAGCCATGCTGAGCAACTAATAAGCAGGCATTCCTAGGAATTCGTCGAGATTTTCGCTCTCAAGAGAAACGATGATACCTCAATTCTCACTGGATTTTAGCACTTTGGAAATCAAATTTTCTACTTCTGTCTTTGTAGATTGCGAAAATCGATATGAAGCTTCAGGGTCATCATTGCTAAGACATGTGTTCCCGCGGAGTTCTGCCCGCCGAACACTGCTCTAGCTTTGAATTGTTCGATCATGCAGCACACGTGCAGGGCAGCGAGAACGGCTTAACGCTCCAACAACCGGACATGCAGATACGCACAGGCAAAACAAGCCATGCTACGAGGAGGACCTCCACCAGCAGCACAGGCAGCCGTCAGCACTCGGCTCACCAGCGTGAGCCCACCTCCCTTCCCATCCAGCCAGCTAGATCAGCGCCTGTCCAAGCAGAGGCTGGTCGGCAGCTGGTGAGGCCACTTACCCTTCTCGCTGCAGGTGAGGCGGTCCGGGCCGAGCGTCGGGCCACTTACCCTTCTCGCTGCAGGTGAGGCGGTCCGGGCCGAGCGTCGGGCCACTTACCCTTCTCGCTGCAGGTGAGGCGGTCCGGGCCGAGCGTCGGGCCACTTACCCTGCTCGCTGCAGGTGAGGCGGTCCGGGCCGAGCGTCGGGCCACTTACCCTTCTCGCTGCAGGTGAGGCGGTCCGGGCCCAGCGTCGGACCACTTACCCTGCTCGCTGCAGGTGAGGCGGTCCGGGCCGGGCGTCGGGCCACTTACCCTGCTCTCTGCAGGTGAGGCGGTCCGGGCCCAGCGTCGGGCCACTTACCCTTCTCGCTGCAGGTGAGGCGGTCCGGGCCGGGCGTCGGACCACTTACCTTTCTCGCTGCAGGTGAGGCGGTCCGGGCCGGCGTCGGGGCACTTACCCTGCTCGCTGCAGGTGAGGCGGTCCGGGCCCAGCGTCGGGCACTTCGCTGGTGAGGGGTGGGCGTCGGGCTTGCTTGCAGGTGAGGCGGTCGGGCAGCGTCGGGCCACTTACCCTCTGCTGCAGGTGAGGCGGTGGGCGCCTCTGGCTGCGGGGGCGGTGGGCCGCGTGCTTCCCTCTCGCGGTGGGCGGTCGGGCCGCGTGGGCACACCCTGCTCGCTGCAGGTGAGGCGGTCGGGCCCAGCGTCGGGCCACTTACCCTGCTCGCTGCAGGTGAGGCGGTCGGGCCGAGCGTCGGGCCCACCCTTCTCGCTGCAGGTGAGGCGGTCCGGGCCGAGCGTCGGGCCACTTACCCTTCTCGCTGCAGGTGAGGCGGTCCGGGCCGGGCGTCGGCACTACCCTCTCGCTGCAGGTGAGGCGGTCCGGGCCCAGCGTCGGACCACTTACCCTCTCCTGCAGGTGAGGCGGTCCGGCCCAGCGTCGGGCCACTTACCCTGCTCTCGCAGGTGAGGCGGTCCGCGCCCAGCGTCGGGCCACTTACCCTTCTCCTGCAGGTGAGGCGGTCCGGGCCCAGCGTCGGGCCACTTACCCTGCTCGCTGCAGGTGAGGCGGTCCGCGCCCAGCGTCGGGCCACTTACCCTGCTCTCTGCAGGTGAGGCGGTCGGCCAGCGTCGGGCCCTTACCCTTCTCGCTGCAGGTGGGCGGTCCGGCCAGCGGGCCTCTGCTGGGTGAGGCGGTCCGGGCCCAGCGTCGGGCCACTACCCTCTCTGCAGGTGAGGCGGTCCGGCGGCGTCGGGCCACTTACCCTGCTCGCTGCAGGTGAGGCGGTCCGGGCCCAGCGTCGGGCCACTTACCCTTCTCGCTGCAGGTGAGGCGGTCCGGGCCCAGCGTCGGGCCACTTACCCTTCTCGCTGCAGGTGAGGCGGTCCGGGCCCAGCGTCGGGCCACTTACCCTGCTCTCTGCAGGTGAGGCGGTCCGGCCCAGCGTCGGGCCACTCCCTGCTCGCTGCAGGTGAGGCGGTCCGGCCAGCGTCGGGCCACTTACCCTGCTCGCTGCAGGTGAGGCGGTCCGGGCCGGGCGTCGGGGCACTTACCTTTCTCGCTGCAGGTGAGGCGGTCGCGCCCAGCGTCGGCCACTACCCTTCTCGCTGCAGGTGAGGCGGTCCGGCCCAGCGTCGGGCCACTACCCTGCTCGCTGCAGGTGAGGCGGTCCGGCCGCGTCGGACCACTTACCCTGTCCTGCAGGTGAGGCGGTCCGGGCCGAGCGTCGGGCCACTTACCCTGCTCGCTGCAGGTGAGGCGGTCCGGGCCCAGCGTCGGACCACTTACCCTGCTCGCTGCAGGTGAGGCGGTCCGGGCCGGGCGTCGGGGCACTTACCCTGCTCGCTGCAGGTGAGGCGGTCCGGGCCCAGCGTCGGACCACTTACCCTTCTCGCTGCAGGTGAGGCGGTCCGGGCCGGGCGTCGGGCCACTTACCCTGCTCGCTGCAGGTGAGGCGGTCCGGGCCCAGCGTCGGGCCACTACCCTGCTCCTGCAGGTGAGGCGGTCCGGGCCCAGCGTCGGCCACTTACCCTGCTCGCTGCAGGTGAGGCGGTCCGGCCCAGCGTCGGGCCACTTACCCTGCTCGCTGCAGGTGGGCGGTGCCGCGGGCGTGGGCCACTTACCCTTCTCGCTGCAGGTGAGGCGGTCCGCGCCCAGCGTCAGCCCGGTCGGACAGGCGCAGCCGGTGCGCCGGCTGCTGCCCGGCATCTGCGGCGCCGGCAGACACACGTGCGAGCACTGGCCGTTGATGGGCAGGCAGTAGTTGGTGCCGTTGGGCTGCCGGTACGGGTGGTACACGCGCACCTCCACCGGAAACTGCAGTTTGCCCGTGGGCGCCACGTTCGTCACGTCGGCGCCCGTGAACTTGTTGGCCTTGAACACGCTCATCTTGTCCCAGTCGGTCCAGTAGATGCTGTCCTCGAAGGTGGTGATGCTGAAGGGGTGGTGGAGGGTCTGCGGGTTGCTGATGACGATGAGTCTGTTGCTGCCGTCCAGGTCGGCGCTCTCGATCAGCTTCAGCTTGGCGTCCACCCAGAACAGGCGCCGCTTCACCAGGTCCAGTGTGATGCCGTTGGGCCACTCGACCCGAGTGTCGACGATGGTCCCGCGGTGGCTGCCGTCCATGCCGGAGCGCTCGATACGAGGCTGCGAGCCCCAGTCTGACCAGTACATCCACCTGTAGGACAGCACCAGCCGTGTCACAGCACCACACCCGGTCCGACACACCAGTACATCCACCTGTAGGACAGCACCAGCCGTGTCACAGCACAGCACTCAGTCTGACACACCAGTACATCCACCTGTAGGACAGCACCAGCCGTGTCACAGCACAGCACCCGGTCTGTCACAGCAGTACATCCACCTGTAGGACAGTACCAGCCGTGTCACAGCACAGCACCCGGTCTGACACACCAGTACATCCACCTGTAGGATAGCACCAGCCGTGTCACAGCACAACACCCAGTCAGACACACCAGTACATCCACCTGTAGGACAGCACCAGCCGTGTCACAGCACACACCCAGTCGACACACCTGTAGGACAGCACCAGCCGTGTCACAGCACAGCACCCAGTCAGACACACCAGTACATCCACCTGTAGGACAGCACCAGCCGTGTCACAGCACAACACCCAGTCCGACACACCAGTACATCCACCTGTAGGACAGCACCAGCCGTGTCACAGCACCACACCCAGTCTGACACACCAGTACATCCACCTGTAGGATAGCACCAGCCGTGTCACAGCACAGCACCCAGTCTGACACACCAGTACATCCACCTGTAGGATAGCACCAGCCGTGTCACAGCACAGCACCCAGTCTGTCACAGCAGTACATCCACCTGTAGGACAGCACCAGCCGTGTCACAGCACAACACCCGGTCTGACACACCAGTACATCCACCTGTAGGATAGCACCAGCCGTGTCACAGCACAACACCCAGTCAGACACACCAGTACATCCACCTGTAGGACAGCACCAGCCGTGTCACAGCACAGCACCCAGTCTGACACACCAGTACATCCACCTGTAGGACAGCACCAGCCGTGTCACAGCACAACACCCAGTCTGACACACCAGTACATCCACCTGTAGGACAGCACCAGCCGTGTCACAGCACAACACCCAGTCAGACACACCAGTACATCCACCTGTAGGACAGCACCAGCCGTGTCACAGCACAACACCCAGTCTGACACACCAGTACATCCACCTGTAGGACAGCACCAGCCGTGTCACAGCACAACACCCAGTCAGACACACCAGTACATCCACCTGTAGGACAGCACCAGCCGTGTCACAGCACAACACCCAGTCTGACACACCAGTACATCCACCTGTAGGACAGCACCAGCCGTGTCACAGCACAACACCCAGTCTGACACACCAGTACATCCACCTGTAGGACAGCACCAGCCGTGTCACAGCACAACACCCAGTCTGACACACCAGTACATCCACCTGTAGGACAGCACCAGCCGTGTCACAGCACAACACCCAGTCTGACACACCAGTACATCCACCTGTAGGACAGCACCAGCCGTGTCACAGCACAGCACCCAGTCTGACACACCAGTACATCCACCTGTAGGACAGCACCAGCCGTGTCACAGCACAACACCCGGTCTGACACACCAGTACATCCACCTGTAGGATAGCACCAGCCGTGTCACAGCACAACACCCGGTCTGACACACCAGTACATCCACCTGTAGGACAGCACCAGCCGTGTCACAGCACAACACCCGGTCTGACACACCAGTACATCCACCTGTAGGATAGCACCAGCCGTGTCACAGCACAACACCCAGTCTGACACACCAGTACATCCACCTGTAGGACAGCACCAGCCGTGTCACAGCACAACACCCGGTCTGACACACCAGTACATCCACCTGTAGGACAGCACCAGCCGTGTCACAGCACAACACCCAGTCTGACACACCAGTACATCCACCTGTAGGACAGCACCAGCCGTGTCACAGCACAACACCCAGTCTGACACATCAGTACATCCACCTGTAGGATAGCACCAGCCGTGTCACAGCACAAGCACTCAGTCTGACACACCAGTACATCCACCTGTAGGACAGCACCAGCCGTGTCACAGCACAACACCCAGTCTGACACACCAGTACATCCACCTGTAGGATAGCACCAGCCGTGTCACAGCACAGCACCCGGTCTGACACAGCAGTACATCCACCTGTAGGACAGCACCAGCCGTGTCACAGCACAACACCCGGTCTGACACACCAGTACATCCACCTGTAGGACAGCACCAGCCGTGTCACAGCACAACACCCAGTCTGACACATCAGTACATCCACCTGTAGGACAGTACCTACATAGTAACATCAGGACATCCATCAGCAAGCTACGACATCCATCAGACCAGACCATGCAGTGGGCTGTCACAGGGGCACGACGGCCGTCTTCAGATCAAATCAATGCCACACCTAGAGTATCAGCCGATTACTATAGTGAAACACTGCGTCCAGATTCCGGAGATGGCTTGGTGGTGGCAATGCACCAGCAGGCTTGTGTCTCGGTCGAAGGTTGCAGCACGCTGGATGGACAGTACAGATTGTTTCAGGGCCCTATTCGACACTGCTGGCAGACCACACCCTCTGTTGGACACTGCTGGCAGACACCATCTGTTGGAAATCGCTGGCAGACTACACCCTCTGTTGGGGACTGATGGCAGATTACACCTCCTGTTTGACATTGCTGGCAGACTACATCTCCCGTTGGACATTGCTAGCAGACTACATCTACCGTTGGACATTGCTGGCAGACTACGCCCTCTACTGGACACTGCTTGCAGACTACATCTCCCGTTGGACATTGCTGGAAGATTGCATCTCCCGTTGTGCTTTGCTGGCCGACTACATCTTCTGTTGGACACTTGGCCGGCTAGCTTTCTCTATTGCTACAGGACATTTGTCATCTATCCACCTATCCTATCCATGTGCACCAGTACTGCACACTGATAACACGCGCTGATCACGACCGTCTAAACACTGTCACCGCCAGACTGCAACATTTTTTGGCGGGCAGTGATGCGAACGCTCCGATCAATACAAGCGTCCCGGAACGGTTGGGATACGCTCGAGGCGACGGTGACGGGAGAAGTTCAACAATTATTCAAGCGGCATGGGGGTCAGGCGGTCCGAGGGAATTCTCAAGCAGTCTGCAAAGGTGGCCGTGTTACGGCAATATTGCCGGATTGCATGCGGATTCTCACCCTATAGAGAGCACATCAAAACTGATAGAAATTGATCAAAACTAGTTGAAGCGCCAAAAAGCCCCCCTCCCCACACATCTATGGAGAACACAGCCACGCCCATGGGCACCTCCACCGGAAAGGTCAGCGACTGGATATAATACGCATATTCCTATTCAGGCTAGCATTACTCCTGCGAGCGTGGCATTAGAATAATGAACCTGTAACTGGGTGAAAGCACTCTCCGCCTTTTCAGCATTCGTTTCGGAGGACCATTTACAAGGCAGTTGTTTACAGTGCACAGGGATTCACAAACGACCACGCTTAATTATCGCGGGGTTAAAGTTGGACCATTAATCAGGCGGTGATTATTCGAGCCGACCTCACCGTGGAAAACACAGGACGAGAATGGAGCAAACAGTCACAGCACAGGACGGGAGGCTGGCTAACGTACCAGCAAAACAAAAATATGGTGTGCAATCTTAGAAATACTCACTTTAGCGGCAGGATTGATCGGTTTCGCCAATTCCGTACACATCGAAGTTTGCTGCAGGTGCATTATATTTGGCACTGAACAGCACGAATTTCGTTAGCAGTCTGTCCTGATTGATTCATGGATTGACGGATTGACCGATTGGTTGAGTGATTATTTCAGCGAGCGCATGAACTGCTCGTGAATATCTGGCGCTCAGATAATAGCGCAATTAGTTTCCAGTTCGTCAAAACCACACTCGTTCTCAAGGGTTTTCTATCCAAATTGGCTGGGCTACTCCTGGAATGTGTGTACCGTTGCTGAGCACTGAACAAACACAGGGTTTGTTTGTTCACTGGGTGGTGTACGATGCACTTTATGTACATTCATGGCTAATGGCGCCGCCCTCATTGTTCCGCCGGTGGGCTACGGGATTGGGAAATGTTCCGATCCGTGCGAGTGTTGAACCCCGGACCTATGATACCCAGAGCTCAACACCTTAGCCACTCTGTAATCACCGCCCCACAAACACAGGATAATTCTGAAGAGATTCCCTACTCATATGGCGACACTTGAGGCTCACAAACCCATCGACGGCCACCTGGAGCGTGTTCTGAAATTCGCAAATATTTCGACGTGCATCGCCATTTCCCTTAGTGCTTGTCCGTGAGATGAGAATTCAAATGATGCAATAAAGATATTTATGTGAGCTACACTTTTTCCTTGCAAAATATAGGAAGTGGGAAATCCTGTCAGAGCATATATCAAATCTGGATGCATATCAAGCTTGGATGCACAGTGGCGAATCGCTTCAATCGATGGAGCCTAACATTGAACTGCATACCAGCAACTTCGGCAAAAAACAAACATAGAAGGATGGATTGGATGGGTGGACAGCTCATCACATCGGTGTAAGGGCTGCGAGCTAATGGCGGAGCAAGATGCTCTCACACACAATGTGAACATCCTATGTACCTGCACACAGGATCGACAGCGGGTCACCCACCCGTGCACGGGGTTAACAGCGGGTCACTCACCAGTGCACGGGGACAACAGCGGGTCACCCACCCGTGCACGGGGTCAACAGCGGGTCACCCACCCGTGCACGGGGTTAACAGCGGGTCCGGGGTTAACAGCGGGTCGCCCAACCGTGCACGGTGTGAACAACAGCGGGCCACTCACCCGTGCACGGGGTTAATAGCGGGTCACCCACCCGTGCACGGTGTGAACAGCGGCGGGTCGCCCAACCGTGCACGGTGTGAACAACAGCGGGCCACTCACCCGTGCACGGGGTTAACAGCGGGTCACCCACCCGTGCACGGGGTCAACAGCGGGTCACCCACCCGTGCACGGGGTCAACAGCGGGTCACTCACCCGTGCACGGGGTTAACAGCGGGTCGCCCACCCGTGCACGGTGTGAACAACAGCGGGCCACTCACCCGTGCACGGTGTGAACAACAGCGGGTCACCCACCCGTGCACGGTGTGAACAACAGCGGGTCACTCACCCGTGCACGGTGTGAACAACAGCGGGTCACTCACCCGTGCACGGTGTGAACAACAGCGGGTCACTCACCCGTGCACGGTGTGAACAACAGCGGGCCACTCACCCGTGCACGGTGTGAACAACAGCGGGCCACTCACCCGTGTACGGTGTGAACAACAGCGGGCCACTCACCCGTGTACGGTGTGAACAACAGCGGGTCACTCACCCGTGCACGGGGTCGACGGCGATGGAGCGCGGCTGCAGTAGGTCCGTGTCGACAACAGTGGCGCGGTACTCGCCGCCGAGACTGGCCACCTCCAGGCTGCTGCTGCCCTTGCCGACCTGGATCCAGTAGAGGTGCCGGTACAGCCAGTCGACGGCGATGCCCTCGGCCATCACGTCACGGATCACCACCGAGCTTCGCGTGCCCTCGTCAATCGGCGCCCTGCAACGGCAGAGGTCACGTCAGGGCACCAGTCAGGTCAAGCGCAGAGGTCGGGTCAATAGTAGACGTCATGTCGACGTCTCAGATGTCCGGTCTAAGTCAGAAGTCAGGTCAGGGGCAGAAGTCAGGTCAGGGGCAGAAGTCAGGTCAGGGGCAGAAGTCAGGTCAGGGGCAGAAGTCAGGTCAGGGGCAGAAGTCAGGTCAGGGGCAGAAGTCAGGTCAGGGGCAGAAGTCAGGTCAGGGGCAGAGGTCAGGACAGGGGCAGAGGTCAGGACAGGGGCAGAGGTCAGGACAGGGGCAGAGGTCAGGACAGGGGCAGAGGTCAGGTCAGAGTCAGGTCAGGGGCAGAGGTCAGGTCAGGGGCAGAGGTCAGGTCAGGGGCAGAGGTCAGGTCAGGGGCAGAGGTCAGGTCAGGGGCAGAGGTCAGGCAAGGTCAGGGGCAGAGGTCAGGGGCAGAGGTCAGGGGCAGAGGTCAGGGGCAGAGGTCAGGGGCAGAGGTCAGGGGCAGAGGTCAGGGGCAGAGGTCAGGGGCAGAGGTCAGGGGCAGAGGTCAAGGGCAGGTCAGGGGCAGAGGTCAGGGGCAGAGGTCAGGGGCAGAGGTCAGGTCAGGGGCAGAAGTCAGGACAGGGGCAGAAGTCAGGTCAGGGGCAGAAGTCAGGGGCAGAAGTCAGGGGCAGAAGTCAGGGGCAGAAGTCAGGGGCAGAAGTCAGGGGCAGAAGTCAGGTCAGAAGTCAGGGGCAGAAGTCAGGGGCAGAAGTCAGAAGTCAGGGCAGAAGTCAGCAGAAGTCAGGGAGTCAGAAGTCAGGGGCAAGTCAGAAGTCAGGGGCAGAAGTCAGGGGCAGAAGTCAGGGGCAGAAGTCAGGGGCAGAAGTCAGGGGGCAGAAGTCAGGGGCAGAAGTCAGGGGCAGAAGTCAGGGGCAGAAGTCAGGGGCAGAAGTCAGGGGCAGAAGTCAGGGGCAGAAGTCAGGGGCAGAAGTCAGGAGCAGAAGTCAGGTCAGGAGCAGAAGTCAGGGGCAGAAGTCAGGGGCAGAAGTCAGGGGGCAGAAGTCAGGCAGAAGTCAGGGGCAAGTCAGGGGCAGAAGTCAGGGCAGAAGTCAGGGCAGAAGTCAGGGGCAGAAGTCAGGGGCAGAAGTCAGGGGCAGAAGTCAGGGGCAGAAGTCAGGGGCAGAAGTCAGGGGCAGAGGTCAGGGGCAGAAGTCAGGGGCAGAGGTCAGGGGCAGAAGTCAGGGGCAGAGGGGGCAGAAGTCAGGGGCAGAGGTCAGGACAGGGGCAGAAGTCAGGGGCAGAAGTCAGGGGCAGAAGTCAGGGGCAGAAGTCAGGGGCAGAAGTCAGGGGCAGAAGTCAGGGGCAGAAGTCAGGGGCAGAAGTCAGGGGCAGAAGTCAGGGGCAGAAGTCAGGGGCAGAAGTCAGGGGCAGAAGTCAGGGGCAGAAGTCAGGGGCAGAAGTCAGGGGCAGGTATAAGGTCGGCAAGCAGACGTGAAGCCAGGGACACTCAGGTCAGTGGAGTTTGGGAAGGTCAGGCCATGTAACGTGACCGAACTCTATGCGGCACACCTGTCGCCCCAACTCCCACAAGGCCCGGATATCAACGGAGTGGCGACACGCGGCTAGATCAGACGCTATGCGATCCACCAATTTAAAAACCACTCGCTCAGATGAAAGGGCAGCATGCCACTTTTGAAATATAAATCAATTTACCAGGGCAACGCAATTTACGATTTCTTATTTTCACTGCCAGCACCTCCCTGGATCATTCACACTTCAGTCAATGTTGCATATGGTTATGTTTATGGTACATGGTTCACCTTTAATCCAGGGCGAGAAGTATTCTCGCATTTGGAGCTCAGCTGGTGGGTTCGGGTGACCTTTAAATCACTTCATTCCGAACAGTCCGGGAAAATACACCAGCCTTCATTCGAATCTCTCATTCTACCTCGAAACGCAGCTCGAATTTTCATCTTGTGGCACAGGTGTGGTGTGTGCCTCATTGCTTAGTGTGCCGCACCGGGCCCTGCGGCTATAACGGGACACACCGCCGACTCCCAACTGCCCAGGTCAGGGTGGTCGTCTGACCATGTGTCGGAGTCGCGCCGCGTGACCGGAGCTTGAGCGGCCCACCTGTCGTCCCAACTCCCTCGGGGCCGACCCCAATCGAGTGGAGATACCCGGCCAGATCAAACGGCCTGCGATCTATCAGCGCGGCCGAGCGCCGGACGCCGGCCGCGCCAATATACGCCGCAGATGGCTTATTAGCTCGTAACGCCGCACCGCTCGTGACGAGATGACGCCTCGAAAATCGCCCACGCCGAGTCAGCGGCGTCGCCAGAGAAATGAGACTCCCCGGTGATTGAGCCGGCAGACGAGCGTCTCCGGCGCTCATCGTGGCGAGTTGGCGGCGTGTTGGTAACGCGGTCATCTCCCGGCGGTGTGTTGGTGACCCGGTCATCTCCCAGCGGTCAGTTGGTGACCCGGTCATCTCCCGGCGGTCAGTTGGTGACGCTGTCATCTCTCGGCGGCGTGTTGGTGACACGGTCATCTCCCGGCGTGTGTTGGTGACCCGGTCATCTCCCGGCGGTGTGTTGGTGACCCGGTCATCTCCCAGCGGTCAGTTGGTGACGCTGTCATCTCTCGGCGGCGTGTTGGTAACGCGGTCATCTCCCGGCGGTGTGTTGGTGACCCGGTCATCTCCCAACGGTCAGTTGGTGACCCGGTCATCTCCCGGCGGTGTGTGACCGGTACTCCGGTGACCCGGTCATCCCCGGCGGTGTTGGTGACCGGTCATCTCCCGGCGGTGTGTTGGTGACCCGGTCATCTCCCGGCGGTAGTTGGTGACCCGGTCATCTCCCAGCGGTCAGTTGGTGACCCGGTCATCTCCCAGCGGTCAGTTGGTGACGCTGTCATCTCTCGGCGGCGTGTTGGTGACACAGTCATCTCCCGGCGGTGTGTTGGTGACGCGATCATCTCCCGGCGGTGTGTTGGTGACCCGGTCATCTCCCGGCGGTGTGTTGGTGACCCGGTCATTTCCCGGCGGTGTGTTGGTGACGCAGTCATCTCCCGGCGGTGTGTTGGGACGCGTCATCTCCGGCGCGTGTTGGTGACCCGGTCATCTCCCGGCGGTGTGTTGGTGACCCGGTCATCTCCCGGCGGTGTGTTGGTGACCCGGTCATCTCCCGGCGGTGTGTTGGTGACCCGGTCATCTCCCGGCGGTGTGTTGGTGACCCGGTCATCTCCCGGCGGTGTGTTGGTGACCCGGTCATCTCCCGGCGGTGTGTTGGTGACCCGGTCATCTCCCGGCGGTGTGTTGGTGACCCGGTCATCTCCCGGCGGTGTGTTGGTGACCCGGTCATCTCCCGGCGGTGTGTTGGTGACCCATCGGTTTCCCGGCGGTGTGTTGGTGACCGGTCATCTCCCGGCGGTGGTGGTGACGCGGTCATCTCCCGGCGGTGTGTTGGTGACCCGGTCATCTCCCGGCGGTGTGTTGGTGACCCGGTCATCTCCCGGCGGCGTGTTGGTGACCCGGTCATCTCCCGGCGGTGTGTTGGTGACCCGGTCATCTCCCGGCGGTGTGTTGGTGACCCGGTCATCTCCCGGCGGTGTGTTGGTGACCCGGTCATCTCCCGGCGGTGTGTTGGTGACCCGGTCATCTCCCGGCGGTGTGTTGGTGACCCGGTCATCTCCCGGCGGTGTGTTGGTGACCCGGTCATCTCCCGGCGGTGTGTTGGTGACGCGGTCATCTCCCGGCGGTGTGTTGGTGATGCGGCTGTTACCCGGCAGTCAGTTGGTGATGCGGCTGTTACCCGGCCGTCAGTCGGCGACGCGGTCATCCCGCTGCGCCGTTCTCCGCCGACTGGTAACAACACGGGCCGCCGTCAGCCGGATATTGAACGCCATCGTCTGAGGCGACGAAATTAGTGTAATTACTGCCGGCGTCAGCCGGACCCGAGGTGGCAGCCGGGCCTGCAGCTGGGGCTGCATCCCCGGGCGGCTCGTGTCACAGGAATTGGCCCTCCTCGCCCCGCCCCGCCTCGCCCCGCCCCCTGGAGCCGCGGCGACCGTGCCTGACGAACCACCGCCAGGGATGCCGCGCAGTGTGTGGTACCGGAGACCGCACTGGAGATCGCCGGTGGCAGCACGATCGGCCAGTACAGATCGAGTTATACAAACGCTTCCACGTTGTTGGTCTCGGGGTAGATTCGACCTGGAGCTTGCCAAATTGGAACTGGTGGCTCCAGAACTACCCAGTCGCAGTCAACAGTGAGCTGCCTTCAGCACATTGGGATTCCGAGCCATCTGGATATCGCGTATTGGATACCCGGACGCTGACGAACGTAGAAACTCGCCTTCGACTTGTTTGTCGGACTTAAACAAGAGTTCAATTTTCAAAGCTACAAATTCAACTTACGTGTTTTTGGTTATAACAAAATTAACTGCACTTAATGTAGGTAGATTTCGAGGTAACTCCCAATTCATACATGTTCTATACCTTTGAGGACATGGCCCCGATGCCGGCCTTATACCATGGAGAACATGGCCCCGATACTGGCTCGTTCACATGCTGTCCTTCACTTATACCTTGGAGGTAGCGTACACCTTGGTGCTAGCCATTCCCCGTGCCTTCCTGAATCGGCTACTGCATCGACAGTCTGCGGCCACCATACAGCCTGGACTCCCAGAACCCCTGTACACAGACACCGACCACCCAGCTGCCAGTGCAGTGACAGCTGGGTGGGTACGAGGTACAGCAAGTGATACCAGAGTCCAGAGTACAGAGTCCAGCTTCGTGTCGGCTACCTTCGGAGGCCCCGGTCTCGCTACGGGCGACTCCCAACGCAGCAACCTGACCCAGAGCGACTCCCAACGCAGCAACCTGACCCAGAGCGACTCCCAACTCAGCGGTCTGCCCCAGAGCGACTCCCAACTCAGCGATCTGCACCAAAGCGACTCCCAACTCAGCGGTCTGCACCAAAGGGACTCCCAACCCAGCGAGCTGGCCCAGAGCGACTCCCAACCCAGCGGTTTGTCCCAGAGCGACTCCCAACCCAGCGGCCTGCCCCAGAGCGACTCCCAACCCAGCGAGCTGGCCCAGGGCGACTCCCAATCCAGTGAGCTGGCCCAGGGCGACTCCCAATCCAGTGAGCTGGCCCAGGGCGACTCCCAATCCAGTGAGCTGGCCCAGGGCGACTCCCAACCCAGAGAGCTGGCCCAGGGCGACTCCCAACCCAGCGGTCTGTCCCAGGGCGACCCCCATCTGAGCGAAATCTCGGGCCCGGCGCCTGTTAGTGCCCCGGCTCTGGTAGGTCGACCGCACGTCGCCGGCGCCTGTGGGCCGCTCACTATGCCGCCACCCAGGCGCCAGTATCCCCCATTATCGCGACGCCGGCCCCGCAGACCATCACACGGAACTGCCGGGGAGGACACACCATCACATACCGAGCCGGCTATTATACACACTTGGATAGTGTTGATCCATACTAATTCTCCACCACAGTGGTTTATTTGGCAGCTAGTCGACCATCCAGCCGGCGCAGTGCCCGCCGTATGACACTCTCGCCTCGTCCGGGCGTCATAATTACGGAAGTCTGCTGCACTGGACACAAATTCGACAATGACTTGACCCTGTCGCTGGTGCCATGGCGAGGAGAGCCAAACAGGAAGGAGCTACTGTCTGCGGACGCCTCCCACCCGCATTCCTGCCCTGCCCTGTACATTCCTGTGCAGCTTCCATCCGCCTGGCACATCGCAGGCAGAGCTTCTACCCACCTGCAGATCCACTGGCAGAATTGCCATCCACCTGCACATCGAGGGCCAAGCTTCCGCCCACTTGCAGACTCACTGGCCGAGCTTCCATCCACTTGTAAACTATCTGGCCGAGTTTCCACCCACCTCTAGATTCACTGGCAGAATTTCCACCCACCTGCACATCGCTGGCCAAGTACCTGCCCAACAGTAGATTCACTGACCGATCTTGCACCCACCTGTAGATCCACAAGCCGAGCCTGCACCCACCTGTAAATTCTCTTGTCGCTGACGTCCGACCAGTACACCATGCCGGTGCGGAACTCGTAGTCGACGGCGCTGGCCGTGCGGGTGCCGTTGACGATGGAGGTCATCTCGCGCTGGTACAGACCCACTTTACGGATGTCCGTCCTGGAAGGGCAAGTATAGTGTGATCGGACAGGCCACAACGTGGATCGAGCTGAAGCGCCTGGCGATTATTCATAGAACGTGGAGAGGTCAAAACAAACCCAGTCGCCGCACGGAGGGGGATGAAGTCAGTTCGTGGTCTCCGTCCACGTTCCCAGTTGCCCGCGTTATGTTGGCCTCGGGGTGTGTCAACCGCTATGGTTATGCGAAACCCCTAGGACTTTCTATAATACCAGTCACAAAATAGTGACCGGCACGAATATCTGGTCAGGCTAAAAGATGACCGATCTGATGATTAGAGGCATCCAGTACACATCTGCGGTTCGTTACGCCTCCTGCCGAGCCTAGCCAGATGTGCCTGGGTGGCCCCGCCTGTTGTACAGACCATATCCCCAGAGTCCGCGCCACTGGGCGGTAATGAGAGGTTTTCCCCAGCCTCGACAGAGAGCACTACTGCCACACTGAGGAGGTGCAGGCGCGGGTGTCAGATGCTCGGCCTGGGGAGGTCGCACTGAAGCCCGAGCCGTCACACCATTACCGACCGCCCGCTGGCTGGCGGTCGGCAGACGCCGGAGAGTGGGCGGCTCCGCGCCAGGGAGTGGGCGGCTCCGCGCCAGGGAGTGGGCGGCTCCGCGCTAGAGAGTGGGCGGCTCCGCGCCAGGGAGTGGGCGGCTCCGCGCCAGAGAGTGGGCGGCTCCGCGCCAGAGAGTGGGCGGCTCCGCGCCAGAGAGTGGGCGGCTCCGCGCCAGATGCGGCGCCAGGGAGTGGGCGGCTCGCGCGGAGTGGGCGGCTCCGCGCCAGAGAGTGGGCGGCCCCGCGCCAGAGAGTGGGCGGCTCCGCGCCAGAGAGTGGGCGGCTCCGCGCCAGAGAGTGGGCGGCCCCGCGCCAGAGAGTGGGCGGCTCCGCGCCAGGGAGTGGCGCCGCGCCAGAGAGTGGGCGGCTCGAGAGTGGGCGGCTCGCAGAGTGGGCGGCTCCGCGCCAGGGAGTGGGCGGCTCCGCGCTAGAGAGTGGGCGGCTCCGCGCCAGAGAGTGGGCGGCTCCGCGCCAGGGAGTGGGCGGCTCCGCGCCAGGGAGTGGGCGGCTCCGCGCCAGAGAGTGGGCGGCTCCGCGCCAGGGAGTGGGCGGCTCCGCGCCAGGGAGTGGGCGGCTCCGCGCCAGAGAGTGGGCGGCCCCGCGCCAGATGTGGCGCCACAGAGGCAGATGTGGCGCCACAGAGGCAGATGTGACGCTCCAATTGACCGGCCGTCCGGCCGGACAATTGGAGCGTCTGATGACCGTCGGTGGGCGGCTCGCAGGTGCGTCGAACGACTCAATACTGGCCGAGCCGACTGACCGGGATGGCCGACGCGTCTTGACACGGCCAACTGGGCCGGAGCGGGGACATGGGGCAGACATGTATAGGACATGTGTAGGACATGTGTAGGACATGTGTAGGACATGTGTAGGACATGTGTAGGACATGTGTAGGACAGTGTAGGACATGTGTAGGACATTGTGGACATGTGTAGGACATGTGTAGGACATGTGTAGGACATGTATAGGACATGTGTAGGACATGTGTAGGACATGTGTAGGACATGTGTAGGACATGTGTAGGGCACGGAACGGGCACACGGGGCGGGCACATCGTACGATGCGTCAGGACGTCTTTGACTTCACCTCCAACATACCCGGATAGGCTTCACTTCTTAAGCGAGGTAGTCGTGCGGAATCCAGCCACAAACATGCTGCAGCATTACTTATTACGTTGCAATATGAACCTTGGGCCAAACGAGCAGCTTCAGTCACAGATGTTTGCTATGTTGATAGTATATGTGCGGGCCTTTGAGAGTGGATGGGGCAGTGGCCGGTCCCGAAGGCACCCATCAACGCCCGCGCAACCTCCAACGCTAAGTGTGGAAACTTAATGGGCAGCGATATATTCCGTGGAACAGCAATATACACATCAGGGGACCTGGCAGCTATTACATACCTTAGTTTGGAGACAAAAATATACGAGAGTGGCATTTATTTCTTGGAGCACAAACGTATCTTAAGTCCAAGTTCACACACACTAGTTAGTAACCGTGAAACGGTATGTCCATCGATAAGCGTGCCTCATGCGAATCTCGATAAATTCACGATCGAGATTAGACTAACGATTTGCGTCTGAATCGCAGTCAACTTGCATGTAATGAAAGCAGAGCGGTGCAATGACGCTAACTGCAAACACTGAACGACAAAACTGACTACGAAAATTGCGAGGGGACATCAATATACACAAAAACTTTGATAAAGTCCATCCATGGGGTCCATCCGGCATCCATCCATACCGTGCACATCTAGCATAAATCTCATCCTATCCACCACTAATCATAACTCAAACGACATTACCCATCTTTAAAAAAATGTGCACTATTTTTTAATATATTCAATGAAGGACTTCCCACCACACCAGCAGGCAGCCTATTTCATCAGCTAACCACCCTCCGACTGAAGACCTGTTGCCACTTCACCGTCCTGCACCTGGACTTGTCAAACCCGAATTGATGAGGACGACACGTTACTAATAGAAAGACATTGATATTGACCTGACCTAACACTTTATATTATATGCATTTCAATCATATGAACCCTCAATCTATTATACTCGAGTGAGTGCATATCCAATTCTTAAGGCTTTTTCCATATTCTAATCCACCTTGGCCACATATGAGTCTTTGCACTGCACTCTCTCTGGCATGTTTTTTTAATAGTAAGGCCTCCATGCCTGTTAAAACATTCCAGATAGGGGCGCACATAAGCTATGTACAGCTTTCTGATAATTTGTTTGCTCTTATACCTCGCACTCCTTTGATGACTCCCTGCATTCGGATTGCCCTGTTCCTAGCTGAGAGGCATTGTCTTCCTGCTTTAAACTCAAGGTTGATCGATTTTACAGCGACACAACACGACCGTAAATCAATTAATGCGACGCGACATTATTGCTGATTTGAAGTCCGCTCGGCTTTGCTCAGCTCTGCTCAGCTTAGGCTAGGTCTTTGCTGTGGTAGGAAATCGCATAGCAGCTCTCGTAGTCGAAGTTTCGATGCGCCGGCAACGTCGAATGGTAACATTTGCATCCGCAGTCGTGTGGCGTCTGAGTAAAGTAGATCGAGGTGTTTGATGCGGCAGACATGCTGCGTCACAGTTGTCGCGCCCGCAGCTTCGTCCAATAGGGAGTGATTTTGTGTCGCTGCAGTGTCGTCGCAGAAAAATCGGCGGCAGCAAGACGCTGACCGTCAAGTCGTAGAGCCCAACAACGGATGCCCCGTTTCGCCGCCTTTCCGCCGAGAAGAAGGCACCATTGTCTGTTGTGGCGGCTACTCTCTTTCTCTCCGGCCCTCGCTCTTCCCCTCCGTTCCTCTCCCCTGTCAGACGGCGGGCAACGTCACGCGCCCAATTCCATTAACTAAAGACCAGAATGGATTTTCCTTCCGCCCCGGTTGGTGGACGCCTGCGGGATTGCCACGCTCCATTACACTCAAGTTCCGGAGTCGGCCGGGGCAGGACGGGTCGGGGATGCGGAGCGGTAGGGGCGGGAATGCTGAGGGGAAGGGGCGGGAATGCTGAGGGGGCAGGGGCGGGAATGCGAGGGGGCAGGGGCGGGGATGCGGAGCAGGGGGGGATGGAGCAGGGGCGGGAATGCGGAGGGGCAGGGCGGGAGCGGAGCGGGGCAGGGGGCAGGAGCGGAGGAGAGCGGGGCGGAGCGGAGCGGGGCAGAGCGGAGCGGGGCAGAGCGGAGCGGGGCAGAGCGGAGCGGGGCAGAGCGGAGCGGGGCAGAGCGGAGCGGGGCAGAGCGGAGCGGGGCAGAGCGGGGCAGAGCGGAGCGGGGCAGAGCGGAGCGGGGCAGAGCGGAGCGGGGCAGAGCGGGACAGAGCGGGGCAGAGCGGGGCGTGGCGGGGCAGGGTGGGCCGCCGCCGGCAGCGTCCCACGGCATCACCACGCGGTGGCCGACAACCGGAGATGCTGCCGCCTCGCTGAGATGCCGGCCAAAAAACCGCGAATTGCCGCTGGGAAGCCTTCGGACCAGTTTAACATCACGCGGAGGCGCCACGAGCGGAACGCACCGCTCGGCGTGGATCGCGGCCACTGATTGGAGCTGGTCATTGAATTCCGGCCAGCGCCATGATGCCGACCCGCCGCGGGTCCGCCGGGCTAACGAGACCGTTCCGTGGCCGACTGGTCGCGGTGATGCGGCGACAGGCAGCTGCTGTCGATGGCTGATCAGCCAGCCCTCCTGCTGTCCAGGCCCAGCTCTAGCTCAATCCACGGTTGGACGCCTACTCACCCCCCCCCCCTCCCCCCCCACAACTGCCGGGGGACTTTGTCGGTGCCGACGCGCCGCGAATTAACCAGCGATCAGCGACCTGGCGCTGGACAAGCGAGGATCGAGCGAGCCGAACGCGCCTTCTACCTGACAAACGACTAACCGGGTACTCGGCAAATAACTCGCGCCATATGCAGAGTGCATATAGCGACACGCCTGGGACACTGCCTACGCCCGCAGAGCTGCGCTCGGTTATATGCTGGTGCCTGATGACCCGGGAATATCGATCGGAACACGGCCGCGCCGCAACTCTGCAGAAACGTCAGAAAAGCTCAAGTGGTCTGCAATATAGCGGCCGGAGTACAAAAACCGAGCCGTCGCTGACACGGCGAGAGCGATACACACGCTGGAAGCGAGCTCGTCCCGCCGGTACTTGGCCAGACACGGCGCCGAGGGCCGGTCCTCTCAGTTTGCCATAGGCGCTTCCAGGCACTTCCCCCTTCCCCGCCCATCCCACCGGCGCTTCCCACCCATCTCACTGGCGGTTCCCATTTGCCACACAGACGCCGTAGAGCTGTTGAACCTCGCATATCATTCGGACACTCCCCACATTCGATACGGGAACCCCCCACCTGCAATACCGGCACTCTCCATCTACAATACGGGCACTCTCCCATCTAAATACGGGCCTCTCTTAATACGCTCTCCACCTATCATACGGACCACTCCATACGCATTCCACCTATCATACGGACTCTCTCCACTCCGACTCTCTCCACCTATCGTACGGACACTACCCACCAATCATACGGACTCTCTCCACCTATCATACGGACTCTCTCCACCTATCATACGGACTCTCTCCACCTATCATACGGACTCTCTCCACCTATCATACGGACTCTCCCCACCTATCATACGGACTCTCTCCACCTATCATACGGACACTACCCACCAATCATACGGACACTACCCACCAATCATACGGACACTACCCACCAATCATACGGACACTCCCACCTATCATACGGACACTACCCACCTATCATACGGACACTACCCACCTATCATACGGACACTCCTCACCTATCATACAGCACTCCCCACCTATCAGTGATGCTCGTTATCTCGGCGCCGGAGCGGCGATGCGCGCACCTGTGTGTGAGCAGCAGGGACGCGTGCACCTCGACGGCCTTGCAGAAGGTGTGGTCGGCGGGGTCGCGCTGGTAGCCCTCCAGACACTCGCACTTGAACGAGCCCTTCTCGTTGATGCATATCTGGCTGCATGACCCGGGGATCTGGCACTCGTCCACGTCTGCGGTCACGGACAGTCACGGTCACGGCCACCATAACAATCACAAGTGTAGTATCACGATCACGGATAACGACTGCGAAAATTGCGAGGCGACATTAATATACAACAAAACTTTGATAAAGCCCATCCATGTCTGCTTCAAGGGGTTTGTACTGTGCACACCAAGCATAAATCTTACCCTATCCATCACCAATCATAACTCACAAACGATATTATCCAGCCATAAAAAACGTCAAAGCAACATGAACAGAACCATAGCCAGACACGTAGCCCGTCAACTGCGCTAGTGAGCAGAGTAGTGAGTAGGACCATGCCCTGCAGCCCACTGAGCCCAGCTGGGGGCAACACACGGCGTCACGGAGGGGGGAGCTAGTGAGTATGACCACGCCCTGCAGCCCACTGAGCCCAGCTGGGGGCAACACACGGCGTCACGGAGGGGGGAACTAGTGAGTATGACCACGTCCTGCAGCCCACTGAGCCCAGCTGGGGGCAACACGGCGTCACGGAGGGGGAGCTAGTGAGTATGACCACGCCCTGCAGCCCACTGAGCCCAGCTGGGGGCAACACACGGCGTCACGGAGGGGGGAACTAGTGAGTATGACCACGTCCTGCAGCCCACTGAGCCCAGCTGGGGGCAACACACGGCGTCACGGAGGGGGGAACTAGTGAGTATGACCACGCCCTGCAGCCCACTGAGCCCAGCTGGGGGCAACACACGGCGTCACGGGGGGGTATGACCACGCCTTGCAGCCCACTGAGCCCAGCTGGGGGCAACACACGGCGTCACGGAGGGGGGAACTAGTGAGTATGACCACGCCCTGCAGCCCACTGAGCCCAGCTGGGGGCAACACACGGCGTCACGGAGGGGGGAACTAGTGAGTATGACCACGCCCTGCAGCCCACTGAGCCCAGCTGGGGGCAACACACGGCGTCACGGAGGGGGGAACTAGTGAGTATGACCACGCCCTGCAGCCCACTGAGCCCAGCTGGGGGCAACACACGGCGTCACGGAGGGGGCGTATGAGTGAGGGGAAAACGGCGTCACGGAGGGGGAGCTAGTGAGTATGACCACGCCCTGCAGCCCACTGAGCCCAGCTGGGGGCAACACACGGCGTCACGGAGGGGGAACTAGTGAGTATGACCACGCCCTGCAGCCCACTGAGCCCAGCTGGGGGCAACACTCGGCGTCACGGAGGGGGGAACTAGTGAGTATGACCACGCCCTGCAGCCCGCTGAGCCCAGCTGGGGGCAACACACGGCGTCACGGAGGGGGGAACTAGTGAGTAGGACCACGCCCTGCAGCCCACTGAGCCCAGCTGGGGGCAACACACGGCGTCACGGAGGGGGGAACTCGAGTCTGAAGAGGTTGCACAGTGGCAGCACAAACCTCCACAGTGCCCCTCCCTTCTCATTCCTCGAGACCAGGAACTGCGCAACAGCTCGCAGTCGTCCAGAGCCGCGGAGTCAGAGTCCCGACATTCATCGGGATTTCCTATCACTCGCCGCTCCTAGTCAGGCTTCCACCACGTCAAGCACCATCATCAGCGCCTCCTCACCGTCCCGTCCCGACCCCAGCGACACCATTCACCCCTCCGACACCTTCAACCATCCCTTCCACCCATTCCCAGTGATGTGACCCACCATTCCATCCCACCGTCTTCCCGCCCCATGTGACGCGACTGCCTGTCCCGTCCCGTCCCATCCATGTCACCCACAGCGACGCCCCCCATCGTTCTGTCTTATCCTCTCATCCCCCAGCGACACCGTTCACCACTCGCACTCTCCCCTCCCAACCACCACCAACTCCCCAGTAGCACGACTCATCGTCCACCCCGCCACCACCCGTCAGGCGACACAGTGTCCCGTCCCACCACCAATCACCCCAGTGAACCCGCTCAGCATCCCATCACACCACCAACCCTATGCCGCCGCACCCTAACGGGACATTCCGCCCCTCCCACCACCCCAGTGGACGTCCACCCCACCTCCGCCACCCCACTGCCGTCATCCCACTGCCGTCATCCCACTGCCGTCACCCCACTGCCATCACCCACCCTCGCACGTCTTGCGGTCGTCCATGAGGCGGTAGCCGAGCGGACAGAAGCAGCGGTAGCCCACCGGCCGGTTCCGGCAGCCGTGGCTGCAGCCGCCGTTCTGCTGAGCGCACTCGTTCTGCTGGCAGAGCGCCGACTCGTCCGAGCCGTCCCCGCAGTCGTCGGTGCCGTCGCAGGCCAGCGCGATGGCCAGGCAGCGGCCGTTGGCGCAGGCGAACTCGTCCTCAGAGTCGCACGACGGACTCGCCTCCGCTGCGGGCGGACAGTCGGTACAGTACGGCGACACTGTCCTGGGAAACGGACTGCACGGGACAGACTACAGGGGACAGACGGGGCGGCGATGGCCGAGTGGTTAGGGTGTCGAGCTCTGCGTGCGAAAGGTCCCGGGTTCCACACTCGCACCACTCAGGGCATTTCGCGGTTCCGCGGCCCACCGGCGAAACAGTGTGGACGGCGCCATTAGCCGTGATGTGCACAAAGCTCGCTTTCAACCACCCGATCAAAAAACAAACGGGGGGAAACGGAATACGGTGACACTGCCTTGGAGAGCAAAGCATATCGATTGGGGGCAGACGACAGGTTGCATAAGGGACACGATAGCACAGTCATGGGGAACAAAGCAGAGCAACATGACTGGGAGCGACGCGGAACGTATGATAATCGTGAAGTGACTCATAGTGATTGGGAGGACTGGGCAACGACGCAGTGATAGAACTGGCTGGCTACGCGGGGTAACATATGTTTTGGAGTATAGGTGGAAGCTTAGCAGAATGATTGGCCTTGCCACGATCTGATTCGGCCATAGTGCTTTCATCTCGCGGCGGAAGTTTAATGCTAAATCGTGGGAGTTATTTGTGTTGCATTGCCTCAAACATACAGGAGTTTCCACCAATTAAGAATGTTTATCGCACAGATGTGCTTGGCAGCATCTTTTTTATAAAAGAGTTTGGTACCTCCGCAAACTCGAACAGGGAATGCTAGCATTGGGCGACTATTAGGAGGGCAATCAAAATATCGGAAATCCATGGCAACACCAATATCTCGATTAGTGCTGCACAGGCGATACCACAAATGACCGAGCCCCCACCCCTGTCTGGGAGCAACACTGCACGAGCATGTGTAAATTACACCAGCGCGAGCGGGTGTAAATTCTACAGCCGGGACGGACAGCCGCAGCGTCCCACACCAGCTATAATCATGAGGGTGCTCGAAGCGGTTTCGGACCATAAATTCCGCTCTCACGTCCTCTGTATATTCGCATCAATGTCACTGCAAAATGGACGGAGGCTCGAATTCCGCTCTGGCACGTCCTCTGTGTATTCACAGCGATGCCACTGCAGAATGGACAGAGGCTCGAGAAGACGACGTTCGCGACGCTGACTTGGTGCGTCTTTTCATGTGCTTATTTATCCATTGATCGCTGCTATTTCTTGAAACGTCGAGCCACCAAAGGCCCCACAAATATTGAGTGGGTCCACTTTAGGCTGAAAGTAGCGATACAAAATGTCAAATAACAGCCTCATTTACGATATGTCGAGTGATTCTGAGGGAAGGCAATTTGTGGTTCGACCATTCAGGCCCGCAATGCGCAACAGCTCTTCACCATATCACTCGATTAGGAGGAGCGACCCAACGTACGCATGCGGGCATGGGACCAAATAAGCTAAATTTGCGGGAGGATGTAGTGTACCGTGCAAGAATGTACTGGAATAGAGATATGCGAAATGACCAGTGGTTCGTGGAGCAGGAGTGTTTGTAGTTTGTAATGTCATACGGTGCACATACATGCAAGTATACTATATTAATGATAGGCAACCTGTGAGGGTATTAGCAGACAGGTGGCAGCTGTTGGGCGGTGACTGACAGGAGGGGCGGTAGAGCAAAACTTGAAAACTTGACACAAGTATGGAGTACATACATCCTGGACAAACCATTAGGAATAATAAACAAAAATCAGTTACTATAATCAGCTATGCAGGTCCCTCTGGTAGGTGCGACCGTTGCAAGACAGCAATCGCTCCACCCAAGAGCGCGCGTGTTGAGAACTGTGCGTGCAATCCCCACCTTCTCCCCGTCCAATGTACTCGGCCCTTACACAAGCAGGACTAAAGCATTAACACTCAAGAGGGAATCCACACCGAGAATATGGTGCTGAAAACTGTATGTGAAGAAATCTCACTTTTTTTCCTTTTTTAACCCTTTTTTTTTTTTAAAAAAAAAAAAAAACATGTAGCTAAGCTACCCGCCGCGGTGCAGACTAGATTCAAAATCCGCACTTAAAGGGAACCATATGGATGCGCTCCAGCTCTGTGTTGAGTGGCGTAACTTTACTTATATGACGAAAGCACATACCAAAGCAAAAGCACGACAAAGCGCAACACGAGATCAGTTTAGGTTAAATGGCACGGCCCGGTGACCTATCGTGGGGATGAGCGTAAAACAAGGATGACGTCAGAAATACGATCCTCACAAACCGGTGACGACAGCATGGCACATTCACCGGCAAGCCAGGCGGTCAGGGAGAGAGTATTTACGTCCGTGACTGAATGGCTGAAGGTCGTACCTCGGGGGTTGAGTGGCATGCGCCGTGCCTTTTCCTCGGATAGCGTCACCAGTAATCGGTAGCCATAGACGCGGACGACGCAGTCGCAGTGTTTACAGGAGTGCACGAGGAATAATGGACTCTGTGCCGACATGACAAGTGATAATTCACCCGTGACGGTTGGATATTGCCTGGAATTCATTTACAATACAAAATAAACTTATGAGCGAGGCAGCTGGCCAGCGATCCGCCCTATGTGCCAAACGTTCCCAAGCAATGATAACGGGAGTGTAAATAGTGTAGAATATTAATATTCCTGTATATGGTTAGCATTGGTTGCAATTTTAGCTACGAAATGGAGCCATGAAATAAACACTTCAGAGGCATTAGCTCAAAATCAAATGGTTCTTTAGCCACAAAAACCCGCTAGCCACCGTGTTCTAAGGGAGGGACTTAGAGCCATGAGTGCAAACAGGCCGCCACGAGAGCTGGAATTGCGATTCGTTGAATATGGAACTGGACAAAAGGACAGAGGCGAACCGCTGCCCGGTAATTGGTCCATCTTCGTTCTCCATACGCGGGGCACGGGTTGTACAGTCGTTCGGAGGATGCAACGGCGGGTTTGGCATGCCGTAAGCCCAGAGGCTGAATGCATAGGGCAGGCTAGGGTATACGGACGACCAGGGGACGTGCCCAACGTGGTATGGACCAGTGCCCACGCGTTGGATACATAGAGCTGGTCGCACAGCGAATAGGGTTCGACGAAGCAACTGTCATAGGCTAGGTAGGTCGGTTATGAACACCAGAACACTTATATTTAAGCCCTCTGAGCCAGTAAATGAGCCCCACCTCAACCGTAAGGCTTTTTATAGGCGAGACGCTGCCAATGATGGCGAGGCCAATTATAATTTGCAGTGAATGGTATAAAAAGACTTGGCCCACATAACTTCCAGAATGGAGCAATCGACAGCCCTGATGTGTGCGCGGCTGGGGGAGCCAAATTGGGGACCAAGTAATCTATTCATCATTAAAGAGAGCGAACGTGACGAGAGAATGTGAATGAATGAGTGACCAAACGACAAAATAAGACCAAACACAAACATACTGACACCTGAAGTAAATGGAGAAATTCAGCCCGGTTTAGTTTCGATTTTGTTTACACAACCCAAGAGAAGCCGCAGCCTGAACCACCGCCTACACCCCACACCCCGCCGATGGCAGACACCCCTACATATACATGGAACTCACTCATTGCATCCTCAGAGAGCGACCATATATTCTTTTCAAACATTTTCTTGCAACAGAGACCCGGGTTAGGTCTTAGTATCCCCACAGATAATGCCAATAACAAATGTCAAGAACTATGCGGGTAATACAGAAAAGTCAGTAATAAATACTACAAGGCAACGATAAATAGTCCAAATATACAGCAACTAGCATGATGCGGAGACGTAAATGTCTGTGGCAGTGGAGCATGGACTAGGTCGAGATAACTCTCCATCTCTCCTGACTACATGGCCTGTGTTCACACGTGATACGGCAGGCGCAGCCGCGGGTAAAGGCGCTGGATTATCCGGTCAGACACGCAGCCCTCCGCCGGGCGAGCTCCGCCGGGTGAGCTCCGCTGGCCGAGCTCCGCCGGGCGAGCTTCGCCGGCCGAGCTTCGCCGGCCGAGCTCCGCCGGGCGAGCTCCGCCGGGCGAGCTCCGCCGGGCGAGCTCCGCCGGCGAGCTTCGCCGGCCGAGCTCCGCCGGGCGAGCCCGCCGGGCGAGCTCCGCCGGGTGAGCTCCGCTGGCCGAGCTCCGCCGGGCGAGCTTCGCCGGCTCGAGCAATTATCGGTATTCTTTGGCCGGGCCGGCGCGCCGGCACCGGAAACGCGGCGACACGGAACATCGCGACAAAGTACCAGAGGGGGACCCAGGAGCAGATCACGACAAAGGACCAGATAAGGACCCGGGTGTACCGGGATCGCATCACGACAAAGGACCAGATAAGGACCCGGGTGTACCGGGAGCACATCTGGACCAGGGAAGGACCCAGGTGCACCGGGAGCACATCTGGACGAGGGAAGGACCCGGGTACACCGGGAGCACATCTGGACCAGGGAAGGACCCGGGTACACCGGGAGCACATCACGACAAAGAGTCAGGATCGAGCGCGTCGCCGCACGTCCAAGATCAGGCTGTGGGTCCAGTCCTTCCGCTCGCTCGGCTCAGTCCGTGAGAGGACAGCGAGAACAGGGAACGCAGCGGCTCCTGGACCAATCGCAATATCCAAGGGCATCGGGGGCTCGGCCCAGAGACTCATCGCTCCAATTGCGTGCTTATGTGGACGCGGTTCGCGCTTTTACGGCCCACACATATTTGTTGCGGCTCGAGATCCCGTGGACGCCAATTCCCCGTTGTACGGAGATGCTGGCAGTGCAGTATGTGTTGGGGGGAAGGGAGGCAGCGAAAGTCTACGCTGAGGTGTTTACGCTGTTGTAAAGCATGGACATCATTATGGGAAGTGAATATAATTGGCTGATGGGGCTTGAGGACGAGGTTACAGATACAGACCATGGTTAGGGATGGGGTTCGAGAACGGGGTCAGAGTACGAAGTTAGACAGGTCAAAGGTCAAAGGCATCAATGCAAGGCATTCTAGCATACCGGAACGATATAATTATGTAATTCTAGACAGGCTAAAAAAAGTCTGTACACAAATGTGAACCGCAATTGTGTGCAATACAATGGATAAAAGCAACAAAACAACATAGGAAACTATGGACCCAAAATGACGAGAGAAGGAAACGACAGGCATAGATGAAAGTAAGCGAATACGGGTTCATGGACCGAGCGACGTGCACGGGCCTACGTGCAAGGTCGACGTACGAGGGCCGATCGACGGGGCCTGGAGCCTGGAGCCGGGAGCCGGGAACAGGAAATAGGATGTGGAGGGATTGATACGCAACGAACAGGGGCACAGGGGCAGGTATGGGTAAGGTGGCGAAGCCGAGGGACGGAGAGAGGGACGGGACGGTGTCCGGGATGTGGACGGAACGGTGTCCGGTGTCCGGGATGGGGAAGGGACGGTGTCCGGGATGGGGAAGGGACAGTGGGATGTGGACGGGACGGTGTCCGGGATGGGGAAGTGACGGTGGCACGGATGTGGACGGGACGGTGGCAGGGATGGGGAAGGGACGGTGGCACGGATGTGGACGGGACGGTGGCACGGATATGGACGGGACGGTGGCAGGATGGGAAGGGACGGTGGCACGATGTGGACGGGACGGTGGCAGGATATGGACGGGACGGTGGCAGGGATGGCGACGGGACGTGAGCCGAGGGACGGCGAGGGACGGGACGGTGTCGGGATGGGGATGGGTCAGGGATGGGGAAGGACGGTGGCAGGGATGGAGGGACGGTGGCACGGATGTGGACGGGACAGGCGAGGGACGGTACGGTGCAGGGATGGGTCAGAGATGGGTCAGAGATGGGTACGGGAAAATGTCCAGGCCGAGGGACAGTTTGGGACGGGACGGTGGCAGGGGCGAGGGGCAGAGACATGGATATGAACATGAGCATAGACAGGAAAGGGGATGGCGAGACCATCGAGAGGGTGGCCCACGACGCTCAACTCACTGCAGTTCAGTTCGTCGCTGCCGTCGCGACAGTCTCTGGCGCCGTTGCAGACCAGGTTGCGCGAGATGCACTCGCCGAGACCACCGCACTGGTGCTGGTCCTGCTCACAGGCAGGCGGGCTGCATCTGTAGGTCACATATGAACGTCACAACACTCAGCCTCAGCCTCCGCAACAACGTAAGGTAAACAACGGCACCACACCCTGAAGATTGCCAAATAACTGGCATGGGGATAAGTAGTCTGGGGGCAAGCTTCCCGTCTCACGATCAAAAGGTTGTGGGTTCGAGTCTCACCTATCGCTACTCTTCGACCGCGGCCAATCGGCGTGAGAGATTGGAGACGCTACATGACTCAACGGTCGATGTGTCGTAAAGCCAATAACCAACCAAATAACTGGCACGCGTAAACCGAATTTCGGCCCTAGGTAACCAATTTTCTGCTGGGAACCCGGGAACTGGTATTGATAACCCCGTTCCACCGGCGGGGAGACATCCAGCTTCAACATGGAGGGTAGGAACACGTGTGCAGACATTCCGTTCACCCTTGTGAGCACCGCTGTCTGCAAATCTATGTTGTAAATGAGAAAATGGCGATATGCTCCAATCCCCATGGAGCCAGCACACATTTCTCCTGAGGCCTTTTCAGATTCGACGGCCAATGAACAGGGACCGACAAAATGTCGTGCCACCATCACAGCACATTCCTCGGCGGTAAAATGATCATTTAGGGGCTGAATTGCGTTCTCAAAGATGATTCAAGACCGGGTGGTGCCACCGAAGTCAGTAAATTCTATCCGAGACGCTTCCGGTGCGGTAGAGAGGTCTCGCTGGGATTCCGAGGCGGGCCCGAGTCGGCAGCGGGCAGTGGGCGCGTGCCGCCCAGAGGCACGCGAGGTCCCGCTGTAGCACCACTGTAGCGGGCCCGAGTCGGCAGCGGGCAGTGGGCGCGTGCCGCCCAGAGGCACGCGAGGTCCCGCTGTAGCACCACTGTAGCGGGCCCGAGTCGGCAGCGGGCAGTGGGCGCGTGCCGCCCAGAGGACGCGAGGCCCTGGACCCTAGCTCGGCAGCGGGCAGTGGGCGCGTGCCACCCAGAGGCACGCGAGGTCCCGCTGTAGCACCACTGTAGCGGGCCCAAGTCGGCAGCGGGCAGTGTTCCAGATGCACGCGAGGTCCCACTGTGCAGCACCGAAGCCGCATCTCACCACCACAACGTGACAAATGGATGCTACTCTCGCCAACAAGCCAACATCATCCGTCTGAGCAGCGCTCGGACGGAGCTGGTGCTCTATCAGCCTGGTCTGGGCGCACCGCACATGGCTTACCCAGCCGACATGGGGCGCACGAACTCGTCACCGGAAGACTAAGCCTCGCTGGTCGACAGCCGGCACGATGCATGTCATGCGAGCCACATACCACCAAGTTATTCAATTACAGCCGGCGGCCGCGACGTTGGCTGGGCTGGCGGGAAGTTTATACGACCGGATGTCTCGGCCAGACCGGGCCGGCGTAACCCAAAACGGACACGCCAGCTGGCGTAGGGCCAGGCTCCGGCAAATTTGAATGCTGCGTGTTGAGCTAACACGTTTACTTCCGAGGGAATGGATGGCTGCGCACCGCAGCGGCCGCCTGGGGCGACGGCTGAGGTTGGTGCCAGCGCTAACTGCCGCGAGAAACGCAGAGGCGCGCCGAAACGACACGCCGGAATCGGACGCACGCCGGCAGGGGCGCCACAGCAGATTACGGTGCTCGGTGGGAATAGTGTTCGGCTCTGGCCGAACAGGCGGACGGCAATTCGCGCGCCAGTCGAGTCGAAGCCAGCCAGACATTCCAGTCAGACCTTCCAGTCAGACCTTCCAGTCAGACCTTCCAGTCAGACCTTCCAGTCAGACCTTCCAGTCAGACCTTCCAGTCAGACCTTCCAGTCAGACCTTCCAGTCAGACCTTCCAGTCAGACCTTCCAGTCAGACCTTCCAGTCAGACCTTCCAGTCAGACCTTCCAGTCAGACCTGCCAGCCAGACCTGCCAGCCAGACCTGCCAGCCAGACCTGCCAGCCAGACCTGCCAGCCAGACCTGCCAGCCAGACCTGCCAGCCAGACCTGCCAGCCAGACCTGCCAGCCAGACCTGCCAGCCAGACCTGCCAGCCAGACCTGCCAGCCAGACCTGCCAGCCAGACCTGCCAGCCAGACCTGCCAGCCAGACCTGCCAGCCAGACCTGCCAGCCAGACCTTCCAGTCAGACCTTCCAGTCAGACCTTCCAGTCAGACCTTCCAGTCAGACCTTCCAGCCAGACCTTCCAGCCAGACCTTCCAGCCAGACCTTCCAGCCAGACCTTCCAGCCGGCGTGGCACTGCGTGCGATTGTCCAGCGGGCCCTGGGACGCGATTGTGGTGGTGCGACGCTCAACGGCGCCGTCCCCTACTCTGCATCTGTGTGGACCGCCGACAGACACAAGGGGAGGGGAGGGGGAGGGTACTGTGAGCATGCACCACTCCCATGGGAAAATGGCGCCCCTCTGAACGGTAAAAGATGACCCTGGGAAACTAATGCACCACACTCCCTCACCCAGATCAACGTATTTTCCAGTCAGAGACGCCACTCCTAGGGCTGTCACAGTCCCGCCCCTCCAGGGGAAATGGTACCCCTCCAGAATCACAGTATCCTGCAGTACATAGCAGCAGTTTGCTGAAATTTATTTTGAATTAGGATGCACAGGTATTTTGTGAAAGATGAAAGGACAAGTTATAATATATGGTGTACGAAAGCATACAGTGTACTATATTCATTTGATCTATTATGTGCGCTTCCGTTGCTATTTTACCTTTACTTGAGTTTCCAAATAATATATAATTCCTTCATCTCTATACCAGTTCGCCTGTGTTTAAAAAAACAACATTTCTGTACTATGTCATTGCGTTGTAAGTTTCTAAGTTTCTATGCTCTGGCACAATCCTACGAACGCTTAGTGAAAATCATGCGTCAAATGGTAGCTTCGTATAACTGATAATGATGGCAAATTGGCAGCTCGAACGAGTCACGATCAATGGCAGCCACCGACTTCGCGTCGGCTGCCGCTTCCCTTACTTCTGAGGCGCAATGTGTTCTTGTTACTGCTGGGTGGTACCCAAATCATTAGTTTTCATTATATTTGTGCTGTCCCGACGACGGTAGGTTGGCTGGAATTTTCCCAGGAGTCGTTTGCGAAGTTGGATGGGGACGCAGACAGTCATGATGACTTCAGCGATGGCAAGGCGTGCTGAAGAAAAAAAAATTCGAAAAAGCTCGCCTACTTGGTGCCCCTTGAAGTGCCAGAGAACACTCCTCCCTCTCCATGCTAGAAAGGAATAAAACTCGCCCTTCAGCCACTGAAGTGCTACTATGAATGGAGCAGAGTGGAGGGAGTGAAGAGCGGCGTGCGTTTCACCAAAAAGGCTGAATTGTGGGACACCGTCCGACATGTTCCGGTAGCGATCTGCATTGGCCGACAATGTGTCAGTGGCTGACAGTCCATGCCGGGTCTGGCAGTACGCCAGCAGCCGACAGCAGCCGACAGTCGGACAGCGTGCGCCGGGTACTGACTTGGCCGGGTCTGACAGTACGCCAGCAGCCGACAGTCGGACAGCGTCCGCCGGGTACTGACTTGGCCGGGTCTGACAGTACGCCAGCAGCCGACAGTCGGACAGCGTCCGCCGGGTACTGACTTGGCCGGGTCTGACAGTACGCCAGCAGCCGACAGTCGGACAGCGTCCGCCGGGTACTGACTTGGCCGGGTCTGACAGTACGCCAGCAGCCGACAGTCGGACAGCGTCCGCCGGTACTGACTTGGCCGGGTCTGACAGTACGCCAGCAGCCGACAGTCGGACAGCGTCCGCCGGGTACTGACTTGGCCGGGTCTGACAGTACGCCAGCAGCCGACAGTCGGACAGCGTCCGCCAGGTACTGACTTGGCCGGGTCTGACAGTACGCCAGCAGCCGACAGTCTGACAGCGTCCGCCGGGTACTGACTTGGCCGGGTCTGACAGTACGCCAGCAGCCGACTGTCTGACAGCGTCCGCCGGGTACTGACTTGGCCGGGTCAAAGCAGCCGACAGTCTGAGCGTGCCAGGTACTGACTTGGCCGGGTCTGACAGTACGCCAGCAGCCGACAGTCTGACAGCGTCCGCCGGGTACTGACTTGGCCGGGTCTGACAGTACGCCAGCAGCCGACAGCAGCCGACAGTCGGACAGCATCCGCCGGGTACTGACTTGGCTGGGTCCTCGTCGGAGCCGTCGGCACAGTCGCGGTCGCCGTCGCACAGCCAGCGGCGGTGGACGCAGGTCAGCTGATCGGCGCACGCCACGTCCGGCTCCATGCACACCGGGTCCAGCGCCTGCGACGGCATACATCCCTGCAACATACACATGGAGCAGTCACAGCCCTGCAACATACACATGGAGCCGTCACAGCCCTGCGGTACACACATGGAGCAGTCATAGCCCTGCAACACACACACGGAGCAGTCATATCCCTGCAACACACACACGGAGCCGTCTTATCTCTGCAACAGTCCTGCGACACTATTGCGACACATGGAGCAGTCACATCACTGCGACACTCCTGCGACACACACGGAACAGTCTAACTCTTGCAACACATGCATAGCAATCACGCCTGCAACACCCCCGAGACACTCCTGCAACACACGGAGCAGTCATTCTCCTGCAACACTCCAGCAGCGGTTCTGCAAAACGGACGGAGCCGTCAGACCCCTGCAGCTGTTCTGCAACAGTTCCACACTTGAGTGGCTCAATCTCGCGATCAGGTACTCACCACACAATGGGTGGAGTCTGAAGACCTTTCAACAACGTTCGCTATCAGCCCGTCCGGGGTGCTTACGCGGAAGTTGTACAGTTCCGGCTAGTTTGGAGGCGGGGCGCTCGATAACGAATAGAGGACATTTTTCATTATGCATGGATCAGAATCGCGAGAAATATCTAAATTTCTGAGTTGAGATGGCCACAGAATTCCTATATGCGCACATCCATCACACAAAGGAATGGTGGCGCACCTGAAAGTCCGCAAGGGCCCTGGATGGCGGGCACGGACACCGATTTACAACTGGCTGATATTTAGTTTTTGGTCTGGGAAATAGAACGCCTTTTCGGTCAATAGGTGAGGGCATGATTTAATAGTATTGCTTCCCTACTCAACACTGTGGTCGGTACTCAATCTGTACCATGCCGAATATCGCATTACATTGCAGCAAAGACGGCTGTGAGGCAACGCACTTCATTCAGTTCCTGGCTCGCACAGGGTCTAACTCGTAGTCAGTCAGTTAAGGTCAGTCGTATCACCACCCTCAAACGAAACGCTAATTACTGCACACCACGCTATATTATATGTATCACCACCACGCTAATTACTGCAGCCTCGCATACCCCATTTACTCAACGGATATTAACGTGCATATTTTGGATTTGATGTTTATGGCCACGAGTTCATCACCATTTGCCAGCTTTATCCCGTCCGGGTTCCGCAGAGCTGTGCTCACTTTATTGCTATGCATCATACTCACTGAGAATCATAGTGTACGTAACGCCCGACTTAATTAAAGCAAGGTAAAACGACGTCCCTCATCTTGGCAACTTAATTAGAAGTAAATCCATCCTCACCCAATGGGACATTCCCATAGCTTACATGATCACTGCAGCTTTGAACAGAGGGACTGCGTGTTGAAAAATATATTTGGACTGTATGGCGTATCGAATGCACTGATCATGTAGCGGGTTTAGAAATATACCGCTTCCGACCTAGCTGTTACGCTGACCTCATATCGGGGCATCTTACATCTGTCCCCGGCACTAGACTAAATGCATTTTGATATAGATTTGCCTGCCATCGGTTAAGTCCGCATTTCGCTACGCTTCCAGGAAGATACAATACGACCAGTCAGGTGAGCGTCCGGTCAGTCCTCGCTACAGTCAGTGAACACAGCGGCGAAAACGTCGGGAGCCCAACGGAAAAGGGGGTGGAGTATGCGCTTTGCGATGGAGAAAACATCCACGGGTATCAAATTAACTTCAGCCTAATCCCAGCTTTAGGCCAGAGCACTTTCGCGGAATATACGCCGGCATAAAGCTCAGAAAGACATAGCCCGGAGCCAATTAGAAGATGAGTTATCACTCCATCAAGAGCCCCTCTGGCACTAAATGCGTGACTTGGCTTTAAATTCCGGCCGCTGGGGCGCCCGCGGCCAGTTTAGCAGTGCAGGCAGCGCCGCCGGCCCAAGGACCCCCGGGACGATCGGTGTGTGTGTGTGGAGTCGAGTCAGCTTTTCTGAGAACACGTCGCCTCCAGGACGCACCCAATCAGCGGCGTAAGACACTGGCCGACTGGCAACGCCCAGCCGCGGCAAAAACAGCTCAGGCTCCTCTTTAAACCGGCAACAAACATGCCAGCGGATAGCGCCGGCGGCAGGTGGCGGGCGGCCTGGACACGGGGGCGGCCAAGGATAGATTCGGGGCACGTGACGGGGTGAGCATGGAGGGGTGGCGGTCTGGACATGAGCTGGAGCGGCCAGTGACAGTCAGGACACGTGACGGAGTGAGGGTACGTGACGAGCTGGTCACGGAGGGGCGGTGGTCGGCGGCAGAAGCTGGGCGGCCGGTGGGGGGGGGGCATCGGTGTCAGTTTGAGCACCCAGTGAGGAGTTGCAGCGGACGAGGCACGGGGTGGGCGACAAGTCGGGCGCAGGGGCCGGAGCACGGGACGGGGTGGAGAGCGAGAGGAACCACCGCCCCCACTCGCCGAGCAGGAATGGGCGTCCAGGCAACGTCAGCGCACCTGTTCGTCGCTATCATCGTGACAGTCACGGTCGCCGTCGCAGCGTGAGGTACGGCCGATGCACTCGCCGCTACCGCACGTGAACTGGGTCTCCGGATTGCAGGTCGGTATCTGCAACAGAGCACATCAGGTCACTTCTCGGTAGCCATCAGGACAGGACAGCGGCGTGGTTCGCTCCGGCAGGTGATCCGGTCTCATCTTTCAGATGAAGCCGGTCAGGTCGGGGCGACAACGCTATTTTGTTCGCAAGCGGAGCGGAAAACAAGTCATCCCAACCGGAATGTAAATCCGCCGTCCAGAGATTATTGTCTCGGAAGCAATCGACGGTGTTCGTGCCAGGACTATCAACCATTTCGCACCAGCGGAGCGCTGGCCGTCGATGTCGATTTAGTGCCAATCGTTTCTAAGGAAAAATTTTCTGTCTGGGACTTCTGGGAGCGCCGGCTTCTGAGAAATGTGGCAGACTTGCTCAGTGCTAAAGTCATCAATTAGCCTGATAAAAGTTGCATTTGCCTTCTACAAGAACAGAAAGACATCTCTCTTCGAAGTGGAACCTTTAGCATTCAGCGATTTTTATTGCAGCATATAGTGCACTTAGAGTTCTGAAGAAATGCATCCACCCGGTGCGACGGGCCCTTCGGTAACTGAGGGGCATTGTCTACCATATGGAAATACGGCTGGTCTGCTACTGTTTATAGCTGTGCTAAAGCCCTGACGCTATGCACTCCATATCATATGACGATACGGCATGACTGTGCATTTGAAGCATGGAACCAAGCTCTCTTCAGTTGCACTTAATCAATTTTTGACACAGCACGCTTCACATGCGTGCCGTCAGAATGCGTAAAGATGCCCAAGGTTAGTACGTCTGAAGAAATGTAGCCCAAGGCTACATTTCTTCAGAATGCCCAAGGTTAGTACGTGTCGTAAATGTTCAGCCACTACGTGCTACGAATGTTGGAAACGCCCAGTTGCAAATGTTCTGGTTTGCTATATGCTGCAAATGTTCGGATTTGCTACATGTTGCGAATCCCCGGGATTACTACATCGTACGATCATCACGGTGACAAGCATAGATAGTCTGACCGCTACAGGGTCGTAGATGACCAGACCACCTAACTGGGATGTCCCGGCCAAACGCCCGCGCAGCCGTGGAATGACGCCTAGTCTACACTGTGGCGAGGCACCAGTGACACCAGTGCCATGTCACTGTGACGAGGCACCAGTGACTGCACTGGTGCCTCGTCGCCCGGCCGCCGGCAACGCCTCGCACAACTGCCGCCAAACCACACCGCTGGCAGTCGGCACCTACAAAAATACTCGTCAGACGATTGTCAGCGGAACATTTGTACTCGTGTCGTCGAGCACCATCCATTTCGTGCCCAGAGGCTCGCGTCAGAACCAATTGATCGATTATTTGGGCTTAGGGGCGCATCAACTGCCACTGGTTATGTAGCGCCCATATTTCGCGTTAGAACGAACGCGGCTAGGTATAACGTTCGCTCACGGTCGTGAGCAGGCCCGCACATTGCGTGGGCAGCAGGGTCCGTGAACAGACCCCCACATTGCGCGGGCAGCAGGGGCCGTGAGCAGGCCCCCACATTGCGCGGGCGGCAGGGGCCGTGAGCAGGCCCCCACATTGCGCGGGCGGCAGGGGCCGTGAGGAGACCCCCACATTGCGCGGGCGGCAGGGGCCGTGAGCAGGCCCCCACATTGCGCGGGCGGCAGAGGTGGACTCACCTGACAATTGAGCTCGTCGGAGCCGTCGTCACAGTCCTCGTCACGGTCGCACACCCAGCGGCTGTTGATGCACTTCCCGTCGGCGCAGGTGAACTGGTCAGACGGACACGTCTGGGCTGCGGGGAGAGGTCAGCCAGGTCAGACGGGCACGGGGAGAGGTCAGCCAGGTCAGACGGACACGTCTGGGCTGTGGGAGAGGTCATCACGCCCCACACGGAAATGAACAGTACGAAATCCCATACCCCGCTAAAGGCATAGCGTGCCAACTGTAAGGTGCTGTGTGAGCATAGCCAACTGAAGCTTACCTATTCCCGCACTTGCTCGACGTGCCTAAGTTCCCACCCTGATGAGATGAACCGGACCACCATCGCAGACGTGCAGCAGTACTGCTCTAGCAGCACCCCCCCCCCCCCCACCCTGGTGAGAGATGCCTCGGACTACCACCACTGACGTGCAGTAGGACTGCTCTAGTAGTCAGCGAGCACAACTCACGCCTTCACAGCACGAGAGCTCTCAACCCCGCCACAGCGAATGGTAGCCGCGATCTCGAGCGGTTATCGACGCCGATTGGATAGACCCCATGCTGAAGGCACTAAACTAAACCTAGTTTAGGGTACAAAAAAAAACTGTCGCCGTGATGTGTCCGAAAGCGCCGAGACATTTGTCAGACGGCTAAAAATACGTCGGCTACGTTGACGGTGGATCGGTTCCAGCAAAGGGTGTCATTCTATGTCTGAATGGAAGGCCTGTCATTCGTTTTCACTCAGACTATTAGTGCAGAGTTTGAAGCCGGCACCAAGCCAGACTTGCGTTATCACAGCTGGAGTTGCCGCATCTTCGCACGATAAGGCAACCCATATAATGGCACGTGCGATTGTGTTTCGTCATGCAAGAAGTTGCTCTGCAACTGCAGTGTCATTACCGTCCTATTCTTGCTAACAAAATTACAGTATATATCTCAACTTGCCTTGATATTTGTCCCGGAGTTCCAATTAAGACGGCAAGTGGAAAAGGAACGAAAAAGACATAGAAGAACCTTGAAATGTAAAGATGGTCTCGATATAGTCATTACGTGAAGTGCTTTGCATTTATGCTATGGTTTGCTTTCTTCATCAGTCGATATTTTGTCTGCATAAAATGTCCAGTTTTCTTTTACCGTGCCTTTTGGCGTGCCACCATCCAGGTAACCGTACCATGTGCCGTATCGTACCAGGATGTGTTGTGTCCGTGCTTGTCCGTGCCAATTGATGGAAAGTGGCAAGTCTAATAACAATGAGCTTGGCGCTGACCGCATGGTGGGACATCCACAATGACTGAATTATTATCGTACCTTCCAGTATCGTTCTACACAATGCCAAGTTCTGCCACAATGCCAAAATTAAGCGTTGCCTTCAAACGACACAGGACAACATTGGTTGAACGAACGGATGTACCCTATGCATTATGCATTCAATTACAAACAGGATATTTACCAAACGAGCAAACATGTTGAAAAGAAGTTAAGCACCACAGCTGCAGGGCAAAAGAAGCGAAAAATAGCCAGCACGACTTCAATCGAAACAAACATGCATCACTATCTGAATACATTTAGATATAAATGCGAGCCATGCAAATGCAGCAAGATATTCAATCAGCCGCAGGCACAGCCGCAAGGGCACCCCCCCCCCCCCCCCCCCCCCCCGCCGGCCCGCCCCCTTATAGCGGGAGGGCCCCCCCCCCGGGGGCGCCGCCCCGCGCGCGCGTGGGGGCCGACACGGAGAAAACCCCTTAATGGGGCCGGGGGGCCGGTGGGGCCGGGGGCGGCGCGCCCCCCCCCCCGCCCCCCCCCCCCCGCCACACGCCCGCCCAACAAAAAGGCCCGGCAAAAAAAAAGCGCGCCGCCCCCCCCCCCGCCAAGCCCCCCCCCCCCCCCCCCGCCCCCCCCCCCGCCCCCCCCCGGGCCCGCACCCACGGCCCCCCGCCCCCACCCCCCCCCCCCCCCCCCCCCGCCCCAAACCCCCCCCCAAACCCCCCGGAACCCCAGGCCCAAAAACAACAAAACCAAAAACAAACAAACACAAAACAAAAACAAAAAGAGACCGCGACCCCCCCGGGGACCCCCCCCCAAACACCGAACGCAAACCAGGCCCTGACCATACCCCAACCCCAATACATACACCAAAACAAATTTTACTTATACATATTTTTATTTTAATTTATTTTTTTAACCTTTTTTGGTTTTAACAAATTTTATAATAAAACCAACCCAAAAAAATATTAAACGAAAAAAAAAAAAATATTAGAAAAAACCCCCCTCGCCCCCAACAAAACACCCCCCCCCCACCCAAACCAAAAAACCCCCACCAAAAACCCCCAAACCCCCCAAAACAACCCCCCACCCCAGCCCCACCCCACCCCCCCCGGGACCCCCCGAAAAACCCCCCCCCCCCCCCTAAGCACCCCCCCCCCCCGGAGGACCCCCAAAACCCCCCCCCCGCAAAACCCCACGGCCCCCCCACCAAACCAAACCCCCCCAAAAAACCACCCAAACAAACCCCCCCAACCCGCCAAAAAACAAAAACCCCCCCCCCAAAACCCCCCCAGAAGACGCCCCACAACACACCCACAACCGCACCGGGCGGACAGGGGGGCCCACCAAGACCCCCCACCCCCAGGCAAAAACCCACGCCCCCACCCCAACCACCCCCCCCCCACCACAAACCCCCCCCCCCCCACCAACCGCACCCACCCCCCACCCGGCCAAACCAACAAACCAACCGAACCCAGGGCGGAACGGGGAGGGAGTTTGGAGAGTTTTGCCTGGATTTTTGTTGGGCCGGGGTATTTTGTGAAATTTTTGGTGCAAAGCATAAATAAAAAGTTATGGCTAAGATCCGAATTGTAAAATAGCTCAAATGTAAACAAACCTTCCATTTAGTACATTTCTTTCAACGCAAATTACTCCTGTTACAACCTCATCATTAGGAACCCTCTGCACTTTCTTCAAGGCCGAATATGTCTTACAGAATTTAGACTGAAATGGTACTTTTGGTTTTCAGTGTACATATCAAAACCTGAAGATAAAAATTTTGCCAGTGAAAAGGCTGTCTGATTCGCTTCTGACCGAACTGGGGACGGGACAACACTGGGCCGGACTTTCAGAGCGAGACCCCCGAGCCCAAATAGAGGTTAAAGGATGTTTAGAACACAAAATGTTGCTGGAGAGCTGTATCGAGACAGATGGAAACATGAAAAGAAACTGGACGGACATGCATGTGAATAGACATGGAATTGCGAACTATCACAAGCAACGCCTTCATATACAATTTGTACCAGCAAATATATGGCGCTGTACATCACCAGTTGTGTTCGACTGTGCTGGATTGGGCTGGAGTGAGATGTGATGACCAGGCTGGACTGGACTGGACTGAGATGAGCGAACTTGACTCCATCTGGTTCCCCATAAGTCCGAGTGGGGCTGGTCCTAATCTGAACGTGCCACTACCGGCGCGGACCCGTGGCGAAGCCCAGCGAGGGCGAGATAACTTATACCAGCGCACCAGCGATCTCAGCATTCCGCTGGGTCTGGGCTTTCACGCGGCAGCGAACGGCGTCGATTCGGAATAAAGTCACCGTCCACGGTGGTTAGACGACCTCGAATTCAGATTGGGTTTCAGATTAGCAGCCGGCCAATCTAAACGGCCCTGGACGATTGCCACGGCTACTGTCGCGGATGAAAGCTGATGAAGGCACTCAGACGACCGCACTGGGTAACCAGGAGGCATCTCACAGCCAGCATGGGATGTTGGCGAATGATTCCGGTAAATCCTGGCGCTAGAAGGTGAGCCAATAATTGTGCCAATGATCTATCTCCCACACCACCTATCAGACTATTTCACGTGAACTGAACATGATGAAACCACGAGTTAAACAGGGCAAACGGACGTTTATAAGAGAAACTAGACCAACTTAGGCCATTTAAAACGTATTCCTGCCGCAATGGAATACAACAGGGTGCAGTAATTATCTATTCCAGCTTCGACCGAACTAAAATAAGGAAACATTTTCTATATAGGTATAACATATATAATACACATGTCTATTTCTGGAATTGCATGGATGGTAATCAACCACACTTATAAGAGGAGAACAAAAGATATTTGAAGTACGAGGTGAGGGTGTGAATGTGAAGATACAGTGCATGGTGGCATATTGAGCAATTCGTTCTAAAGCATCAGACCGCTATCGCGTGATATTTTTTAAGTAGAAACCTGCAAGGTTCCATTATGCGTACATTCAGTAACCATTGTTAGGCTTAACAATGGAGTGCAACATTCATGTACAAATTTCAGAGAACCTACCAAGCACGCATGCTTACGGAGCTGCCACTTACGCTCATGCATGGCTATAGCGGGCAGTAGAAAGGAGGGAGGCTGGTTAGCACACTGCACAATACACAGATCCCCTCTGATGTGAGAGCAAGCTGGCGAGGACTTGAGAAAGGCAACGATAAAGCAAGCAGAGCAAAGGAGCGAGAGCAAGAGAGTGGAAAGAGAAAGAGAGGAGAGAGCAGATGGACCAGAGAGCGCGGATCAGATAGATCAGAGAGGAAAATAGAGCAGAAGAGAAAAGGGAGAAAGAGAAGAGAGAGAAAAAGAGAAAAAGAGAAAAAGAGAAAAAGAGGAAAAGAGAAAAAGAGAGAAAAAGAGAGAAAAAAGAGAAAAAGAGAGAAAAAAGAGAAAAAAAGAGAAAAAGAGAAAAAGAGAAAAAGAGAAAAAAAGAGAAAAAGAGAGAAAAAGAGAGAAAAAGAGAGAAAAAGAGAGAAAAAGAGAGAAAAAGAGAGAAAAAGAGAGAAAAAGAGAAAAAGAGAGAAAAAGAGAGAAAAAGAGAGAAAAAGAGAGAAAAAGAGAGAAAAAGAGAGAAAAAGAGAGAAAAAGAGAGAAAAAGAGAGAAAAAGAGAGAGAAAGAGAGAGAAAGGGAGAGAAATGGAGAGAAATGGAGAGAAATGGAGAGAAAGGGAGATAAAGGGAGATAAAGGGAGATAAAGGGAGATAAAGGGAGATAAAGGGAGATAAAGGGAGATAAAGGGAGAGAAAGGGAGAGAAAGGGAGAGAAAGGGAGAGAAAGGGAGAGAAAGGGAGAGAAAGGGAGAGAAAGGGAGAGAAAGGGAGAGAAAGGGAGAGAAAGGGAGAGAAAGGGAGAGAAAGGGAGAGAAAGGGAGAGAAAGGGAGAGAAAGGGAGAGAAAGGGAGAGAAAGGGAGAGAAAGGGAGATAAAGGGAGATAAAGGGAGAGAAAGGGAGAGAAAGGGAGATAAAGGGAGATAAAGGGAGATAAATGGAGATAAATGGAGATAAAGGGAGATAAAGGGAGATAAATGGAGATAAATGGGGATAAATGGAGATAAATGGAGATAAAGGGAGATAAAGGGAGATAAAGGGAGGAGTAAAGGAGATAAAGGGAGATAAAGGGAGAGAAAGGGAGAGAAAGGGAGAGAAAGGGAGAGAAAGGGAGAGAAAGGGAGAGAAAGGGAGAGAAAGGGAGAGAAATGGAGAGAAATGGAGAGAAATGGAGAGAAATGGAGAGAAAGGGAGAGAAAGGGAGAGAAAGGGAGAAAGGAGAGAAAGGAGAGAAAGGGAGAGAAAGGGAGAGAAAGGGAGAGAAAGGAGAGAAAGGGAGAGAAAGGGAGAGAGAGAAAGGGAGAGAAAGGGAGAGAAAGGGAGAGAAAGGGAGAGAAAGGGAGAGAAATGGAGAGAAATGGAGAGAAAGGGAGAGAAAGGGAGAGAAAGGGAGAGAAAGGGAGAGAAAGGGAGAGAAAGAAAAACGGAAAGAAAGAGAAAGACAGAAAGAGAGAAAGAAAGAAAGAAAGAAAGAAAGAAAGAAAGAAAGAAAGAAAGAGAAAGGAAAGAAAGAAAGAGAAAGAAAGAAAAAGAAAGAAAGAAAGAGAAAGAAAGAAAGAAAAAGAAAGAAAGAAAGAAAGAAAGAAAAAGAGAAAGAAAAAACGAAAGAAAAAAAAAGAGAAAAAGAGAAAGAGAGACAGAGAAAGAGAGAGACAGAGAGACAGAGAGAGAAAGACAGAGAAAGACAGAAAGAAAGAGAAAGAGGAGCCGGGTAGGGGCGAGGTGCGGTGCCGGCGTTAGTAGAGTAATGCTTACTACAGTTGGCCTCGTCGCTGGCATCACCGCAGTCGGCCGCCCCATCACACAGCCACGTGATCGGCACGCACTCCCCGCTGCTGTTTTTACATGCAAACTGGTGGTCGTCGCAGGTGCGCGACGCTGTCAACAGACGGCGCGCCGGTCAGCTGGTTAGCACGCACTTACGGCAGTCCAGCTCGTCCGAGCCGTCGGCACAGTCGGCCACGCCGTCGCACTGCCACCAGATGGGCACGCACTGGGCGGCCGTGTCGTTGCCACAGCGCAGCTCGTGCCCGGCGCACGTGCGGTTGGCTGCAACACGACGCGACTCGGTGCAACTGCGGCCGGGCGCTGGTGCCGCCCGCAGCGTAGCGGGACAGAGACACCAGCCAGACAGCGGTCCCCGCACATCCTCTCCACACACCTCACCACACACACAAACACACACCCGACATCCTCTCCACACACACTCACCACACACACACACACATACGGCGGGCGGAGCACTGAGGGATGCCGCCCGTACGCGTAGCAGACAGACAGCGGCACTGGGCCGCCCGCGCGTGCAGGTAATCAGCCAGACACCGGTCCCCAGACACACACAGTCTGCAGCAGACACCGGTCCCCAGACACACACAGTCTGCAGCAGACACCGGTCCCCAGACACACACAGTCTGCAGCAGACACAGTCTGCAGCAGACACAGTCTGCAGCAGACACAGTCTGCAGCAGACACAGTCTGCAGCAGACACAGTCTGCAGCAGACACAGTCTGCAGCAGACACAGTCTGCAGCAGACACAGTCTGCAGCAGACACAGTCTGCAGCAGACACAGTCTGCAGCAGACACAGTCTGCAGCAGACACAGTCTGCAGCAGACACAGTCTGCAGCAGACACAGTCTGCAGCAGACACAGTCTGCAGCAGACACAGTCTGCAGCAGACAGTCTGTAGCAGACAGTCGGCCACAGACACAGTCGGCCACAGACACAACCAGCGACAGACACAACCAGCGACAGACACAGCCGCCACATCTGTAGCCGGCATCGTGGGATACGACACCGTCGGAGACGGATGAGGGCTTTGTTGGCGCCAGGGGCGGTTTTTCAGATGCTGGCGTTGAGGCGGCGGTCCCGGGTCTCGACGGTCGTACCGCAGCTAAACGGCACATGACAGATGAGGGCTCGTGGTCTGATAGCCAGCTCAATCGTTCCAGAACACGTCCAAAAGTGCATCCAGAACACGTCCCCGAACACGTCCAAAAGTGCATCCAGAACACGTCCCCGAACACGTCCAAAGGTGCATCCAGAACACGTCCCCGAACACGTCCCCGAACACGTCCCCGAACACGTCCCCGAACACGTCCCCGAACACGTCCCCGAACACGTCCCCGAACACGTCCCCGAACACGTCCCCGAACACGTCCCCGAACACGTCCCCGAACACGTCCCCGAACACGTCCCCGAACACGTCCCCGAACACGTCCCCGAACACGTCCCCGAACACGTCCCCGAACACGTCCCCGAACACGTCCCCGAACACGTCCCCGAACACGTCCCCGAACACGTCCACGAACACGTCCACGAACACGTCCACGAACACGTCCACGAACACGTCCCCGAACACGTCCACGAACACGTCCACGAACACGAACACGTTCCGGCCATGTCTTCCAAAATGTGCCGAACAGGTTGCCGAACAAGCCGGAGGAACACAATATCGGAGTAGCACAAGGATACCGGTAGCACATCTTCCGCAGATCCTTTCCTTTGCGGAAGAAGACGTAGCAGCGAAAACAGGCAAACTTAAAATGCGATATAACGAACGATAAATAATCATATGCACGCACAATTGATAGACTTAGGTTGTAAGTGTTTATTCAAGGTAAGTGTGCAATCAAGTAATCATTAATCAGGTGACCTATACAGTACAAAGGCATTCTGTCACAGGTGACTTGCACAGTGCACAGGCGACCTATACAACACACAGGTGACCTATAGAGCACACAGGTGACCTATAGAGCACACAGGTGACCTATAGAGCACACAGGTGACCTATAGAGCACACAGGTGACCTATATAACACACAGGCGACAGGTGATCTACACAGCAGTCGACTCGACACCGATGACCCACCACAGATGTGCGGATCCTCGTCGCTGCCGTCTTTGCAGTCCTGGTCACCGTCACACTGCCAGCGGGCGATGATGCAGCGGCCGTCCTTGCACCGGAATTGACTGTCGTCGCAGCTCTCGTGCTCTGCAATAGACACAACAGTCAGCCTCAACCGTGACGGACGTCCACCGAACATCCACAAAACATCCACAAAACATCCACAAAACATCCACAAAACGTCGACCAAACGTCGACCAAACGTCGACCAAACGTCGACCAAACGTCGACCAAACGTCGACCAAACGTCGACCAAACGTCGACCAAACGTCGACCAAACGTCGACCAAACGTCGACCAAACGTCGACCAAACGTCGACCAAACGTCGACCGAACGTCGACCGAACGTCGACCGAACGTCGACCGAACGTCGACCGAACGTCGACCGAACGTCGACCGAACGTCGACCGAACGCGACCGAACGTCGACCGAACGTGACCGAACGTCGACCGAACGTCGACCGAACGTCGACCGAACGTCGACCGAACGTCGACCGAACGTCGACCGAACGTCGACCGAACGTCGACCGAACGTCGACCGAACGTCGACCGAACGTCGACCGAACGTCGACCGAACGTCGACCGAACGTCGACCGAACGTCGACCGAACGTCGACCGAACGTCGACCGAACGTCGACCGAACGTCGACCAAACGTCGACCAAACGTCGACCAAACGTCGACCAAACGTCGACCAAACGTCGACCAAACGTCGACCAAACGTCGACCAAACGTCGACCAAACGTCGACCAAACGTCGACCGAACGTCGACCGAACGTCGACCGAACGTCGACCGAACGTCGACCGAACGTCGACCGAACGTCGACCGAACGTCGACCGAACGTCGACCGAACGTCGACCGAACGTCGACCGAACGTCGACCGAACGTCGACCGAACGTCGACCGAACGTCGACCGAACGTCGACCGAACGTCGACCGAACGTCGACCGAACGTCGACCGAACGTCGACCGAACGTCGACCGAACGTCGACCGAACGTCGACCGAACGTCGACCGAACGTCGACCGAACGTCGACCGAACGTCGACCGAACGTCGACCGAACGTCGACCGAACGTCGACCGAACGTCGACCGAACGTCGACCGAACGTCGACCGAACGTCGACCGAACGTCGACCGAACGTCGACCGAACGTCGACCGAACGTCGACCGAACGTCGACCGAACGTCGACCGAACGTCGACCGAACGTCGACCGAACGTCGACCGAACGTCGACCGAACGTCGACCGAACGTCGACCGAACGTCGACCGAACGTCGATTCTTTCCACGAAACGCCCACGGTAATATAGTTGCATCGCGGCAAGACTGGTGGTACACGCGACCCCCACCCTTGGCGGTGACGCCCATGACCTAGATTATATGTCGGCCACACCCCAGAAGCAGGTGGTTGAACGAAACTGCACGGTGAGAACGTTCAGATTATATACAGCAACGTTTAGAAGCAGTTCCGGGGGACAAGGATAGGACACATCCGTGTACGTACATGTCTCGTCTGGCAAGAATGTCGGCGGACGCAATATTGACTGACTGACGCACTGACGAGTAAGATTGGCATTAGATTGAGATTATATATGCATAAAACAAAGTTATTTTCTCAAGACAAATGGTTTTTGAATGCTCACGCTACGCATTCACCTTGGGTAAATAATTTAGTGGATCTTTGTTTATCCCTATGTACCCAAGTTATCCCAGCAAAGTCGCGACGCGAAGTCCCAACCTCAATCAGTCGCATTTCCACCTGAATAAACCGGCGAGCTAATGCCACAGCCCGACAACAGCCGGGTTCCATTTGCTTCACGTATGGCAGGTGTGTAAACAAACCTATGACGACCGGCGGAAGTTCTCGGCCTGTCGAAGCCGAGCCTCGTCTGGCCGGGTTAGAAGCGGTCGATATCAAGAGTGCCGAGGCATTATCGTGGTGGTGGAGTTTTGCTTTAGGGCGCGTCGACTGTGTTGGTCATCTTGCGCACATACATCATCATGCATCACAGCCAACAATCACACGCATAGGAGCATCGCTCCGAGCAGCGCCAACGGCGCGCATAGCCGTCGCTGCCCCAACAGACAATCACCAGTCATGTTTGCAGAGAACCTGCAAAAGCTTGCAATAAAAAGCGGACGGATGGGGCGTTCCGGCATGACTGAAAAACCTCACCGTCAACAGAGTCGGACCGAGACGACAGCCCACGCTTTTCCGACGACTGACAGAGCTGATACAGAAATACATAAAGCTGATAAAGAAAAGCCGTAGCAATCACAGCACCGATGCCGACAGCAAGCCTGATCGAGCTGGTGTGGCAGGTGCACGAGGCAGGAGACTTTCTGTGGCGCGAGCGACGTCCCCCGCCAGCAGTCGGCATCAGCCCCCCCGACTGATGTGATTCCGGGCAGGCCCGCCGGCTTTGGACGCTCCTATTTGATAACCAGCGCAGGCTTCGTCGGAATTATCTGACAGAATTGGCGACTCGACTATTGGAGATGGCTTCTGGCCTGGTGGGCGGGCGGCCGGCGCGGCGGCTAGCGCGGCGACCGGCACGCCAACTTCTGGCGGCAGGTCACAACTTTACCGACTCGACGCGGCCAGACCACTGAAGGCAAACTGAACGCTGCATTAAATAGTGGGCGCACCACGGCTGCGAAACCCCAACAAACTCCGCCGGTCGTGCGCCGATACTTGTGATACCGCCCCAAACTCCGCCGGACGTGCGCCGATACTTGTGATACCGCCCCAAACTCCGCCGGACGTGCGCCGATACTTGTGATACCGCCCCAAACTCCGCCGGACGTGCGCCGATACTTGTGATACCGCCCCAAACTCCGCCGGACGGCGCCGATTGTGAACCGCCCCAAACTCCGCCGGACGTGAGCGGATACTTGTGATACCGCCCCAAACCCGCCGGACGTGCGCCGATACTGTGATACCGCCCCAAACTCCGCCGGACGTGAGCGGATACTGTGATACCGCCCCAAACTCCGCCGGACGTGCGCCGATACTTGTGATACCGCCCCAAACTCCGCCGGACGTGAGCGGATACTTGTGATACCGCCCCAAACTCCGCCGGACGTGCGCCGATACTTGTGATACCGCCCCAAACTCCGCCGGACGTGAGCGGATACTTGTGATACCGCCCCAAACTCCGCCGGACGTGCGCCGATACTTGTGATACCGCCCCAAACTCCGCCGGACGTGCGCCGATACTTGTGATGCTCCTCGCAGCATGACCAGATACATCACCGCAGCTTATCTAGCCCTCATCGCATACGCACGTTTTCCAGACTGTTATTCGATTTATACCGGTCGAGATTCTGCCGTGAACAATAAACGGCAAATCCTGTGAGCCTGCGTCCGCTTCAGCGCTCGGCGGCGCCCTGTGCGCTCCTCGCAGAGCGGAGGCACAGACGGCAGGCTGCACAAACAACTGTCAAAGCTGAACCGGAGCCGCGCCGCATCGACGCACCAGCCTTACAAGTGGACCAATGCGATTTTCCGCCGTCGATCGTGGCCGTCGCCTCGACCATCGGAGCGCACGACGCGACGCCATCGTCGCCGACATGCCGCGGTGGTGATCATCGGCAGCGACGGGACGGTCATATTGAGCCGCCGTCGGCCGCGTCGCCGGCCCCGGTCCCCACTGGGTCCACGCGGCCTGGGTCGAGTCAGCGGCCGCCACTGGGTCCACACGGCCTGGGTCGAGTCAACGGCCGCCACTGGGTCCGCACGGCCTGGGTCGAGTCAACGGCCGCCACTGGGTCCATATGGCCTGGGTCGAGTCAGCGGCCGCCACTGGGTCCACATGGCCTGGGTCTAGTCAGCGGCCGCCACTGGGTCCACACGGCCTGGGTCGAGTCAGCCGCCGCCACTGGGTCCATATGGCCTGGGTCGAGTCAGCGACCGCCACTGGGCACATGGCCTGAGTCGAGTCCCCACTCAACAGCCGGTGCAGACGGGGCTGCGCCAGACCGGAAACTACACTGGCGCAGCCCGGATCAAGACTCAGACGGCTGACGCACCCTCGAGCTGGTGACGTGCTCGACTCCAGTGCCGGAGGCGGTGCATTGCAATCATGCCTTGGATAGCTTCCGGATCATTAAATATGCGGTTTGGGAAGAAACCTGTGGCTTTGTTCAGGACTCAATGCAATGAGACCGTTGTGAAAAGTAACCATCAAATGCATGCTTATTAACTGTCAATATTGAGCTAAAGCTTAGTACCAAAACGCACAGTCAATTCTATCACTCATCGTGCAAATATTTTTTGCCATTTTCATAGAATATACCAATCTCAGCCTGTCTAACATGAATAGAAAAGCAAGATCGTTTAATACAACGAAGAATGGCTCTTAAGTGCTCCTGGGTTTTAGACATTGCGTGAGACAAAATGCACGACCCTCAATATACCAGGAGGTGATGAGTCTACATCAAAAGTAACGTTAGGGATTATGCTATATCAATCAACGTTTCGGCCAGGGGCCATCGTCAGGAGTGACGATGTATATAGATATATATAGGCTGCGGCAACGTGTACCCAGCCAGCGCTATATATGGGCTGCGGCACTGTATACCCAGCCAGCGCCATAACTGGGCTGCGGCACTGTGTACCCGACCAGCGCCATAACTGGGCTGCGGCACAGCCACCCCACCAGCGCCATATCTGGGCTGCGGCACTGTATACCCGACCAGCGCCATATCTGGGCTACGGCACAGCCACCCCACCAGCGCCATAACTGGGCTGCGGCACCGCGTACCCGGCCCCACCCTCAGGAGCGCAACGACTGAGAATGGTCGTCCAATCAACAGTCACAGCCGCCCTGATACCGTGGCAACATGAGCACCGAGGCAATCACGGCTATTATGCCAACGGCGGCTATTTTGGCAATCGCGGCCGTTGTGGCAATCGCGGCCATTGTGGCAATCGCGGCCATTTGGCAATCGCGGCCATTGTGGCAATCGCGGCCATTGTGGTAAATGCGGCTAATGCGGTAGTCGCGGAGGCATACCGGTCGATCAGAGATGGTGCAAATCAGCCAGCTGATGGGCTCAGCGCCGCCGAGGCAATCAGCTGATCTTGTTGGCATAGCGTCGAACTTCTCGGGTAGCATTTCCCGACAAGGGATAGATTGCGCTGGTGATCAACACGCGCCCTGGAGGGCCTCTGAAAACTATGCGCACTGGAGGGGACGCATTCTGCACCCCCCCCCCAGATCTCTGCTCTTATTAACATGCGCCCTGGAGGGGGGCGAAATCCGCCCACCCTTCCGCTTTTTCGAAGATAACTACGGATTTTACTGGATGATATACGCCATTGTTTGTGTACCTGCTTGGAAATGACCGGCGCGTTGTTTAAAGTAGGAAAAGCGAAAATAGACCGAAAGTTTTTCGAGTTGGGGTCGTTAAAGTAAAAAAAAAATATCAGAGCCAGACCACAAATATCAGCGCCGATACGCTTCCCGTATATGTGCAAAAAGGAGGTGTTCTTTGCAACACTAGCGACTTGCCTGATGTATATTGTTATATTACATTGTTACGAAATTATTCATGACTGGTTAACACGCGTTGTGTAGAGGTGGAGGGCGAAATCCGCCACTCCCCCGATTTTTCGTACATAACTCAATATTTAGAAAAAACCCATTTTTCCTACCTAGTTAAAAATGAGCGGGCTTTTTAAAAAGGAGAAATGACTAAAATAGACCTGAAAAGTTTTTCGAAGTTAGGGGCCGTTAAAAAAAAAAATTAATCGCAGCGCCAGACCACAAAAATCGGTTGAGGATGCGCTTCCCTTGTTTTTAAAAAACTACCACTACTTGTTTGATGCATATTGTTATGCTGTATAATTTAAAAGTCATGTTCGGTTCCCAAGGTCATGTCAGGTGAAGTTTAGACACACAAATATCAGGCCTTGGTGAACTGGAACGCTGTGGGCAAGTATGGAAGTATGGAAATGCTTAGGTACCAAAGACAAACAGTAGTTTTCAGGATGCGTAAAGAGCAACATGCAAAGTGATATCCAGTTGACCAAGTTTGGTTCCATTAACTTGTCATGAACTTGACCCGACTTGACCTATGATCTAGCATGGCCTTGAAACTATATGGCATAGCAATATACATCAAACAAGTCTAGTGTTGCAAGAAGACAAATATACGGGAAAGGCATCAGCGCCAATTTGTGCGGTCCGTCGCAACGAAATGCTTTTACTTTAAAAGCCCCTAATACGAAACATTTTCTGCAGATTTCAGTTTTTCCTACTTTAAACGAGGCATGAGTCATGTTTAAGCAGGTACGCAAAAACATGGTGTATATCGAGCGGTAAAATCTGCAGTCGTGTACGAAAAAACAGGGCGGGCGGATTTCATCCCCTCCAGGGCGTGCATTAATGTCCGGCTGGCTGCGCATGTTTGAAGATGAATGCGACCTGTCGGCGTGCTCTTAACGACAGTGCGACGGCTGGTGACTGGGGGCACCGGTTATCTGTCGCGTTGTGCGACTCCCGACACACGTGTCGAGATTGCTGCCGACAGCACGCTGTTGCCATGGGAACGCGCCGAGATCGCAGTTAATAATGCGCCAGACCACACTCGGAGCCATGCACGGGCTCGAGCAACTCGCCAAGGTGTAGTTTGGTGATACGTCCGTTCACAAATGGGATGAGAGCATGCGGCGCTTCCAGGACGCGGATTATGCCAGCAACGATAAAACACGAATGGCCGCCGAGGGAATCAGCACACAAGCATGCCTCTGATATGACGCATGGTGGTGGTGGTGGTCAAAAATGGTATTCAATGCAAGGATGTCCATGGCTTCACCCTCTACCATCCAGTGCAATGTCGTCGAAGCTCTTAGAAAGCCTAGCCTACCAGCTTCCCCAGCATGACGTGACAAAGCTGCTCACAGCAGCTTTGTCACGTCAACTCCCTGATGCCGATAAGGCTTATATCCCTGATGAACAGACGCCACCCCGAGCAAAATCTAAACTACCTGCATTCAGTGCACTTCACAGAATGTGTAACAACGCGGATCATGCCACTAAACTTTGGTCGCTCTGCTGACGAACAACAAGCCCAGATGACATGTTCTCTGTACTTCAGAGTTCTTAGTTAGCACGGGTATCGAGTCCGTCGCTGTAGTTCTCGCCAGCAATCATACGTGTTGCCATAGAGACAGTGGAGCACACGCTCCTGAATGTTTGGTACCGACTACGGATGTTCCTGAGAATTGGAAAGTTAGAGTAGAACATGACCAAGCCTGCAAGGGTGTCGTCTAGAAGCAAACACTGCCTCACAGGATGAACATTCCTTTTAATCAAACCACAGGCTATCGATCTAAATCAGACACATTTCGAACACTGAGAAAGATCACAAATGCAGCGAAACTCCAGTCGCGAACCATCAGCACACCACACCACACACGTTCCTCGAGCCTCAACACGCCTCACTCGAACCTCAACACCCCTCACTCGAGCCTCAACACGCCTCACTCGATCCTCAACACGCCTCACTCGAGCCTCAACACGCCTCACTCGAGCCTCAACACGCCTCACTCGAGCCTCAACACGCCTCACTCGAGCCTCAACACGCCTCACTCGATCCTCAACACGCCTTACTCGAACCTCAACACAGACGTGATCCAGGGCTTACGTCGGGGCTAGCGGCCCTACCCCCAGATGTGTGCATGACCCAGGGACTGCGCCGGGCCTCGTGACCGTACGCTCAAGTGCTTGCGTGACCCAGGACTTACGACGGCGCGACAGCACGCCTGTGACCCAATGTTTACACCGGCGCCACAGAACGCGAGTGCCCCGGGGTTAACGACCCAGAAATACCCCGCGGCGCCACCGTGCGCGCCAGGCCAGCAAGGGCGACTCATTTAGGCGGCCGGCCGTCACACAGAGCAACAGTCGAGGCGCCTGCACGATCTATCACGACGCCAGCCACTGCACGGGGCATCGTCCAAAGGCCAGTCGGCCGCCGCCGCCGCCGCCGCGCCAGAAACGGCCGTCCGCCGGAAGCGGGTCCAGTCCGCCCCCCCCCTGCACGACTGTCCGGCGTCAGACTCGCTGAAGACGAGACCGCTATTAATACTGTCCGAGGTAGCCGGCGAGCGCTGAGCATTCGCAGAAATTTGCATGATTGCATGGTGGTCGAGGAAGAGGTACCGGAAGTCGACCGATATATCGGGGACATGGACAGACCCGGCCGGGGTATGGCGAGTGTTGCAGCAGCGTTCACATTCGGTGGCCCTACGTACACGCAATCAGGCGGCAGGCGTTCATAGAGCATGTAGGATTGGATGCGTAATGCGAGTGTTTCGCACAGCTCCGCCATTCGGCACACCCGGCGCAGACCAATCCACGAGTAGGCTGTCAAATAAATCATGTCCGCGCCGTTGCTTCCCAATGCAATGTCTTCAAGTGCGCTCACGCTCACAGAGACGGCGGGCAGCTGAAATGACGCGGACGCAACAGCGAGGAACGACTACATCGGCGGTCTGACCCACGCCACCGGCTGCGCGCACCTGTTGCAGGTCCATCGGGTGGTGTGGCGGATAGGTGCAGGTCCACCGGGTGGTGTGGGGGATAGGTGCAGGTCCACCGGGTGGTGTGGGGGATAGGTGCAGGTCCACCGGATGGTGTGGCAGATAGGTGCAGGTCCACCGTGTGGTGTGGCGGATAGGTGCAGGTCCACCGTGTGGTGTGGCAGATAGGTGCAGGTCCACCGGGTGGTGTGGCGGATAGGTGCAGGTCCACCGGGTGGTGTGGCGGATAGGTGCAGGTCCACCGGGTGGTGTGGGGGATAGGTGCAGGTCCACCGGGTGTTGTGGCGGATAGGTGCAGGTCCACCGGGTGGTGTGGCGGATAGGTGCAGGTCCACCGGGTGGTGTGGCGGATAGGTGCAGGTCCACCGGGTGGTGTGGGGGATAGGTGCAGGTCCACCAGGTAGTGTGGCGGATAGGTGCAGGTCCACCGGGTGGTGTGGCGGATAGGTGCAGGTCCACCGGGTGGTGTGGCGGATAGGTGCAGGTCCACCGGATGGTGTGGCAGATAGGTGCATGTTCACCACCAACAGGTCGGTTTGGGTTTATCGTTTCATTGTGGGCGCTCGAGAACTGTGCGGACAACAGCGCGACGGTCGCCCCCGTCAACTGTGACGGACCAGAGTCTGACCGGTCCGGTCGCCCCCGTCAACTGTGACGGACCCGAGTCCGACCGGTCCGGTCGCCGCTGTCAGCTATGACGGACCCGAGTCCGACCGGTCCGGTCGGCGCCACCGGCGCGGCCCGGACCGCTGGAAACGAGTAAACGGCAGCCGTCGGGCGGCAACCGGCCGGAAATGAGCTTCAATGTCACGAGACGACGATAAAATGCCGGCTTCGCCGCCAGGAAGTGTCGACGACGGACGACACTCGGCCGATATGATTTGAGTCGGGTTGGATTCCCGGCTCCATCGTCGGGAACATAATCAGCACTGCATCTGGATATAATATCGTCGGACGGTGTGATATTGTCGGGCGAAATGATTCGCTCACACATATGATTCCGCTACTGGTCAGGCGGAGAGAAGTATCCGCTGATAAATGAATGGCGAAAAGGCGACAATGGTAGGCATAAAATTACTGGCGAGAAGCTTACGAGATGGTAACAAGCTGCACAATGCAGGATACACGTACAGCAATTGCCAACACCGACTTATATGAGAACGGTGGTCAATTTACACTCTGCACCATGCCAGAGCAGCATTTGCCAGAATGTTCGCCTGTCATATCCGCCAGGGCTCGACAATTTCTGGACGACCGTCAAAAACGGTTAACACTTGGCAGAATGCCAAGTGCCGACCGTTATTTGATATCTGGCAGAATGCTAAGAATGCCAAGGACGCCGCCGATGGCAGAATGTCGCCAAGGTTTGCGTTACAAATTGTATGTTAGGATTTAAATTAAGAGAAAGTTGCTAATACCAAGCCCCAGAAATGATTAGACTTAAAAGTCTGGGTGTTACAGTCAGGAACGTAAGGATACACAGATGACGTGCCTACTACACTACCTTCATGTCCCAATTAGGAAAACATGAACAGACAATCGCGATTATTTCCGCCACTTAACTCATGTTAATCATGCGAAAAAGTATAGACTCCATGAGGACAATCGATGAATTTGCGTTCTTGCATATTCTTCGTAAAATCATTCCAGAAGAAGATGAAGACAAACTAAGAAGTGTGTACCAATGCAAACATGTGCATTTCCGAAAGTTCACTTTCAAGGAAAGTTCACATTCACTCAGATGTATGTTACTAGTGTAGTTCACTCAGACCAGATACCCATCAGAAACTAAATCTATGAGATTGTCAATCTCTGAATAGAAGGCATGCACTAAACGAATCACAAATATTGAAAGGATGTCGAAATTGAGGTTTTAATATTGCAACAAGCTATGCGAATACTATCAGAAGCAAATATTTCGAGAAGTTTTTTTATCGCAATATACAGTCACTTGGTAGGCTAAAATTGTCATAACCCTCCCCCGTATAAAACAACAATCAAAGGTAAAGAGCAGGCTACGAACAAAGTGTTAATGAGAATCGCTTATGGGTTCCCCGAAATTAATCCAATGGAATTGGCCAATTAATACAAAGGGCCGAAAGCACATCATTTATGTCACAAAGTACACCACAAAGTACATCACCTCTAAATGAGCAATGTAGCATTTGTGCCGTGAAACATTGCAAATAGTGCAGAAAGAAATTGCAGGACGAAACGGACAGGGAACATGAATAAGAATCCATTTAGTGGATTCCTCTTCACGTAGCAAGCTCCTAGGATCCCCAGGCTGTACGCAGCTGGTGGCTAAACAAAGCGGTGGCGAGCAATGTCGCCTGCAGCTTGCACTGTAGACAAAACGTCTACCTTAGAACGGGGCAGTGCCGCCGCATATTATCAGGGCAACGATGACGCTGTCGCGATTAAAATGAGACTAGACCCACATAGGTTGTTTCCGATGCCGTGGTGCGGAGTGCATGGTTGCCGAAATGGCAGGCAGCAAACCATTGTCCCGTGGGAATGGGGAGAGACGGTCGTGTCCATGTCTAAAATATCGGTTCGCGGATATTTTGGCCGGCATTTGCAGGAAGCGAGTTCGACGCAAAGCGCTGGTAGACGGCGCCAATACAGCGCCATTAAAGCGTCAATACGCCAGTACAGCGCCAGTACAGCGCCAGTAAAGTGCCAGTAAAGTGCCAGTACAGCGCCATTAAAGCGCCAATACAGCGCCAATACAGCGCCAATACAGCGCCATTAAAGCGCCATTAAAGCGCCATTAAAGCGCCAGTAAAGCGCCAGTAGCAGATGGTAATTACGGCTGACGACAGTGCCGTTCTCTCCCGCTCAGTCCCAGATCCGGTTCCGGGCGTCATGCTGTGCGTCAGTAGACGCGCCACACACGGGCTCCGCACCAGGACACACTTCATCTGCACACAGCCAACGTGGCGGGCCAGCGCCACCACCAGGTCGGGGAACGGGACGGGGAGGGGACTGAGCAGATCCTCACGTGTGGTCGACACCGGCAGCCACAGAGACGACAGCGACAGCGACAGCAGCAGCAGCAGCAGCGACAGCGGCGGCGGCGGTTCGGTCGCCATCTGGAGGCGGAGCTGGCGCACGGCGGGCTGGCTCGGCCGACACTGGAGGGTCACCGGTCGGTGTTCCGCTGGCGCACGACGGGCAGGCTCGGCCGACACTGGAGGGCCGCCGGTCGGTGTTCCGCTGGCGCACGGCGGACAGGCTCGGCCGACACTGGAGGGCCGCCGGTCGGTACTGCAGTCGGCGGCGCTTTACAGGCCGTCTCGGGCCGCCGCCGCTTTATACCGCCGACGCGGCGCCAGCATGTACCGCCCAGTAAACAGAGGCACGACCCGCCGACTCAGACTCGGTCATGCTCCCGGAGCGCCGCACAGTGTCCAGATGGCCGGGAAAACCCGGCCCCGGCGACATCGCACACAGCTAGGTCGTTGGCTCCATGCTAATGACCACTTGGGCCTGGCATGCTCGATGCAATTCTTCTGGTGCCAGCGTCAGGACTGACTATTAGAATCATGGGTGGGAACTCCGGAGGGCGGGAGAGTTGTTGATAAGTTCACCCTGCTCGAACCACATGCAACATTAGGCTACAGGTGCACACATTCTGATATTCTGAACCCAAAATACCCTTTGGATGCCCTTTCAAGTACCGGAACACAGTGTTTAGAACTAGGCAGGATGCAGGGAGTGCAGAATGGTGACCGTTTTACAGTTACAGCCACAGGTACAACTACGGCTATAGCTAGAACTACATTTACAGCTTCAGTAACAACATTGACAGCAACAGGTCCGGTTAGTTGCAGGTACAGTTACCGTACCGGTAACATGCACGAAGCCTGCAAGGAGGTGCTAGAAATGTCTACAAAATAGCTTGGGCCACAATACATGTTATTCATGTATACTCACTTACAATGTGCACCCTTTGATTTGTGCAGGAGAATGGCCCACTACACTGCAGTCAAGAAGATTCCGCACTGTTTCACTTAGCATGCAGCCAAGGGCACCATCACGGCCAAACTGTAAAGAATGCTATAATTTTAAGGACCATTTGTCGCATGCAGCCTCCATGGTGGTGCCTGGCGCTGACGGTCGCCCCGGCTACCTGGTCATTATCCGCTCATCATACAGCACCTTCAGGCGTCATGCGCTGAAGTAAAACATGGTCAGGGGATCCAATCCCTCCCCCCTCCCAATCACCATGGTGACAGAGCACAGGCCTACTCCACCCAAGCAGCACAGTCATACGGCCGGGATGCGCCGACGATTGGTACGAAACATGAGCGCTCTTCCAATGGGAGGTGAGGCGGTCAACGTCCAAACACCCTCTGTGCCAATCTGTGCCTCGGCACCGAGGAGGCTTGGCTTAGTACCGAGGCGGCTTGGCTTGGTGCAAAGGCGGCTTGGCTTGGTGCAGAGGAGGCTTGGCTTGGCACCGAGGTGGCTTGGCACCGAGGTGGCTTGGCACCGAGGTGGCTTGGCTTAGTACCGAAGCGGCTTGGCTTGCCGCAGAGGCGGCTCGGCTCGGCTTGGCGCAGAAGGGGCTTGGCTTGCCGCAGAGGAGGCTTGGCTTGCCGCAGAGGAGGCTTGGCTTGGCACCGAGGTGGCTTGGCACCGAGGGGGCTTGGCTTAGTACCGAAGCAGCTTGGCTTAGTACAGAGGCGGCTTAGTACAGAGGCGGCTTGGCTCGGCACCGAGGCGGCTTGGCTTGGCTTGCCGCAGAGGCGGCTCGGCTTTGCACCGAGGTGGCTCGGCTTGGCACCGAGGTGGCTTGGCTTGGCACCGAGGCGGCTTGGCTTGGCACCGAGGCGGCTTGGCTTAGTACCGAGGCGGCTTGGCTTAGTACCGAGGCGGCTTGGCTTAGTACCGAGGCGGCTTGGCTTAGTACCGAGGCGGCTTGGCTTAGTACAGAGGCGGCTTGGCTTAATACCGAGGCGGCTCGGCTCGGCACCGAGGCGGCTTGGCTTGGCACCGAGGCGGCTTGGCTTGCCGCAGAGGCGGCTGGGCTTGGCACCGAGGTGGCTTGGCTTGGCACCGAGGCGGCTTGGCTTGGCACCGAGGCGGCTTGGCTTGCCACAGAGGCGGCTGGGCTTGGCACCGAGGTGGCTCGGCTCGGCACCGAGGCGGCTTGACGAGACGGTTTGACGCGGACCCGCGCGAAACTCGGCACACGGCATGTGTCGATCGAGCCTGTGTTCCCCGGGGACCTGGCACGACTGGCCTGGCCGCCAACGGACGCTCAGATCGCCAGGTAGCTGGGTCCGGTCAGCCGGCCAGGCGGACAGCACGTCTGGTACGGCAGAGATATCGCCGCGCCGCGCCGACACCTGCCTCATATTGCCCACTCCACCAGATGGAACCCTGGCCTGAGTGCAAAGGTCGACGCGACGAGACCGCTGGTGCGGCGGCAACCTCTCTGATCGGGATCGTGCAGATCGGTACAGTCGGCGCCGCTCGTGCCACGAGCTGGCAGCTCGGTGTGGCCAGAGCCGCCGAGACCTGCGAGGCTGGCACCGCGCGAGTACCGCAGCCCCACCTCGGCTGCTCGGCGTAAACCGTGGCGTTCCCGCCGGAGAGCCGCGAGGCCGTGCGTTGCTGGGCGGCACATCGAGCGCGGCAGCATAAACTCAAACAGACTGCCGATTGGAAGCCGCCCACCGGGCGACACATCCCGGCATAGTCAGGACTAACAGCTGAGATTCTGGACCAGTCTTCAGGATTAACAGCCGAGACTCTGGACCGGTCTTCAAGACTGACAGCTGAGACTCTGGACCGGTCTTCAGGACTGACAGCTGAGACTCTGGACCGGTCTTCAGGACCAACAGTACTGACTTCACTAGTTAGAATTAACAGTACCGAATCTGGGCCAGTCAGGACTAACAGCGCCGAATCTGGACCAGTCAGGACTAACAGCGCCGAATCTGGACCAGTCAGGACTAACAGCGCCAAATCTGGACCAGTCAGGACTAACAGCGCCAAATCTGGACCAGTCAGGACTAACAGCGCCGAATCTGGATCAGTCAGGACTAACAGCGCCAAATTTGGACCAGTCAGGACTAACAGCGCCAAATCTGGACCAGTCAGGACTAACAGCGCCAAATCTGGACCAGTCAGGACTAACAGCGCCAAATCTGGACCGGTCAGGACTAACAGCGCCAAATCTGGACCGGTCAGGACTAACAGCGCCAAATCTGGACCGGTCAGGACTAACAGCGCCAAATCTGGACCAGTCAGGACTAACAGCGCCAAATCTGGACCGGTCAGGACTGACAGCGCCAAATCTGGACCAGTCAGGACTGACAGCGCCAAATCTGGACCAGTCAGGACTAACAGTACCGAATCTGGACCAGTCAGGACTAACAGCGCCAAATCTGGACCAGTCAGGACTAACAGCGCCAAATCTGGACCAGTCAGGACTAACAGCGCCAAATATGGACCAGTCAAGACTAACAGCGCCAAATCTGGACCAATGGTCCGGATTACCGGCGCCGGCTGCGGACCAGTGGTCGGGAGCAACAGAAGAGGGTCCAGGGCCGATGCAGCAACAGAACCGCCCCGGACAGGACTCCGGCGCTACATCCAGCTGTGTTTACTCTACACCACGAGCCAATCTTGGCGCAGCTTAGGATTCGATATATTCCATCAGGACGACCCCGGATAGCGGTGGATTTGCATCGAACGCAATCCCACGTGGTTGCACAGCATATTGAATCCAGATGCCGACGTATGGCTCCTTTCAGAGTCGGCTCTGGGGGGTGATCCAGTGATGTGAAGTGATGGACCACCCACCGATCCGACCGCTGCTCTGTCTCTGCTGTCGACTCGGCGTACGCATCCACCGCAACTGCTCGCCACAGAGATCCGAGGCGACCACCGACGACTGCCAGCCCCTCGACCCCCACCCCTCTAGCCTAAATCAGACTGGAGCTGCTAACCCGGCAACACTGTCAGAGTGCGCCACAGACGCCACTCAGTACCACCGGCCGGGGTCGAGTGAGCAGATGGGAGGAGCGTCCCGCCAATTGCCGGCGTCCGGCCAGTGACATCTGCCGTAGCTGGCTTGGGCGACTGTCGCTCAGGCCGGCTGATCCACATCCCCGCCAGTGATCTGGCGGCTACGCACTTCCTGCACACAGCGTAGACGCCTGGGTCGGCGTACATCGATACAGCTGGTTGCCAGGACGACCAGAGCGTTACACGCGCGTGTGAGTATGTCTCAGCAGCCCGACATCCTCGTTCTAACGGACCGCCGTCACTATAACTTGCGACAACGGAGGCGAGCCGTGTCCGCATGTCCGATGGACATAGGGAAACGTACGACGGTCGCGCGAAGAATCTGTCCCGTTGGGCACCCACCGCAGTCGCCAGGTCTGTGCGAAGGCTACAGAATCATCTAGATGCAATCATAAACGGCATGCGTGCACATTCACTGAGCGGTAACTTGGCGGCGGTCACACACCCTTCGTGTGCCCGAGTCATGTTTCCAGCGTGCGCTCCCGACCGCATGGCACAAAAGCACTGCGGGTCAGTTTGTCGTTCACTCTGCAGGCGGCGGCTCAGTCACGGCGTCGTCTCAGTCTCACTCGTCACTTTTGCTCGAGCAACAGCGGCTGACCTGCTTCATCAAAGTGCTCATCGACTTACTTGCACCAAAATCCACCCGCATTTAGTACTACGGAATTGACAATGGTAATCTTATCATGGCTGGAGCTGTCCGGCATGGTAATCAACATCCGGGTGCGCGTGTTTACGTTGAGCCTAGTTTAGTTTGTCGACTGTTGGTTTTCGTGGCTTCATTGTGGATGCTATTCAAGTTTGTATCCAATCGGCCTTTGTTTTTATCGCGTTCAGAAGCTCGACAGAGCAGTTTCCCTATAAAGTGTTCAGGAACGAATCTCCTGAACATTAAATTAAACGGATTATATCGCGACTGAGCGGCAGCGGGAACACCCAACAACGTCGAGCATCGTCCCAGCGAAAATATCACTCTTATGGAGGCATTCGCATTCGCAGCCATGGTATGGTAAACTTCCGCATGCGAAATAATACGCCTTGGGCTCCTCGGTGGCAGGAGGCGAGGGGTGCATATTCTTCCGCCACCACACCTCATCAACTCCGTCGACTCGCGCAGTGGTGCTGCCAGAATTATTTTGGCTGGTGATGAACTTGCATAATAAAAAGGCGGCGATCACGTAATCCAGTTCAATTCAGGTCAATGCAGAGGTTCGGTGATGAATAGTTATGTTGTTCGAGGTCCTGGGCGAGTCGACTGCCGAGGTCATACAGCAGCCATTGATCGAGGAAAACCAAGTGATCTTAAAATTGTGTGGGCAGGATCTTACCCACAGAATTGCTGGGCAAACTTAAAGAAAGTATATCAGAAGATGAGCCATACAAAATTAAATAGCCCCTATTAAATAGCCGCCTAGTTACCCTACGTCATGTGAATCGAGGTGAAACGAGAACAAATGAACGTGAAGGTGAAATAGCATTATAATGCTTTCTTTGCTCGACATGTAGATAAACCAGATGCTTATTCCACCTCTGGAATAACCTCTTCGAATTTCACACCACAATCTTGTATATTCTTAACCTCTCGTGGTATTCTGATCTTATCGGCCAAAGGCTGGACTTTTGCAGACGTAGGTCAGTAGTCGGGGCCGACACTAGGTGTTTTGGGTCGCCCCACCATCCCGCCGGCCGTCTGCTACGGACGGACCACGCTGAACAGGCGTGACGTATGGAACGTGATCCAGTGAGGATATTCACCGCTGGTGCGGGAAGATAACGGGTGTAAAAGCTCTTTTTGGGTGGATGTACTGGGATATTGCAAGAACAGCTCTCCATAGCATGCACGTTTTAACTGCAGCTTGATCCGACCGACCGCATGCTCTATTCAGATGAGCATCAGATATTTCTGTAAGGTTGGCGAAATTGAAGGAAAACATTTCCAACGAAAATGATGCATTGAATATGAAGAAAAAGGTTGCAATGATACCAAGAGTGGAAAGCACCGCTAGATAACATTGCTGATGGTCAGCAATGTGTTTGTGCACAGGTACACCTGCGAAGAGACATGAATGGGCATGTGGCCACAGCACGCCCATACTCTGTCCCCCTCCCCATCTCTCGGCGTGCATAGTGTCACAGTTTGACACCAATGGCCTCTGGTCTACCAGACACGCGTCACCCCATTGACAAGACGAGATACCAGCCACAGCCCATTGTTGGGTGTCGAGTGCCGTGTGGTTGACCTGGCTGGTCGCGGTACAAAGTATGGCACGCTGGCGCCGCTCGGCGTGGCGCACGTGCTCGCCACCTTCATTGTCAGGGATAAACACAGCGTGATGGCGCCTACACCGGCACACGTGTCCAGCGAATGAATGCCCTGCAATGCAAACAGGCCGGTAAAAACACAACCAATGAGAGGGACTGTGACCCTGGCGCCGCCTCCAGACGCCGCTCGGTGAGGTGACCAGATCGACGACAGGACGACCAGGTGACCTCGAATGTCCCAACACCGCTCGGTGACGTGACCTGGTCCCGACCGACCGCGGTATGACCAGGTAACCTTGAATATCCGGACACCGCTCGGTGACGTGACCCCGATCAGCGACAGGACGACCTGCGTAGCCTTGAACAGGGAGCTGTTCGGACTCGGCTGCTGCCGATCCCAGCGGACCTCTGGCAGTGCTGGCGGCTCATAGCGGACGGCCCTCAGCCCGGTCCTGCGCTGCTATTACTCGTTGCACCGCAGTGGTTAGGTTAGGTTGGCTGTTGGAGTTTAGGGGAGCATCGACAGCGCCGGACATACAGCGCCCATAGCAGTCAAACGATGAAACTCACACCAAGGTCAGTCGATGTGACAATTCCGTGCGACTGGTTCGTGGTCAAGTGTGATATCATGCCGTGCGACGATCCTCATTCTGCCAGGCCTAGGGGAGCATGCATCACAGAAAATTTCCTATAGGAAGCGAAAAAGGACTGCCCAGAATCAACAAGGAAGGCTAGTCCCCTAATACTTCCCTAAGTGAGAGAGAAGCGTGTCCAAAGCGACGTCTTCGCCCATGGGTAAGCCGGCTCCAGGCAGTCTGTCAGTAGCGATCTACATGGCGGCTGCTCCCCGACGACCCACAGTGGCTGGCGTTCAGCCCGGGATCGCGGTGTTGCTCCACACTGGCGTTATGTGGCCAGCTGGCAGCCGCCATCACCTGTCACGCGGAGGTGCGTCCTCGACTCACGTGACGGAGCCGTTGGCGCGGCAGCAGCAGCGGCAGCAGCAGCGGCACAGACAGGACGCCGCTGCCGCTGCCGGTCCGCGCCGACACGGAGGCGCGGCTTTATCCGGCGCACCTCACACGCTGTAACGGCACTGCACGTGCACCGCGACACCCTGGTGGTCGGCCACGACACCAAGGTGTCGCGGATTACGTCACAGCCAGCCGGTGCCAGGCTGGGGGTGACCCAGGCCGCCGGAATGTGCCGACAGTCCGCCGCAGGACCAGACGCTGCCCACTCGGGCGGCGCCACACTGGCCACAGCTCTGGGTACCGACCAGTGATCATCCTCACGTCAGCCAGGCCAGCCAGCGATCCACCGGGAGCCCGTGACAAACACCAGCTGCCGCGACAGCCAACGCAGCCAGGTCCCGATTTCAGCTTAGTCGGGACATTGGCGAATGTTGACGGGCCCCATTCCCCAGTGACTACTTGGAAAGTCACCCAGTCTGCGTGCAATTATATCGAAAACCAAACTCACCCGCCGAAGATCCGCCCATAACTGGCCTCCGATGGGCCTTTCATCGGGCCATGAAGGTAATTGACCTCGGGCGCGCTTGAGGCATGAAATATCAACGCGTCTGCGTCAAAATCAAAGTGATAAATTCCGGCCGCAAATGTCCGTGATAAATGAGTTACGTGACCGCGCCAGAGTTTGTTGATATAAGACGTTCCCTGAATTACGACAGCGCCAGTCAACATTGGGCACCAGCCATCCACAACACCCAAGGCCAGCGACCCTCCTGACCTTGGGCCTTTGACCAGGGAGAGCGTGTAGAAAGAACGTCGGAAGAAGGCATAGTGTGTGCTCATTGTTAAACACTTCTGAGTAGCTTCTTTTGCAGGCAAGATTGTCTGGGGGAACATTTTGCTAAGCATATAGGCCTGGGGCAATCTTTATCAAGCACCGTCTTACAAGAGTAGCAGCGAAGCCGATCTAGGAACAGCGCGATTCTCAAATACGAACTGGTGTGTTAGCATATACTGAACTATCGGCAATTAATTTCCCCCTCCGTGTTTTGTGGCGCCATCTATTGCACCCATTAAGAACTAAAGGTTGGGAAACCTCTCGGGCATTTATTGCTAATGCATACATGAAGCCCAAAGCTATTTGTAACATCGAAACCACGGCCAAGCAGGAATTGTTCTGGGGACGGGAGGGGGAGGCTTGCTGCCAAGTTCGGAGATGAGGCGCGCAAGTAGGTACCATTCAAGGGTGAAGACTTGGAAACAAGTTAGACCGCAAATCAAGAGTGCTGAAAAAGAATTGAACTGTAATGAGGGTACGGGATGTAGTCGTTTTACTTTGCAAGTGAAAAATTATGTGGTAATGTTTTAATTTGATTTTTTACCCAACGTTGGGCGGGCACAACATTTTGACAAATTGGCTTTAAAATGCGGAAGTTGCATACCTACCCTGTGCGATTGTGCATTCCTGGTATCGTAGCGTTGAAGATAATCATTGGCGACGAATTGATGTGTAAGGGCGCGTCGACAACGACAATGCTGCGCTCAAAATCATAGCCACTGAAACTACGTCACTGCGAGCGTCCGTCGGCCGGTCGGCAGAGCAAATTTTGCGATCATACGATTCTGTAAATAATCTAGATTCATAAGTGCCTTCCTGTGATAGCAAAGCATAACGAACAAGCAGCGTAATCCAACCTGTTCCAATGCGAAATAGTAACAAATGTTTCTACAGCCATCGCTATCAGACAACCCCCGCCGGTCAATGATGGCCTCATCCCCAGCCTGAGAGAGCTGGTGACTGCGCTGTCTAGTGCCGGCACTAAGCATCCTCTGTCGGCCAATGGCCTTCCCTAGCGCAGCGCCGACCACATAGCGAGACGAGTTACACCCGTAATCCGGTGGGGAAACGGGCGCCGCCGAGAGATAGCCAATCATCATGGCGATCGTGATGGTGGAGATGAGAGGCGGCGGCCAGAGCGGGTATCAGAGCACCGGACGGCGGCCACGCGTCCCCCAGGGTGTCGTCACACGTCCTCCCGGTCGATCGTTGTAGGGACGCTGTCTAGTGCATCGTTGGAGATCTCCCCAGTATGTTGCTCCGAGGAGGTGCCCCCTAATGTGCCGTTATGGTGGGTGCTTCCTAGTATGTCGTTACCGGAGGGTGCTCCCTAGTGCATGGTGATGGTGGATTGGAGTTTAGAGGCGCGTTCCCTAGTATGTCGTTACTGGAAGGTGTTCCCTAGTGTGCCCTTGCAGGAGGTCCTCTCCCCCAAAATTGTCGCCGTAGCGTGAGGAGGCGTTTCCTAGTATGCCTCTACATGCGGTGGTCCTCTCACTATTGTGTCATTATGGAGAAGTGCTCCCAGGCATGTCGTTATGGGGAGGTGTTCCCCAGAATGTCCTATCCCCCTAATGTGTCGTTAGGGGGATAGGACTTCTTGTCGACTTCTTCCACAAGAAGTCCTCTCCCCCTAATGCGTCGTTATCGGAAGGTGCTCCCTGGTGCGACACTGATCTTCTGGTGTGCTATACAGAGGGTCTCACGAAGTGTCGCCGTAGTAAAGTCTTCCCAGCGTATCGTAAGGATAGCGGCCGAGAGGTCTTCCCCAGGGTGCCGTTGTCGGAGCCGCGTTGCCAAACAAACACACTGCTCCGGACAGCTGACCCAAGACGGCCGTAAAGGTTGCATCCGAGGTGCGTCGTCTTACTTCCGCCAGCCGCCGCCGCGCGCTGCGGCGGGAGCCACCATAAATAAGCGCCAGCACGAAATGATATCGACTGGTGCGGCCGGTAGCTGAGAACAACATCTTAAACAACATCTTAAACAACATCTTAAACAACATCTTAAACAACTGGGACGTTGGCGCCGAGGGGAAAATGGCGCGGAACAGACCTCAACGGACCGGAACACACCGGATATGGAAGACAAATTGGCCCGGCGTGACCTCCCGCAGGCCAATCATCAGTGATGACAATTCGGCACGACCGGGAGAGGAAAACTAGCATCGCAAGAACAGCGAGGAACATGTAGAACATCAAAGGACAGGACAGAAGGATAGACAACTAACAATAGAAACAAAATGTCGTGCACCTTGCGCGACATCTCGAGGCAGAGCCCTGCGCACGGCCAGTTATTCCCTGGTTGGTGATTCAAGTTAAGGGGCGATTTTATCCAAACTGATAACTTAACCCCTACAGCCCCGTGGTACAGAAATTCTCGTTTACAAACGGCACACAATAGAAGTAATTTCTCTAGATTCACAGCATCCAATCCCACGTTTATCGTCGACGAGTGTTTGCACCGACGTGCAATACGAGATATCGGAATGTAGGTAGCGTGTAGAGAAGATAGTTTATTTTGGCAGCCGGTAACCTTCCAGCAGAAGTGAGGAAGAGGTGAAAGTCTTGGAACTTCTTGGGAAATGGATCGGACTGAATTATTGTAAGACATTCCTACATTGTGAAAGATCGTTCGGTTGGCAATCACATTCAACTATCTCTCCATCGAGAACAAGATGAGGGAAGTGGTCTGGTAAATCAATTGCTCCAGTTTATCGCTTGCACATGTGATGAGCCACCTAGTTGAACTATTTTACTCACCAATGCCGGCTAAGCACGATCAGTCATGGACTGAGGACATCGCGTCCAAATCACTTAGGTCCATCGCTGCGATCCAGAGTAATTAAGCTGTCTCAGCAGTTGTGCATCGACTCATAAAGCTCAGAATCAATGAATCACGCAGCAGCTGATCGCCTGAGACTGGTCAGCCAGCTATACGTAGCCAGCCAGCCGCAATGAGCCAGCCGCACCGAACCAACTGCACCCAGCCAGCCGTACTGATAACACTGCCCAGCCAACTGTACCCAGCAAATGTCAGCAAACTGTATCCAGCAAACTGTATCCAAAACTGTACAAACTGTATCCAGCAAACTGTATCCAGCAAACTGTACCCAGCAAACTGTACCCAGCAAACTGTACCTAGCAAACTGTACCCAGCAAACTGCACCCAGCAAACTGCACCCAGCAAACTGCACCCAGCAAACTGCACCCAGCAAACTGCACCCAGCAAACTGCACCCAGCAAACTGCACCCAGCAAACTGCACCCAGCAAACTGCACCCAGCAAACTGTACCCAGCAAACTGCACCCAGCAAACTGTACCCAGCAAACTGTACCCAGCAAACTGTACCCAGCAAACTGTACCCAGCAAACTGTACTGGTAACAGTACCCAGCCAACTGCACCCGAGCAACTGCACCCGAGCAACTGCACCCGAGCAACTGCACCCGAGCAACTGCACCCGAGCAACTGCACCCAGCCAGCTGTAACCAGGCAATCGTATACAGCAAACTGAACTGATAACCGTACTCAGCCAACTGTACTCGGCCAACTGTACTGGCAACTACTCAGACAGCTGAACCAAGCCAACTGTATCCGGCCACCTGCACCCAGCCATATGTGCCCAGTCAACTGTGCGTACCTACCCAGGTGTACTGATGACCATACCGCTACAACACGGGGAGGTGCAAAAGCCGCTGAGCAGTGCAGAGTCGAGACGCGACGTCATCCGCGGGCGTGTGTCCCAAACATTCGCCAAGCGTGGCCGCCGAATTGTTTGGTAAGGGGTACAGTAACAGCCCGAGGGGCTCGTTAATTGCCTGTTTGGGCTGTGGTAGTGTTACACCAGTGAGCGGACCGCTCACTAGTGCATGTCGCTATACGTACGGCACGCTATAGAATCACGCTCGTAGACGCCGCACGTGAGTTGGCTCCTTCGGCATACAAGTAATCTCACCCAAGCATAGCAGAATAAACACCAGAATAAACACAGAATAACTCCACCTGTCGACGATCGATGTAGAATTCAGTCTCCTGACACTTGGCCAGGCGGACGTTTTCTGTAGGGTAAATGTTCTAAACAGCATCCATCAGTCCGGTAACTTGGTAGAGCTATGGAGCGAGGCAGTACTATGTATATGGCACGACGTTGGTTGGTTGGTTATTGGTTTTACGACACATCGACCGTTGAGTCACGTAGCGTTGCCAACCTCTCACGCCGATTGGTCGCAGGCGAAGAGTAGCGACAGGTGAGATTCGAACCTACAACCTTTCGATTGTGAGACGAGCGACTTACCCCTAGGCTACTCATCCCCACATGGCACGACGTCGCAGTGGCTGCCACATCTCGGTCACGTGATGCATATGATGCATATGATCACGCGACGCACGTGAGGAAAGCGGCACGGACGCGACAGCGGCGTGGCGCTACTGTCGGATGCCCGCTGCTTGAAACGGCCAGCTTCAAACCGTGCAGGATCATATAGATCATGTCTATACACAAATTAACCACGTAGTGCCAGCACAGGATGGAACGGTACGCTGTACTTATAGATATGGCACAGACGGCGCTAGTAATACGTCTATAAACCGACCCAGCGGTAAGCCTGCGCGAAGTAGATTGATCTGCAGCAGTAAATATCCAATGTTGAGAATATTTATTATCTTTTAGAATCTAGGCAGACCCGCCTGGCAGGACAGAAAGCACATCAAAAAGTTAGTGATTGAGCAATAATATAATTATTCAGCGTCTAATTTAACAAGACTTTGAACAAGTGAATATTCAAAGTTCGCTTTCCGATAGCAACGAACGCGGGATGCAAACGGACAGACCCGCCATGCGTCTGGGCCCACGCACACACTATTTCCTCGCCCAATTACATACGATGAGCGGCGCGGGCAACACCGTCGATTGCGTAGGCAGCTCACGTCGCGTCGCGACAGAGCACGCGCCGATTGCATTATCTCGGCGATCGATGGGTACACTGATGACTGGAGACACGCAGTGGTCAGAGGCCGGCACGGCGCGGGGCTCCCGCTCTGATGCGAGCACGCGAGGCCGAGACGCGTCACGACGGCATCTGACGGCGACCACCCAGACACAAACAGCCGAGGCTCGCACGTCCAGTGGAATATGTACCCAATTACCAATGCGCTGCACCGAGTTACGTTCATCAATTTAAAATGCAGTACTGATGCCGCGGTGCTGGCGCCTTGGTGCTACAGGCGAGCCATGCGTTATATGGCGTTAGGAGCCATGCCACAGACAAACCAAGCGTCGGACGATGTTACAAACGAGCCGAACACCAGATGATGCTACACGGGAGCTAAGCATCAACCGGCACTACAGACAAGCCAAACGTCCGCCGGTGTCGCAGACGAGCCAAGCGTTTGACGATTCTAGGCGAACTAGTCAGATGATGCTACAAAGATCGCAGCCGAACATCAGGAGACGCTGCGGAGGCTGGAGCTGACGGCAATAAATGAGGCCGATAACTTGACAGCGATAAATATGTACCCAGTGGGACCAGTGCAAATAAATAAATATGTATAAACTTGATAACTTGATAACTTGACGGCGATAAATATGGCCGACTGGTGCGACAGTCACAGGTCGGGGATCCGGCGGTCAGCAGCACACTCACGGTCGATTCCGGCACAGGGAATCGAGCGGCGACGGGCAGCCGTGGCGGCGGCAGGGGGCGGGGGGTCAGCAGACCGGGTCTCCGGCGCCAGTCAGCCGCGTCGGCGCCGACGGGCGGGGCCGGCCTGTCTGGGTCGGCGTGACACAGTCGCCACGAGCCGCGACGTGATCATCGGTCGCCAGCAATGACCTCTGACGCGCTGTGGGCGCCGCTCGGCCGGGAGACCCGGGCGGCGGCGCCACGGCCACTCCCGGCGGGGCCACTCAGCGTCGTGGCTGCAGTCGCGTGCGGCCCGGCCGGCCGCCGCCCCGCATCGTCGACACCGACGCGGCCGCCCGTCGCCGGCACGACGGCCGGCGACGCCGTATCGATCGCCAATCATCGGGACACAGCCAATTTGGCCGCAAGCCGGTGTCGCGCTCCGCCGCGGAAGCGCGGCACAGAGGACGCGCTCCGCCGCAGAAAGACGGCACAGAGGACGCGCTCCGTCGCCACCAACCGCAGATGGACCCGCGAGCATTGACTGGTCGAGACAGACCCACCGCTCACGCGGTAACGGGCCGGCAATGGGTGTCAACGGCGGAGTGCGTCTGTTAAACTGCGACTGTTTAAAGTGTTAAACTGGCCGCCCGGCGAGCACGCCGCCTAGGATAGCCACAGCGGCACCGACCGGGGCCCGCCAGTGCCGATCTGTTATCCATAAAGTCATCAAGTATTGAGACTGAATAAGAGCCAAGGGAGCCCATCTGGGTTAAACCTGTTGACGGAAGATGCTATAAGCTTGAAAAAAAACATATTCAACACCTCATCCAATAATGCACCCCAAATTCTAAAGAAACCATCCGTCAACATCCCACCCACCCACCAATGCCCACCTAGTTACCCACCTGGCCCTAATCGCCAGACTCCGCGCCACGTACGAGTGGATAAAGTGCTCAATAAATAATTTTCGAACTCCACCCATTCCTGCTTAAAGGGACATGTACAGTGCACACCTACAAGAATAAATCCCACTCATCCACCACGAATTAGAACAAAACCGATTCTCTTACATAAAAATGTGTACCTTATTTTTTAATGCATTAAATGAGGGACTCAACATCAGCAGGCAGTCTATTTCATTGATCAACCATTCTTCGACTGAAAACCTACTGGCGCTGAAATGTCCTCCACCTCGACTTGTCCAAACCGAACTGATGACCCCCATGAGATGCTATAAACACAAAGGAATCATTAATATTAATATCACCTCTTTAGCGACTTTGTATATTTTAATAATTACTAGCCTGAATCTCCTACACTTGAGTATAAATATAATGCCAGGAGCCATTCTCCATATTCAAAGTTTCCCAGTCAATTGACGGGTCTAGTGGCTTTGCGCTGCACTCTGACATATCTATTTCTTGGAAGGTAGACACCTTGACAAGAGAGTTGGAGCACACGAGAGGCCTAGTGGCGGAGTACATTACAGGTAATGTCGGTCAATCAGGCCAAGTGCAGGATTCAAGGATTGCTACCGATAGTGACAGTAGCAAGACATACAGGATACTAGAGGTGATTAGGCATAATGGTAATTATGCCTAATCACCATTAGGCATAATGGTGATTAGGCATAGGAGCATAAGGATAGTTTTAAGGAAAATGAGCCCTGGCCTTGAAATGCGCAATAGGTTTGATGTATGGCGAGTGGGGGAGAGGATGAGATGGAGATGCGAGTGAAAATGTGGTTAAAGATAGTGCTCGCGAGTGAGAACTTGTGCAAATCGTACACAAATGAGGGGACTTCACATTAAACGCCTTTCTCTATTTGTTGGAAGTGCAAGGAAACAATACGACATGGATTCAAAATTAACTAAAGAGATCTATGAGCTAAGAATATTCCTGATAGTCATTAACGGGTTTAGATGCTTATGAAACGTGGAGAATGTTATAAGTTAGTTTCAAAATCAGGATAAGTTCATTCCCAATAGGTAAATTAGATGATATAAGGTTAAGCAACTTTCAGGGCTGACCAAGGCAGTAATGCATTTAAGAAAGGAATCGAAGCATGCATTAAAAAAAAATCAATTGATCTTATCTCTAAGGCAAACCTTGAAGCATACGAGGTAGATTGTGAAAATGGTTGATTTTGACATAGTTTCAGATAAAGAGTCCCTGACAAAGACATTCTCATCGGTCGTTATTATAGAGAACTCAAGAACATTGGAAACCACTTCCAATTTATCCTGTTATGACAGGTCGTAAATTGGAAGATCTTACGATAACTATCGAAGATATAGAAAAACAGTTACAGGACACGAAACCTAATAAAGACGCTGGACCGGACGAGCTATATGTTCGGACTTTAGTAGTGTGTTTGAAGTTTCATTAGTTCCTCTTGGCATCATTTTCAGGCGATCTAACCTCAGGATGTTCACTCATTTTGATGGACAGAACATCTTAACGGACACTCGACATGCTTTCCGATCTGGGATATATTGCTTAGGTAGCAATTGGAGTGCATGGAGAAGTTGAACTAGAGTGGAGTAGATAATCAAAGAAGGTTATGATTTGTACATAAACTTTAGCAAAGTGTTTGATGAAGCTGCGCACATACTTCTAGTTCATCAACTGGAGATGCACTGGATTGATGGAAAAATTACAGGCTGGATTGAAGCATGGTTGAGGGGACGGAAACAAACGGAAGTGTTAACTCCAATGGCAAATCCCCAATGACTGCCGTCCATTCACACTTCCCACAAACTTCACTCTAGAGCAGTTTGTCAAACGCACGTCCCAGCGAGTACTTCTCCCAATCCCATACACAATCCCAGGGAATACTTCTCGCATATCCGAACACCATCCGGGCAAATGCTTCTCAGACATCCAGACAGGCACCACATTCCACACCCAGACAGGCACCACATTCCACATCCAGACAGGCACCACATTCCACACCCAGACAGGCACCAAATTCCACACCCAGACAGGCACCACATTCCACACCCAGACACCACATTCCACACCCAGACAGGCACCACATTCCACACCAAGGCACCACATTCCACACCCAGACAGGCACCACATTCCACATCCAGACAGGCACCACATTCCACATCCAGACAGGCACCACATTCCACACCCAGACAGGCACGACCCCAGCGAATTCCTCTCGCACGTCCAGTCGCCAGCGATTGAGTAGACGCGAGAGTGATAGCGACGGAACCGCTGGCGCCGCGGCAGACGTGGCTCGGCCCGGCGGACGCGCCGCCGCCCGCCCGCGCCACAAACGGCGCCGCCGTCCAGCGTGGCGGCCGTCGCGTGGGAGGATCAGCTGATGCAGCGCGTGACGTCACACAGGTAGGGACACGTCACCGGCGTGTGGGCCGGCCGCGTCACGAGGTGGTGTGACTCGCCGTCGACCAATCAGCGAGCGCCCCGGCCGGCGCACCACCAGTCAATTGGTGGCGTTGCCGGCGCGGTCCGGTCGGCACGCTGACCGGCGGCCAGCTGGCACGTGGCTGGGGGGGGGGGCTACGCCGTGTGCACACTGTGCGGCGTGCAGAGCCACCTGACGGTCGGCGGGCCACAGCGTCCCACGCCAGCGCGACGCGACTCTTCAATCATTGATCGGCTGGCATTTGGTGCGCGGCAAGTGTAAATAGCCATTCGAACTCTCACCATGTTTTGCACGATGGCGTAAAGTACGGGATGAAAGATTCTGAATCGGATCCCAAAGTTTGCTACAAAAACATCCTGAGAGATTGCATTGCATTGCATGGGCTATTCAATTTAAATTCAACATTCAATACGTTCTGAATGTCGAAGAATCGGACCTGGCCGACCAATCGAAGAAAAAATATTTAAACGTGCTTGACTAACATTTAGCGCTGCAGGTGCTTTTTACGCTCTTCAGCCGTTTCCTAGAGGTGCCCCAGGCAGGTGACAAGACGCGCAAGATCGCGCAACTTGCTCATCTCAAGTGGCACCGCGTACCACTACGATACACTCCCACTGCCAATAGTGTGCTATGTTCGTTATTGGACCCAGGGTACATCAAATTATCACATTAAATAGTAGTGCTTGTGCAGCTTGAAAATCAGTCGCCACTTTCATGCAGCATAATTAGCAGTTTCCTACCCATAAATCCGATATAACTGGATTATCTAGAGCTAAAGCCCTTTAGAGTCCCTCCCTGTGCGCGAAGTGCAAACGCACGCAACCTGCCGCGCACGCACAAGGAGACGTACGCACGATATTCAGGCAAGACACATTCACCGATCTGTATTTAAGTCACTAAAAAGGTGTCTAAAGTGGGATCCGAATTTAAAAAATGTGTAAACCTTTAACACCTGTGGATAACACGATAGGACGCACAGGTAAGCAACGTTGCTAAACGGCAATGCGTAGCACGAATGATATTAGTACATGACTTGGAGTGATGTCACATCCAGAGTTAGCCGTCCACAATTAACTGGAGAGCGTTACGTGGCATCCAACCATCGCGTAGGATGCATAACTATGTTATTACTGAAATGCATTGTAAATTTGTATATTGTTCATGTCGAATGGCCGGCATCCATAAATATGAGGAACTTTCACGCTTCCACGTGTAATCACAAAACGACACTATCCATTCATTTGGCTAGAGTGCGGATGAACTCCACACATTCTACAAACGGTGACGCAGCACTGTACACCGGCGCCGATAGCTACACGGCGGCCGGCGTATACAGCCGACTCGAGATAGGGCCGCCGTATCAGCGGTGACGCGCACAGAAACCAGCGGCGAACACTTCCCTCATCACAGATTCAGGACGTGAGTCACGCAGGACGTCATGGCATGGCAGCATGAGTCCAGAAAGCGGGAAATTTGTGTAATAGCTAACAGCAGGGCGCGGAGCCGAGTGTTGGCGCGGAGCCGAGTGGTGGTGGCGCGGAGCCGAGTGGTGGTGGTGCGGAGCCGAGTGGTGGTGGTGGTGCGGAGCCGAGTGGTGGTGGCGCGGAGCCGAGTGGTGGTGGTGGTGCGGAGCCGAGTGGTGGTGGTGGTGCGGAGCCGAGTGGTGGTGGTGCGGAGCCGAGTGGTGGTGCGGCGACAGCGGCACCCAGCTGCAGTGATATAGCCGATTACCCACCGAGTTATTAAATGACCCTCTGAGTTATTAAATGTCCGTGCCTCTGCCTTAATCGTCGGCAGCGGATCCGGAGACCGGAGCCATCAATCGCGCAAGATCCGAGCCAAGTCATTCGACGCGAGCCGCGTCCGCAGGCACGAGCTGCCAGTCAGCTCAGAGAGCCGTGAGTCGGCCCAGCGGCGGCGCGTCAGTCGTGTTTCAGTCCCGGCCGCAACCCATTCGTGTCGGCAGCTGCCAGAACCGTTCCGAAATTAGCCGCCGTATGAGATGCCCGTCCACGTGCCGCCGCCGTCCTTGGCCGGCGCCTGACCCCCCCGGATCGTCGCGACCGACGCGCAGGGCCCCGGCGGGGGCCGCCAACTTCAGCTGGCGAGCCCTCCATGGCCTCAGGACAGCCGAGCATCCGCCACACGCCTCACCCGCCGAGGTGGCGGCCGGGGGAAAAGTGGTCAGCTTCGTCGGATAATGGGAATGTCGTTCGCCGACAGACAACCTGACCACCCGCAGGAAGTTCAGAGCAGCAGCTCGGCACTGGTCACCAGCTCGGCCCTGCTCACCAGCTCGGCCCTGCTCACCAGCTCGGCCCTGGTCAGCAGCTCGGCCCTGCTCACCAACTCGGCCCTGCTCACCAACTCGGCCCTGCTCACCAGCTCGGCCCTGCTCACCAGCTCGGCCCTGCTCACCAGCTCGGCCCTGCTCACCAGCTCGGCCCTGCTCACCAGCTCGGCCCTGCTCACCAGCTCGGCCCTGCTCACCAGCTCGGTCCTGCTCACCAGCTCGGCCCTGCTCACCAGCTCGGCCCTGCTCACCAGCTCGGTCCTGCTCACCAGCTCGGCCCTGCTCACCAGCTCGGCCCTGCTCACCAGCTCGGTCCTGCTCACCAGCTCGGCCCTGCTCACCAGCTCGGCCCTGCTCACCAGCTCGGCCCTGGTCAACACAGGTCACGAGGCCGCGCAGATGGCTTCAGTAAGTATCCGCGCACGTGATTGGACGGCAAGTCGTTCCACTGGCGCAATGGCGACTGCCGGAAGCTGCTGAAGGCTGGAGCGGGCCGCCGACCACCGACTCGCACCGGAGTTATGAGGCTCAGGGTTAATAGCCACCGGAGGAGGGGGCATTTGGGTTAAGTCTATAAAGAGAAGGAACTACATTAAGAGAAAATAAAAGAACCTGAACTCCCTAATCAATGTTACTTAGAGAGTTCTAGGGAAGCTATCGACTCCGGTGCGTTCCCATGGCCAACATCGTATACCGGAAGGTCGGTGATGAATGCAGCGCCAGGTAATCCTGTTCCTAGTATAATTTACAATCTGTAGCCATGACCGGAGACAAGGTCCCAAGTCCAACAAGAGCCAGAGGGCCCATCTAGAGAAATCCGTAGTGCACACCTATTAGCATCAGCCTCACCTCATTCACTCCAACCCCTCCCCCACAAACCCACCCAACCCACCCCTACACTGGATATATTTCGACTAGAAAGCAAGATTCTCGAGAGTAAACAATGTACCCCCTATTATAAATGCATTGAAAGCGGGATTCTCCGCTGCATCAACAGTTTTCGTTTTCTTTGCGGCAAGGTGAACAATGTACAATTAAGATCCGGAGTGAATGTAAGCTATTGGATTAATCCATTTACCCTCTTCCACAGAGCAGCTCCCAAAAAGTCAACAAAATAAAGTCGTGGTGCAACCGAACCAATGCAGGGCCATTCGGCCACAGAACAACGTCCCCTCCTCGGGGGGGGGGAGACAAGACTACCAGCAGGAGAGGGACCGCAGGCACGGTCACCAGATTAAACCAAATGTTGAGGCTTCTCTTGCTGGCATGTTTGACAGAAGAGCTTCTCAGAACCAAGTTAGTGGTTGCCGGATCCCAGATGTGTTTTTTACGTCGCAGTCATTTGTCACGCTCCAAATGACGGCCGACAGACGCTTTCGGTTGGCAACGTCGGAAGCATTGCGCTTGTCAAAGGAGACAACGCGGTCGGAATACACCCCTTCCGGCCGCCACACTCGCATTATACACACTACGTCGCATTCCCCGCAGTCTGTAGACGCGAGCCGAATTGGACAGACGTTACATTGGTGCGGTTGAAGATCTCGTCACCCCACGGGCATGGCTGATCTCGGAGATCTCGGAGATCTCCGAGGGGTCCGTCAGAGGGGCCAGAGTGGTCCGGACCCCCTCCCCTGGTTTGGTAGCTTACTAATGTTAATGTGTCATCTTCTCTATTCAATCCGAAAACAAGTGTTTAATATAAGGATTTCAGTCGCCTAGTTTCGTGAGAGATCTCCAGCCATGACCCCGGGCGGCCGGTCGCCTCACCAAAGCACCTACCTCAACACCCGGCGCTAACACGTCCGGTGCGCAGCTGTGAACAGCAGCGACAGCGACAGCAGCGACTGTGTCTGCGGCTGGGGGAGGGTGGGTGGGGGGGGGGGGCAGCGTGCCAGTCCGCAGCGCCGACCCCACCACCAGCCGACCCTACCACCAGCCGGCCCCACCACCAGCCGGCCCCACCACCAGCCGGCCCCACCACCAGCCGGCCCCACCACCAGCCGGCCCCACCACCAGCCGACCCCCACCACCAGCCGACCCCCACCACCAGCCGACCCCCACCACCAGCCGACCCCCACCACCCCCCACCACCAGCCGACCCCCACCACCAGCCGACCCCCACCACCAGCCGACCCCACCACCAGCCGACCCCCACCACCAGCCGACCCCCACCACCAGCCGACCCCCACCACCAGCCGACCCCCACCACCAGCCGACCCCCACCACCAGCCGACCCCCACCACCAGCCGACCCCCACCACCACCAGCCGACCCCCACCACCAGCCGACCCCACCACCAGCCGGCCCCACCACCAGCCGACCCCACCACCAGCCGAGCCCACCACCAGCCGAGCCCACCACCAGCCGACCCCCACCACCAGCCGACCCCACCACCAGCCGACCCCCACCACCAGCCGACCCCCACCACCAGCCGACCCCCACCACCAGCCGACCCCCACCACCAGCCGACCCCACCACCAGCCGACCCCACCACCAGCCGACCCCACCACCAGCCGAGCCCACCACCAGCCGAGCCCACCACCAGCCGAGCCCACCACCAGCCGAGCCCACCACCAGCCGAGCCCACCACCAGCCGAGCCGAGCCCACCACCAGCCGAGCCCACCACCAGCCGAGCCCACCACCAGCCGAGCCCACCACCAGCCGAGCCCACCACCAGCCGAGCCCACCACCAGCCGAGCCCACCACCAGCCGAGCCCACCACCAGCCGAGCCCACCACCAGCCGAGCCCACCACCAGCCGAGCCCACCACCAGCCGAGCCCACCACCAGCCGAGCCCACCACCAGCCGAGCCCACCACCAGCCGAGCCCACCACCAGCCGAGCCCACCACCAGCCGAGCCCACCACCAGCCGAGCCCACCACCAGCCGAGCCCACCACCAGCCGAGCCCACCACCAGCCGAGCCCACCACCAGCCGAGCCCACCACCAGCCGAGCCCACCACCAGCCGAGCCCACCACCAGCCGACCAGCTGACCTGTGGTGACCAGCCAGCCAGCCAGCCAGCCCAGGCCAGCCGACCTCGCCACCAGCCGACCCCCACCACCAGCCGACCCCCACAACCAGCCGACCCCACCACCAGCCGGCTAGCTGACCTGTAGTGACCAGTCAGCCAGCCCCGGCCAGCCGACCTCGCCACCAGTCGTCGCGACAGGTGGGACCGGCGATACCCGGGCGGATCAAAGTTGATCCGGTCGGCAGTCGCGCAAATCCCGTTCTGATCGGGCACACCACGAGCCTATCCGGAGGTGCAGATACCCAGCCGCGCCGGAAAGACGCGATGACATCAGACACGAAACCTCGGCAACTACCAGAGTTCAGATCGGAATCTGTCCGGACAGGGCCCGAGACTTCGGAGATTAGGGGCCGAGAGTCATACGGGCAGAGTCGGGTCCACATTTTCATAAACCGATGGGCATGGGCCTGGCGTAATTTTTCATTTTGTTTGCTTCCACCGGAAGATTTTAAACATGTAGTGTTAAATAGAATGTGCAAACTAAACCAGCCTGCCCCCAACAACTACCTTAAAGATGGCATGCACAAATCTTCAACGGGTATTACTACATGGATAGTATCTGTTTAAGTCATTCAATTCCCAGCTGAGTGGGCACTCGACTAATAAAGCAAGCAGAGACGCTCAGTTATCGCTCACAATTACAGCAAATAGTTTCAGGGTGCATATGTGCACCTGCATGTTTGCAGCCTGCGATTAAATAGGTAGGTACGCCCCCTCTTGCTGTTGGGTTTGCGGAACCTGGCAGCAAACATAGGCCGTAAACCCGGTACGGTAGTGGCCGACTGGCGTTCCATAAAACTAGTGACATCCGGTCCAAAGTCACTCCCGCGGCCACGTCACACCTGGATCCGGCCGTCCTCAAGCGTGGTGCGCATCAAAACATGTTCAGGAAACATTCCGCGGCTGCGATAAACAAGTCGATTGTGGAATTGGGAAGCAATTCATATTTATTTAATCCACGGTAGGATAGCCCGACAAATATTGATCACAGGGTGGCAGTTCTTCAAATGAGTTCTCAATGACCTTCAGTGATTAGCGCGCAGCGGGTGTTTCAAATTGTAATTAGTACCTTTTACCTTGAAGTGACATGCCACAAGTGTTTAAGACACATGTGCTTGGCTCGCATTTCTGACGCCTTTCGTCTGTCACATGGTACGTATTTTGATCAAATTGTTCTTAGTGTTGTGTAGAACACTAAGCAGCTTGCTCTTATACTAGCAGCGTTTACTATACTAGCAGCTTGCTCGAGTGGAATTTGATGAATTTCTATGAATGAGTGAATATGCTACCCAGGTTTCATATTTTGGTGATCGCACTTACTCATGACTAACGTTGCACAAACTGAACTGACCTGCGGAATGAATATGCTACATTCTCAATAATATTTTAAAGCTTCAATTGTTTTTTACATTCATCAAGTGATGTGCTTAAGCTGTTTAGTCATTTAAACTCTAGCATGCGAAGAATAGGGAGGTAAATAGATGGATAATATATAAGGGGACTCATTACTGGGATAATTGTATCCAACTAAAGTAATTCATAACGGTTTTACAGATGTGCTGTCTGTTCTCATACTTTGACAAGAGACAGACATTAGTTAGGATCCTTAATCTACCCATCTGGCACGTATGTGGACTGTTGGTAGAAAGTATTTTAATGTCTGCTTTGTAAAATACAAAGAGGGAAATTCCCCTACTACTGATATTAATGCATGATCTGCAAACATCGTTCAACCAATCTTAACGCCACAGATTAAGGCTTTAGAGTATACAAGGCCAGATAAAATGCACCGTAATATCTTGAAACCGCTTCTCAACAGAATTCCTGTAACTGGGCTGGGCTGGGTACGGGCGAAATTTACGGGTCCGTATATGGATCTGTCTTCATAGGTACGGGTACGAGTGTGAACTTGGTCGGATTCAGACCATTGTCAGTTTTGAACCACAGCGTTGACCATTGTGTGGGCTGTGTGGACGGTCGGGACGGTACCCAACTCCTGCCCGACTCATGGTGGGAGAAGCCGTCGAAGTCCTGGTCGATCCCACAGTAATTTCCCACAGCTGCAGCCGATAGCGAGGGTGCGACAGTCTGTTTCATATAATACGCAACGGTCCGTTTCGTAATATCAACCTGCCGCGGGGATAACCAGACATGCGCCGAAGACCATGGCACCCGTGCAAGAAAAACGTGGAGGCAAACGATCAATGATTATTGGGGCTTTAGGGTGCGTCAACCCCATTGGGTTATATTGCACCCAGGCAAGTGGTCAACAAACTTGATGTCGCAGAAGGTCGTATGCAAATAATATGACACACGGCAAGACACACGGCATTCATCAAGGTAAGCATTTGGAATCGGCGAGTCCCTACTGAAGAAAAAAGTGTATTTATCGTCGCGGGGGACTAATTTGTGGGGCCAAGTTCGAAAGTCGAGGCTCATACGTGGGGAGTACAAGCCTTGTGCAATACGACTTGCATCCTTGCGGAAATAGCGTTCGCGAGCCGAGACTGCCAGGAGTACTTGTTTTTCTGAATATTGGCACCAGAAAATCGCAGCGCCGAGTTCCGAGAGATGGCCGTCCCCTCACATCTCCAAAGGCTGGCTGGGATTGCCCCGGCGCGGCTGTCCGAGGCGAGCTAGTGCGGCCGCTGGCCGAGGGTGCTGGAAGGCTGCCGCCACACGACACGCGCCACGCGCCACTCTCGGCCGATCAGGTCGCCGATGCCGTCCCCCGGGACCGACCCAGGCGCGCGCCTCCCGGTCGGCTGTCCGATCAGGTCGCCGATGCCGTCCCCCGGGACAGACCCAGGCGCGCGCCTCCCGGCCGGCTGTCCGCTCAGGTCGCCGATGCCGTCCCCCGGGACCGACCCAGGCGCGCGCCTCCCGGTCGGCTGTCCGATCAGGTCGCCGATGCCGTCCCCCGGGACCGACCCAGGCGCGCGCCTCCCGGTCGGCTGTCCGATCAGGTCGCCGATGCCGTCCCCCGGGACAGACCCAGGCGCGCGCCTCCCGGCCGGCTGTCTCGGTGAGTCAGCAGCGTCCCGACCACCGTTCAATATCGCGCCCACACGAGCTCGCGCCGATCGACACATGATGCAGTAGCGACGCACTGCCACTGACCTTGTCATCGGGCTTCATCGATCATCGATGTTTAGTATCTACACTCAAGACCTTGCCCCACAACCTGAATGATTTTCGATGTTCCATGGTTGAAATTGTGTGGCCTCATGGAGATAATTGCTGAGATGACCTCTAAGAAGCATGGGGTCATTAGCACACGCTTGTACGAGATTTAATCGGGCCATCGCGCCACCAACCCGATCAATGCTTATATAACCAGCTTACACATAGTCACAAATCTCCTGTTCCTCGAGGAACATCGCATTCCGTTCGCAAATGAACTAGCAGGGCCTCCCGCGGTTACGTCCGGTCGGTGGTGAGATGGCCCGGACCGGACACCCACCTGGACAGCCAGGACCGGACACCCACCTGGACAGTCGGCAGTGAGCTCATCTGGACAGCCAGGACCGGACACCCACCTGGACAGCTGGCGGTGAGCTCATCTGGACAGCCAGGACCGGACACCCACCTGGACAGCCAGGACCGGACACCCACCCGGACAGCCGGCGGTGAGCTCATCTGGACAGCCAGGACCGGACACCCACCTGGACAGCCTGGACAGCCAGGACCGGACACCCACCTGGACAGTCGGCGGTGAGCTCATCTGGACAGCCAGTACCGGACACCCACCTGGACAGCCGGCGGTGGGCTCATCTGGACAGCCAGTACCGGACACCCACCTGGACAGCCGGCGGTGGGCTCATCTGGACAGCCAGTACCGGACACCCACCTGGACAGCCGGCGGTGGGCTCATCTGGACAGCCAGGACCGGACACCCACCCGGACAGCCGGCGGTGGGCTCAGTTGGACAGCCATGACCGGACACCCATCTGGACAGCCAGGACCGGACACCCACCTGGACAGTCGGCGGTGGGCTCAGTTGGACAGCCATGACCGGACACCCATCTGGACAGCCAGGACCGGACACCCACCTGGACAGTCGGCGGTCAGTTCGTCGGACTTGTCGCCGCAGTCGTTCTCGCCGTCGCAGGTCCATGATACCGGGATGCATCTCTTGTTGTTGCACGTGAACTGTAGTGATGAGCAGACTGCCTGGCCTGGAAGAACACACCCATAGTTAGCACGGCAAGCGGCAACAGTCTGCATCAGTGGCAATTAGCAAGATCAGAAGAGCCATCAGTTGTCTGCAACTGCATTGTTCTCTAGCCCACTTCGATGCATGCACATGATTAGAGAGAAATATCGACTGGAAATCTTGAATCGAGAATGGAAAAATGGAAAAATGGAAATCGAGAATAGACGAACAATGGCAGTCTTGCGGTTGCATGGATCTCTAAATAAGAGATTCAAGACCAGATATTTCAAGCTGAAAACGTAACCGTCCTATATTTGATCAACTTTTCTTTGGTGATTTACTTACTTCGAATGTTATTTCGATTCGATTTCGATTCCAAGAGTGCATAGCGTACAGAGGGTGACTTCCCTAGAAGCCTCCGAAAACATAACTTCACCAAGTTTACAATCCAGAACTGACCTTAAAACGAACCTTGCATAACAAACTTACCTCATTTTCCCACAAAGCGTGCATCAAATCCCTCCATCACAATTCCCACAGGCTTTTGTATCTTAATTATTCTTATTCGAGGATGTAATTAAACATAGCGGGACATCTGACGAGACTGCCTTCCAACTACTGCTTTGAATTGTGCTACTGATGACCTTGTTCCGTCAAACATTAATATGTTCAGATTCCGTCGCCGAACTGATCAGATGTCTACATTGTGAGGTCACCCGAGTAGCCCGAAGCTTATTGGAAGTCACCGACGTGGCAATTCTCGTCTTCGTCCCTGAACAGGAGGGATAACTTTCGTCTAGCGAAGGCAGAATCTGCCATGAGAGTCTTATCAGCACAAGTCAAAGCTCACAAGTGTCACAAGTCCGGCCACGTACAAAGCTGGAGGGTTCGCGCGAGATCATCTGCGCAGAGGTCGGGTGTCCGTGAAGGCCATGTCAGGCCACCAATGGATGTCGCGTAGGACCGGGCCATCATCGGATCACATATGCGACTCAAAAACGGAACAACCTGGCTGCAAGCATCCCAGATAATTGGCCTAAAGCAGCGACGAAGGAGAGGAGAGACGTGGACAGAGACGTGGACAGAGACGTGGACAGAGACGTGGACAGAGACGTGGACAGAGACGTGGACAGAGACGTGGACAGAGACGTGGACAGAGACGTGGACAGAGACGTGGACAGAGACGTGGAAGAGGACAGAGACGTGGACAGAGACGTGGACAGAGACGTGGACAGAACGTGGAGGAGACGTGGACAGAGACGTGGACAGACTGACAGACGGGCAGAGACGTGGACAGAGACGTGGACAGAGACGTGGACAGAGACGTGGACAGAGACGTGGACAGAGACGTGGACAGAGACGTGGACAGAGACGTGGACAGAGACGTGGACAGAGACGTGGACAGAGACGTGGACAGAGACGTGGACAGAGACGTGGACAGAGACGTGGACAGAGACGTGGACAGAGACGTGGACAGAGACGTGGACAGAGACGTGGACAGAGACGTGGACAGAGACGTGGACAGAGACGTGGACAGAGACGTGGACAGAGACGTGGACAGAGACGTGGACAGAGACGTGGACAGAGACGTGGACAGAGACGTGGACAGAGACGTGGACAGAGACGTGGACAGAGACGTGGACAGAGAAGAGGACAGGAGAATGCAGATGGAGAGATAGATGGCAGGATAAAGATGCGGTGACACTGTAGCATTGTGGTAGTTTTAATATATGTTATTCGCAAATAATCAAACATTTGGAATTGTGGATGCAATATCAGCTCGGGTAGCTACAGTACTAATTTGACAGTCGTTAAATACCGGATTCACAACAATAAATTTCGTAGTCACTGTAGCTTTAGGTTTCATTTTGGTTCAATGAAGCCATTGGCGCCAAGAGGTCTTTCATGCTATAATAAATGCAAGCAAAGCTGAACTAATCAGTTAGGCAGGATGCCGGGAATATATGCGGGATATGGAAGAGACTATACACTATACACGAGAATGGAAAACGCTTCCGCGAGTCGAGGAGCTAGCATTTTGCTGCTGCGATGTCAGAGGTCAGCTGGACAGCCAGCCGCCCCCCGACGAAGACGACACAGCCGCTGTCAAGCGCGCCGACGGGTCGACAGTCGTTTATTTTCGGCTGGCAATCGACGTCAGCGGGGCTCACTGGCCGGCCCCCCGGCATTTTCGGGCCAGCTTTTTATTTAGCCGAGCTGGCGACGGCGCGGCGGCGGCAGCGGCAGCGGAGGCGGCGGTCTGTGCCAGGGGCGGCGCTCGCCGCGGCAGCCTCATGGCTGCCAGTCTCCGGCCACGACCGTCGCCACCTTGGGCTGGTTAGCGATAGTTGGTCGGGCCGTGCACGGCGCACTTACCGGCGGTGCAGGCGCGTTTATGGGGCGCCGGCGCGCCGCCTCCATCAGACAGTCCCAGACGGGGAAGGGGGAGGGGGGACGCGGCCGGCGGCGGCCAAACCGCGGCGCAAACGCGAGGGGTTCAGACACGCCCACCTGGGTCCAGAGTGGCGACAGCACACCCTCCAGACAGACACCGACCACGGCTTCAGCTGTACGTGCAACTCCAGTGACGTCGGCTGCTAACGCAAGACCCACCAACAGACACGGACACATCAGTCACGTTCTCAGCTGCACGTGCGACACCTGTACGTCGGCTGACGGCCTGGACCCACTAGACACAGGACACAACACAGCGCACGTGCGACACACGGCGACACCTGTACGTGGCGCCTGGACCCACCAGACACAAGGACACATCAGTCCCGTTCTCAGCTGCACGTGCGACACCTGTACGTCGGCTGCCGGCCTGGACCCACCAGACACAAGGACACATCAGTCCCGTTCTCGGCTGCACGTGCGACACCTGTACGTCGGCTGCCGGCCTGACCCACCAAACATGTCGTTGCTAACATGCTCCAAGGTCGTCACATGTCGCCCACCACAGTAAAAAAGAGTGCTGACGTGCGACACCTTATCCTGCGGCCTGACCCACCAGACACAAGGACACATCGTCCGTTCTCAGCTGACGTGCGACACTGTACTCGGCTGCCGGCCTGACCCACCAGACACAAGGACACATCAGTCCGTTCTCGTGACTCGACACTGTACGTGGCTGCCGGCCCCCACCAGACACGGCGTGTACGTTCTGGCTGCACGTGCGACACCTTGTCTGCCGCCTGGACCCACCACACGGAACATGTCGTTCTCGCTGACGTGCGACACCTGTACGTCGGCTGCCGCCTGACCCACCAGACACCATCGTACGTTTGGCTGCACTCGACATGTACTGCTGCCGCCTGACCCAAGCTAACCTCACCTCCAAACACACATCGTACTTCTCGCTGCACGTGGAACCTGTACGTCGGCTGCCGGCCTGGACCCACCAGACACAAGGCACATCAGTCCCGTTCTCAGCTGCACGTGCGACACCTGTACGTCGGCTGCCGGCCTGGACCCACCAGACACAAGGACACATCAGTCCGTTTCAGCTGCACGTGCGACACCTGTACGTCGGCTGCCGGCCTGACCCACCGAGAGACACGGCACGTCAGTAACGTTCTCGGCTGCACGTGCGACACCTGTACGTCGGCTGCCGGCCTGGACCCACCAGACACAAGGACACATCAGTCCGTTCTCAGCTGCGTGCGACACCTGTACGTCGGCTGCCGGCCTGACCCACCAGACACAGACACATCAGTCGTTCTCGCGCACGTGCACACCGTACTCGGCTGCCGGCCTGACCCACCAAGACACGGCACGTAGTACGTTCTCGGCTGCACGTGCGACACCTGTACGTCGGCTGCCGGCCTGACCACAGACACGGAACATCGTCTTCTCGGCTGACGTGCGACACCTGTACGTCGGCTGCCGGCCTGGACCCACCGGAGAGACACCGGCACGTCAGTAACGTTCTCGGCTGCACGTGCGACACCTGTACGTCGGCTGCCGGCCTGGACCCACCAGACACAAGGACACATCAGTCCCGTTCTCAGCTGCACGTGCGACACCTGTACGTCGGCTGCCGGCCTGGACCCACCAGACACAGGCACATCAGTCCGTTCTCAGCTGCACGTGCGACACCTGTACGTCGGCTGCCGGCCTGGACCCACCAGACACAAGGACACATCAGTCCCGTTCTCAGCTGCACGTGCGACACCTGTACGTCGGCTGCCGGCCTGGACCCACCAGACACAAGGACACATCAGTCACGTTCTCAGCTGCACGTGCGACACCTGTACGTCGGCTGCCGGCCTGGACCCACCAGACACAAGGACACATCAGTCCGTTCTCGGCTGCACGTGCGACACCTGTACGTCGGCTGCCGGCCTGGACCCACCAGACACAAGGACACATCAGTCCCGTTCTCAGCTGCACGTGCGACACCTGTACGTCGGCTGCCGGCCTGGACCCACCGGAGAGACACCGGCACGTCAGTAACGTTCTCGGCTGCACGTGCGACACCTGTACGTCGGCTGCCGGCCTGGACCCACCGGAGAGACACCGGCACGTCAGTAACGTTCTCGGCTGCACGTGCGACACCTGTACGTTGGCTGCTAACCGGATGGTGTCGGATGGTTGCTGGCATCCACCGGGGGGGGGGGAGGGAGGTTGGCGCTGGGCAGACACCGGCATCTGCCTGAATAAACACGGCCGGCTGCAGGCTGACGTGATCGGTAATGACACCATGGTGACGCGACCTCCACCCGGGACAGCAACAAGACCTCCACCGGGGCAGTGACACCACGGCGACACGACCTCCACCCGGGACAGTAACACCACGGTGACACGACCTCCACCCGAGAGACAGCGACACCACGGTAACACGACCTCTACCAGCGAGACAGTGACACCACGGCGACACGACCTCCACCAGAGAGACTGACACCACGGTGACACGACCTCTTCCAGGGAGACTGACACCACGGTGACACCTCTACCAGGGAGACAGACACCACAGTGACATGACCTCCACCCGAGAGAGTGACACCACGGTGACACGACCTCCACCCGAGAGACAGTGACAACGGTGACACGACCTCTATCCGGGAGTCTGTGGCACAGCGGTGATTGACCTGCTAGGGCGCAATATCGCCATGGCAGCCTCCTGCCGAGGAGGGGCGGGGACAGTCGCACCATGCCCCATGGTGATCGGACCTCTGTCTGGGGGACAGTAGCACCGTGTACAACAGAGCTCTGGCAGGAAAGTGGCACCAATGTGATAAACTCCATCCGAGGAGACAGCGGGGGATCAGATCTCTGTCCGTGGGACAGTGGCACAATGTGACCGAATCTCTACCCGAGGGCACAGTGGGGGCCAGACCTCTGTATATGGGACAATGGCGCCATGGTGGCCGAAACTCTACCCTAGTGAACAGTGGGGGGGGGCAGACCTCTGCATATGGGGCAATGGCACCATGGTGGCCGAAACCCTACCCGAGCAGTCGGTGGAGGACCAGACTTCTGTCCATGAGACAGCGGCACAACGGTAACCGAAACTCTACCCAGGGGGACAGTAGTGGACGAGAACACTGCCCACGGGTCCATGGCACCATGGTGACCGGAACTCTGCCCGACGAACAGTCGACATGTGCAAGCGACCGACGAGGGCCGCCGTGGATGGCACTGCTGCGCCGGTGGCGCCGGTGGCAGCGGTGCACAGTAACACCGGGCCGGGCAGAGGCCCCGCCTGCACCAGCCGGACCTGGCCGGTCCCGGCCGCCGGCCCAGGTGCCACGTGGACCGGCGCCAGCCACAGCCGGGGCGTGAGCCACGCCGACTGAACCCTTTGAAACCGGTCTGTGTGGCGGCAACGCGGCAATGGCAGGACAGTCTAAAGGACAGTACAGTACAGCCTGCAGGACAGCCTACAGGACAGCTCACAGGACAGCTCACAGGACAGCTCACAGGACAGCTCACAGGACAGCTCACAGGACAGCTCACAGGACAGCTCACAGGACAGCTCACAGGACAGCTCACAGGACAGCTCACAGGACAGCTCACAGGACAGCTCACAGGACAGCTCACAGGACAGCTCACAGGACAGCTCACAGGACAGCTCACAGGACAGCTCACAGGACAGCTCACAGGACAGCTCACAGGACAGCTCACAGGACAGCTCACAGGACAGCTCACAGGACAGCTCACAGGACAGCTCACAGGACAGCTCACAGGACAGCTCACAGGACAGCTCACAGGACAGTACCTACAGGGCAGCTACAACAGGACAGCTACAGGACAGCCACAGGACAGCTCACAGGACAGCTCACAGGACAGCTCACAGGACAGCTCACAAGACAGCCTACAGGACAGCTACAGGACAGCCTACAGGCAGCAGGATAGCTACAGGGCAGCTCACAGGACAGTTTACAGGACAGCCTACAGGACAGCCTACAGGACAGCCTACAGGACAGCCTACAGGACAGCTCACAGGACAGCTCACAGGACAGCTCACAGGACAGCCTACAGGACAGCCTACAGGACAGCCTACAGGACAGCCTACAGGACAGCCTACAGGACAGCTCGCCGGATAACTATCGACAGCCGGAGCCGCTCACAGGACAGCTCACAGGACAGCTCACAGGACAGCTCACAGGACAGCTCACAGGACAGCTCACAAGACAGCCTACAGGACAGCCTACAGGACAGCCTACAGGACAGCCTACAGGACAGCCTACAGGACAGCCTACAGGACAGCCTACAGGACAGCCTACAGGACAGCCTACAGGACAGCCTACAGGACAGCTCCGGACAGCCTACAGGACAGCCTACAGGACAGCCTACAGGACAGCTCGACAGGGAGCTCACAGGACAGCTCACAGGACAGCTCACCACAGGACAGCTCACAGGACAGCTCACAGGACAGCCTACAGGACAGCCTACAGGACAGCCTAAGGCCTACAGGACAGCCTACAGGACAGCCTACAGGACAGCTTACAGGACAGCCTACAGGACAGCCTACAGGACAGCCTACAGGACAGCCTACAGGACAGCCTACAGGACAGCTCACCGGATAACTACAGACAGCCAGAGCCGCACCACGGTGACGGACAGTTCGGCGGCACTGCGGTGCCGGTATACAAGCCGGCGCCACCACGGAGACGGTGGACAATTTCGCTCCCGTCCCGCCCAGACCGCGAGCACGCCCTCGTTTGCACGCGGCGGTGCGTCCGCTCACCGTTCGCCGTGTGCAGGTGCAGTGTGAGGGCGAGCAGCACGACGGCGGCCAGCAGACGAGTCACCGGTGGCACGGCCATCTGCTTGAGGCGACGAGCGGAACGGGCGCAGCGACCTGCCGGCTCCACCAACACAGACTGGGCCGGCCCGCCACCTGAGTTGGCCGCCTCCGCGCGCGCGTTGGCCCGCCGTAGTGGCGTGATCGCAGTTGGCTCAACCATCTGTGCCCCCGCCGGCGTCGGTTGAGCACCGCGCGCCGCGGTGGGTGGTGCCCACTCAGTCGGGTGGGCGGGGCTCGGCACCAGCTGGCCGCCAGATGACGCCCGGTGTGGGCGTGATTACTGCAGGCAATCATCAGTCGTAAGGTCACAGCTGGCACCGACCCGCAAAAAAGTGGTAATGTAGGTGCACTAGTATATTATTTTTCATTGAGAGCAACGGTATTTGTTGGCGACGAATTCCCATCGCTAAGGAGAGCGGTTCGCAAGGACGAATGCATCAGGCTGAGATTCTCTTGCAAGAAGCGTCTGCGTTGCCGGGGCGCGAGCTGAGAGTGCCGTCACCAATCGACCTCTGTCGTCCACTCAACTTCCAGTTGGGGGTCAACCGATGCAGAGCATGTGCAGCAAGTGGTCTCATGACCAGCTTTTGCCACCAACGGCTTTTGCTCAGGGGTAAATATGACGAGATATATGCCCGCGTAATTTTACTGAAGAAACTCATGTGTGGACGTTTGTTGTCTATGGAGGAGAAGAACCAACTCAGGATTACAGGTTGAATCCCTGCACCCATGTTCCCGGGTAGGTGCCCATTGAGTTTGACGGCCAATGGGATAGAACACTTCCAATCGTGCATCGTGACATCAAGCTCCAACTTGCAGCAGCCCCACAGCCATTTGCAATTGCCTGCTTTGCTTCAGTCTTTCGGAAATGGATGTCACTGCTGTTTTTTCCGGTTGGTTGGATTCTCATACAAATCCGTATTTATCAATTTTTACACTAAACTGTCCACGGTGCACTTTCCGGGAACACTTACTTCCGTTTTGGCCGACAGCGGACAGCTTCGGCGGCTACTTAGATCAGCCACCGACAGTCATGTGTGGCTGACAAGCCGACATGTGCTGCATGGCACGTCCCATGTCCCATGTCGCGCCGCACGGATGTTGTGTAGGGATGCTAGCGTGTGGCTGCATACCAGGTGATCACTCTGCAGGAGCTGGTCGGTACCACTGGTGTTGGTGGTGTATGGCTGCATACCAGGTGATCACTCTGAAGGAGCTGGTCGGCACCACTGGTGTTGGTGGTGTACGGCTGTATACCAGGTGATCACTCTGCAGGAGCTGGTCGGCACCACTGGTGTTGGTGGTGTATGGCTGTATGCCATATTATCACTCCACAGGAGCTGGTCGTCACCACTGGTGTTGGTGCTGTGCATGGCTGCATATCAGGTAAGCACGCGACAAGAGCTGGAGCAAAACATCGAGATAACAGCTCACGCGACCGACTGGGGACCACACTGCATTGAGGACATCCTGGTCGGTGAAAGGCTGCCTACACTAACACCACAGTTGACTGTATGGGCATGGGCATAACACCCAGAGTTGACTGCATGGGCATAGGCATAACATCTAGAGTTGACTGTATGGCATGGGCATAACACCCAGAGTTGCCTGTATGGCATGGGCATAACACCCAGAGTTGGCTGTATGGGCATAGGCATAACATCTAGAGTTGACTGTATGGCATGGGCATAACACCCAGAGTTGCCTGTATGGGCATAGGCATAACACCCAGAGTTGACTGTATGGCATGGGGGTAACACCCAGAGTTGGCTGTATGGGTATGGGCATAACACCCACAGTTGACTGTATGGGCATAGGCATAACACCCAGAGTTGACTGTATGGGCATAGGCATAACACCCAGAGTTGACTGTATGGGCATGGGCATAACACCCAGAGTGACTGTATGGGCATGGGCATAACACCCAGAGTGACTGTATGGGCATGGGCATGACACCCAGAGTGACTGTATGGGCATGGGCATAACACCCAGAGTGACTGTATGGGCATGGGCATGACACCCAGAGTGACTGCATGGGCATAGGCATAACACCCATAGTTGGCTGTACGGGCATGGGCATGACACCCAGAGTGACGGCATGGGCATGGGCATAACACCCAGAGTTGACTGTATGGGCATGTGCATGACACCCAGAGTGACTGTATGGGCATGGGCATAACACCCAGAGTGACTGTATGGGCATGGGCATGACACCCAGAGTGACTGCATGGGCATAGGCATAACACCCATAGTTGGCTGTACGGGCATGGGCATGACACCCAGAGTGACGGCATGGGCATGGGCATAACACCCAGAGTTGACTGTATGGGCATGGGCATAACACCCAGAGTGACTGTATGGGCATGGGCATAGCACCCAGAGTGACTGTATGGGCATGGGCATGACACCCAGAGTGACTGCATGGGCATGGGCATGACACCCAGAGTGACTGTGTGGGCATCACAACCTCGTGTAGCGAGTGTCCGGGCCTGAGGCCGGGTATTTGCATTTGCATTCTTCATCGTGTTTTGCACTTTTGTATGGAGGTGTATGCGTGTGCGTAACTAGTGTTTAGTCGAAACACACATTCGATGCACCGCATCTGAAATTAAGTGTAAAAAGGATTGCTTTGTAATTTTAAAGAGGCTAGCATTCCGATGCCTTAGGTTGAAGATGTTTGTTGCGAGCAGACTTGTGCTCGACTCAATTTTTTTAGTCGACTCACATGTGACTCACAGATCTTGAGATCTGATTCGACTCGCGATTCGAATAGACTGACAGAAATCTGAATTTATTCAGATCAGACTCATGAGCCATATGAGTATGCACTGCCCACACATGTCATTTGAATGATTGACACATGATTCGACTCATTTTTTTAAAGAAAGATGTGATTCAACTCATGACTCAAGATATATATTCAATGAAAGATATAGACATACATCAATCGCAAACGTCTACCACAAATCACCTTGCGAAGTCATTTTTCGTGAGGAAAATGACGTTCGAATATCAGAGACAAGGAAAATCACCGCCTCCGACTTCGATGATCGACATATTTTCATCTCCATGGACAGAATGAACATGTCCATGCATACTGGGTATACATATCCAGGACTACAAAGCAAAAGACTGAACCTTTCGGTGGTCACTTGCAGTCAGGCCTCACGGGCGTAGTTTGCGTGGAACTTGCTCCCCCACTTTTCGGCAGCGCCTCCTCTGACTGGAGACGGGTAGCGCCCATTCAGCCGAGGCACTCTGGTGCGCCATTTGCATTTTCTCAGTGGCACCCCTCCGAGAAAATGACGCCGCCTGATTATCGTCCCCGTGCCACGTTTCCCCGCCGTTCGTACGGCCCTGCCCGTAGTCCGCTATGCCCCTGGTCGGGCGTGCCGCGAATCTGTCGCGTGACGTGGGTGGCTCGAAGGTATCCGTCTCTCACGTAAACACACCGAGAACGGTGTCAGACTGCTCAGTTCAAGTGGGCGCTTCACGATGGGCTGTTTGCTTAGTCTATGCGGCAGCCACCGAGACCACAGGAGACGCCGCCGGTCGTGCACGCACCCACCCGTCAGCTGGTGCCGAGACACAGGGTAGCCATGTCGTGATTACAGGAGACGCCACCGGTTGTGCACGCGCCCACCCAGTTGCCAGTTGCCAGTTGCCAGACGAGCTGCCAGATCGCTTCTGTGGTTTACAGCACTGCAGGGCGGCCCACTAGAAATGACACGTGTGACGGCCGCTCCTGTGAGATGACGCGCGTGACGTCATTGTCGCGCGTGACGGTTGCGCCGCGGAAGCGAGCGTGGCGCCGCTAGGTGGCGTTTGGTCGGCGTGGTCCACCGTGTCACAAAATGTCGGCAAATGTTGTCCCGTCCCCTGCCCAGTCTCGGACAACGCATCAACCGTGTGCGAAGCGATGGCTGGAAGATCAATTGGCACTTATGTAGTTACGCCTGCCACGTACATCATCTACACATGAATTATTTTTTTTAATCGGCAACTGCAGCCATGTTATCTGCAGTAAAGGGTCGAGGAACAGCGTATTTTTGTATCGAACTAGAACTAGAATATATCGACGATATGTTTATTCAAGGCCGTGAGACATTCACAAAACACATCTATAATAGCATTTCGAACCACTCGTGTATGTTGGGCTATTGCTGGTCTAAATGTTATGTCTGTTGTTTACTATGTCGTGTTTTAGTTACAGATAGCTCGCCTGGACATATGCGTTCCACATTTACAGTTATAGATACGGGGTAGTGATGTGTAGTTGCTTGCAGGTGATACCATGGTGAAGTTTTTCTCAGTTATTCGTGTTTTAGCTGATTATTTGATGTTTGTCACACATTATTAGAGTTCACTACATGGATGGAAGCAACGCTTGATATCTTGCAGTGTAATGGCACCAAGGGGAAACGCTCTGGCCTGCTCAGGAGGGAGCGACTTCTGGACACGCAAATTCAGCCACATGCCTCTTGCATGCATCAAATAATGAACACAAATTTGACAGAAAACTGTTGTCATGCATTTCGTTGCCAATTTACCTTCCCCGTGTATTTCACCGCCCTTGGAAAATGCTTCTTCCGCGCATTTTTATGCCTGTCACGTCAAGAGCGTATAATTCCTTATCTGTGTTGGTCGAGTTGTTACTCTTTTCTAACATCGAACTATGTACGTTGTTGATTTTTCTCATGTGAAACTGTGTCTTCACAGTTATTTAGTTATTTGGGCTTGAGGGTGGTTCGACCAGAGTGTGTGTTACTGTTTCTTCCGTAATTCACATTTGCATGATTTAATATTGTCATATGGAAAAATAAGTGCAGCATCCAGTGTGCTTGCTATTTTTATCGTACCTCTCACTTACGAGCAACGTTATGCATGTCTCGTTTTAACCGACTTCTTGCAATGATAATTAAGAGGATAGATGACGATCAAGAGGCTATGAGATAGTAACACGTCTGTTATCCCATCCACTTGTGTCATTCATTGCTTTTCCAGTAAATTGCATAAATACATGCACGTGAGCATGCCCACACACAAACTTTGTCTCCAATGAAGCCGGTGCGTTTAGAGCTCTGTCAGGTTCCTCTGCTACTCGGGAGCTTTCACGTAGTTGTAGACTCTGACACACAAGGTCACCTTTGTTTCCCAGCGCGTGTCAGCTATTCATAGTTTAGCATGTGACCGTCTGGCGGGGACTCCCAATGATTTGCAGCCTGCCTAGTTTTCCGATGCGACAGCGCCCATTGACTACGATCTAATTTGTGCCGCTCCACTAATGCGCGCCGGTCGTCTGAAGTTCCACTGCTGCCGGGCCAGCCGGGCTGCACTGTTGGTAATGACTCGCAGCTGGAACAGACACTTAACTAGGGAGAATTAACCGCCTCCGGGCGTCCAATCGAGCAGTCAAGGACAAAGACGAGCGACATGACGCTAAATTCCTAAATGCATTTGCGAACGGCGAAATATGAGTGGATCACTAGCCCTCAGTGCCGGGGCAGTGGAGGGGCTCTCGAAAGCCTGCCTCAGGTTTTTCCGCGATAGCGGCCGAATAAAATGAATAGAAAGCCACGAAGTTTTCAATTCCTTATGATACGTTTGTGTTGCATATTTTATGAAATTTCAAGTCCAGGTCATGGATGGCCGCTAACCTAGAATGGATGAAGTGGAGTGGTGTTCCAAAGTATTTAAATTGCCGCCAATCAGAGTATTTGCAACATATAAGCACCAAACTCGGAGTATGTTGTCCTTTGATCAAGGCGAAGAAACACCAATCTGGACATGTGCATTGAGGTGAAAATTACTGGCCTGAGGTCAGGCCAAATTTCGCGTTGAATTATGGTATTCAGTGAGGAAATTCGATTTCGGGATAATTTGTCACACCAAGAATGATTGAGCAAAAGAAAAGCATCCTGGGTTAACCAATGTGTCAAAGATCAATGGCATAGGTCAGGTCCCTTGGCAGAACATATTCTACACAGTGCCATCTTATGCAGAAGGTTGCTGTTCCTCGCCGAGCGATACCTGAATTCGGTTTCAGCGCTGCCCAAGTCGTGCGACATGAGATTGGATGATGAGCGAATGACCTGCTATCACCTGACCTCATGCAAGCCGACCTGATTTGACCTGAGCTGACATTTCTTTTGAATTACTTCTCAAGCAGTGCACACACAGGCGAAGGTTGAAGGGATTGGTTTATCAATATATCCATTGTCCCGGCGTGGCCTGTGATCAGGTCAGGTCACCTGGTCGGAATCTCCCAGTTGACTATCAGGCTCCAGCAACGTATCAGTTATTCTGGAAAAAAAATTGTATGCTTCAAAAGTGAAGATAAAAATTGTATGCTTCAGATATCAAAGCTTGAGCTTAACTGACCCGGCCATACGATTTGACCGAACCTGAGCTTAGGATTTTCTAATTTCAATCAGATACAAATATTTTGCCTGAATTGTTCTGTTTGAAGGAGATACATGTATAAATATATGCATAGATAGATACGTAGATAGTAAAGATATACGTCCCTAAGAGATACATGGATGTTAATCTTTTCCAGATACTTCTCCAAGATAAAGGTCATGTCGCTAGGTTGTCCTAGTATGACGTTTAGAAGATTTAGCATTGCTGAAAATGGGTAGATAAGATGTAACATGCGCCATACGGCTGATGTGATATAGGCTGCATTCACAAGCCAATGGTGTTTTCCCTGTGTATCTAGCATGCATAGCTTGGAAGTTGGTTTTTAAGTATGATACTGATCTGACTTGACCTATCCTGTCTTGACCTTTTTTTCACTATGATCGATAGAAAGGTATTTATATTTGTTAATTCTTGCAAAACAAGGTCGAAAGAGCCAGGGGTGCCGATTTTGTAAAACATTGGGGTGGCCGAATTGTCAATGCTCTACACCTCTAATCGCCTACGAACTAAAAACCTATTGGATTTCGCCCACTTTGTTTTGAGATCCCAGAAATCCCGATTTTTTAGTTGACTATATTCATATTTTTGTTTATTCATCATCACCACCGACGGCCAAAATCGCCCAATAACAGATGAAGTCACATAAGTAAAAGAGCAGTGCACAGTATGTGTCAACATAGCAACTGTGAGTCATGGCATGCCACTACAGTGGCATGCGGTGGGCTCTGGTCCATCGTCACCGTCACCCCTCCCCCAACCCCCAACCCACATCAACAAACACACATCGGCTGGAGTAGTGTCTGAACGTCCATATGCAGACACACCATATATACACACACACCAGCCTGGATGGGCATTGCAGCTAAGCAGACCTGAACTGTGATGACGATGGATCCTTGGCGCCTGGCAGTGGGGAGGGGCGGGGCCAAAGTTATGGCGGGGTCGAGTTCAGGTTCGGGTCGTGATTTTACTATTTGTGTTCTTTTTACCAACAGTCTGAAGGCTCTGTCCGTACCCAATGGCGAAATCAAGAGCAAGAATAGGACACAGTGGATGCATGCCTCTCCGGTTGTGGTCAAGTGGTACGAAAAAGGTCAGCCCGGGGTATTCTCAGAAGGGCCATGCAGTGGTTTTGAAATGTGTATATCGACTGGAACGGTTTTTTTGCTAGGATGGAAAAGAACAAGTAGAAAACTCCGGAAAATTTTAATGATGGCAGAAATCAAAACATTTGTCCAACTGGCGCCATTGGGATGGTCCCGGCCACGGATGTGTGCAATAGGTTATGTTAGGATAGGTTAGGTTGAATGCAATGGGAGCATATTCCCTGCAACATCGTTAGTACCTGAAATCATTTCCCTACTCAAGGAACGATCATGGAAGGAGTTTCCTTCACGTTTGGTGGTGCTTTGATCCCCACCATCCTTGCCTTATTGACCTCATGGACCAATTTGATTTTTATTTGTAAATTGTAAATTGAAAATTGACTTCGGGCTTCTAAATTGTATTTGTATTTTAAATTGAACCTTGCAAATTGACTTCAGGCGGGTCAGGGAGGATAACATTCCAAAATACCCAAATTCCCGTCCTTGGCAGTATATGCAGCATGGCAACATCAAACCCAGAGCATGCTGTTCTTTTATCAAATCAAATCACTCGGCTATCTCGGAATGGAGATGAAGGTCAAGGTTACTGAACTGGGGCCAGGTCAAATTCTGTCTTCTTATCGTAATGAAGGATTTGCGTTATGTAGAACATGATCAAATAATGATATAGATAATCTGGTTCCAGACATCTGGCAAGGTTAATGACGTCAGGTTAAATATCATGTATGTTTTACAATGTCGTCTTGTGTGTATAGTTTGGATGTGTGTGCGCGTCAGCTGCTTCGGCTATATTGCGCCTGCACTATGCCGAATGCAGTACGCCTGTCGTCTTATGCCAAATGCTGCTGTTTCTTGTGAAGTCCAATTTTAATTCAGTTTCAAAGCCACCTTAGCAGTGTAGCATAGCATGGGGTGGACAACCACTGCCGCTTCTATCTTGAAAATGTTTGATCTTCCATCGAAATGAACATGACATTTGTTTATACCACACCACAAGACATCAGAAAAACAAACTTTGGCCAAAACTTATTTGATGCATATCGCTGCATTTACCTTATCTTTTGACACCAATGATGTAGATCAGGCCTGAGAATTGATAACTGGGAAAATGGCATCATCAGCTCAGGAATCCATTCCTGAAAATATTGCACTTTCAAAAAGTTTTTGCTCTTGTGTAATTGAAAGAAGATATTAAAAACGTAAGTTATAAACAGCTCCTCTTGGCGGCAAATATGGCAATTCACTGGTATTTATATGGAAAGCTTCAGCACGAGGCAGAAATAGGCACGGACTGAACTTGTTGAAGCTGACCTAGTAACTTCTTCATCTGGCGCTTTTTAGGGAATCAAACATCAGCAAGTTATTCACTGTTTAAAATCACACCAATCAGCAGATGTATCAGAAGATGTGGACTCCATTTGTGACAATGACGAGGTGATCCCACCTGCCCAGCACCCAGATAATAAATGCAACCAGGAAACGCACCCATTGTGCTGAAGCATAATGGCAATATAGGGTGACACTTCCCACGGAGCATATTGTCACTAGCTTCAATAGTGATGCTCTCAAATCTCATGGAAAACTCGCTGAGCAGGAGGTGCACTCCTCAGTCCTCACGTATATAAACTCGAAGCTTTAGCTTTGAACACATTGGGGAGAGGGTAAGCGAATGATTTGGGAGCAAAGTAGCTATTTGGGGCTAGTTTCCTTAGTGGAAAAACCATCCCCTTGTTTCGGAGTATATTCTTTCCAATCATAGCCAGTATAATTACACTTTAAAGTGTCCACTAAACAAATTTCACCCACATTTTACCTCCATGAAGCAAACGATTGGGTTAGACATAAAAGACATAAAGACATAAAAGATTAGTGCAACTATGAGCCACAAGGGCCCTTCTTGGTTGCACTCTGTACACTGAACCAGTTGCCCACCAAATCTGCCAATCAGCCCTCCCTGTAATACTGAAAAGCAAGCCCTCTACTCTTATAATGATTGTCTATGCTGTTTTTAAAGATGTTCAATGTGCTGCTACTGATGATGTTTTCTGGCAGCTGGTTCCAGTGTTCCACTACCCTGTTGGCGAAGAAAGTTTGCCTTAACCTTGTTCTGCTGTGGTTAATTTTAATTTTGAATTTATGACCTCTAATTGCATCATTTCTGTTAAATTCAAACATTTCCCCAAGGTATCCCCTCTCCAGACCATTGACAAATTTAAAGACCTCGATGAGATCTCCTCTCAGCCTTCTATATCTAAGTGAAAACATATTCAATTTCTTCAATCTTTCCTCATATGCCAGGTTGCTTATGCCATTAACCATTTTTGTAGCCCTCTTTTGTACTCTCTCTAAAAGCCAACAATCTTTTTCATAGCTAGGAGACCAAGCTTGGATGCAGTATTCCAAATGTGGCCTGACGTATGCACAGTAAAGCTTCCTGATCACTTCCTCACTTCTGTATGATACATTCCTATTTATTGCCCCGAGCATTCTCAGTGCCTTCTTCCTGGCTTCCTTGGTCTGTTCTGATGCCCCCAGTTTTGTGTTTAGAATAACACCTAAATCCTTCTCCTGTTGAGTCACTGATAGCACTTGGCCACCCATCAAGTATGGAGCCTTCATATGCTGCTTACCTACATGCATGATTTTGCACTTTGCTTTTTTGCTTTGCGTCTTTGCTTTTGGGGGACATGTCTAATCTGAGTTTCCTTTAAATAAGATTTGAACTTTTCCCACATTTCACAGGCATTTAAATTGGAGAATTCTTCTTCCCATCTGATGGCACTTAAAGCCGCTCTCATGCCGTTAAAGTCTGCTCTGTTGAAATTTGGAACCTTTACCAAATTATCCTTGATAATTTCCCCTACATGTGCCTTGAATCTAACTATGTTATGGTCACTTTTTCCCAGAGTTTCGCCTACAGTCAAGTCTTGAACCAAGTCACTTAAATCCGAGAATACAAGGTCCAAGAATGAACCATGCCTGGTAGGTTCCGATACAAACTGGTGTAAGAACAGGTCCTCTTCAAGGCATTTCCTGAACATTTTGCATGATGGGAGCCAACACCAGCATTTTCATAACCTTTTAGATTAAAGTCACCGAGAATAAGGCACTTCCTCTTAAAGTTTCTACTGATTTCCTCACAAATCACCTTGTCAAGCTCCAGTTGCTGAGAATGTGGCAGGGTTCCTGATCGGTAGAAAGCTCCTATCCTAAGAGTATTGCTGTTGCCTTTTCCCACAGTGACATCAAGCCAAATGGACTCCACAGACACATTTTTATCCCCACCTGCTACTTTTTGAGAACTGAATAAGCTATTCATATAGAGCATTACACCACCCCCTTTCATTGCTGGACCCCTATTGCACGAAAACATATTGTATCCCTGGATCTCATAGTCCTGTAAGTTATCTCCAAAATACCCTTCACTGACCCATGCCTCCGTAATGCAAACAAAATCTGGTTCCTCCTCAGCAACATAACACTTGAACTCATCAAATTTGGAACGGATACTCTGAGCATTAAACATCATACACTTAACAAATGCTCCATAACCACCCTTGGCTCCCTCATATTGAGGAGTCCCTTTATCACTAGATGAACTATGACTCTGTACCCTTGAGTTGCTGCTGTCCCTATTTGCAGACTTTGAGGTTCTATTGCCTTGGCTGACACTATTGGAGTATTCCTGAGTTGGCAATACAATTTCATCCCTCCCCACCCCATTTCCTAGTTTCCCTGAAGGACATGCTCGTATACTTTGCCTAACACATGGACCCCCTTCTCAGAAAAGTGCAGGCCATCCCTCTGATAGAGGTCCCACGATGCATAAAACCTGCTCCACTCATCTACAAATGTAAAACCTAGCTCATGGCAGAGCTTTCCTACCCTGGCGTTAGCTGCCAGTGCCCTAGAGCTCCACTCAGGGGAGGCTCTAGCCCTAGGCAAAATTCCTGTTACAAGGACTCTATTGGTACCCTTCAGGGTGGCCAGAAGGGCCCTGTACTCCCGCAGAAGCTCCTCACTCCTAGTATGACCTATGTTATTTACCCCTACATGCACTATGACTGTGTTAAACTGGTGATCACTGGTGACCTGTGCCACCGCAGGTACCAGGTCCTTCACCTTGGCACCAGGCCTGGTGATGCACCTCCTGTCCCTCCTACCTTTACAAAATACCCGCTCTAAATGACGCACACGAGAGTCTCCTATGACCAGCACTGACTCCTTACTACTGCTATCCTGGGGGCAGTCATCCAGTGCCTGGAACATATTTGTTGTTACTATGCCTGCCCGCTGGGCCGGTCGGCTAGACTTCCTCCCGCTCCTACCACCTGCCACCTGACACTCACTGACCCTTTCCTTAGGTTCGCGTCTCCAAATCCTCCACCCCCTGACCTCATGCCACTTCCCCTCCTGTGACCTACCAGAACTACCCCTCCTCTGTTCACTATTAACACTATTAACACTCCCCTCTTGAGAGATCCCAGCCACCTCCACAGTAGGGGAAACCTCAGCTACCTGGTGGCCTGCGACCACCTGGGCATATGATGTCCCTGCTACGGAGTGACCCCTTGTTGCTTTATCTTGCCTACCCTGTGCAACAAGGGCAGCCTTGAGGTTGGAAACCTCTGCCTTAAGGGTCCTAATTTCTTCCTCTAGTGCCTGCATCCTGGTCGAATCCATCCTAAACGCTGCAGCTTATGCCTAGATTTAGATTCAAATTAACTCGCTAAACAACCGACAAAAAAGCTAACTATCATTCACTATAAATCGCTACCTCCTATACTGTCAGTTAAATATCTGAGTGCCTCAAGAAAAGCAGAAACTATTAAACAATTGTTTGTTTGTTTTTTTTATATTTTAAATAAATAAAATAAATAAACAAGATGTCTAATCTAATTGTCTTCCACACAAGTAGACAACTATATAAATATCCCTTTTGATATCACTTATGGCTAGACAGAAAAATGAACAGTCACACAGCACTTATGAATACCCCCAACTTACTACTAATTAAACTATCTTAAACTTCAACACCAAACACACTATGCACACCAAAAAATAAATAAAGTATGTTAGGATAGTATGAATGTTGTCTAATGTACTTATCAAATCTACACACTTGTAATATCTCCTACTACAGAAATCGAACGTCGAGAACACGCCGAAAGTCACGCACAAGATGGCGCCCTGCGGCGTCGCTAGGTTAATATAGTATAGTTTGCGTGCTACGAAAATGCTTATAAGATAAAAACTAATGAAATATAATAACAGAAGTTATTGCTAAGCACCTATCCACAGCTTAGACTAGAGTACTGCCCTGTTCTGCAGCGACTTATCTGGAAACCTGGAGCTCTGGCGCGCGTGCTTCCACCTTGACAGCTGGCGGCAAACTGCTGGGTTAGGTTAGCCTTAGCTTTTAGTTAATTATCCATAGTATATTATCTATATTTGTCCATATGTCTATATAGTCTCGTATCGTTTGCTTATTATCATAGTCTTCTCGTCTTATGATAAACTTTTTTTTATAGGCTTAACTCAGACGGGCCATGTGGCTCTTACTAAGTCTCAACATTGTCTGGCATTATAACTTTGATTGACTTCAATTCCTATCCTTCTAATGCATCATGTAATTGAAAATAAGATTCCTAAGCCGCGATCCAATACTCACGCCCCACACCGATTTAGATGCACCGCCTACAGTCGGGACGGTATCTGGAACTGAAAAGTGGCATATACGTCGGAACAGAGGAAGACGAAAAAAGCAACGATGCGTTTGTATATTATTTGAAAGAGTGTTATTTATGTGGGAAATCTCCACAGAGATGTGGAAAGCCTATAGCTGTGGAGGTATGGAGTTTGCCCGTGATCATCCCTCGTGATCTGGCGACATTTTCCAATGCCGACAGTGAAGGCGACAACGAGGTGACACGGGATCACCTCGCTGCGACCCCCGACCGTTCAGCTAGCCTGTCGCGAGGAACGTCACCGATACCGCACCCACGTGTGCCCATGACTCAGGTCGGACGCCTCGCCTCGCCTCACCTCGCCTCACCCCACGTTTGTGACGTCACATCGTACGATGTCTGGCGTCCAGTCCCGTGCAACGTAGCGTGACGCGACTCGGCAGTTTCTGGCGAGCCACGTCAGCGTCGCCGGTGCGGCCGGCCGGCCGCCGGTCGACAGTCGGCGCTCCTGATTGTGCCCGGGCACGACAGCGCGCACGACACCACATGACACTCACTGCCTTCTCGTGGATACACAACCAGTGGCATACCAAGGGGTGAGGGCAAAGGGGCCTAGGAGATGTTCCCTAAGAGATGGCGGGCCGCAAGAATCGCGCCGGGGTCCCGAAAACTCGTACCGAGGCCCGATAGATAGTGCCGGGGTCTTAAAAATATCGCAGGGGTTCAAAATTTCGCAAGGGTTAAAACATCTGGCGTGGAGCCCATTAATAAATGCAGCAGAGCTCCGAAATATCGCGCCGGTGCCCACAATAATCTCGCTGGACCTTCATAATTTCATATCTTCATAATCGATGCCCACAAAAAATCGCATCGGAGAGCCCAAATGCATACGGCGGATCGCGGAAAACTCCCGCCGGGGGCCCACGCAATTCTTGTCAGGGCCCCGAATAAAGTGCAGCGAAGCTTCGACACTTTTCGGCCAAGGGCCAGACAACTCGCATTGGACCCCGAACATTTGCGCCTAAGTCCGAAAGAACGTACCAGGGCCCTGAAAAATCGCATTGTGGTCGACAAAAAAAATGCTATTGATCCCAGGGAAATATAACATGGCCAGAGAATCGCACCGGGACAGGGAAAAGCCAAACAGGATGTCTCCAAATATCAGCGGGATATTCTGACCAATATAACTACGGGCCTGGAAAATCGCTCTGGAGCCACAAATATTTTGCCCGAAATTTGCTTCGGGGGCCCAAATAGCCTCAGTTGGTCCTAAAAGCACAAAAGGAAGCCGAAAGCGCACCGTTCGGGGCCCCCCACAGTGCACTGAGCCTCGCAAAAAGGCGTACGAAACACGTCTTTGCCCTGGCAGAGACCCTTTTGAAATTTCAGCGCTTTGTCGGGTGTTGTTGTTTTTTGGTTGATCCACGGTGTATATAAGGGACCTGCACAACACCCTACAAAGGGCTGAAATTTCAAAAGGGTTTCGATTGACAGTAGAAGACGAAGAAAACCGAAACGCAGTGTGGCCAGACTCTGCGCGCGGTGCGCTGGGTTGTCCGATGGACCAGGCGGTCTGACCTCGTGTCGCTGGGTCAAGGACGACGGATGGGACTGAGGTCAAGGCCCGCCGGGTATAAGTTTTTTTTTTCGCGTCGCTGCTTCTGCCGCCTGTATAGGCCGTTGCTCAGACCTGGACAGTGATGATTCGGACTGGGCATTACGAAGACACGCAGTGACTTTTACGTCCAAAAGCAGAAGCTTTACGGTGTTGGCTCCGCGCCGCCTGTTAGCTCCGCCCAATGCCAAGATGCTTATCACCTGGTGGATGAGCTGCAGAGCATTTCCGCAGCCAAATACAACATGACGCGAAATCCTGCACTACTTGGAATCTGACTCGCGTCATCACTACAGCAGATGTCGAGCTGAACCCGGGTCCAGGCCTCGACCGGCCAGCTGTTGGTCCCGACCAGCGAGATCACCTCGGGAGTGCAGCGTCGGGAATAACTGTGATCCTACAGAACTGCCGCAGCAGCAGGGAAAAACTGGGACAACTTCGGGCGGCCGCGGCAGAGTATGACCGACCCGACACTGAGACATGGTTGGACAATTCGGTGTCGGATTCTGAGCTGCAGGCTTTCTTGCCTAAACACATCGTCGCCCCAAAGTCCCAACCGCGAAAGTGATTTATTTGTGTTCTGAGATAATTGACTTTTAAGTTTTCAACAATCAACCGGAATTCAGGGAGGTGAGTTAGAAGAAAACCCCTCTTTTATTTTTTGGTAGACCAAGTATCCAAGTACATAACACAACCTTGATAATCGACGATCTAACCTTACTGTGACAGCTGTGGCGTGCAGAGGGGGGGGGGCGACGGGACGTTGGCCCCGAGCATCCCGGGGAAATATTTATATATTAGGCCTTATACTTGAGTCTTTGGGGCATACAATCAAGATTTCCCCCAGGCATCACCAGACCTCTGCACGCAACTCAAACTTTGTACTTTCAACACACTTTCATGACAACTGAACAACCACCATCATTTTCACTCGGCACACTCGTCGCAGCCCTCGCATTCGTCGTGAATGTCTCACTCGGCACACTCGTCACAGCCCTCGCAATCGTCGTGAAGGTCATCCTCAACCTGGTCCACAGTGGCCTCCGTTGGGAGGCTCTCATAGAAGGGGTGATACGCCGTTGGGATCACCAGTTCCCGGCAGAGGGCGAGGAGGTCCGCCTTCTTCGCTTCCGAGACTGGAAGCCGACGGCTGTAGATGTTCCGAAGGGCGGGAAGAGCTGCGGACCGCCGACCCTGCTCGTAGAGTTTGTGGACGTAGAAGTTGTCTTGGTTCTCGTTGAGGTGGTAGGCGAAGGCGACCTGGGACGTGGAATACAGGAGCTGGCGCACCTTCCGCCACTTGATGGCTTCCTTCCCGCCCTTTAGCTTGATGGTGATGGCCTTGAAGTCGAGGAAGTCTCCATGCGTCAGAACGGTCACGTTGTAGGGCCGTGGGGCTTGGCGAGCCCCGTGGATGGTGGCCGCCCACTCATCGGGTGAGTACACCGGGGGCCTCTTTGCCTTCCGCTCGATGGTTGAGTGGATCGAGTCGCACTCCATCTCCGTGTGCCCCGGCTCGAAGAATCGGTGTGTGATGAGCTCTATAGGAGGTGGACGAGCCTTGACCTTGAGGAGACCTTGACGAGATGGGAGAGCATCGCCGCGAACACCGCGTTCTTCTGCTGCCACCCCGCAGCCGTCGCTCATCAAATTGAGCTTGCGGACGCCCACCAGTTCCATGGCCCAACGGAAGATGATGGTCGAGATCTCGTTCGCGCCTCGTCCGCCCGCAGTCTCGTTCCAAATGAAACAGTCGCCGGCTCGGGTGTTGATGTTGAAGATCGTAAGATTGTAGACCGCCAACTTACGACGGTAAAAAATGGGTCCGATTCACTTTTCGGCGTGTATAGTACCGCTTATAGGTCAAAGTTGACGAAGACCACGTCGTCCTTCTCATTGTCCCGCCAGTCACGAGCCTTGGTCTTCCGCTCAAGGTGCACCTGGTGCTCTACCTTCACCTCATCTTGTTTCTCCTCTTCCGTCTGCCGATCAAACTTCTCACAAGGTGCACACTGATCTTTCTTGGGCCGGTGGAATCCCAGGTTGAACGTCCGGAACACCTGCCGGTGTAGCTCCACAGACCTAGGGTTCCATCCCTGCTCGCTGCACTACTCCACCCACATACATCTTCGCCACCGACAACTCCGGGTCCAGGTAGCTCCTGTTGGTTGAGGTGGCGCGGCAGTAGTGGCTCTCAACGACGGAGAACTTGGTGATGTGCCGTGCCACGCGATCCCGGCGGGTCTGGTGACGCTCGTCGGGCACGTGCTTGCCAACGTGCGGAATTCCATCGTAGTCCGCGGCCAGCCAGGAACGGAGCGACGCGTCTGTGACAGCCAAGGTGGCCATGAAGAAGCCGCGGCCGACGATTGCCGGGGACCCGTTGTGCATCAGAGAACATGACGTGGTCGACGACCTCCGCGACACCTTTCCCTCTGGAAGGGTCGTCCGCGACTTATTCTTTGTCGTGCACCGCTCACGAACATACGCCCTCTGCTTTCCGCGATCAGCCAGAGCGTAGAACGTTTCGAAAAGCGCGAGTCGGTCCTCCTCCCCAAACGCACTGCACCTGTACAGCCCCACCTTCGAGTGCTGGCACTGAGACGGCTGCATCTTCTTGGCTTGTTTCACCTTGCCGGTCCTGCTGACGAATTGCTGGCCCGTAGCACGCCGATTAATCTTGACATTTCTTGCCCAAGCCGCCTCGTTGCGAACTGTGCGCTTCCGGACAGATCCCTCGGTTGGTGGTGCATCGCCTTCGGCGGCAGGCTCCGGATCCGACTCCGAATCATCGGAGGACGTCTCCAAGACCGGATCAACTGCGTTAGCCCTGCATCTGTCCGGGGACTTCCAGGTTGTGTCCTCACCAGAGTCATCGTCACAGAGGGCGGCTCGTTGCTCGTTCATCCTGTGGAACAAAATCAGAATTAATCGACCCGTTTTTTAGTAAAGTTTTACTAAAAGCACCGACCGATCTTCAGACTCACACGATGAATTTTGACAGTGTTATTGTACAAATACAAAACAAACGTGAAACTCCAACCGCGAAAGTGGTATTGCAACCTGGCAAACAGGATCCCGTGCTCCAAAAACGCAAAGCGCCAACCACGAAAGTGCAGTTTCGCGGTTGGAGCTTTGTGAATATGGGGACCCTCCGTAAAAAGACACAACACGTTGTCGGAGGACTGCCCATAGCGTCCAAACTATTTATCTGATCACTTTCGCGATTGGAGCATTCGAAAGGTCTTGTCGTCAGTGATACCGTAGGTACGAAAAGTCAACATGCAAAAAATAATTTCCGCGGTTGGGACTTTGGGGCGACGATATCTGATTCCGCAGGGGCCGATCGGGTGGGCGTGTCGGTGGGGGTGTGGCATGTGCAGTTCGTGCCGACTCGGCATCTGCCGGCATCTGCCGGCGGTGCCAGACACTGAGTTATTGCTGGTGGACCTCGGCAATCCGGCAGTGACGGTGGATGTGTGCTCCAGACCACCAGACGACGACAACGCCATTACGCAAATGTTTCGGCATTTAGGTGAGTTCCCGCTCGGACGCCGGCTGATAGTCCTGGGCGACTTCAACATTCCTGAGCCTGGCTGGGTACCGTCTGCGTCCGACTGGGCCAACCCGGTCAGGCTTAGACCAAGGTCCAGGGCCAACTGCTTCCGGAAAGTGTGCGGTTTCCGCGGCATGTGCCAATACGTCACTCAGGCTGCAAAAGCCAACGACATTCTAGACTTGGTGCTCACTATCGACCTCGCAGCAGAGGTCTTCGTTCGGAAGGGAATCATGCACTCGGATCATTGACGAAATCCAAGCTAAGTTCCTTCTGTCGAGGCCATCACCTCCAGCTGTATCAGGATCGACTGCCAACAATCACAAAAGAGCAGGTTTTTATTTATTGCAACACTGTCTGGAACTTTTACCGTGGGACGTGCTGTATGGCTTAGATGTTCACAATGTTGTTGAGATGTTTTACTCGTTAATCGAACCTGCTATTCGTGATCCTGTGCCAGTCGTAACTCCTCGCCGTAGACTCCCGCCCTGGTTTGACGGTAAGGTCAGGCTCGCACTAGTAGCGAACGAATGTGAACATCGTCGGATGAACACACCCGAGTAATAGTGTCATTTGGCGCGATTTTACGGAGAAATGCGACTTCTTCAAACGTCTGATTTGACTGCAGTTATCTGAGCCTCTGCTAGACGGAAACACGTTAATCAGCGATGACGTTGGACGCCCCAATCTGCTGAACAGAGCCTTTTCAGGCAAGATCACAGCTCGAGATGCAGCCCAGTACCCACTATTACAGGATTACAGATTGTCCAATCTTACAGACTTTCGGCCTTCATTAGAACAAACACACTCCTGATTTCCTCAAATCCTCATTAGATTTGACCCACACAAAGCATGTGGACCAGATAATATCAGCTCTCAGATCCCCCGAGAGTTTGCTGACCGATTACGCGTTCCCCTGCTTACAATTTGTGGCTTCTCTGTCAGGCAGAAAATTTCCGAACCGGTGGAAAATGGTAGACGTCACACCAATATATAAAAAGGGCAACCGGAAAATTCCGGCGACCTACCGAGCCGTTTCACTTCTTTGTCTGTGTGGCAAGATTTTAGAATAATGCATTTACAATGTTTTGAGTGCTCAAATTTGACCAGTACTGACTGACTCACAGCACGGTTTCGCTCCAAAATGTCATGTGCTTCAAACGTGGCAGTTTTCTTTAAATACGCTTGGGATTCGGTCGCTGCCGGTTATCAGACGATGCAATCCGTACGGGCTACTCTTCGACTTTCCAAAGTGTCAACCATAAACTTATACAATCTCGAAGATGCATATCATGTGTCAGACAAAAATATTTATCTGATTCGCTCACACCTGACTGGTCGCCGGCAGCGGGTGATAGTTAACGGGGCGGTCTCGGACTGGGCTGATGTCACTTCCGATGTACCGGAAGGGAGCTTGCTGGCCCCTCTGTTATTTGCCCTGTTTGTGGACGACCTGCCATCCAGGAATGACTCGGAATGTCTAATGCTTGCTTATGACGTCAACATGTTTAGAAGGGTAGCGTCTGCCGACGGCGCGACCCGCCTGATGCCCTATGCAAGTGATCCACAAACTGGATAGCATCCAGTCTGTGGAACCCTCTAAAATGCGGAGTCGTTCGCAAGTCGTATTCTTGTGCGCTTCGAATATAAGGCACACGATACAGCGCTGCAGCATGAGACTATGATGCGAGACCTGAGTGTGTACCTGGGCAGCAAATTGACATTCGCACAGCACGTGGCGAAAACTGTGCCATCTGCAAATCGAGCTATGGGACTGTTTATTAGATCAATGCAAGTTTTCATCAATCCTGGTAGCAAATTTTCGAGAATTAATCTGTTGGCGGTATATAGCACAAACATTAGGTCTCCCTTGAGTATTGCTCCGTAGTCTGGGCAGGCGCAGCCACATCGCATCGGGCCCTGGTTGACAGGGTAGAGCATACATTTTTCACGTGGCTAGCTCAACACTGTACTGACACACCTCCACGGGGTTATCTGCAATATCAGGACCTTCTTCGCTTTTATAGCATAACGTCTGTGTCCAGTCGTCGCGTACAATCCGACAGCATATTCTCACGAAACGTTCTATGTGGTAGGACTATCCACAGACTGGATGCTGGATGCTATGACGGTAGGACATTAGTGTTATTGCAGAACTTTGTATTATGTGTTATCAGTCAGTGAGCAGAAATGAGCAACCTGCTTTATTTCATGTATCGCATGTACGTGTGGATACCATTATATGTGGCTTATTTAGCAGATTTAAGAGAAACGAACATATTTTAGCGATTACACCATGTGCGGACATATTCACGAACCCCCTGAATGTAATTAAGACCCAGTTACTTAGATATTGTGCTGCGTCACACGCTCACATCTGAGTCGCGTAGCTATCGGGGATGGACCCAGTTTTAACAGTATTTTACCTGTTGGAACTGAAAACTATTCATCTGTTCTGTTTACGTTTTTTAGCTCACGATTTCTCCTGTAAAGGGCTCGATACGCTATTGGAGATTGCAAATAAACAATGGTCTGATCGACACGGAACCAACGTTAAAGTATATACACAACAATCGTCAAGATCGACAAAACAATTGCTGGCTGTTCACACGGCATATGCACACGTGTCAATCGTGAAAAGCAAACTTCGTTTTTTTCACTGCTTCCAACGATTCGGTCTCGTGCTGGAAAATGGAAGGAAAACGGGATGACCCGCACTGCCCGGCTCCTTGTACCGGCTGCATTTGTGAATTTACTATGACCACGTGTCGTGCACATGTGCCGTGCCAGTTGCAAGATGAATTATGCATGACGTCATCTATTCCTTAGCAGTGGCAGAGTGTCATCCACTAGAGGACAGTTGCGTTAATTAAATGACAACGTTAAACAGACTCATGTGGCGGCCGGCATCAGGAACTCGAGAAAGGAAAGTAAAGAACGCCGGCAAACAAGAATAGTGGCGTAGGGGATGGGGTACATGCATGTCATGCAGTGCATTCAGGAGGAAATCCAGGACATACAGGCATTCGTACATCGCATGCGGAAGAGCATTAGAGGATGGCCAGTGTCAGGGAGGGGGTTATGGGTTGATTGGGGTGGGGCAGTCTGGTGGGCCAGTGTTGAGTATTGTGAGGGTGTGTTGGTTGGCAAGTGCGATGGATGTGTGTGCAGGTCATTGGCTCCAGGCATGCCATTTATAAAGTTTTGTTGAAACTATGAACAAGAGTGGAATAAATCCGGGCAGGTTTGAAAAATACCGGGGTACACCTTAGGAAACTCCTGCCTTCTTCACAGCTTTGGCCACACCAACTTTCACAACGATTTTCTGCCCCTGCCCATAGGGCCATGTTAAAAATTGTAATTATCAGGAAGTGAGCAAGTCAAGATAGGATAGGCTAACACCCGCTGAAAGGCGTGCACTTCGCCACCCATTGCCGGGTCCTTTATTCAAACAAACGTCTGTGAGGAAAATTTGCTCGGCACACACATTCTGCTCTCCGTCACATTAAAAGCAAGCGCACTTTCAGCGCCCCCTTTGTACACCGCCATCTATATTTGGTCACCTAGCGCCATCTTCTCCCGTTGCTGCACGTGTTCCCGCTCTCTTGTGTAAAGACAAAGACATAAAAATGTCAGTGCAACTACGAGCCACAATCGCCCTTCTTGGTTGCACTATGTACACTCAACCAGTTGTCCAACAAATCTGTCAATCAGCCCTCCCTGTAATACTGAAAAGCAAGCCCTCTATTCTTATAATGATTGTCTATGGTGTTTTTAAAGATGTTCAATGTTCTGCTACTGACAGTGGTTTCTGGCAGCTGGTTTCAGTGTTCTACTACCCTGTTGGTGAAGGAAGTCTGCCTTAACCTTGTTCTGCTGTGGTTAACTTTAATTTTGAATTTATGACCTCTAATTGCATCATTTCTCTTCAATTCAAACATTTCCCCAAGATATCCCCTCTCCAGACCATGGACAAATTTAAAGACCTCGATGAGATCTCCTCTCAGCCTTCTATATCTAAGTGAAAACATATTCAATTTCTTCAATCTTTCCTCATATGCCAGGTTGCTTATGCCATTAACCATTTTTGTAGCCCTATTTGTACTCTCTCTCTCTAAAAGTCAACAATCTTTTTCATAGCTAGGAGACCAAGCTTGGATGCAGTATTCCAAATGTGGCCTGACACATGCACAGTAAAGCTTACTGATGACTTCCTCACTTCCGTATGATACATTCCTATTGATTGCCCCAAGCATTCTCAGTGCCTTCTTCCTGGCTTCCTTGGTCTGTTCTGATGCCCCCAATTTTGTGTTTAGAATAACACCTAAATCCTTTTCTTGTTGAGTCACTGATAGCACTTGGCCACCCATCAAGTATGGAGCCTTCATATGCTGCTTACCTACATACATGATTTTGCACTTATCAAAATTAAATTTCATTTGCCATTCTTCGGACCATTTCACAAGTTCGTCTAAGTCTTTTTGCAATGAGATATGCTCATTTTGACCTGTTATTGCCCTAAAGACCTTTCAATCATCCGCATATTTCAAACCTTTACTGCTTATGCCACTTTCAGTGTGATTTACAAATATAATGAACAGTAGTGGCCCCAGTATTGACTCCTGGGGGACTTCACTAAGAACATTTTGCCATGATGACTGTGTACCATTTAGCATAAAAATATCAGTGCAACTATGAGCCACAAGGGCCTTTCTTGGCTGCACTCTGGACACTCAACAATTTTCCACCAAATCCGTCGATCAGCCCTTCTTGGAATACTGAAAAGCAAGCCCTCTATTCTTATAATGATTGGCTATGCTGTTTTTAAAGATGTTCAGGGTGCTGCTACTGACAATGGTTCTTGACAGCTGGTGTGTGAAGCAATAAAGCGTACACCATGCTACGCCACGTCATACGTAAGAGTAAACGACATTGGTGCTGCATGAAGAAATTCAGAAGCATATTGTTGCCTTCCATCAGTCGACGAGGCGCAGGCATTATTTGTATCGTGTGCCTTATATTCGAAGCGCACAGGAACACAATTGAGAGCCATTGATAACGACCCTGCATTTGAGAGGGTTCCGCAGACTGTATGCTATCCAGTCTGCGGACCACCTGCAGAGGGAATCGGACGGGTCGCGTTGTCCACAGACGCTACCCTCCTAAAAATGTTGACGTCATCAGCAAGCATTAGGCATTCCGAATCATTCCTGGGTGGCAGATCGTTCACAAACAGGGCAAATAACAGAGGGGCCAGCAAGCCCCCTTCCAGTACACCGGAAGTGACAGCAGCCCAGTCCGATACCGTCCCATTAACTGTCACCCCCTGCCGGCAACCAGTCAGGTATGAGCAAATCAGAAAAATAATTTTGTCTGACACATGATATGCATCTTCGAGACTGTATAAGTTTATGGTTGACACTTTGGAAAGTCGAAGAGTAGTGCGTATAGATTGCATCAATCTGATAACTGGCAGCGATCGAATTCGGTTGGCCCAGTCGGACGCAGACGGTACCCAGCCAGGCTCAGGAATGTTGAAGTCGCCCAGGACTATCAGCCGGCGTCCGGGCGGGAACTCACCTAAATGCCGAAACATTTGTGTAATGGCGTTGTCGTTGTCGGGCGGCCTAGAGCACGCAGCCACCGTCACTGCCGGATTGCCGAGGTCCACCAGCAACAGCTCAGTGTCTGGCACCGCCGGCAGACGTCAGGTCGGTAGCAGGGCGGCACGAACTGCACATGCCACACCCCCACCGACACGCCCATCCGATCTGTCCCTGCGGAATCAAATCTGTTCAGGGAAGAAAGCCTGCAGCTCAGAACCCGACACCGAATCGTCCAGCCACGTCTCAGTGAACGCTATGATGTCGTATCGGTCGTGCTCTGCCGCGACCGCCCGAAGCTGTCCAAGCTTTCCTTGGATACTGCGGCACTTCTGTAGGATCGCAGTTATTCCCGACGCTGCACTCCCGAGGTGACCTCGCTGGTCGGGACCAACAGCTGGCGTCGGCCGGTCGAGGCCTGGGCCCGGGCTCAGCTCGACATCTGCTGAGGTGATGACGCGAGTCAGATTCCAACTAGAGCAGGATTTCGCGTCATGTTGTGTTTAGCCGCGGAAATGCTTTGCAGCTCATCCACCAAATGATAAGCATCTTGGCATGGGTGGAACCCACAGACGGCGCGGAGCCAATCCCGTAAAGCTTCGTCTTTTGGCGGTAAATGTCACTGGGTGTCTTCTTAATAGCCAGTCCGAATCATCACTTTCCAGGCAACGGCCAATACAGGCGGTAGGAGCAGCGACACGAGAAGAAAAAACGTTTGCCCGGCGGGCCTTGACCTCGGGCCCGTCCGTCGTCCTTGACCCAGCGACACGAGGTCAGACCGCCCGTCCACCGGACAGCCGAGCGCCCCCCGCGCAGAGTCTGGCCACACTGTAGGAGCTGAAGTGTACTGGTGGACTTCGCCGGCCATGTTGGCACGGCTACGCACTCCAAACGCAGTATCGACACTAGGAGATTGTCGGGAGTGCACAGCAGCTGGAGAAGTTTGAACAGCTTCTTAACCATGCGGATGTGAATAATATGGGAAAAACGTCCAAGAGACCGAGCAAAATTACATAATTCCATACGTCAGGTTGCTAAATGCAGGAGGGTCTGACGGCCAGCCACGCAGCGGCCGCGCATGCGCAGTACACCGGCAAACATTGGTCTGTTGAGCTTGGCGATTGTTTTGTGTATACTGTGACGTTGGTTCCGTGTCGATCCGATCATTGGTGCGGCAGCTATGCCAGCTGAAATCTAGCCGACTTGTTGCACTAAGATAAAACGGCAGAAAACCCGTTGTACATGCAAAGTGAATGAGGGTCTTCAATTTGACCTCGCATCACGCGCACGTAAGTCATGGGCAATATGTTGACTCGATTGCATGGAAATTATTCCCAAAAGATAGTCCACACTTGTGACTTTCCAATGGTGCCATGGACATCTGGCTGGCTTCCAGGAGAGCCGAGCCACGCTTAGATACGCACAACATATTTATTATTTTCCAACTTGATCCTATGAGGAATATCGAACAGATTTAAGCACATGGCACGTGCTTAAAGCACACCTTACGGCAATTAGACTCGAAAGCGTACATGGGCCATTCGTTGTGCATGCATTGTGGAAATTTTACGTCTCTAGCACGCATAGTTTTCGCTCCAACCTTTGGCGATCAACTCGAAAACCGCCGTGACAAAACCAATTTTCCTGTGGATTGTCCCCATCTACCACCATTGTTTTTAAGTCACCGGATTTCAACCCCTCCCCTGCTGAAACTCTATTTTTGGCATCCCTTGATACGTCAGCTGACATTGCTGAAATTACACCTGTGCGAATAACTTCAAATGTTAAATTTTCCTATTTTCGGTATTTCACTTCATACATACTCCGGGTCGCCACCATGCCAACGTTTGTGCACGTACATACCCATCTTGCGCATTCGGCGCATTCGCCATGCTTCGTGTCATTCTGCGGTTTCTGCTAGACCTATGCGCCATATTTGAGGTCATGGAATGTTTCGTATGGAGGTTCTCTGGGAGTACTCGATGCATTCGATTCGCAGAGTATCTCCTATCCTCCCACATCTTCTAGTGGGAATGCAATTCGGATACCCCGCTGAGCTTTGAGGTACCTCATCTCATATTAAATATTAAAAATGAACCCAAAGTATGCTGTTCTTGAATCAAGATGAACAACTTTGCTATCTCGAAATGTTCAGTAGCATAAAAGTGTAGCTAAACAACAATCGCCATTGCAAAAAGAATTGCTGTGTGGTCCATAGTATGAACAATTGGTGAGTGATCTTCATTTGGTAATTAAAAAATATATTGATGACGTTTTAAAGTGTCACTCCGCTTAATGGCTCTATAATCAAGGTATGTGAACTAGAATGACATGGTCAAAAACCATTGCGTGGATTCCGTGAGAAAATGAAATCGAGTGGCTTGACTTGTTTTTTAATTACACCATGAAGGTGATCGGCTAACGAACAGAAATCAGCAAATCGGCAAACGTGGAAGTTGTGTCGCTGTAGGCAGGCACCAGTTTTGTTCTGTGGTTCTTTCTGACAGGGACGAAATGGTGAAGTCTGGTACGCCCGCAGATCGCAAGGTTGGTACATTGCGATCTCTGTAGACTTGTCACGTTTTAACGTTAAGTTTCTCTTTAACAATCACTTATTATAAGGACTGCTCTCGCAGAACTGTCCCTGGTCGTGTTGGCAGTACCGGCGCAGGAACTGTCCCAAAAGTGAGGGGCGGGGTGGGAGGGGGTAGGGTGCAAGAGCTATTTTGACGTCTCTTCTTTCCACGGAGCGCCCACAAGATTAATGCTATGCTTCTTTTCTTCTTCTTTTTTTTTTGGGGGGGGGGGCGTCTGCCCTCTTTGCCTGGTCCAGGTTCCTCCGCATTTGGTTGGATAGTTTGCGGGCTTTCGCTACACCAGGTCTCATCGTTGGCTCATCTTGTATTCTCTCTGGTATGTTTTGCTGGTCACCAAAAAGCACGATTAGTATCCTGCATTCACTGTACGACGCCGCATCATAATACAGCAAAAACTATGCGGACAACTTCTTATGGGCCGGCTATTACAAAATGCCGACATACTGTGATGTGGATGGCAGTCCTCGACGTCCATTGACGTTTAGCATGGCCGTAAACAAGTGGGTGAGACAGGGCGGAACAGGCCACCGACACGGCAGGCAGACAGACCGCGACGCGTCCAGCGGTGGCACATGCAGCGCACCGTCAGGCAGGCCGGTGACGAGCAACACCGGCCGTCTGAAGAACACGCCAAAGTCGTCACGTTTGTGGCCGGAGTGAGCCGGCGCCCGTCCATTGAAGAGTCAGTGGGTGGGGTGGGGGGGGGCGCCACCAGACGCGTCATTGACGGTGACGCCGAGATGAGCCATTGATGAGCCATATGTCCTTCGGGTTGTGCCATAATTGTGATCTGTGTATCCAGAGCTGGGTAGCCGCAGAGCCACCAAGTTACATGAACGAGATGGAAACTCCACGACGAATTTCAATGCGAAAATGTCGCTAATTTTAGGGATTTCTTGCAAACTGTTTCTAATGGCTAATGCGCAGTGGCGCACCCAGCATTTTCCTAAGACGTATGGTCAACCGCAAGCGACATGTGTGATGAAATAGAGAACGCTCCGAGAGGGTGAAGCACGCCGAAAATTTTCCGTTCTGCATAGTGAAAATATTGAAATATCTCATTCGATATCCGGTATTTTGTGTGCTAAAGGGGAGGGGCGGCTCGCCCTGACTGCGCTTCTTCTAATACAAGATGGTCAAATCAAGACAGTTTTTGCACGCCTACGCCTATGAGCGTCGCATGGAAAGAATGGAATCCAAAACGATTATGTTCGTCACTTCACGATATCAGAAGTCCGTGGAGCTACCGATGATTGCCTAGCATTGTTGATGTGACTAATCAAGTTAGTTCACTAGATAATTGCATAAGTAGCAAGCAATTAAAATCGCTGATGAGAGTAGATGTTCTGCCAAAATAGAGTAATCGTTAATTAATATGGTCCCATGATGCGGAACGAAGTGATCTGAAAACTTCAAGCTCAAAATAGAGGTCGTGCGTTGTGAAAATATCAAAATGTCTCGTTTGATCCCGTGCATTTTTTAGTGCAAGGGGTAGGGGGCGCCCTCCCTCCTGGCTGTGCCTCTGGTACGCACTGTCAATTCTTGGAATCTTCCATTTATGCCAGATAACTAATGGCCTTAATCCGGCATCATCTTCCCAGACGGCTGCCGTCTTCCCCCACCATCGTCGTCTACTCCGATGGTCTGTTTTCCCTGATGGTCGATCTCTTCATCGGTGGTCGCCGTCTTTACCTATAAGCACAGTCTTCCTCTGTCGATTGTGTCTTCTCTGATGACCCTCATTGGTGGCCGCTCTCTTTACCGTTAGTTACCATTTTCCCCGATGTCGACATCCTCCCCGTCCAGGGTCATCGACTCGTGATACTGGGCCGCGCACCCTGACGTCCGAAGAGGCCGATGACGTCATAATTGTGCCGGTGCTATTCCAACTGGAGCAGCTCCGGAGACGCGTGCGGCAGCCGGCGTCTCGCCGCGTCTGTCTGCTCACGTGGCCCGGGTGTACACGGCGCGAGCTCTGCTGGTGCCGCGTGCCCGGGGAGTTTCCCGTCGTCTCGCCGCGTCTGTCTGCTCACGTGGCCCGGGTGTGCACGGTGCGGCGTCACTCGCACGGCGCGAGCTCTGCTGGTGCCGCGTACGTCGAGAGTTTCCCGGCGTCTCGCCGCGTCGGTCTGCTCACGTAGCCCGGGTGTGAACGGTGCGGCGTCTCGGGGTCTGCGTGACGGTGCGGCGTCTGCACGGCGCGAGTCTGGGAGTCTCCCGTCGTCTCGCCGCGTCGGTCTGCTCACGTGGCCCGGGTGTGAACGGTGCGGCGTACTGCCCCATTCGCCCGGGTGGTGTACACGGCGCGAGCTCTGCTGGTGCCGCGTGCCCGGGGAGTCTCCCGGCGTCTCGCCGCGTCGGTCTGCTCACGTAGCCCGGGTGTGAACGGTGCGGCGTCACTCGCACGGCGCGAGCTCTGCTGGTGCCGCGTGCCCGGGGAGTCTCCCGTCGTCTCGCCGCGTCTGTCTGCTCACGTGGCCCGGGTGGTGTACACGGTGCGGCGTCACTCGCACGGCGCGAGCTCTGCTGGTGCCGCGTGTGTCGAGAGTTTCCCGCCGTCTCGCCGCGTCGGTCTGCTCACGTAGCCCGGGTGTGTACGGTGCGGCGTCACTCGCACGGCGCGAGCTCTGGTGGTGCCGCGTACGTCGAGAGTTTCCCGTCGTTGGCCGCGCGCGAGCAGCCAGCCGGCCAGTGTTGGACGTGGACTGTCCAGGGTCAGCAGGATGGAGCCGACGGCCGCCGCAGAGACACTTCACGGCATCGACGACATTGAGCAGGTGAGCTGCTGACTGGCGTGGGGTGAGATGGCCGGCTTGCATGGGTGAGCTGGCGTTCCGACACGAACGACGCGGTTACTTCGAAAAGCAGCATGGAGTTCATACGGATATTTGTACCCTGGAATTTTCTCCGAGCAACTTTTTTTTGTGACCGGCTCTTCATCTTCCGCCGTATCATCGTATCAAGGGTATATCTTCATATGCTTTTTGGAGGGCACTTACCCCTCCAATGTTGGCTTTGCCCTCTAAAGAATATCAACTTTTAACATAGGACCCCATGTGGTAGGCACCCTGACCCACTCCCCCCCCCCCAATGCACTTCTCCACGTTGTCTTTATACATTGTGCCATCCCAATAATTGTGAAAACCTACACCAATGTATTGCATGCTTATAATTTTCCTCCATAGTACTTCCGGGAGCCAGCCACTAGTAACTGAGGACTGCGGGGACTATGAAATACAACCTGTTTGAACGGAAGCTTTACGCAGCTTGGGGACAGGAAACCTAAGGCACCATGGATGCTGTTTTGTATATTTTCAGTGGGCAAGTGCTCCCTCAATGTTGGCTTCCCCAATTATCCACCTCTCAACATGGTACCCTTTGAAGTGTGATTCAGTGGACTAGGTAACTTAGAATATGGAGAAAGGTTTACGCCATTAGATGTATGCTCATTCAAGTATGTGATATTAAGGGGTGATATGATCCAAATGTATAATATTGTTAAAGGGCTAGATCAAGTCAACCTGAATAATGCCCTTCTATTTAGAGTATAACATGCCTAGACAAGTCGAGGTGTGGGCCAGTTAAGCGAGAACAGGTCTTTAATCAAAGGGTGGTTGATCAGTGCAATAGGCTGCCGGCTGATGTTGTGAGGAGACCCTCACCGAATGTATTTAATAATAGGGTGAACTATTTGTTCAGGCTGGGAAATCTTGTTTTTTGGGTTCTAATTAGTGGTGGACGGGGTGAGATCCTTGCTTGTAGGTTTACACGGTACAGGCCCATTTAAGCAAGCATGGGTGGAGTTCGACAATTATTGGCCGGACACTCGGTCCACGCGTGTGTTACAGGGGATCGAGTACACAGGGCTGGAATAGCTGGTGGATAGGTATTAATGAGTGTGTGGGACGTTCGTGGACAGTTCCTTTGGAATTTGGGACGTGGTGTTGGTTTGAGTGACGAGTGTCTTTTTCTCCGAGCTTACGGCATCTTCCCTTTCGAGACTCAATCCGGATGGGTTCCTGCGGCTCCCTTTAAGTCGGAACACCGTATGACTTCATGACGTTGCAGTCTGCGCCTCGCGCCTCGGCCGTGGCCCAATGTTATGCTTGGTCACACCCGGTGCCGGTGCGACGACGGTAGATGCTGTGTCATTGCGCCATGACACGGTGCTGTGTCACTGCGCCGTGACACGGTGCTGTGTCACTGCGCCGTGACACGGTCGGACGTCACTGCGCCGTATCATCATGACACCGGTGCCACCATTGCACTGTGCCGTGTCATCATGACACCGGTGCCACCATTGCACTGTGCCGTGTCATCATGACACCGGTGCCGCCATTGTACTGTGCCGTGTCATCATGACACCGGTGCCGCCATTGTACTGTGCAGTCCGTGTGGAGCGCGTCTGGAGGGCGTCGACCGCCAACCCTGGCGGTGTGATGCAATAGGTGATGCCGACTAGTGACGGGCCAGGGCGTTGGCCGGGCCAGCCCCTACCTACGAGGACTGGTACCCCTTTATAGCGCGTCGCTCGGTCCGGACGCCACTGAACGGTCGGGGCGGTAAGATGTATACCTTCACCGAGCAGGTAAAGGTGGGCATGCAGGCAGACGCAGGAAGGCTGTCCATCCAGGTTGCCCGGGCATTTGCAGGCACGAACCTAAAAATTAACGCGCTGTTGTTTACTTTTGGGGAAGTTACCGAAACTGTTGCTGAAGTGGTTGCCGTTTGGGTAACTATCTGCCCGATCGATACAAGGACATGAACGGCTGCTGGATTTGAGAGCTTGGTGGTTGAGAAGAGTTGGAATTGAGAGCTATTTGTTGCTGCGCGAGACAAACCCTGGACAAACTCTACCAGGCAAACCGAACTTGCCTGCACTACCGATTGATCCCTTCCTGGCCCATATGCTATAAGCGAGCTGGTCACCACAAATAATGTTCTGTCAGGTGTGTGTTATATGAGCGTCGTACCCCATATGTAGCTTCATGTCTCCACCACACCATTATAGTGATAAAATGAAACAAATAGACTATATATACTTATAGAAATATTGCTGGGTTTAATGCGTGGAGAATATCGAGCCATCAGATCGCATAATCAACAACATTCAACCTCACATCATAGGTTAGATCATGGAACAGGCATACGAGCAGGGCCCACAGCATAGGAGACAAAGAGCTGTATGCATGGACGTGTGTGCACGACATGGCTTTGTTATATTCGCTGATTGGACATGGTGTTGGTCCAGGCACGTATTGCTGATTACGCTCACAGCATCCATATGCATCATCCCAATTACGAATGCAGTGATATAACATAGCAACACATTGCATAAACCAATGAATGAACCAATGAATAATGCGAACACAGTTGTCCACATCTGAAAGTCACGCACACGTGCGGGATCATCAATGTAATACTTATGCGGGAAAACTTACGCCCAGAGACAAACACATATAGCACGCAGATCACATCCCAACAATCGACATCCAGCAAGACATTCCGCTTAGGGTAGGAATTGTCGCGTCCCACTGGACAACACCAGGACACTAAGACAACAAACATCCAACTCGTAGGATCCCTCATTCTCGGCAAAGCTCAATACTGCTGAACTGTGTGGCCTGCGATTGCAGATGCCTCATTTCGGTGGGAGCATGTTAGAAGAGGCGGAGGATCGTATGAAACTGCTACATTAGCAAGGGAACCGCGTCATAAGTGCATTCGCGTTAGGATTCACTCGGACGGGTGGTGCTCAAGGCATACATGTGTGCCAAGAGCTCCTGCCGGCTTGATGTGAAGGGAAAACAATGAGGCACGATGCTCGAACGTTCGCACTGTCCGCACGTTCGCGTAACGGATTCTGCAAAAGCCGCAAGTCAGCCTGAATAAACCCCGAGCCTTAATGGATGTGACCAGCAATGGTGTGCAGAAGGTAACCGTAGCTAAGTGAGGGAAACTCGAGCTGCAGTGACGATTACCCAAGTGATGAATCGATGCTGCAGACGCTCTGCTGCTGCTACGGCGGCGCTCAAGCCGCGAACGATATGTCACGGCAGAGCTTTACACTGGCGAATCCAGAGAGGGCAAGAGGGGTGATGTACCCGCCCCCTTGAAGCATATTGGCCTGCTTCCAGACGGAGGGTGAAACACACAATGGCACGGACAGTCTGCGTAGCACCTCCAGTCGAACGGTCACCTCCGCACGATTATCCAGGAAGCGGACGCCAGGCCCATCTGGCCCAGACATTCTGTTGGAAAAAAATTCGCGCGACAACTGTGAAATGCAGCTTTGTGGCACAGTAAAACTGATCAGACAAGGCATACCGGCTCTGAAGCGAATGTTGAAATTATATTTTGCACCAACAAAGCACGCAGTGACAAATGTAAAGTTTATGGCACAAAACGTGTTGGAAAAAAAACCTTTCAACAGCAATGCAGATTCATGATACCAGCTCACGTTCATAAACTGCCATAAACGCCTCGAAAACAAAAATGTTTCCCGATGTTTCATCAGAAGACATTTGAGCCGTGCCTTATACACCTGGATGTCTTTTGATCAGCAAATGGCCATTCCATCAAATGACCCATCCGTGCTCGTGGCGCCTATTAGCCAGACCAGGTGTGACCGACCCCCCCCCCCCCCCCCTGACACATCCTGTTTGACCGCGAGCTGTCAGCTGGCTCATGTCAACTGGGTCTGCTGACGGTACCTCGTCACTGGACCGTGACGCGGATCGGCCCGTGACGGTACTAGTGACGGTACGTTGTCGCGGCTTGGCTCGTGACGGTACGTTGTCGCGGGTCGGCTCGTGACGGTATGTCGTGGGTCGGCTCGTGACGGTACCTTGTCACGGTACCCTGTCGTGGCTCGGCTCGTGATGGTACTCAGTGACGGTATGTTGTCGTGGTTCGGCTCGTGACGGTATTCGTTCGGCGTGACGGACTGTCGTGGGTGGCTCGTGACGGTACTTGTTTGTGGGTCGGCTCGTGACGGTACCGTGTTGTGGGTCGGCTCGTGACGGTACTTTCGTGGGTCGGCTCGTGACGGTACCGTGTCGTGGGTCGGCTCGTGACGGTACGGTGTCGTGGGTCGGCTCGTGACGGTACGTTGTCGTGGGTCGGCTCGTGACGGTACCGTGTCGTGGGTCGGCTCGTGACGGTACCGTGTCGTGGGTCGGCTCGTGACGGTACCGTGTCGTGGGTCGGCTCGTGACGGTATCGTGTCGTGGGTCGGCTCGTGACGGTACCGTGTCGTGGGTCGGCTCGTGACGGTACCGTGTCGTGGGTCGGCTCGTGACGGTACGTTGTTGTGGGTCGGCTCGTGACGGTACCGTGTCGTGGGTCGGCTCGTGACGGTACCGTGTCGTGGGTCGGCTCGTGACGGTACCGTGTCGTGGGTCGGCTCGTGACGGTACCGTGTCGTGGGTCGGCTCGTGACGGTACCGTGTCGTGGGTCGGCTCGTGACGGTACCGTGCCGTGGGTCGGCTCGTGACGGTACCGTGTCGTGGGTCGGCTCGTGACGGTACGTTGTCGTGGGTCGGCTCGTGACAGTACCGTGTCGTGGGTCGGCTCGTGACGGTACCGTGTCGTGGGTCGGCTCGTGACGGTACCGTGTCGTGGGTCGGCTCGTGACGGTACCGTGTCGTGGGTCGGCTCGTGACGGTACCGTGTCGTGGGTCGGCTCGTGACGGTACCGTGTCGTGGGTCGGCTCGTGACGGTACCGTGTCGTGGGTCGGCTCGTGACGGTACCGTGTCGTGGGTCGGCTCGTGACGGTACCGTGTCGTGGGTCGGCTCGTGACGGTACCGTGTCGTGGGTCGGCTCGTGACGGTACCGTGTCGTGGGTCGGCTCGTGACGGTACCGTGTCGTGGGTCGGCTCGTGACGGTACCGTGTCGTGGGTCGGCTCGTGACGGTACCGTGTCGTTGGGTCGGCTCGTGACGGTACGTTGTCGTGGGTCGGCTCGTGACGGTACCGTGTCGTGGGTCGGCTCGTGACGGTACCGTGTCGTGGGTCGGCTCGTGACGGTACGTTGTCGTGGGTCGGCTCGTGACGGTACCGTGTCGTGGGTTGGCTCGTGACGGTACCGTGTCGTGGGTCGGCTCGTGACGGTACGTTGTCGTGGGTCGGCTCGTGACGGTACGTGTGTGGGTCGGCTCGTGACGGTATGTCGTGGGTCGGCTCGTGACGGTACCGTGTCGTGGGTCGGCTCGTGACGGTACCGTGTCGTGGGTCGGCTCGTGACGGTACCGTGTCGTGGGTCGGCTCGTGACGGTACCGTGTCGTGGTGGTCGGCTCGTGACGGTACCGTGTCGTGGGTCGGCTCGTGACGGTACCGTGTCGTGGGTCGGCTCGTGACGGTACCGTGTCGTGGGTCGGCTCGTGACGGTACGTTGTTGTGGGTCGGCTCGTGACGGTACCGTGTCGTGGGTCGGCTCGTGACGGTACGTTGTCGTGGGTCGGCTCGTGACGGTACCGTGTCGTGGGTCGGCTCGTGACGGTACGTTGTTGTGGGTCGGCTCGTGACGGTACGTTGTCGTGGGTCGGCTCGTGACGGTACGTTGTTGTAGGTCGGCTCGTGACGGTATTCAGTGACGGTACCGTGCCGTGGGTCGGCTCGTGACGGTACGTTGTCGTGGGTCGGCTCGTGACGGTACCGTGTCGTGGGTCGGCTCGTGACGGTACCGTGTCGTGGGTCGGCTCGTGACGGTACCGTGTCGTGGGTCGGCTCGTGACGGTACGTTGTTGTGGGTCGGCTCGTGACGGTACCGTGTCGTGGGTCGGCTCGTGACGGTACGTTGTTGTGGGTCGGCTCGTGACGGTACCGTGTCGTGGGTCGGCTCGTGACGGTACCGTGTCGTGGGTCGGCTCGTGACGGTACCGTGTTGTGGGTCGGCTCGTGACGGTACCGTGTCGTGGGTCGGCTCGTGACGGTACGTTGTCGTGGGTCGGCTCGTGACGGTACCGTGTCGTGGGTCGGCTCGTGACGGTACGTTGTTGTGGGTCGGCTCGTGACGGTACCGTGTCGTGGGTCGGCTCGTGACGGTACCGTGTCGTGGGTCGGCTCGTGACGGTACCGTGTCGTGGGTCGGCTCGTGACGGTACGTTGTCGTGGGTCGGCTCGTGACGGTACGTTGTCGTGGGTCGGCTCGTGACGGTACCGTGTCGTGGGTCGGCTCGTGACGGTACCGTGTCGTGGGTCGGCTCGTGACGGTACCGTGTCGTGGGTCGGCTCGTGACGGTACCGTGTCGTGGGTCGGCTCGTGACGGTACCGTGTCGTGGGTCGGCTCGTGACGGTACCGTGTCGTGGGTCGGCTCGTGACGGTACCGTGTCGTGGGTTGGCTCGTGACGGTACCGTGTCGTGGGTCGGCTCGTGACGGTACCGTTGTTGTGGGTCGGCTCGTGACGGTACCGTGTCGTGGGTCGGCTCGTGACGGTACCGTGTCGTGGGTCGGCTCGTGACGGTACCGTGTCGTGGGTCGGCTCGTGACGGTACCGTGTCGTGGGTCGGCTCGTGACGGTACCGTGTCGTGGGTCGGCTCGTGACGGTACCGTGTCGTGGGTCGGCTCGTGACGGTACGTTGTTGTGGGTCGGCTCGTGACGGTGCGTTGTTGTGGGTCGGCTCGTGAGGGTACCGTGTCGTGGGTTGGCTCGTGACGGTACCGTGTCGTTGGTCGGCTCGTGACGGTACCGTGTCGTGGGTCGGCTCGTGACGGTACGTTGTTGTGGGTCGGCTCGTGACGGTACCGTGTTGTGGGTCGGCTCGTGACGGTACCGTGCCGTGGGTCGGCTCGTGACGGTACGTTGTTGTGGGTCGGCTCGTGGCGGTACCGTGTTGTGGGTCGGCTCGTGACGGTACGTTGTTGTGGGTCGGCTCGTGACGGTACCCTGTCGTGGGTCTGCTCGTGACGGTATTCAGTGACGGTACCGTGTCGCGTGTCGGCTCGTGACGGTACATTGTCGTGGGTCGGCTCGTGACGGTACGTTGTCGTGGGTCGGCTCGTGACGGTCCCAGTAACGGTATCGTGCCGTCGGTCCGCCTGTGACCGCACGCTGTCGCGGATCGGCTGGTGAGTAGGCAGTTCTCGACGCTTCACGGCATTTCTCATCACCACGCGGCAACCGTCTCCGTTACCTTAACGCCCTAGCAAGAGCAACACCGCAGTTTATGCCTTCACGCTCTGTTGGTGGTTATCGGCGCAATTCAAGAACTTCCTTCCTAGAACGCAATGACCTGAAAACGTCCCCATTATTGCTGGTGATGGCCATCGACTGTTTCATGTTGCTTACAAGATGAAGTTAGTGTTGTTTGTGGTGCCAAGCATACTGTCTTTCGAGCAATACAATACCGTACAATAAAATATAGTACAAATTACCCTTCGCATTTCACATTTCAAGACAAAGGTTTATCGTGTTCTTCCATTAGGCATAATGCCTTTCAATTCTAAAACACTTGGACTATAATCTATCTAGTCGTAAGCCATGCAGTTTAGCATGGTTACTTACATGGCAAAACATGGCAAAGTGGAGCCAGTTTATGAAGAATCGCATTTGCATAAGACCTCATGCAGCACACATTTGATTAATCTGTCTGCATGAACTCCGGGTGTTCTTCTCGGAATGCCTACGGCGACCAGCGGAGGTCCAGCGGAGATCTAGCCGAGGACCAGCCGAGGACCAGCCGAGGACCAGCGGGTGACCAGCGGAGATCCAGCCGAGGACCAGCCGAGGACCAGCCGAGGACCAGCCGAGGACCAGCGGGTGACCAGCCGAGGACCAGCCGAGGACCAGCGGGTGGCCAGCGGGTGACCAGCCGAGGACCAGCCGAGGACCAGCGGGTGACCAGCGGGTGACCAGCCTAGGACCAGCCGATGACCAGCCGATGACCAGCGGAGGACCAGCGGGTGGCCAGCCGAGGACCAGCCGAGGACCAGCGGGTGACCAGCGGGTGACCAGCCTAGGACCAGCCGATGACCAGCCGAGGACCAGCGGGTGACCAGCGGGTGACCAGCCGATGACCAGCCGAGGACCAGCGGGTGACCAGCCGAGGACCAGCCGAGGGCCAGCGGAGGACCAGCGGGTGGCCAGCGGGTGACCAGCCGAGGACCAGCCGAGGAGCAGCGGCCGGCTGTCCTCCACTCTGCGACTGACTGGCGGACTGCGAGCTGCGTGTGCGGCGGGCCGTTACCTGGCCGCACGGCGAGCGCAGGAGTCGTGGGCGACGCCGGCAGCTGCCGCCCCGAGCCGGCGGGCCCAGTCGTCACCGCTCCTCGACCGCCGCCAGCGGGCCGCGGCCCTGTTTACGGGACAGGGACCTCGGCTGGACTGGCAAGCGATAACGGCAAACGGTGCCAGCCACAGCCAGGGTGGTGGACGTGATCCTGTGAACTCTGTCGGGACTACACCCGCTGTGTGGGGGGGCTGTAACGCTACTGCAATCTTATCCTGGTTGTTGTGGCTTGACTTCCATCGCTGTCCTGCCTCGACTTGTGTCACATTTGTTCGGTATGGAAGGAACAGCAGCAGAACACTTCACATCACACTTCACGTACAACTTCCATCCTTCTATGCAAGTGAGGCATTTCTCACGCCAAGACAGTAGGCTATTGTTAACCTAACCCGCAAAATGGCAGTGCAGGGAGATGCGGTTAAGTCTGTTACTCGGGGCAGTTCATTGGCTCAGCTGCACATCAGAAACTGGCGTCCCGCAAAGGATTTGTAGCGGAAGATTTCCGCTAGTCCCTGAATGCTATTTTGTACCACCTTTTCTAAGCAGAATATTGCCAGCTTAACTCATCGCAATGTGTGTAGGTTTTCATAGTTTGCAAGTGGCATACACCGCATGCAGGTTGCCTGCGCATGTTAATCTTGTGGTTTATACCAAGACTTTTGAGCCCAGTTAGTTCAGTCACAATCGCGTGGTTCCAGAAATTGTAATGACATGTACAATTATGATTAGATTTGTATCACTTTGAGCTTATTTCCTGGCTCTACTTCATGCATAACACAACCTTTGACACAGTCCTAAAGGTGGCTGTTTTGTTTTATTGGGTGGTTCACGACGCACTTTATGTGCATTCACGGCTAATGGCGCCGCCCACACTATTTTGTCGGTGGGCCGCGGGATTGGGAAATGTCATGAGCGGCGCTAGTGTCGAACCCGGGACCTTTGGTACCCATAGCCCAACACCTTAACCACTCGGCCATCCCCGCCCCTAAATGTGGCTGTAATACATGCTTCTAGCATAGATAAACTGCGACGTCTTTTTTACAGGAAGTCACAATTCTGACCGGCCACATTCGCCACTTGCAATTAATATTTGGTGCGATGTATCTGCTCCACGTGAACTGATATACGTTTTGCATGCAACTGCAGGATAGTCTTCTCCGTGTAGGCCCGCGAGGTAGTCCAGTAGAACCGCGCGCCGCGATAACACCAAACGTTCTCTGCACGTTGATACATTGTGAAGACGCGATAGCAAGCAAACGGCAGACAAACAGCGACTCGCACGTCCCGAAGTGATGTCCGTACAAAGCTTCAATGAGACAGCCGACGGCAATTGTTATAAGCACATAATTTGGAGACCGAAAGAGTTTATACACACGATCTGTGCAGCGATCGGCAGCAGCCCAGATTATTAGAGAGATCAGTCCCGCCTGCCCAGCCGTGGGTCTTCCAGCTTGCTAACATCCCTCATAGGCAGCTGACTACCGCTAGGACGATTCGTCAATTCATGATTGGACGTCACCCAGATAACGTATTTGGGGCATCTTTCTCCATTGGAAGCTGAATGACGTGTTCCTTCCGATCTAACCCGGCGAGGCCCCTCAGCGACGAACCGTCGGGCGACATTTCCCCACCCCGCAGGCGACCTGGCAAGGCGGCCGCTCGTTGTTCGAGATCGGACCTTCTTCCCTTGTGTCCGGTCAGAGCCGCGGCACGGACCGGCAGGGAGTCGCCGGCCGGCTTAGGTTCGGGGGGGGCGTTACACTTACACTACGGGACTACTACATCACGGACTGCGCAATCATATATGTGGGCGGCTAAAACAGTACTTCATATAAACTGCGTTGCACAACTGCACAACATATAGTATCCATTCACGAATACTGTCTCCGCACTGCTCCGGACTCGGTCTACCGCATGTTGTACCGCATGTGGGTGTTCACTGGGTGGCTAAGGTGTGCACGAAGGTGGAAACCTTGCGACAGTATTGCCCCTTGGGATGATTTTGCACAGCATTCAAGAAGCTAAATTAGTCGTAATCGCAGCCTCAATTGCACGGAGTTGGAAACCTTGCGACCGTATTGCTTTGAAATTATTTTGCACAGCATTCAAGTTGTAAAATGAGTCGTAATCGCAGCTTCAAGTAGCATTCAAGTAGCCGAACACACCCTCTTCACACCTTTGATACACCGCACACACCCTCGATGCGCCCTAAAGCCCTAATAACTAATTAACACACCCTCTTCGGTCATTACATCGCGCTCGTAGCGTGCATCCCAATGTCGGCTTCTCCACAGGGTAGCCGGACACCAAACATTCGGCCCAAGACAGTGAGCAGTTTTCCTGTGCGGTGACTCGACAGGCTGCAGAGCATTTGGACGCTTTAAAGCGCACTCACTCGACAAATTGCAGATTGGGTCAGCTCTTGTTCTGCCATGAACAAGAGGGCACGTGCAGTTGCATTTCTCCTGTCTATAGGTACGGAAATTAAGCTTACGTGTTCTCATATCGCCACGTCGGACTTCCTTTGGTTGTCGGTGGTGTAGGGCTCCTCTAAATATTAACACACTCAGGTCTGGGGGGCAGATATCTGCCCCCCTCCCGGTTTTCCTCATTTGCCGCCAAACTAATAGGGTTAGTAAGGCAAAACCTCGCATAGCTGTTCATTGGTCTTTTCCGCATATCCTCATACATTTTTTATCCTGGGTCATCTCAGGTCAGGTCACCAGGTCAGGCGAAGTGACCCAACTACACTTGGAGTTCTAGGTGGCATAACTTCCACAATAATTGAGCGATTGATTTCAAACTTATAGCATGTCATGATCACATCAGGGGTCATAATATGTATATCACTTTTTCCCGTAGCATTGACCTAAGGTCAGGTCCCTGCCATGGCTTCACCATCATAGGGCTATGGTAAAGTATACAAATGTTTCCTAGTTACATATTTGCGCCCGGAATGATCTCACAACGGTTGTGGCATGTAGATGGAAGCTATGTTCAATGCTACCGCTGACATTTTTTCTCAGTGACCTCACCAAGGTCTCTGAGGTCACCTGAGATCACTACACATTTATGCGCATTACATCGCACTGCATTGAGCTAGAAGGCTGAAATTACCGTCATTGTCCTGTGTTGATTACATGATCTCCCTAGGACTTGACCTGAGGTCATGACTTCATGACCTTGACCTGAGTTTCGGTTGACCTGACCTTAAATTACGCCGCCTATTGTCGGTGGCGCATTTCAAGGACTGTCGAATAGCGTTCGCCATTTGTTTCTATCTCTTAAAGGTCCTGAGATATGTGTCAATATCTGAGTCCCACCTGATCTGGTCGAATTTTACCTATGATGGCCCAGTGACCTGAATGTTGACCTGAGCGAGAAAAAAAACTTTCAACACTTCAACACAACACTTTCGATAGAGCCCGTCACCAGCTATCCAACGCCGTTTTCCGTTTATCGCTAGCTAGCATAGTTCCAGAGATCTTATGGGGGCAGACATCTGCCCCCCCCCCCCCAGACATGCGAAGTTGGCGCGGATCGCCGGACGTGCGAGTGTTGACTAGGTGGGATGCGTCCCACCTAGTGCCGTGTCAAAAGAAGCTCCAATGGAGCTTCTTTTGACTAGGTGGCTCCAACCAAAAAAAACCTTCGTACAGTTCCGGTAGGGGAAGTCATTTTTTCCTTAGAGCGGTGCCAAGAAGATAAAATGGTAGCGCGTTCACAACATTTCTACTTAGGTCAAATCGACGAGGGTTCAAATGTGAAATATTGATGTGAAAAAAATGCTATGGTACAAAGGCTGCAATTGGATCCATTAACGTTAGTTTTTTTCAACATGACTTTCTAGACTTCTACGTACGCTACAAAGAGGTGGGGATGGCCGAGTGGTTAAGGTGTTCGGCTCTGGGTACCAAAGGTCCCGGGCTCGACACTAGCTCCGCTCGGGACATTTCCCAATATCGCGGCCCACCGGCGAAATAGTGTGTGCGGCGCCATTAGCCGTGAATGTGCATAAAGTGTGTCGTGAACCACCCAATAAATAAACAAACAAACAAACGCACACCACAAGAGGAGCGGGGCGGCGCGAGCCAAGCCGCATGATATGAGTGACGAGAGCTGCTAGACATTCATGTGTGGTATTTTTGTCCATTTTGCTCAAATTAAGAGACAGATGAACCTAGATACCTTTCTAAAAAGACCAGATGTGTGACGTGGCGAAGTGTTCACCGTTTTTTTCTCCCCCAGGCGACACTACCCAATTTCCCCTGGGAAAAAGGGTAATTTCCCCTGGGAAAAGGGGATAGTTTCCCCCTGCCCAGGAGGCTATGGGGCCCAAAAAACCGCACTGTGGATCGAAAAAAATGCGCCTGGCCCTCTTTAAATCCGCTGTGGCCCCCCAAATACGTATCGGGGCTTTTAAAAAATAATTTTCAAAAATCACATTGGGGACCCCGAAGCATCGCGCATCTGCAAATGTCTGGATCTGCAATCTGCAAATGTCACCGGTACCAAATGAGGCGTTCGAGAATCACATTACCTGCCGAAAGAATCGCTATGACCGCTAAGAATGAGGTGCGTTTCAAAATGTTGGACCGCCCCCCCCCCACAACAAAAAAAATCGCATAGAGGCCCTGAATATTACGCTGGGGCATTAAAAGGTCCGGCCAGTGCCTCCGAAATAGCACTCAGAACGCAAAAAGTCTGGTCGGGTCCCTGCAAATCTCATTGGGGGCCCGAAATGTCGTGCCGGGACCACTGAAAGTCACACTGTGGGTACAAAACAAATGTCCGACCACTTTTTACACTGGTGTCCCTTGAAACCATGAAATAAGTCTCGCCGGGCTTGGGGTCCAAAAAGTCTCGCCGGGCCCCTGAACATGACGCTGGGAGGCTAAAAAGACGGACCGGGCCGGGCCACTAAAAATCGCACTAGGGACTCAACAAGTCCCTTCGGGATCCCATGCAAATGAAGCCGGGGAAACGAAAAATGTCGGACAATACAACTAATTCCGGTGCCCCAACATCGCAAAAATAGCCCCCAAAAACCTTGCGAGGCAGTTTAACCTGTACTAGTAATCAAAACAAATGACGCCTGGGCACAAAAAATCGCACTGGGACACAAAAAGAAAATTGTGTCGCAGCCTTGGAAAAATCAACTGTGGGTACAAAAGGTCGCGCAGGAGCCCACAATTTGCAGCTGCCTCACAAGATTGATTCTTACCCAAAATATCACTTTATGGTCTCACAAATCGCGTCAATGAATCCACAAGAACCGTCGAGCCCCGGAAAATACACTTGCCGATCCACCTTACAAAAATCGCACCAGGAGCCAGAAAAAATAATACTGGGACCGACAAATATCGCGCGGGGCCATGCAAAAATTAAACGACTTTACCCAAAAAATCACATCACAACTCGATCGAATCGACACGAGCACCTGAAATTTAAAAACATCACGAAAGGAGCCCGAAAAATAATACTGGGACCGACAAATATCGCGCGGGGCTATGCAAAAATAAAACGACTATACCCAAAAAATCACATCACAACTCGATCGAATGGACGTGAAATTTAAAAACAGATCACGAAAGAAAACTATCGGAAGAGTTTTCTCCCCTCAAGGGTGCCATCGCTTGAAGAAAAAACTCGATGAGCAGCTGCAGTGGTGTACCAAAGAGAAAATGCCCCCTCTCCACCCTGAGTAGGATGGGCTCCCAGTAATCGTCCCGGGGTCACCAAAAATTTCGCTGGTGCCCCAATTCGTATCGGGGCCTCCGTATTTGCGCAGGAGGCTCCGAAAAACAGGCCACATAAATATCTCACCGGGGCCGGATAAATTTGCAATTGGACCAGCCAAACGTACGCTGGACCACAGAAAACTACAAAGCGCCCCAGAAACTCCGGGCGGACCCCAAACATCTCGTTATGAACCCAAAATTTCCGACAATAGTCCAACAAATTTGTGTCGGGCATCAAAACTCCCATCATAGCTTTAAAAAGTGGCGTTGCTAGGTCAACATAATAGCCCATAAAATCGCTCAGGACTGCAAAAAATCAAGCCCTCCAATATAAAGTGATGAAAATATGTCTGAGCCGTAAAATTCAGATGCCTTCAGCAATCCTGACTTCTAAAAACGTACTGGGGCTCGAAAAACGCGAAAAACAAAAAATAGTGTCGTAGGAGTATAACTCACCGGTGCGGAAATTAAAAAAAACTATGACTATGACTATGATCTTAGCGAGTTGAGCGCAAAATACTGGCGTCCCTTCCCAAAACCAACCCATGGTTTAAAAAATCCCCCCTCCACCCCAAATGTGTTGTCTTTTTTTTTTTTATTAAATAAAAAAAAAAAAAAAAAAAAAACAGGAGGCCGAAAAGGCGCCGGGTCCTGCAAAGCGCACCAAGTCTCGGAAAACTCAAACATGCGTTGTATGCCTAAATGAACACACTGGAAGCTCTAAAAACCCACCGTAGGTCAGCAAAGCACGCCGGAGCCTATGCGGCTGCGTCAGGACTTCAAGAGCCAGGCTAGCCGCGTGGAAACGGCACGTTAAAAGAGGTGGGGGGTCTAAAAAAATGTGTCGGGCCTCTAACAAAAAGTTCCTCGAGCGCAGAAACATCCGTAGACAAAAAAAAACGCGTTCGAAAAAATCGAGCCAGGGCCTCGATTCGGTAGCCAATCTGTGAGGATATTTAACCAAGAGACGAAGTGCATCGAAAAACACCGGGGAAACGGATCCCCACCCCCAAAAAAAATGGGAAAAAAAAAAAAAAAAATAAAATTTAATTTGTCGAATTTTCCCAGCGAGCCACCATGGGAATCATTCCATCGCGTAAAAATCAAGCGTGATTTATAAGTCATGTAGATTACACGAAGTGTGGGAATGGCAATGCGCAATTCGGGCACCGGGCACAACGTTAGCTTTTATTGACCGGGACTTATGACTGTTATGCTGAAATTGGAGAATATTACGATTTTTAAGTGACTTGTACTTGTATGACTTCAGCATTATGAAGACTTGTCAATGGATGCAAATATAAATCCGACAGGGTGGAGGAGCTAGGAATGAAATTCAGCAGCCCAACGATAGTTATATTGTGCTCCTCTACGTGACAATTAAGTTGGTCACTAACTATTTTCGTTTTAAAAGGATCCATTTGAAAATAATAGTAAATAATTGCCCTTAAACCAAGAATAGTGGTAGGTTGGGCACCTTCAAACCCGTTTGTCCCTCCCATGACGTAAACCCTAGGTGCGCCACTGGGGGGGGCTCCGGGTTTGGGTACGCCCCGAAGGTTCCCCCCCCCCAAGCAGGCGCCAAAAACCCCCCACTCCCCCCAATATATAATATTAAATAAAAAAAAAAAAACACCCCAAAAAAAAAAACCCCAAAAAAAGCCCCCGCGGGGGTGGGGGGCCGGGTTTTGGGTTTCGCACAAAGAACTCTAGGTAGCGTCATTCAAGAGCGCATCACAATGTTTAATCTGACAAAAGCCTCGTGTCCAGCCGAAGAGAGCAGCGCTGTCTAGGTCTACTGGTCAAGAATGGACATCAAACGCCCGATATCCACTTTATCAGGCTACTGTGTAGAAAACCCGACCATCCCCCCGTCAAGGAAAGAAACTTAGAGCACTGTTAGATATCGTAAAAAATTATCTGTCGATACTTTGCAGTCATTTCATATGAAAAAGAAGTCGATAATTCCTACCGCAGGCCACTTTTGACGTCCGCTGCGTCAAGAGGGGCGGGGGACACCGGAGGTATGTACCCCCAGCCCCATGGAAAGGTGTCAAAGGTGTCCTCCGTGAAGACCCAAGTGTACCCCCCACCCATAGACTCTTTCAGCCAGAGGTGCCTCTCTGGGAAGAAAAGGCGTTTCATGGAAGGAATAGCGCTCCTCCGGGAAGGCACGAGAGCACCATCCGCCCTTGGATGTTTGAGCCAGAGACGCCCCTTGGGAGGTTCTCCCATGAAGGGAGAGGTGCCCCTCCATGTGCCTTCGCAGTGCCACCCCTCCGGACATGTGCCTCCCCCATGATAATTATTGGATCCGCCCCTGTTACAGCAGAGTGCATCGGCTCCCTTTACTGTCTTCGCTTCTCTACAATGTCGACTTTCTATTGATGTTGAAGCTTGATGATATATTCTTGCCTACGTGCGAGGCGTGAAGGTCAACTAAGCTTCTTCGTGTGGCGCTGGTCGATAAAAGGCACCAGCAGGCATTGCTTGTGTCTTGCTGTGATTTGGCGTCGCGTGTTGCTTAATTTTAGGCAGCATTTTGGAATGATGCCTTTTCTGCTTTCAGGTTGTGCAACAATCTAGAGCCGAGTTCGACTCTGGCAAAACGAGAGATGTGGAATTTCGCAAGAAAAATCTTCGCGGACTGCTTCGCTTCTACGAGGAAAATCAAGACGATCTTACCGAGGCAGTATATATGGATATTAAAAAGGTAGGTTTGAAGTAGATCCAGTGCTTAAAGTTATGCTTGTATGGATTTAATCGATGCATACATACACACACACATACATATATATTTATATATATATATGTATGTATATATACATACATATACATGTATATTCATGTATGTATATACATATATGCATATTATATCTGTATGCAAATATGTATATGCATGTGCCACTGGGACTATCCTAATATAGGGAACTGGTAGTGCGAAAAAAGGTTGAATTGCTTCATATCTGTTGAACCGAATAACAACTCCACAAGCAAGTAATTGTGGAATAAAACGGAGCATTCAGGTGCAACCCTTCCGTGTAACGGCTCAGACCTCGAGTGATATGTCGAAGCCACCGTGTCCTGCGGAATACTTATACGCTTCACAGCTCATAGCTATACTGCCCATAAATGAACCAGAGGCAATTCACAAGACATTACTTGTGCTGATGCGTTGTGTTTGAACCAGTCCTAACCAAGACAATTACTCATTCAAGGGACTGTAGAAGACTGGTGGTCTGCTGACACTATTCTGGCCTGCGCCTCTTCTTGGGGAAGGTATCAAAGAACGGTGCACTGTTTCAGCCCCCGGAGGAAACCATCATCGCAGAGATAACCACGCTTCTTAAAGACTGCAAAACAATGCTGGCGAACGTCGACGAATGGTCAAGAAAGAAATCGGTATGGACATGCGTTTTCATTAAATATCTCTTTTTCCCCTCCATTTTCACATCGTTTAAGGATAGCCAGTGTAATCTTAGGTTTTCCTGCTGTTTCCGTATCTTCGATACAGGTCCAATGCTCATTTAATTATTTTGACAGGGACCTACAAGCGGTATCTTTGACCCTCAGACCAGCCAAAGGACGAGCGGTTCAGCGGCAACTCATCTATCAGATCCAGGAGAAGCATCCAAGCCATCTCTTTCAAATCTACCAAATTAAAAGAAAAAGAGAAGCTTCTCGAAATCCCACTTCATAACGAGCACCATAGATAACATCATGATGTCAGGGCTGTTGAACGAGGGGATAAGACAAGAAGATAGGCTGAGGGCTCCCTACTGAAGGTATATAATTGAGCACCATATCGCGACAGCTCACTTGTGCGCAGCTGTCCTCTCTCGGCAGCCTGCCGGCACACACCTCCTATCCGGCCCCGCTGTGTGCGCCGTGCTCACGGGCTGTGTTTGGCCGTCGGGCCGCTAGGTGTCGCGCAGTCTGTCTGGCACACACCTATCCGGCCCCGCCGTGTGCGCTCCGTGCTCACGAACTGTGTTTGCCTGTCGAGCCGCCAGGTGTCGCGCAGTCTGGCACACGCCGCCTATTCGCTCCCGCCGTGTGTGCTCCGTGCTCACGAACTGTGTTTGCCCGTCGGGCCGCCAGGTGTCGCGCAGTCTGGCACACACCTCCTATCCGGCCCCGCCGTGTGCGCTCCGTGCTCACGGGCTGTGTTTGCCTGCCGGGCCGCCAGGTGTCGCGCAGTCTGGCCACCGTGCTCGACTGGCCGTACGTGCAGCCGGCGCCGCGCGGCCTGGTGCTGGTGCTGTCCGCCTGGAACTACCCGCTGCAGCTGGCGCTGCTGCCGCTCAGCGGCGCCATCGCCGCCGGCAACTGCGCGGTCGTCAAGCCGTCCGAGCTGGCGCCGGCCACGGCCGCCCTGCTGGCGGCGCGCCTGCCGCGCTACGTCGACGCCCGCTGCTTCCCGGTGGTGTGCGGCGGCGTGGCCGAGAGCCAGCGCCTGCTGCGGCTCCGGTTCGACTACATCTTCTTCACGGGCAGCGCCGACGTGGGCCGGCTGGTGCGCGCGGCGGCCAACCGATATCTGACGCCCGTCACGCTGGAGCTGGGCGGCAAGAGGTGCGACCTGCCACCTGCCACCTGCCACCTGCCACCTGCCACCTGCCGCCTGCCACCTGCCACCTGCCACCTGCCACCTGCCACCTGCCACCTGCCGCCTGCCACCTGCCACCTGCCACCTGCCACCTGCGGCGGGCAGGACGTGGAGGGACGTGGCCGCGTCACTCACGGACAGGCGGTGCACACTTGAACAGAAATGTCCGCTTGATAAACCAACCCACTTTAAATCTAAAACAACTGTTCACATAGTGTGTTCGATTCTACTTACATCGGTAGAACCAATGATGGATATAATACGCCACTTGTTGGTCGACACCAGTCACACGGGTGGGTGTTTTGCTAGGGGTGGGGGATTCCTATGTTCTTTTTTTGGTGTTCCTTCACCTTTTTCCGTACCCTGTTTTACTTGAGAGAGAGCCAATAACGTGGACACACGAACCTATCAGTTAGAGCCCTCGAATAGCCCTGTGATTAATCATTTTCGCACGTAAAAGCACCTCTTATTTGTTTTCATCTCCGCCAAAGCTCCAGTGTCAACCTTCGGTGCATGGTTAACAAAGCGTAATCGAACGGCGCATGGCAGAGCCAAAGGTCAGCTGCCGCAGAGCCATAGTTAACAGGGCATAATCGATCACATGGCAGAGCCAAAGATCAGCTTCCACAGAGTAAGTTAACAGGGCGTAATCGAGTCCATGCCAGAGCCAAAGGTCAGCTGCCACAGAGCCATAGTTAACAGGTCGCAATCGAGCGCATGGCAGAGGTATGTCACTGTAGTGTGCAGTTGCCGCTTGTAAGCTTGTCGCTCACCAGCATCCGGCGACTCGCGTGTGTTCGACACAGCAGTCTCTCGGGGCGGACCTGGCGCTCACCTGGTGTTTGCCGCCGCAGGACTGTGCCGAGCCGAGCCGTGCTCTGCCCGCAGTCCGGTGTACCTGGACGACTCTGTCAACATGAAGTACGCGACGCGCCGCATCCTCTGGGGCAAGGTGCTCAACCTGGGCCAGACGTGCGTCGCGCCCGACTACCTGCTGTGCAGCAAGGCCACCGAGGCGGCGTTCCTGGTGGAGGCGCGCCGCGTCCTGCACCAGTGGTTCGGCGACGCTCCTCAGCAGACTGCCAGTCTGGGCCGCATGCTCAACCAGAAACACTTCAGGTGGGCGCGTGGCGCCTTCCACATCCGCCTCCCTGCGGAGGCTGGCGGATGCGCGTCGCTGCAATGGTGGTGGTGAATGAGGGCAGTGTTGCCGAGGTCTCCCATCTTCTCGTGTGCCGTCAGACTATCGCAAGGTAGGCATTCACCCAATTGGCCTCAGAATCCGTGCCGTAGACCTAAGACACTGATGCTACAGTCATCTCTGTATGGCTTGATTGCACTTTCCACTCATCTTGAGGACCTCGCGTCCCTGCTGCGATATTTAGCATTGCGCCAATGTGTATGGGCTGAAAATGTAGCTAATCCTGTGTGTTCTCCCTCCAATGGGAGAAGGTCCACACATGCATGGTGAAGCGATGTGTGGAACAAGAGCGTACCACTGTGTTCTGACGTCACCTGGCAATAACTCAAATAGTGTGTGCTTTGCGCCTTATGTGCTTAGTGCCTCCCGTTCCACATATTGCAGGAAGATGGGTGAAACATCATAGGAATATAGGTAAGTGTTCGCCTTGCTCCGACCTAGCCACCAAGCTACAACTAACTTTTTGTGAACATTTTGGTAAGCTTTGATTTCGTTGAAACGTCCGGCCCCACCTAGTGCAGCGCCTCCGTCAGTTTTATGTGCCATCACATGCGAATGGTAAGTGTAAGCGTTTGGAATAGTTGCCATGCCAACGAATTCAAATTTGTGAAATGCGGAAGCCAAGGTAGTAGCCTTCTTCCGCTTCAGCGGTTTGTATTCTACTTACCTTAATCCTTATTAGCCGGGAAGTCTGCCATGTATCTTCTGTCTTGCGGGTATTGCATAATCAGGAAACATGGAGTTGTAATTAGGAGAGGACCCTCATGAATCGGGGGCCCATGAAGAGGTGCACCCTCCCTTAGCAAGACGCTGGCTGTGTTGAGCCCGTGTTTCTAACCTTGAGATTGTGTTGCACCCTCGCGAAATTATCGCTGGAGACCTCAGTAGTGTTTCTGACCTGAATGGGAGTGTTGCTTCCTGACAGATGCTTTTAGTTGCCAGGTGGTCTCAGCAGTGTCACCGACTTCATTCCGAGTGTTGCCTCCTGGCAGATGTTCTTAATTGCCAGATGGTCTCACTTTGCATGCAGATTGGACACGGCAAAATCGTGATGACAAGGCTCCGTTAAGCCTGACTGTTAACGACTTGGCTGCTGCAAAGGAGGGCAGCACAAAGTGTGCTCCGTGGTCTGGATCGATGGCTTCGGCCACTGGAATGAGAGGCTCGAGTTCCGGTCCGATATGGAAGTGGAACAAAGTGCTTGGAATGGAAGGGATGGGAAGTGCTTTTCGCCGACTACTCAGTTGAATTTTGGCCACTGTATGAAGCCAACTTGTCTCATAAATCCTGAAGGTGCGCAACGCCCCCGAGTAGACGGATGTTCAGTGGGTTAACCGCCCCAGTGCGGAAGTCAGCTGGCACTCCCCGCTCCAGGAGCGTGACAAAGAGCGTGACAAGGGCAAGGACTCTCCCCTGACCACCTGGTTTGCCTGAGAATGTGCTATGCTACCGTAGCAGGTCCATGAGGGTCGTATTTCTGATGTCATCCTCGTTTTACGCTGATCTCCACGGAGGGTCACCGGGCTGCGACCCTTAAGCGGCGAACGCCATTTGACCTGAATGTTATTGTGCACGTGCTTTCGTCACACGAGCAAAGTTACTCCACTGAACACAGAGCTGGAGCGCATCCATAGAGTTCCCTTGAAGTGCGGATCTTGAAACTAGTCTGTACCACGGCGGGAAGCTTAGCTGCAATGTTAATGTTTTAGTTTTGTTAGCATAAGGGCCGAGCGCGTTGGACAGGGAGGAGAAGACGGGGTTGCTGCACGTACAGTACAGTACAGTACAGTACAGTACGTACATAGTCAGCACGCATGTTTCGTGCGGTGCCACCTGCCGGGAACACCCCGAGGCCACATCAAAAGCATAAAGACATAAACGATTAGTGCAACTATAGCCACAGCCTTGGTTACTCGGCCAATCGTGCGATTGCCATCCTAATACTGAAAAAAAACTTTTTTATAAAAAATTTTTTTTTTTTAAAAAATTGCACAAGTTTTATGGCAGGGTTCCAATGTTCTATTACCCTCTTTGGGGAAAAAAAATCCCCCCCCTCCTTCCTCCCCCCGGTTAATTTTAATTTTAAATTTATAACCTCAAATTATTAAAAAAAAAAAATCCCAAAACATTTCAACCCGAGGCCACATCAGCAATGGTGGCATCAATATGGACGTAAACCATGGCACATCCACCCAACATCATTTCCTGATCTGACATCCTGAGGAAATCATCCACGATATTTAGATTCGAATTGAAGCCGACTAGATATATGCATGGTGGTGCAACTAGAATCATAGGGTGAAAGCAATCTTCGGTAGCACATTGAGGCCAATAACAGGCTATTTAAGCCTCTGATATGTAATCAGCATAAAAGAAAACAAGTACCTGAGTCTAACCAACCATCCGCATCTATCTGTCGGTTACTGGTGACACAATCCCAGCGAAAGGCGCGACAACTGATGGCGCATCGCTCAAGTTTTGTTCGTCTACCACGGTGACGTCACCAGTGACTGCTTGTATTGGCATGTGACGTTTATTTCCCCAGTTCCATATGTTGTTAAAACATATTTTACTGTGTGTTTTGATGCCACATAGAGCTCACCAAATCGCATTGCCATTAAGCACAATTAAGCACCATCGAGCACAAATATATGCAAAATATGAACATTCAGTTTCTCTATTATGACTTGCACTACGGCCATTGTTATTTTGACCACACCGATGGAAGGTGGACATAGCTCGGACGGAAGGATAGGTCTGACAAAGCTGCAGTGCTCTCAAGCTTCTGCAGATGGTGCTGTGGGCGGCCGCGTGCGCGAGTGTCAGCTCACTCACCGGGGGTCATGCGCGCTGGGCTGTATGCGCGCTGGGCTGTATGCGCGCTGGGCTGTATGCGCGCTGGGCTGTATGCGCGCTGGGCTGTACGCGCGCTGGTTGCGCGCTGGGCTGTATGCGCGCTGGGCTGTATGCGCGCTGGGCTGTATGCGCGCTGGGCTGTATGCGCGCTGGGCTGTATGCGCGCTGGGCTGTACGCGCGCTGGGCACACCTGGCGGTAGACATGACTGATTTTCCTGTTTTGAAATTCCCGTTGTATTTTTTTTTTGTCATCCACAACAAAGCAACTTTATATTTTACTTGTGGCATTTCACATCCTTGCTTCTTCACGCGATGATGGCAGGGTGATTCAAATTAATGCACAATCGTGTGGGCCGATTTTTACAGGCAGTCCTAGGTTATGTCATGTGGCTTTGAGGATGACGCACTACGGTAGTTTCGGGCAGTACCAGGTGACGTCAGGCTCGGGCATCGATAGGTGGAGCGAGCTCGGTCTGGTTCGGCTTTCTCACCTGTGTGCGTGATGCCGAAGGCTTCTTCACAAGGTTGGTGAAGTCACTGTTTTCTCTTCCCGCAGCGGTTGCCCCTTGCGAAATCTGACGTATTTATGTGGCCTGGATTTCGAACCTGGGTGTGAGATTGTACGACTTTGCGGACCCCTGAACCGTTGCCCTCATCGAGGCGATGCTACGAGGCTCACCTGATGGACATCAAGCCAAGTTACTTCGGGATATCAGCCTGTATTTTACGTATCAGCCAGAGGCACCTCTCTGAGAAGAAAAACTCCCTTTCGAAGGAATGGTGCCCCTCCGGGAAAGACAGTGCCTTCCTCATCTCCTCCTCTCCTTAAAATTTCAGCCTCAGGCGCCCTGTTAAATTTTTATCGGTCAGGGGCGCCCCTCGGAAAGCAGAGGCACCCGTCCAGACACGTGGTTCCCATGACAATTCCTGGATCCGCCCCAACCCCGAACCTACCTCATACATTACCACACGTCACTAGTAATGTAGATTCGGGCATTTGAGATCCATTAAGTTAAGGTCCTCTACATCCAAACCAGATAACATTTTCTAATTTAGTGGCCGTGTAGATGTAGTAGGCAGATGAGGCTGGAACATGCTGTGAGATGTCCCCAGCACAATTCGTTATCCGTCAAAGCCAAGGTTCTAAAAGGTGTCCGAACCATAGCCACCCTCCCCTACCAGGTAAGCATGAATCGAATGCGAGCTGTGGGAACTACGAACACCGGAAAAAAATTGTGAGAATCGCACTGAAGCGTTATTTAGTTAGTCATTTTGGCTTTATGGAGCTTCGACCAGAATTGATCATTGGCGCCCATAATCGCACTGAATCATGTATGTGCGCGAGGAGAGCCTCGCAGAAGTAAAAATATCACTTCTATACAGATACGCGTAACTTTGAATAAGCCGTGTCGTCTGCATGCTTGCCAGTCGCGTCAAGAAGTTGTTGGAGAGCAGCGGCAACGTGGCCATCGGCGGCCGCTGTTTCCCCGAGACGGGGTTCATCGAGCCTACCGTGCTGACCGACGTTCGTCCCGAGCACGCCATCATGCAGGAGGAGATCTTCGGCCCCGTGCTGCCAATCATCACCGTCGACGGCGTCGACGACGCCGTCAAATTCATCAATGCCAGGTGGGCGCACATCGACGCTGTGGTCGGCCGTCCGCCCCGTGGTTGATGCAGCGACTGAGGGAGGCGAGGTCGTACACTCCAGGTTGGAGCACACTGACGATGCCGTCTGCCGGCTGGTCGGTCGTCAGTTAAATGGCTGAGGGGATGGGGAGTGTAGCAACATCGTAGCAATGCCGGTGTAACGACCGTGTCCCGGCATGGTGGATGCCCCTTGTCCTTTTCCGTGCAAGGTGACGTGTAAGTTATATGTGCGCCCCTCACCCAATGTTTCAAATACGCTGCTACACCCACGCGCTGCGCCGCGTTTGCTGTGTAGCGGCTGCGGCCCCACCTCGTATGGCTATGTGCTGTCAAACAGACTCGGTCGCGTGGGGAATGCGTGTCTGCCGTGTTTTGGACAGTAGTGGTCATATCCCACGACATTTCCGGCCGCCGTTTACGCTTTGATGAGCACCCAGAGTCCCTGCCTCAAAGATTCTAGCGGTGCAGTCCGATTTCGATCCGTTATTACATAAATATCCCCCTCAGAACAACCGGTTTGTCAAATCGATAGTGTGCGACGTGTTTTATGCTCACTCCGCTGGGCATCGGCTAGCGCACAATTGGCGTTATTTATTGCACATGAGCTCTCCGGCGAGATGTATGGTCCCCGCCAGCGGTCCGACCGGTCCGTGACCTAGATCTGACCTCGCTCACGTGACCCGTTCACAGAACGCCGCAGGCGCTCTCGCTGTACGTGTTCTCCACCCGGCGGAAGGTCAAGGAGCGGCTGGTGCAGGAAACGTCGACCGGCACCGTCATGTGCAACGACACCATGTACCACGCCATAGGTGATGTCCCGACACCATGTACCACGCCATAGGTGATGTCCCGACACCATGTACCACGCCATAGGTGATGTCCCGACACCATGTACCACGCCATAGGTGATGTCCCGACACCATGTACCACGCCATAGGTGATGTCCCGACACCATGTACCACGCCATAGGTGATGTCCCGACACCATGTACCACGCCATAGGTGATGTCCCGACACCATGTACCACGCCATAGGTGATGTCCCGACACCATGTACCACGCCATAGGTGATGTCCCGACACCATGTACCACGCCATAGGTGATGTCCCGACACCATGTACCACGCCATAGGTGATGTCCCGACACCATGTACCACGCCATAGGTGATGTCCCGACACCATGTACCACGCCATAGGTGATGTCCCGACACCATGTACCACGCCATAGGTGATGTCCCGACACCATGTACCACGCCATAGGTGATGTCCCGACACCATGTACCACGCCATAGGTGATGTCCCGACACCATGTACCACGCCATAGGTGATGTCCCGACACCATGTACCACGCCATAGGTGATGTCCCTGACACCATGTACCACGCCATAGGTGATGTCCCGACACCATGTACCACGCCATAGGTGATGTCCCGACACCATGTACCACGCCATAGGTGATGTCCCGACACCATGTACCACGCCATAGGTGATGTCCCGACACCATGTACCACGCCATAGGTGATGTCCCGACACCATGTACCACGCCATAGGTGATGTCCCGACACCATGTACCACCCCATAGGTGATGTCCCGACACCATGTACCACCCATAGGTGATGTCCGACACCATGTCACCTACCATAGGTGATGTCCCGACACCATGTACCACGCCATAGGTGATGTCCCGACACCATGTACCACGCCATAGGTGATGTCCCGACACCATGTACCACGCCATAGGTGATGTCCCGACACCATGTACACCATGTACCCATAGGTGATGTCCCGACACCATGTACCACGCCATAGGTGATGTCCCGACACCATGTACCACGCCATAGGTGATGTCCCGACACCATGTACCACGCCATAGGTGATGTCCCGACACCATGTACCACGCCATAGGTGATGTCCCGACACCATGTACCACGCCATAGGTGATGTCCCGACACCATGTACCACGCCATAGGTGATGTCCCGACACCATGTACCACGCCATAGGTGATGTCCCGACACCATGTACCACGCCATAGGTGATGTCCCGACACCATGTACCACGCCATAGGTGATGTCCCGACACCATGTACCACGCCATAGGTGATGTCCCGACACCATGTACCACGCCATAGGTGATGTCCCGACACCATGTACCACGCCATAGGTGATGTCCCGACACCATGTACCACGCCATAGGTGATGTCCCGACACCATGTACCACGCCATAGGTGATGTCCCGACACCATGTACCACGCCATAGGTGATGTCCCGACACCATGTACCACGCCATAGGTGATGTCCCGACACCATGTACCACGCCATAGGTGATGTCCCGACACCATGTACCACGCCATAGGTGATGTCCCGACACCATGTACCACGCCATAGGTGATGTCCCGACACCATGTACCACGCCATAGGTGATGTCCCGACACCATGTACCACGCCATAGGTGATGTCCCGACACCATGTTATGGGTGACACCATGTACCACGCCATAGGTGATGTCCCGACACCATGTACCACGCCATAGGTGATGTCCCGACACCATGTACCACGCCATAGGTGATGTCCCGACACCATGTACCACGCCATAGGTGATGTCCCGACACCATGTACCACATGTATGGCGTGGACACCATGTACCACGCCATAGGTGATGTCCTGACACCATGTACCACGCCATAGGTGATGTCCCGACACCATGTACCACGCCATAGGTGATGTCCCGACACGATGTCCCGACACCATGTACCGCATGTATGGCGTGGACACCATGTACCACGCCATAGGTGATGTCCCGACACCATGTACCACGCCATAGGTGATGTCCCAATACCATGCACCACGTTATAGGTGATGTCCCGACACCATGTACCACGCCATAGGTGATGTCCCGACACCATGTACCACGCCATAGGTGATGTCCCGACACCATGTACCACGCCATAGGTGATGTCCCGACACCATGTGCCACGCCATAGGTGATGTCCCGACACCATGTGCCACGCCATAGGTGATGTCCTGACACCATGTACCACGCCATAGGTGATGTCCCTACACCATGTACCACGCCATAGGTGATGTCCTGACACCATGTACCACCCATAGGTGATGTCCCGACACCATGTACCACGTCATAGGTGATGTCCTGACACCATGTACCGCGCCATAGGTGATGTCCCGACACCATGTCCCGACACCATGTACCACGCCATAGGTGATGTCCCGACACCATGTCCCGACACTATGTACCACGCCATAGGTGATGTCCCGACACCATGTACCACGCCATAGGTGATGTCCCGACACCATGTACCACGCCATAGGTGATGTCCTGACACCATGTACCACGCCATAGGTGATGTCCCGACACCATGTACCACGCCATAGGTGATGTCCTGACACCATGTACCACGCCATAGGTGATGTCCCGACACCATGTACCACGCCATAAGTGATGTCCCGACACCATGTCCCGACACCATGTACCACGCCATAGGTGATGTCCCGACACCATGTACCACGTTATAGGTGATGTCCCGACACCATGTACCACGTTATAGGTGATGTCCCGACACCATGTACCCTGTGAGCTCAGCGGCCACGTCAGACCGTGTCATGTGGGTTTGTCCATTCTATCCAGCTTCATGCGTGATCTAGCGATAAGACTCCTCGCAAGCTATTCTGAGCCGTATGGGACGACTGGCCAGCCTACCAGTGCCGACGGTGGTCGCCTTGGATGTGAGCGAGTGCGGCATATCCCGCCGAGTAACTTCCGTTTTAGTCCAGGCTATGCGCAGCCGTACAGCAGCACTTAGTTGAACGCAAGCCGTGGTGATTGCCAGTGGCGGATCCAGGGGGCATGGAGTCATGGCCCCACCTGATCGTTTGGGGAACAAGGTCGCACGTGTTGTGCGTGTGTCTTAGCATAGGCCATAGCGAAATACACGTGTCGCTCCAGGGAGAATTCGGGCGGCCGAAGAGGGCTACAATGCGGAAAATTTAGCCCCTGAGCTGACACGAGGGGCCCTGAGCCGATATAAATGGCTCCTGGTGGGCTTGAATGTCCCCTGGGCAGACGAAGGGGGTCTAGGGCTGATAAAGAGGGCGCTCGCGTCAATAAGTACATGGTGCTGTTTCAGTGCTACTCTGGTTTTGTGAAGATTAGTTTTGCGATCTCCTTGATAAACAACAAACCCGGCAGTGCCATCCATGCTAGTTCGGCGCCATGAGTCTTCGAAATACAGCGCCATCTATCTCTTCAGGTTATGAAATAGGCGACAGTAGTGGGCCTTTGGATAAATTGTTTGCTGTGTGGTGACATGCTATGAGATAACATTTTGGAATGTTGATTGACAACGTACACCTGATGCTAGATTTGGCATCTACAAGCACAGTGTTCCCTCCTTTGGAGGCACCTCGGATGATTAAAGATAGAAAAGTAACATGAATGCGGAGGTGTCCCCAACGTTACCGCCCGAGGACCCCTGGTCCCGCTTAGCTTCTGTTTAGGTAGCAAAACAGGAAGCAGAATATTTTCCAGAACACAATATATTGTCGCCAAAACCTGATATTTGTATACGAGGGTGAGGGGTGGCATGAGAGCTCACAGGGAAAATAATCGACTTACTTACAAAAGACCAGAACCGGATAAATAGGGCGAAGGAGAGCGAGAAAGATATAGTGGCCTCACCCAAGCTTTAAAGGTATGCCTGTGCGGGTTTTCTTTCTTCCCATAAATTGCTGCAGATCGATTCGCTGCATCCGCAATTCGATCTGCAAATTCTGCTCACTTGGTGCAACTTGATTTGCAGCGTCGCGACTTTTCATACTTAAATTTCATACATTAATAAAGAGCCCCGAGAAGTCGCGCTGAATCCACCCAAGATCACACTGGGGCCCAACAAATTTCCGTCGGTACCCTAAGTGAACGAAACGGGCTCTAAAGGTGCACCAACTGGCTGAAGACGCCCTGGGGCTCGCAAAAGCTCACCAAGTCTCACAAAAGCAACAGGGCATTAAAATATGCGCTGAGGCCCTAAATATACACACCGGACCAGGGAACCCCAAAAAGAAGCCGGAGTCCTTCAAGGCACACCCGGCGTTAAGGACAGCACGAGGGCCTGAAATATAGACTGGCCCCGCAAGAAGCGACACAATGAACGAAAAAAGAGAAAAAATCGCCATGGCACTAAATAATCACACTGTAGCCTCCAATAACGCCCCAGTCAAACACCGTAGAAGCACAAAAACGAACGAAGCCATATAAAGCACTGGGATCTGAAAGACGTGTCGGGCCCCAGCAAAATACGTTGGGGAACATTAGTAGGCGAGGCAGAACGCAGCGGATCCGGAGAAAGAACACCGAGGCCCCATCGTGAGTCTAATGACGGGCCTATGCATACTGCCCCCATGTGTCTGATGACAGAACCCTGCCTCCATGTGTCTGATGACGGGACCCTGCCCCCATGTGCCTGATGACGGGACCCCGCCCTGCTGACTGTCCCAATATGTCTGATGACGGAACCCTCCCCCATGTGTCTGATGACTGAACCCTCCCCCATGTGTCTGGTGGCGGGACCCTGCCCCCATGTGCATGATGACAGAACCATGCCCCGTGTGTCTGATGACGGGGCCCTGCCCCGTTTGTCTGATGATTGGACCCCTGCCTCCATGTGTCTGATGACGGGACCCTGCCCCATGTGTCTGATGACGGGACCCCTCCCCGTGTGTCTGATGACGGGGCCCTCCCCCGTGTGTCTGATGACGGGGCCCTGCCCCGTGTGTCTGATGGCGGGACCCTGCCCCATGTGTCTGATGACGGGACCCTTCCTTCATGTGTCTGATGACGGACCATGCCCCATGTGTCTGATGACGGGACCATGCCCCGTGTGTTTGATGACGGGACCCTGCCCCATGTGTCCGATGACTGGACCCCTGCCCCCATGTATATGATGACGGGACCATGCCACATGTGTCTGATGACTGGACCCCTCCCTCCATGTGTCTGATGACGGGACCATACCTCATGTGTCTGATGACGGGACCATGCCCCGTGTGTCTGATGACGGGACCCCCCCCCGTGTGTCTGATGACGGGACCCCTCCATCCATGTGTCTGATGACGGGACCCTCCCTCCATGTGTATGATGACGGGACCCTGCCCCATGTGTCTGATGACGGGACCCTGCCCCATGTGTCTGATGACGGAACCCTGCCCCGTGTGTCTGATGACGGGACGGCCGTGTGTCTGATGACTGGACCCCTGCCTCCATGTGTCTGATGACGGGACCATCTCCCCATGTGTCTGATGACGGGACCATGCCCCGTGTGTCTGATGACGGGACCCTCCCCCCGTGTGTCTGATGACGGGACCCTCCCCCGTGTGTCTGATGGCTGGACCCCTGCCTCCATGTGTCTGATGACGGGACCCTCCCCCGTGTGTCTGATGACGCGACCCTCCCCCCGTGTGTCTGATGACTGGACCCCTCCCTCCATGTGTCTGATGACGGGACCCCTGCCTCCATGTGTCTGATGACGGGACCCTCCCCCCGTGTGTCTGATGACGGGACCCTCCCCCCGTGTGTCTGATGACGGGACCCCTGCCTCCATGTGTCTGATGACGTGACCCTCCCCCCGTGTGTCTGATGACCGTACCCCTGCCTCCATGTGTCTGATGACGGGACCCCTGCCTCCATGTGTCTGATGACGGGACCCTCCCCCCGTGTGTCTGATGACTGGACCCCTGCCTCCATGTGTCTGATGACGGGACCATGCCCCGTATGTCTGATGACGGGGCCCTCCCTCCATGTGTCTGATGACGGGACGGCCGTGTGTCTGATGACGGGACCCCTGCCCCGTGCGTCTGATGACTGGACCCCTGCCTCCATGTGTCTGATGACGGGACCATGCCCCGTATGTCTGATGACGGGGCCCTCCCTCCATGTGTCTGATGACGGGACGGCCGTGTGTCTGATGACGGGACCCCTGCCCCGTGCGTCTGATGACTGGACCCCTGCCTCCATGTGTCTGATGACGGGACCATGCCCCGTGTGTCTGATGACGGGACCCCCCTCCCCCATGTGTCTGATGACGGGACGGCCTGCTGCAGTGGAGCAGCTGCCGTTCGGCGGCGTCGGCTCGAGCGGCATGGGCGCTTACCACGGCAAGTTCTCGTTCGACACGTTCACACACTACAAGCCGGTGCTGGAGCGCAACTTCAACCCTCTTCTGGAGATCTGCTGCGGGTGAGTTGCCCCTGTTCGGGGATTGATACGGTATTCCGCATGTGAGTGAGTCTCTACTCAGGACCTGCCGGAATGTTCTGCATTTGATGGTACACGTAGAGAATTAAACACATGAGCTGGTCCGAAATTTGGAGATGCGAAGAATTTGGCATTGTGCTCTGAAATGCTACCTACAGATTCACACGAGGGGACTTTTTCGACAGTTCTTAGATCTGCCAGTGTACCAAAGACATGCATCGCATATCTTGCTTCCGAGCAGTGTTCCTTCTTAGTTTGACCTATACGCGTCCCTGCGTGACAAAGCACTAGTCATCGCGATGTTGATGCAAATATGTAGTGTGCACTCTTAGTTTGACCTATACGCGTCCCTGCGTGACAAAGCACTAGTCATCGCGATGTTGATGCGCATCTGTAGTGTGCACTCTTAGTTTGACTTTTGCGCATTCTTACATGACAAAGCACTAGTCATTGCGATGGTGACGCATATCTGAGGTGTGTACTCTCAGTTTCTTTTTCGTTTTGTCGGCCTAAGAGCCTTGATTTGGCCGCGGTCGTCAATGCATTTGTGGTCGGCACATAGCCGCACTGAGCCTGCACGGTTTTCAAATGATCAGATCGGACAATAAATACACCGCTGGACGTAGTGGACATCGAAGAGCATTAGCCGTCACAGCAGTGCCCCGGTCAGGCAGACCACCGACTCGGAAACGGTCGACGGAGGTGGTCAACTGCATGCTCATGCGGCGCGACAGGGGTGCCGGCCACACATGCCTGTACATTGTAAGTCTTTTGGTGGCGTCATCTCTGACAAACTGACGCACATATCTCGCCACCGCTGCACCAATCTAGCTCAACATGGGCGTTCTGCATCAAGCCCCGCACTAGACCCAAATAACCTGCGAGTTAATTGTTTTCCAGCTGGATCAGGCTTGTCTGCTGGCGCATCTGTGCCAAGGGATTCGTGCGCCAACTGTGCGAAGATGCCAAATGATTCGTGTTGACTGGCATACGCCGCGCCGGCAGACTGCGGTATCCTCCGTACACGGCCGGCAAGGTGGCGCTGGCCAGGCTGCTCCTCAAGAACCCGGCCGTGCCCGACCTGACGCCGCTCAAGTACTTGATGGTGTTCTGTCTGGGCGCCGTGTGTATCCTGGCGCTGCGGTCGCTGGCCAAGGTGTGTGACCGGCCCGGCTGGGGCCGGTAGGCAGCGGCTGGCCGTACACCGACACGGCACACACTCGGCGCGCTTACAGCGGCGTCTGCCGCTTAATGCCACAGCATGCTCTTTCTGATACAAAAGTAGGCACTCCTAACACAAACTAAGTCATTTTCAACCCAGCTAAGTCATTTTCAACCCAGCTAAGTCATTTTCAACCCAGCTAAGTCATTTTTAACCAAGTTAAGTCAGTTTTTGACCAAGCTGTCATTTTGTAAGCCAAGCTACGTCATTTTGGCCTCATTTAAGTCTTTCGGATGTGGATAGAAAATCGTAGCAAAATACATTAAATATTCTCAAACGATAACTTCGAATCGGTTATTATGGCTTGTTCATGAAGTACAAGAAATATGCGTCGCCTGATGGAGTATAGAAAACAATGCTCAAAACAAAGTTTTCTGGTCCGGATACTCAACCCATAAGCTGTGGTGCCAGTATTATATTGTTTCAGCGGTATGAGCATTTTGGGAGTGTTGAATATAGGTATATACACATGGTTGACAATCATTTGACGTGGGATCTTATGGAGTGTGCCCCTCCCCATGCATTCGGCCCGTCCATTGCCTCCATACACTGTGCACCCCCCCCCCCAATAATTTTCGGACATCAAGGCCCCTGGGATCAGTGATCCGTAGCTGTCTCTGTACTTGCGCCTAATTTTTCTAGTTTCGACAGTTTCGTTGACGTGCTGTTTCATTGTTGTCGCTTTTTTACTTCGTGTCATTGTCACAGCTAAATTAACTTGTCGCGCTGCTCGGGTAGGCGGCAGACCCTGACGCACTGCTCGGGTGGACGGTAGACCCTGACACACTGCTCGGGCGGACGGCAGACCCTGACACACTGCTCGGGTGGAGGACCTGGCACACTGCTCGGGTGGAGGCAGACCCTGGCACACTGCTCGGGTGGACCCTAGAGTCTAGGACCCTGCACACTGCTCGGGTGGACGGCAGACCCTGACACACTGCTCGGGTGGACGGCAGACCCTGACACACTGCTCGGGTGGACGGCAGACCCTGACGCACTGCTCGGGTGGACGGCAGACCCTGACACACTGCTCGGGTGGACGGCAGACCCTGACACACTGCTCGGGTGGACGGCAGACCCTGAGACACTGCTCGGGTGGACGGCAGACCCTGACACATTCCTCGGGTGGACCCTAGCATACTGCTCTAGTAGACCCTGACACACTGCTCGGGTGGACGGCAGACCCTGACACACTGCTCGGGTGGACAGCAGACCCTGCCACACTGCTCTGGCAGACCCTGACACACTGCTTGGGTGGACAGCAGACCCTGGCACACTGCTCTGGCAGACCCTGACACACTGCTTGGGTGGACAGCAGACCCTGGCACACTGCTCTGGCAGACCCTGACACACTGCTCGGGTGGACGGCAGACCCTGACACACTGTTCTGGTGGACGGCAGACCCTGATACACTGCTCTGGCAGACCCTGATACACTGCTCTGGCAGACCCTGACACACTGCTCGGCGGGCCCTATCCTACCTGTTGCCTACTGTAGTATGCCGATGCAGTCGCGGATCAGTAGACCGAACCTTGCACATCACTGAATCCCATTGTGCTGTGCCGATGCGGTCGTGGAGCAGCAGACCGAACTCTGCATATCACTGTATCCGGTTGTGCTGTCTTGACACGGCTGTAGATCACCAGACCAGATGACTGGGGGAGGACGCCGACCGACCCAGTCCTGCAGTTGACTGGGGGTGCTGCCATTTCCGCCGTAATCGACAATGACGGTGAACTTCCCTGCCCTCAGGTGTTTGGGTACGAAGACCACCTGCCGGATTTCCTCCTGTAGGTGGTGGCGACAGAAGCATTCTACCATGGACGACAGCCCGGTCCCGTTCTCATATATTGGGAACTTTCTGCACGTTGACAATATTTTAATTTGTAAATGGTATGGTGACAAATGCTGGTGCATTAGTCACCTCTAGATTCTTTTTATTCACTGTGATCACCAATTGATGGTCATTTGCACACAGGTGATAGCTAGAACGAGTGACCTCTGGAAGTTCCAGCGTTGTGCGGATGAAGACCCCAGTGAGTCGCTTGTTCGCAGATTCGATATGTTAAATATAGCGACAGGACGGAGTCAGGGGCTGCTTCAGCGCGGAATATGGACGCATACCAACCGACACCGCTGGTTCCGGTGAGCTCGGGATCTCTGGACATCAGCCGGCGTGTCCACAACTGACACGACTGGCGGCCCGCACTACGGCTGTCGGGCCATTGCCGGTCTGGTGTGCGCTGTCAACGCCACGTACTTGGACACGAGCCGGTCGTCGGATAACAGCCCCATCGACTGCCTGAGGCACATACTACCAGTCGGCGCGATCGTACATGAGCACGGCATACACACTGGTGTGGAGTACGGCACCGGTGCACGCCCTATTCTCACGGTGGTGATTCGCGGTTAATACGTGAACTCTTACTGTTACGTGTGAATATATGAGATGATTGGTTATATTCTAACCAGATCATCTGTTCCACAATTGGTTGGGACGGGACGCTTTCCGACCCCATCCCGCCATTGACTGGGGGAGGACGCTTACCGACCCCATCGGATCCGAACTTTCTCAGAGAAGGTTGTTTTATATTAAGCATTTGCAGAGGCATGATGCATTTTCTCTGCATTTTAAGGCAATATGCAGAATACAATTTATGACATAATTATGGAAGCTTGGGATGAAGGACGCCGGGTCTGTGGTAACCATATTTCGATACATGAATAATAAAAGCAGCAGAGTTTCGGTTTGTTTCCGATCAATATTCCTTGCAGGCCTTGGTAGCGCAGTGTAGATCCACGGCGCACAATTTCAGACTTTCAGAACGAATTATTCACTCCTAGGCTATCCTTCATTCTCCGGGACACCCAACCAAGCCTTGGGCACAACACTTGTAGGCGAATAAGACGTCTTCCGTGCCCAACGTTGGGGGGGGGGGGAGCAATGTCCCCTGGTGGCGGATCTAAACGGCGGGGAGAAAAGGCCGTTGTCCAACCCTAAACCGAAAACGAAAGGAAAGATGCCCCATCTAAACTTGAATCCCAGAAAGTCGCGAACCGGCGAACTTCGACTTAGACGTACCATGAACGATGTTTTGCGTGCCCGCAGCCTGCAGAACGCGCAAAATATGGTCCATGGCACATTTAAATGAAGTCCGCCAGTTCGCAGGTTCTTTTTTGTAGTTCAAAACGGTGGACACAACTATAACTACTCCTCACGTTGCAGTTGCTCCTTTACTGTCAGCCGCGCCAGCGATCTGGCGACAAGCTTAATCCAATTGGCCTGGTTCTAATCACTCTAAGCCAATAAGCAGCATTCCTACCGTCAGCAAGAGTTGACGACAGCGCCGGCAGCACCCATTCACCAGCCCTTTAAGTCAACAATTCAAACAGAACTAAGATATTTGTATTGAGAAACTAGTCTTAGGATATGTGCTTGCAGATCAGCACTTACCTAATTCCACTTAACTTCACTGCAATGCTACTTGATGTATACGTAGCGTTCTCTTTGCGGTTACTGATGAGATCAAGCCTGTGTCGCCCGATTGCTGGCCCGATTGGCTGTAAAGCATGAGTTGTAGGTTGAGCAGTAGTCATGGCTGCGCCCACTGTTTTTGTCTTAGTTCGATTCTTCGGGTTCCCGGTGCGATTTTTTGTCGTTTCTCCACCCAAACATGTATCATTTCGGGTGCCCGACGGTTTTGGGGTCTTTGACGATATTTTTCAGGTCGCATAATGACATTCCGCATAAGAATTTTTCCTTATGGATTAGCTGCGACATTCTGGCCCCCTGTGCGACCTGTTTGGACCCCAGTGTGATTTGCAAAGTCTGTGACGCGTCTTTTTTTTTGGTCGCAGTAAGTTTGGGGTTTGGACGTCATTATATGACGTATGCATCAGTAAAAACAACAGCGTTGTACCAACAACTGTCGCCAAGCATAAAATGAAGGCTTGATTTGAGACATTTGTGATTTATTTTTAAACTGATTACGTGAGTGCCGGTTGTGCGGAGGGCGGTGCATGTTGGGGCGTTGGGCCATGATCCTCTTGCGGTGCAATCAAGTGATCTCCAGCCATCGAGAACTCCTGAAGATATTATTTTCAGCAGAAATAGCGTAAAAACTGGGCCGCTGATGCGATGAAAGTACACAGGTAGGTAGGGGTGAACTTACAGTTTTAAGTTAATTTCTTCGGATTTCGTTTCTTAATGCAATGTATGTGGACGTGCTGAACATGATGTGACCACTCGTTTTCTCTGCAAGTGCATACTTTTCAGTTGGGAGGCAAAATGAAGTTGGGTAACCTATAGAAAGAGTAGTGGTCAAAATAAAAAATGCAACAACCCGACCTAACCTAGCCTAACTTCCCATGCAAAATGACATTTAAAAAGAAAATTGTCAAACAATCTTTAGTCTAAAAAACAACATAGCCTAATGTAGCATAGCCCTGCCCATTTTTGAAGAAACATTGTTTTTTTTGTGGAAATTAATCAATCCACCCCAAAAGGTTCTTTCTAAAAATTGTCCAGCATCAAACAAAAGCCTAACCTTAGATGGTAATGTTACATGCTAGTAGCATTACCCATTTTGTCTGTTTCAATTGGGTTTGAACCAGAGCTGGAAACTTACTTTCCAGGTTTGGAGTTGGAACGTGCACCAACTTCTTCCAGAGTATCTACATTTTCATGGACATTGTTTTATATGCATGGAATCTGTTTACAGGTAACAGATAGGAAAAGCCTATGTATTGAGTACCTACATATAAGCATAAGTAATATGCATAAGTGGAGAATAGACGTTTCCTTCATTTAACCATGGATTTTCTTGGAGCAATGAGTTTCCCACTGGATGGAAGTAGGCATGACCACCCTTGTGAGGCATGACCACCCTTGGTAGGTGCTACCTACCTAGGCACCTTGGGCACAAAATGACTTCAGTAGTCAAGGCACCCTAAAACCCAAATAGCTAACTACCTAGGCATAAAGACATAAAGACATAAAAGATTAGTGCAACTATGAGCCACAAGGGCCCTTCTTGGTTGCACTCTGTACACTGAACCAGTTGCACACCAAAACTGTTAATCAGCCCTCCCTGTAATACTGAAAGCAAGCCCTATATTCTTATAATGATTATAATATTTTATAGGCACATGCCTACCTGTTATCAGTATATGCATGGCCATTTGGATTATTGGATGAGATAAGCAATAAGTGTGAATTGTGTGATGGGATATAGTCAGTTAATTGAGGAACCAGGTAGTGAGGCTCATGGTCTCATATAGTGTCAGCCAACATAGGAAATGGGGCCCAATTGAGGGTTGTTGAAATTGAATTCCTCTCATCAGTATAAGCTTCAGTATCAAAGCAGAAATCTTGATTTAACATGCTAGAATTATGCATGCACAACCAGCTTAATGTTGAGAAGTATGGGCAGCCATAGCAAAATTGGCATTCCTTATATTTTATGGTGGTGCAAATCTGTATCCCTCTGCATGCACATGCACCCAGTGGTGCACATAGGGTAGGGTTGTTTTTATGGCAAAGTGTTGAGTTATTCTATTTTTATTAGTTCCTGTATTTTTCCCCACCAATGAAGAATGCACACACAAAACCATGACTGTTTTTTATTTATTAACATGTAACAGATTTGCACACTATCAACATCATTATATGGAACATGTACATTATTGGTATTAATGTTATATGCAGATTGCAGAATTAACCTGACTTCAGCTTCTGTTGCCATATGTTGTTCAGGCTAGCAAGCTGGCCCTCTTCAAGTGGGCTGGCAAGTGTGCAGTCCCCTAGGTGCTCCAGCCAAACTTCCATGTTTTCCACCCAACATTTCCAATCTTAAATGCAAAGAAAATGGGACAAAATCGAGTTCATTTGGAAGCTTGAAGAATCTTGTGCATGAATAAGACACGTATTTCCCCAAACACTAGGACTTTTTGCTTGGACCCACGCTGACCGCATTCATGTCGAGCGCCGCAGGAATCCCTGCTACTACCCCTGCGCCACGGGTAGTAGCAGTATGATGAGACAGGCCAGCTGAAGATCATGGCTGTAAAGGAGGGGTAGGAGCAAGCAAGAGATCCAACATAACACATCCCCACTCGGTGCAGGGGCGCAAGCAAGGGTGGGGGCACTGTGAGCATGTTCCTCCCATGGGAAGGTGGTACCCCTCCGGCCAGGAAAAGGCACCAACATTATACTTTGGCTACCCGCGGAGGTACCGATACTGGTTGGAATATCACGCCCTTATCACCCATGCGCAGATACGGAACCGGCAGCCGGTTTTCATGGTTGTTTTCCATTTTGCATTCATATACGTCTAGATCAGGGGGGTTCTTTGCTATGTTTTTGAGTGGCAAGTGCCCCCTCAGTGTTGGCTCTGTCCTCTAATAATTTAGACTTAACATGGGGTACCACGGAGCATACGCTCCACCGATGGTGGTGTTTCCCATTAACTTCATGTATTTTGCACACAGCTAATGAATATATAATATGAACAGTAATAATTGTATGTATGTATAATTATTATTTTATTGCATAATTATATGTATATAATGTATTTGGCACATCAATTAATATCCCCCCCCCCGATGAGGCACCAACTTTACGCGGTGGGGGGGGGGGGGATTCAGTGCCCCATTGACCCGGCGACCATCGTGCCGGAGAGGGGTGAAACCAGGAGTGCCTCACGAAATCAGCGGCTGTATCAGCCGGAGTGTGGCAGCGGGTGTGCCAGCTGGTGTGTGACAGCGGGTGTGCCAGCTGGTGTGTGACAGCGGGTGTGCCAGCTGGTGTGTGACAGCGGGTGTGCCAGCTGGTGTGTATCAGCCGGAGTGTGGCAGCGGGTGTGCCAGCTGGTGTGTGACAGCGGGTGCATCAGCTGGAGTGTGACAGCGGGTGCATCAGCTGGAGTGTGACAGCGGGTGCATCAGCTGGAGTGTGACAGCGGGTGCGTCAGCTGAAGTGTGACAGCGGGTGCGTCAGCTGGAGTGTGACAGCGGGTGTGCGTGACGCCGCTTCAAGGCCGCTACTCTGGACATCCGGCTGCATGCTTTTCCAGTTGGTTACAGCTTTTGGGCACACTAATGACAGCCGGTTTACTCATACGTCCCACTCATATCTCCTAGCACAGCTGGAGGAAGCCTTTCGTCGTTGTTTTCCCCGTGAGGTCAGCGCCGCAATTCGTATCCGACGGCCTTGTGAGGCGGAGTACGCCGTTCACCAATGACATCATGGTCACGACTCCAAACGGAAGCCTGTGTGTACCTCCGAGGCGAGCATAATCAGATTATGCTGGAGCGTGCCTGATCGCGGCGGCCAACTGGCGGTCCCGGCGAGCCGTGCTCCTCGGTAATCTCCCCCCCCCGAATCCCCCCACACCCACACCCCCTCCACAGTCGTGGGCAGGCACCGGTCGGCAGGTGCTGCGCGTCCGATATTCGCTTTTGAAGTGCGTCTCGTGCTCGTACCCTTTGAAGACGCGCCATTTCCGGTCGAAGCGCGGTTTATCGGCGCCCGCGCGTCTGAAGGAGACACTCAATCCTTTCCGAGCTGGTCACGTCACCCCTGATGAGAGATCAAGAGAGACATCCCACAGTTGTTCGTCCCAGCGACGGTGGCGAATCCCGAGAGGACGTAACCGCCAGTTACGTCCTTGGGGCCGCAGTGCCGGATCCAGCGAAACATTCCTTGAACTGCCGGCCTGACCTGCGGCGGACGATTCAGCAGATTGCAATTTATCTACCTGGGTTTAATGGCGTATTAGCTGCCATGTTGGGTCGGTTTGGACCTGCGCTGGGGAGCCATGCCGGATGGTAGTCGGCAGCGGCGGTCAGCCCACCTAGCGGCGGCCAGTGACCCAGGTCGGGTCAGCCCACCTAGAGGTGGCCAGTGACAGCGGGTCCGGTCAGCAGCTGCGGCCAGTGACACCGGGTCAGGTCAGCCCACCTGGCGGCGGTCAGTGACCTAGGTCGGGTCAGTCCACCCAGCGGCGGCCAGTGACACCGGGTCGGATCAGCCCACCCAGCGGCGGCCAGTGACCTAGGTCGGGTCAGCCCACCTGGCGGCGGCCAGTGACACCGGGTCAGGTCAGCCCACCTAGCGGCGGCCAGTGACGCGGGTCGGATCAGCCCACCTAGCAGCGGTCAGCGCCACCGGGTCGGGTCAGCCTACCTAGCGGCGGGCAATGACACCGGGACGGGTCAGCACGGCACCATCGTTGGGTTTGTGCATCAGAATTCATGATTTGGAAAAGATCGAGGAATAGATGTTTGTGAGCAGTAGGTTGGAAACATGGGGTTTGAGGTGTGAAGTTGTTGTGTATTGGGCTTGTACATAAGCTTTCGTATATATTGCACGGCAGAATGTTCGCACGCCAGACATCAATCGCAGCATATCCACATGCAGAATATATACACACTGATTACGTTCACGCTGCATATCTGCTCGGCAAAATATCGCCACGGCGATATATCGACTCCCCAAAGTACCGCTACATGACCAATGTAGTCGATGCGCCCTAAAGCCCTAATAACTAGCTTTCCAAAGTACCGAATCGTAATAGAACTGACTCGCAAAATATTAGATCGCAACATATCGCTCCGGTATTTTGCATCTCCACCAACTCCATTGTTGTCTCGCACAGTTGCACATGTGATTTTGCGGGCTTTAAATTAAGACCATTGGAAATCAAAGGCCACGTTATTTTTTGGTGGACGAGTAGTGCATTTGTGTCAGTTCATTGGATCAATCAGCGGCACCCAACATTGCAGCCGGAAGGAAAATGAGGCGATAGTTTTGTTCAGAACGCGATGGTTTTGAACGACACATATCCCGCACAGGGTAGCCTTTCCGTCGCCGGGCGTGAAACCAGTACGTGGGGTGGGGTTGAGGATCAAGGGTGGGGCCAGAACACGCGTCCCACAGTCGGCCAGTGGGCACTGGCCGCTCGGTAACCAGAGCCATGGCGCGGGGCCGTCGACACTGCTGCGCTACGTGCCGGCGCGTACCACACAGACTGGCGCCGGTGCCACTGCGCGTGTCTGGCCATCAGATGCCCGGCTGGATGGGCTGGAAGAGCCGACCACGGCAGCGTACCGCTGGCCCCTCGCCGGTGCCGCAGTTGCCGCAGCGGTGCCCACGGGATTCCAGTTCGGTGTTGGCATGTTCTGGACGTCAAATAATACCAGAGCGATGGCTGGAAGGCAACTGATTAAGAGCACATTGCGAGGTACAGCCGCCCCATGTGTGGCATTGTTGTACTATTATTTATTTAGTCTTTCATCTTCTTTTGGTGCTGGGGTAGACATGTTTGCGCTATTGCCAATGAATGACTATGACAGCTAATGTCGAGTGAGTCATGTTTTGCTTGACCTCCTTTCATGCTTCTGCGGTGTTATATGATGCATGCTGATTGTGTGCTTGACTCCATGCACATTCATACTCACTTGGAGGAAGTGTTTCTGATTGAGATGATGATGATACTGACCTTCAGACAGCAAACGACGCTCCGTTACCGGGCTGGGAAGCTAAGCTGCTTTGTGGCTGCATAGCCATGTGGGCGCTGTCGGGATAGCTGGATACGTAGCAAAGTAACATCAGCAGAAATTAATGAAATTTACCGTATTTATCTCTATATTGACCATATTGACTATATTTCTCATGAAATTGACTATAACTATCATTTCTGAGGCGAATGCTCAAGTCATCCACTTTTCTTCTGGTGCAAACTGCTTCCAGCAGTAACATTGCGTGAGACGAAATGTACCACCCTCAATATACCAGGAGGTGCTGAGTTTACATCAAAAGTAGCGTTAGGGATTATGCTATATTACTCAACGTTTCGGCCAGGGGCCAACTCCTGACGATGGGCCCTGGCCGAAACGTTGAGCAATATAGCATAATCCCTAACGCTACTTTTGATGTAAACTCAGCACCTCCCGGTATATTGAGGGTCGTACATTTCGTCTCACGCAATGTCCAAAACCCAGGAGCACTTAAGAGCCATTCTTCGTTGTATTATCCAGCAGTAACGTTCTTCTGAGACACTATTGCATTCTGGGCTAGATTTGTAACTTGCAATCATGTATGAGGAAGGAAATATTTTTGGATGATCGAATTTGGAGAGGATATTTTTTCTTCAAACGTGAGACACCAGGATCTCAGCTTGCACTGTCCAGTGAATCTTGCACTCCTCGTCACAGGGCAGTGCGTAGTCGAACAGCGCCATTGAACCTCCAAGTGAGAAAAAATGAATAAGTATTTGTATGGAGAGGATAATGTTCGGGACGCCAGAAATCCAGGAACAGCCTGACAGCCTGTTTTTCCGACACTCCTTGTAGTATTCTTTACAAACAAAGGGACGAACCATTTCAGCGCCGTCTACTGGGAGCTATTTCGGCAGTGCGTGACTCATGAGACGCGCTGTCATCTCAGCAGCACCGTCGTCAGGCACAAACTATCCCGACAGTCTCCCCACACTGTTAGCTGGGCCCGCCGAGTTCCTTTTGCCGACTTAGTCAGCTGAACATCGCGACCCTGAGTGTCAGCATGGTTGGTCACCCCACTCCGAACCGCTCAAGCGTCACAAATGTAGTTAGTCACCTTCAAAATAGCCTTTCAGGTAGCCGCCGCAAACGAAATGTCATTCTGATCGAGAAGCGATAAGTAGCGAAGCCGAAATGGTGTGCGCATGTACAGGATGGAGATGCAACCTCGCGCGGGGTGGAGATGCAACTCTGCAACTGGAGCGGAGGTTTGCCGCTCGTCTGCGCTATCTGCGGTTTCCCGCCATGTCGGCCGCGCGGGCTGAATACCGCCTCGGCGTCCGAAGACACCGCCTCGGCGTCCGAAGACACTGCCGCTCTTGCGCCCACTCCTTTGCGGTCGATCGCCGCCGCCATTCGGAGCGGTTCTCGGGTGGTGACGTGGCTGGTGTTCCCAGAGGTGGTGATCGGTTCGTCCTGTACGGGCGGGTTGGTAGAGCCGGGTAGGTGAGTTGATGCCCCTCCTGCGCGCCGACCGGTGTGCCCAGTCGGCGCCGCCGCTCAGATTGGCAATGCGTGTCGGATTATCTCCGCCCTGAAGTTAAGTCCTACGGTGCTGTGTAGTCCAGTTCCCGCCCGTACACCTCAACTGTCAATCAGATGAGGTCTGCAAACGCTGCTGGGTGCCGGATGGTTGGCTATCATTTGTGTTTCTACGGATCCATCTTGCGGTAGACATCGCTCTGCGAAGCCGTTAGTTGGTCGTGCGATACCACTCGTCCCATCATTGCTGCAGGACATGCGATCAATCGTGTCACTGACAATTTGGGCGCCACCACGTGGGTGGCCGATGACCCGACCCGCTGACGTCACCGCCTGGACTGGGAGCCGGCCATCTGTGTGCTGTCGTGCCGGCGGGCGTCGTGGGGCGGCGCGGCGGTCCCCTCTCGGCCCGCCGTACGTCGACGGAGGGGTGAGTCACGCGCCGCAGGGGCGGCGCCGGGGGCCGGGCTGTGCGCGCCGGCCGCCCGCTCCAGCCCAACCGGCCCGGACGGCCCAGTCGTCCGGCGGCTGCCGGTGTGGTATGTGTGGTGGAGGCGCGCGGCGGAGCTGGCGCTCGTGCGGGGTCTGCGCGGGCCCGGACAGACGGCTGCAGGTGAGGGCACTCCCGGACCGTGCCCGCTAGTGGCCGGCGCGGTGCCCGACAGACGGCTGCAGGTCAGGGCACGCTCGGACCGTGCCCGGTAGTGGCCGGCGTGGTGCCCGACAGAGCGGGTCAGGGCGTGCCGCAGTGGCCGGGCGGCGGAGACGGTCGGACCGTGCCCGGTAGTGGCCGGCGTGGTGCCCGGACAGACGGCTGCAGGTCAGGGCACGCCCGGACCGTGCCCGCTAGTGGCCGGCGCGGTGCCCGACAGACGGCTGCAGGTCAGGGCACGCTCGGACCGTGCCCGCTAGTGGGCGGCGAGGTGCCCGACAGACGGCTGCAGGTCAGGGCACGCCCGGACCGTGCCCGGCGCGGCGCCCGGCTCGACATTTCACCGACACCTGGTGACGCGCTGTGAGTGCTGTTGACCACATGTCATTGTGTGACACCCTCTCCCCCCTCCCCTCCTCCAACCCTCTTGCCCAGCTACGCTGTCATGCTGGTGAGGCTGGCGGACTTTGATGCTCTCCGCCCCCTGTCGTACCCCCGTTGCGGCATGGCGGCATCCTGTGCTTCGGATACAGTGCACACTGGCTGGGACCCCAGCTATGATACGCCTGAACCTTGACCATGGTACCTCCGGCGAGCTCTCGCCACGCCCCCTCCCAGTTCAACTGTGTCCCGCTTCATTCTCTGTTGGTGCCCAGCTGGACATGCATGGCTTTAGCGTTGGTGGTGTGGCCCCCTAGTTTTCCTGATTTTTCCCTTCCTGTGCCCCGCCCTGTTGTCACCTTCATGGGCATCCGTGTTGCCCGGCTACCACCGCGCAAGGTACCAGCCGCCGTTAATGCACCATATTATTGTTTGGCGGTCCGTTTGGCCGAGCCGGACGCCGTTCCGGGCCGGTGCAGCTGCAGGTGTCGCTTGAGGAAACTCGAGGCGAACGTGCGAGCACTATCCAGTCAGGACCGTGCTTCGACTTCCTGTTCGATGTGGCACTTTCTGCTGCAGTTTACACGTCTCCCTTGCCTGTCTAAAGTGTGATGCCTCCGTTAGAGTTATGCTGCAATGCCTTACTAGAGCTATATATGTTACAAAGCCAAGGGGTCCGTCTTTATTTTCTCGGCATATTCTCGGATTCAACAGAGAAAATGACAACTGAACAATAAGCAGGTTAGCAAACCAGAAGGTAAAGACCCCTGCGAATCACCCAGTCTCCAGTCATGTATCCTTCAGGTCCGCTGACACACTGCCAGGGTGTTCCCCTGTTGTCCTGTCCCCCTGACCAGCCACGCCGCTGTGAGTGGTGCAGCTGCCAGTGGTGCTGTTGCCAGTGGTGCAGCTGCCAGTAGTGCCGTTGCCAGTGGTGCAGCTGACATTAGTGCAGCTGACATTAGTGCAGCTGTCTTCAGCATCACCATCAGCGGCGTGACAGGTGCGGCGGAAGTGGGCCGAGCCCTCCTGAGCCGCCGACGGCAGTATTTATGACCGGCGCTGCCGACGTGAGCAGTCGGCGTCACGGGCACCCCATCCCTCCTCTGCTGCCCCCGCCCCTCCCCCGTCCTCGGCGGCGCGGGTGTGCGCCATGATTGTGTTAGCTGGTCTGCTGACGCGGCTATATTTAGCAGATCGAAACGGGCGCGCTCTGCTTTGAGCCTGGATGACTGGAGGGCGGTAGGGTAGGGTCTACCGGTAGGGTGGCCGGCCTACCGGGGGACGTGTTCATCGAGGCGGGACGGTGATACGGCGGGCCGCGGCCGATGCCTCTGTGGACGGCGCTTCTCGCGTGTGAGACCAGAACGGAGTCTTCCGAGACTGGATTGCCTTGTTGTGCAGGCGGCGGACCACGTATGGCATCGGCCGCCGCCGTCAGCCGGACCAGTGGTTCCGGGTAGTTTTTCGTGGCCGGTGTATGCACTGGCGGCCGGGCGTGCCGGACGCAGTCGTGCCCAGCTCGCGACGCGTGTCTGACGCTCGTCACCCCCCCCCCCGCCACCGGCGCCCCGTACCGAGTACCGGTCTGTTGGGGTGTGGACGTGGAAACTGTCCCCCGACAGCGCCCGTATTGACCCTCAGTTTATTCAGGGAGGCGGACGGTACAGACGGTGACCTTGGCTGGTGCGTGACTGCTGCGGTGCTGCGGGGTTGCCTGGCCTCGGATGCTGCCCTGTCGTATGTCCGGCACACGCGACCCATGGCCGCCTAGTGGTCCCCCCTCCCCCCGCGCTGTTCCGGACGTACAAGGAGCTGCGCCGTGTCTGTGTGCCATTCCGAGCCCACGTGGAGCCGGAGACGGCCGTGCAGCGTATGCTGTACAGTGTGCACAACAAGGTCTCGTGGACCGCTGAGCCGTGCAGCGCACGCTGTACAGTGTGCACAACAAGGCCTCGTGGACCGCTGAGCCGTGCAGTATACACTGTACAGTGTGCACAACAAGGCCTCGTGGGCCGCTGAGCCGTGCAGCGCACGCTGTACAGTGTGCACAACAAGGCCTCGTGGGCCGCTGAGCCGTGCAGCGCACGCTGTACAGTGTGCACAACAAGGCCTCGTGGGCCGCTGAGACGTGCAGCGCACGCTGTACAGTGTGCACAACAAGGCCTCGTGGACCGCTGAGCCGTGCAGCGCACGCTGTACAGTGTGCACAACAAGGCCTCGTGGGCCGCTGAGCCGTGCAGTGTACATTAGGGTAGGTCGTACTTCTATTTGTTATAGATCAATTGCGATGGGTGTTCAAATATGGTAGTTTGGTGTGTAGAACACAAATCTTACTTTAATATTTGTATTTCTGATAATCCTAACCTACATTAGTTTGCAGTTGAATATTGTAAAATTTGGGATGATCTTGCTATTTCTCCCTGATGAATTGAATGTTTTTTTTTGTCCCATCTAGCTCAGCAATGATTATGATATAGGTCTTTTGCGGAAGTTTATCGAGCGGAAATATAAGTTTAAATGGCAACTCATTAAATTTTTCCAATTGACGCTTGCGACGCTCTAAGGCGCACACATTCTGGAACAAATTATAAGTGGTGCGGGGATAGTTGTGGCGCAATATACAAGTGAAGTCACTACTGGTCGCTCGGTGTGGTATGTGGTTTGGAAACAGGGGTTCCAGTCTCCTGGAACATTTTGTCCCAGGAGGGAGGGATGGAATAAGTGCGAATTGCATTAACATTTCATGATATATTATGTTGAGTTATGAACTAGTAATAATGTTTCAAGTCAGAACAAGGAAGACATGAAGTCCTCGTCTGAGTAATCGTTTTGGCACTGGGTTGAAGCTGTTCGTGTCTGAACCGCCAGCTGAGAGGGATATCCTGTGGTATGGCATCTACCTGAGGGAGACACCCGAGGGTGAAGGTGACAGGAGAACTACCCAGTGGACCAGGTTATGAGTGACATCTATTTGGGCCGATTTGTCAGTGGGACAAAGCTAGTGCTCTTTTCAGGCCACCTGTTACCAATGAAAAGGTGATCATGTCCAAGCTCATTGAAGTCTAGAATTCGGCAGTGCGGTGTTCTATTTGGAGGGGCAAGCTTGGTGTCAAAGAGAAGTCCGAAGTCAAGTTAGACATGACATTTGATATTTTGACTTGCAAGTCTCAAATGACTAGTTGTGTCATCCAAGCCCACATTAACTGCTCCTGTACCAGAGATAAAAGTTGCCTATGATAGATCTTGCCTTCATCAAGGGGCAAAACGAGAAGGCTGAACGTAAAGGATGCAACAAAGTGGGAAGCCCTGATCTGTCAGGGCTGGGATCTGGAATTGGAGAGAAGTGATACTGGGTATGGCTTTGCCCCTGAAGTTGGGCTCTTTCCTAAAAAAAAAATGCCCGTAAGCCTGCAGCGAAGGTGCGGAGCAACTGTGATGAGATTCCAATCCTGCATCCTCATTAATGGGCTGTGTGGTGACCAGTGTGGTGGGCAATCTGACCAGTGTGGTGATGGATTTGATGGAAGCTGAGGGCAGTGACCAATCTTTTTCTGCACAGATCAGATGAGAACAATATGATGTTGCTGGTGCACTTGTCGGTCAGTATCTGCTCCATTTTACCCCAGAGGAAGGAACTAAAGAGGAGCCACATGCTGAGTAGACTGCCAAGGCCCTTCTCTCCTGCCTGGAAGACAGGTTTTGATAAGGCCTTGTGTGTCTTTGGAGGAGACCCAACAAATGTGAACACTGTTAGGTCTGCTGTGGTCATGTGGGCGCAATATGACCACAGCAGTCGGCGCGCCCTAAAGCACTGATAACTAACTAAATGTGAACATCGGTGCGAATGCTGATGTCATGCGGAAGCTGGAGTTGCACCTGGGGAGAAGGCTGATCTGGTTCGTGTGCAGCCTGCACACTATTGAACTTACCTTGCGCCGTTACGTTGTTGACCATGATGCCCATACTCTTGTCAAACAACACATTTTCCGAGCCGGAAAGCTCCTTGATCTTGCTACCTACTTGGATATCAATCCAGCCTTCCCCGGATCTCTGCTGGGCCTTCACCGATCAAGCTGCTTAACAATGTTCAATATCTATCAGCTGATCAACACCATGGCTCTAAGATTGTCTGTGCCGTCAGGGATGGAGTGCTCCCTGCGCGGTTGCCCCGCTGGAGATTGGGCCAGTGAACCACAGCCACTGGAGTACACTACACTACAGCGTGTAGACTTCTCAGGCTCTGGGTGTCAAAGCACGAACTTAAAGGAAAGAACTTCAAGAATCTGCAATTAATTATACAGTTCATCATTGGACTATACAATCCGTGTTGGTTCACTGCGATGTCGAGCACTCCTTGATCGAAGGGCCTAGACACATCCTTTTCAGGTTGACTGCCTCAAGTCCCAAGGGAAGGAGGTGCTGGACCTTATGATGCCGACCGTGAGAGTATCTGCTTGGCATGCCCACAGTTAAGTCATAATCCAAGCACTGCTGGGCTCTGAGGATCAAAATGAGAGGGAGAATTGAGGGGCGAATAAACTCATCAGGGAAGAGGTGGACCCAGACACTCGGCTGAGTGACCTCTGTGTCAGAACCAGAAGGACACCTGATATCAATCGTGATGCTTTCAGCATTGTCGACTTGATCAGCTCCTCAGATGTTGTGTCAGAGCCACCTCTCATCTGCTCCCTAAGCAACTTAGAGATGAAGACCATCAACACCCCCACGGAGGTGCTCAGCTGGCCTTGCCACACGCGACTTATTGAGAGTTGTTAAAATGGTGACTGATGCTTCTGCTAAGTACTTCTCACAGGAAGAGTGGTATGGAGGGATCGGGGCTCATGAGACCAGCAGGAGGCTGATGTCCAGGAATGAGTCAAAGCAGAACTTGTGCAACCTGGAGTTCAGTGTGTCATGAATTGTTCCTTGTAACTGTATCCATTGATCTGGATGCAGTGCACCTGTTAATATAGATGTAAACTTGATTTGACTTTGTCAATGTACATGATTTCCCTTGTGTCTTCCCGCCACATGACCAACGCAGCCGATGCTCCCCTAGGCCCCAATAGCCTCCCTATAACCTTATATCTTTAATATCTTAAAAAGGGGCTCGAAAGCATAAAATTTGCCATTCAAAACTGCATGAGCTTAAAGTTATCCCAAAAAAATGAACTCAGTGGGATTCCTTTTGAAAAACTAAATCATTTAGACTCCCCTCACGTTAAAATGTCCTTCAAATTTATTTTCGCACCGGAGTATGACCTACCCTGGTGTACACCAGGACCACGTGGGCCGCTGGGTCGTGCAGTGTACACCAAGACCTCAGATCGCCAACCGCCATGCAATGTACATTGTACATCGTGCACATCAATGCCTCTCGAGCTGCCAGCCCATGCAGTGTACATCAAGGCCAGTCGGGCTGCCGACCGCCGTGCAGTGTACGCTGCACGTCTTCGACACCAAGGCGGCTTGGGCCGGCGACGGACGGTGCCTCCCATTAATTCGCATCTGCCGCTGACGACAGAGCGTCATTGGCGTTCATTGCCGAAGCCACGCCGAGCTGTTGGCCGAGTCGCTGACGAGACGCGGGTTAAGGCGGGGTGGTGTCGCCAGGTCGGCTGTCGGACGGTGGTCGTCACTGAGGTCACTGGAGTGGGGTCGTGGTCATGGAGGTCACTGGAGTGGCGGCTAAGGTGAACGGTAGAAACATGGGAGCGGTCTGTCCCCACGTACCTTGATGTAACCTTCAGCCATATGCGAAAAGCTGCCGCTAATCTGTCAACTTCCCTCAGTTCGTTCGCCCCAGAGAGCATCCAGAGAGGTTACGGTAGTCGTGATCGATGTGAAACCAACGGAAGCTGGTCTGGTAATATGTATGGTGTGCTACCCCCACCCCTCCCAATGGCCCCCACAATCCATATTTATTCCTTTTGCGCCATGGCCGATGATCCTCTTGTAATTAGGTTCCTTACGACCCCACGCATCTGCGATGCTATTTCTGGCCAACGCAGTCCAGCACCATAGTAGACCACAGGGCGTCGGGTTTTATAGTGGCCGGCCTCGAGTCTGGCACGTCCCCATAAAAGTTGGCCTCGTGAACCACTAGGGGATCACGCGCAGACGGCCTGGCGTTCTGACCTGTAATTGGCGATTCGATCCTGGCTTAATCCTCAGGATTCTATCAAGCTTTGTTTAATAATATGCAGTCAAAATTGATATGACAATTTGCACTTAGTGTTTTGCCTTGTAAGCAAACTATGGTGTATTTTATATTTTTACTGGGTAGTAGATGCTAGAAGTTGACTAAATTATTATAATTTATCAAGGTTTCTTTTTTATTTTAGAAAAAAAGAAGCAGCCATGTCTTCTCTCGCAACTATTTTGAAATAGAGGCATAGTTAAACAAGCGAAGCCAAGTCAAGTGTATACACGCATCATTCCAGTGCATGGCTTAATATTTGATACGTCAATATGCATACAAATGCACCGAGCGAAGCTCTAACCAAATACACTGCTCGATATTGAAAATAAAAAGACAGACTAAAAGCTGAACAGACAAAGGTGGGAAATACACAGCACGTTTAATGTTGGGAAGATGACCAGCCGCAGCCTACGCAGTGAGAAAAATCACGACCTTAAGCTGGACACGAGCAAGCCTGTGCACCAGCTCCGAACGTGTCCCGAGAGACGGCGACGGCTCGTTATCGTTTTGTACGTTTGGGAAATACTGCGACGGGCGCTGCAGGATCACGCGTGGTCGGATGGCCGAGTGGTTGGGTGTCGGGCTTGGTACAAGGTCCGGGTTCGACGCGTGGTCCCAATCACGCGACCCACCGGCGAAACGTGTTGACGGTGCCGCGGATGTGAAGTGTGTCGTGAACACCAATAAGCAAACAAACAAACAAACGCGTGGTCTGTGCGACCTGTTACTCGTATAGCTAGCCGAGTGAAGTTACGCCGGCATAAACCAGCCACATACTGCGTAGCTTCAGTTATTCTTTCCTTCTCCCGCTCGGATTCACCTGTTTGTCAGTGGACTATTGGTCTGCCGCCACCGTGTGTGAGGTTGGTCTGTGGTCAGGCAGACAGGAGCCCCTGATTCCTGCGGAAATTGAAGAAGAAGAAAAACATTGGGCTATTTTACGACGCATTCACCTCTAGGTTGCATAGCATCGTCAACCTTTCACGCTGATTGATCACGAGTGGACTCGGTAAATGCCGTCGGTTGTGAGATTCGAACCCACCATCTTGCGACAAAGTGTCCGACGCTCTGCCAACTGAGCTACCGTGGCCCCTGCTGCGGAAATTCGCAGGATAACTGTTGCGCAGTCGGTCGCCTCTGACCATCAGCGTGCCCCGTCCCCTCCCCTCCCGTCTGTCTGGGACCGCGGAACTGGGACCGGCTCGCCGTACGCCGGGCCGCAACGTGTCCGGAATGCCGAACTGATGGCGGATCTGGCAGCCGGACCGCGGCGCTACAGCCGCCGGCGGCGCCGGAGCTGGCGGGTTAACCGCCACCGCCACCGCCACCGCCACCACCACCGCCACCGCCACCGCCACTGCCATCGCCACCACCGTTACCATCACCCATCACCGTCACCGTCACCATCACCATCACCATCACCATCACCATCACCGTAACCGTAACCGTCACCGTCACCGTCGCCGCCACTGCTGCCGCCACCGCCCCAGGGCCGGCCACCTGGCGTTCGCCTCTTGACTGCGTCCTCAATAATAAACAGACGGTCACGGGCGGGCTCAGCAGAACATTGTCCAGACTGTCTGCTGTCCCTCACTACTGGCTGTAGCACTCCTTCGCATCGGTGTGCTCACCCCTGTCTGGTGTCGCCCGTGCTGATCCCGACTCGGTGTACTCACCGCTGTCTGGTGTCGCCCGGGCTGATCCCGGCTCGGTGTACTCACCACTGTCTGGTGTCGCCCGTGCTGATCCCGGCTCGGTGTACTCACCACTGTCTGGTGTCGCCCGTGCTGATCCCCGCTCGGTGTACTCACCACTGTCTGGTGTCGCCCGTGCTGATCCCGGCTGGGTGTACTCAGCCCTGTCTGGTGTCGCCCGTGCTGCTCCCCGCTCGGTGTAGCTGTCTTCCATCTGTCCTCATTTGGGTGCGGGTATGACCACCGCAGTCGATGCACCAAATAACCAACCAATCTGTCCTTGCTCACCACGCTACTATCCCCTTCAACTGCCGCTATCCCCTTGAACTCAAATAACTAGCAACTGCCGCTATAGGCAAAGCCAGGTGGTGATAAGAACGCTCCTCTGAAGCGCGCCGAGATTTAGCGTTACGCCTGGCGCATAGCGGGGCTGGCAGGCGAGTCACTGCGCGGCTATAACCGGTTAAGATCGGCTGGATAAAGCTAGTTTTGGCCACCTGGTACTAGCTAACACTTTTGTATCTCTGAAGTCTTGTCGAATTTGTCATGAAGAGGCATAAACTGATATGCCGAATTCGCCATTATTTCGGAGACAAATATTACCTAATTGTGCTCACCGAGTTAGTTTTTCTAGCTTAAAAACAATTTATTGGTTGCTGGTAGCGTATCGGTGAATACCGCCCTTGATTTTGAACTATTTTACACAGTCCATAGGCTGCGGACTTGGATTGTTCCAACTTGTATCAGCTCTTACGGACCTACGTAACTATTTTCAAAACTGTTGCTACACGTGCACCGGGGGCGGGGTAAGGGGAATCCAGCCACCCGCAGTTTTTGGACAATATCTCGCAAACGGGCGGGAATATTATAATTAAATCATGTGACTTTGATAAAAATCGATCAGCGCATCCTATGTAAAAAACCGAAATCCGTCGATAAATACACGTAAGTACTGGCGGTGTGCAAGGTCGGCCGGCCGGCCGGCCGCAGTGTCTAGCCACCTCCCATATGCCCTTAACTACTCAACAAACTACCACTGCTACGTTCGTGGGGGCGGGGATGGCCGAGTGGTTAAGGTGTCGGGCTATGGGTACCACAGGTCCCGGGTTCGACTCTAGCGCCACTCAGGACATTTCCCAATCCCGCGGCCCACCGGCGAAACAGTGGGCGGCGCCATTAGCCGTGAATGTGCATAAAGTGTGTCGTGAACCAACCAATAAACAATAAACAATACTACGTTCGTGCTGGATTGTCTACTTCTTTTGTGTCATACTCCGGCCTCATCCTTACCCCAACTCATGTGTTCGGTGGTGTCACTGAAGCAACTCTGCCTGGTTTCAGATAGCAGTATGGCGTCCGACAAGCGTGGCAGAAGTCTCAACATGGATACCCACGTCAAAGGTGAGGCGCGCCCACCACATGTCACATGTGATTGGCATCGACATGTATTTCATCGACTGATCCTTGAATTCGGTGTGACAAGCCAGCGCGCGACTAATAATGATGTTCTGAAGCTTCGAAGCTCTTAGTTCTCTCTACAGCAATCCTTCTGCTGTAAGTTTTCCGAATCAACTTCGGTGTTATTTGTGCAGTGAGTCTGAATCGGGCGCCATAGTGTATCGTCCTGACAGTATTAGTTGATTCACGATGTCGCGAGAGCCATATGCTGTGTCGTATGCTGTGTCTTCTGCAGTTGAGCTGCTCTCTGTGTCGTGTTGTGTTCTGACCAAGCATAAGGTCAGATTGGTAGTTTCCAAGCTGAAACCATAATGAGGTCGCGAAGCCGAGGCTGAAGCCAAAGAAGGTGAAAATGCCACGAATTCGAAACTGATGCTGAAACCAGCGGTTAAAAATGCCACAAGGCCGAAGCCGAAGTCAGCAGTCAACAAGGTACGAAGTCAAAGCAAATGCCAATATATGTGGCATCGCGAAGTCGAAAACGTTAACCTCTAGCCAAGTGAAGGTGAGGCCAAGAGCAATCCTTTTTGTGATCCAAAGCCGAGCCTAATCTGAATCCGATATTTGTTTCATTGAGAAATGATGGTGGCATTTAGAGTTTGGAAGATAAATGAAGTCCTCATTTACTCTAGACGATTTTTATGTGGGGTTTGGGAAGGCAATTCCCGGCCGGCCGCAATTCATCGGACCTTCCTATAAATGTTGAGGTAGTGAGAGGTGTTGTTGACCGAAGGGCAGTGAGTGAGATGGCCACCAAATGGCCGTTTAGTCGGCGCGCCCCTAAGTCCAAATAATCAATCAATCGTGAAGGGGATTGAGTGGTTTGACCTCGAGTGAGTGAACAGTTGATATTTTAAAGGGTATCCTTGGGCATTCCACATGACTAGATAGGAATTGTGTAAGGATGATAGAGAGATTGGATCCCTTAAACACATATCCCAACTCTTTTTCTCAAATATAATTTATCCAGAGCGCAAACCCATGCTTATGGTTCCAAAACTGAAGCCACAATACGTCAGTAAGCCAAAGCAGGCAATTCAATTGGCCACGAAGCCAAAGTCAAAGTGAGTAGGCCAAAATCCTGCCCATAAATAGTGCAAAAGTGAAGCCAAAGCCAACTGTTTAAAACATCAACAGATCCAATCCTAGGCCAAATCCGAGGAAATCACAGCTTCGCGAAGCCGAAGGTGTTGTCTTCCCCTATGTCTGGTTGCGACACCTGTTGTTTGTGTTGTATCTGGCGCGTACACGTATTAGCTGACGTTTCAATCGAAGAATTGCTTTCAATCTCGTCTCTCTGCATATCAGTGGAGCTGACGACTGTTTGTTTGAAGCGCCGGGGTGGCCATCGATTTTGATGCGACCTTCCCAGCTTCGCTGAGGAGGGGATTAACGAATGGTGGCTCGTGAGGTTCCGACTCCTGCGCTGGGACGGAACTGTGCGAGCGCTTATCTGTCGAGCTGCCCGAGCGCCGGCGCACACGCTCGGGGCCGAACACACGGCGGTGTGCGGCCGCACGGCGGTACGGTCGTACGTGTCGATAGAGCTGTTGGCGACGAGGCCTGCGGCGACGACTGTTGCCGGCCGCCAGACCGCGTCGCGCGACGTGACGTCTGCCGGACGGCCGGCGCCCGTCACACCGTCACCGGCGCGGGCGTGCAGGCGCGCCGCCGGCGGCCCGACCCGCGTGGCGGCACGTCCGCGCCGGCCGGACGGTGGCGCCGCCAGACGGCCGCCGGCTCAACTAGAGGTCCGCTCGACGGCTGGTGGCGATAGGCGCGCCTGTTGCTCGGCTGGGAGCAGCGCCCGCGCGATGTTTGGGATGATGTCTTGATTTGTTGGCTCGGTGGCGCGCTGATGAGAGCAACACTTGTCTGGGTAAGACGGCGGGCGACTGAATACGCCCGAGCGGCGCGATGGCTTCTCCGACAGTGTCCTTCCCGTCCCGCCAGTCGGTGCCGATGTCGATGACTGTCGTGGTGGCCAGCACACTTTGTCTGATGTCTGTCGTCTCCTTGTGTCCGCTGCATTGCCCGATATCCTCGGTTGGTTGGGCATTGATTTTACGACACATTGACCGTCGAGTCATGTAGTATCGCCAATCTCTCCCGCCAATTGGTCGCGGTCGAAGAGTAGTGACAGGTGAGACTCGAACCCACAACATTTCGATTGTGAGACGAGCAACTTACCCCTAGACTACTCGTCCCCCCCCCCCGATATCCTCCTCCTCTACTCCCTGGTGTCGCTGCGTTGCCCGATGTCGACCCCCCCCACACGCCCTTTCACCCCTGGTGTCCGCCGCTTTGCCTGATGTCCCCCTTGGTGTCCGCTGCATTGGCCTATGTCTCCCTCACCCCACCCACCCTCTGGGCGCTACATGACCAATGTAGTCGATGCGCCCTAAAGCCCTAATAACTAACTAACTAACCACCCGCACTCGCTGGTGTTGGCAGCCCTGCCTGGTGTTGGCTGCACCTCTGTGGGTGGCGTCCACTGACGGACCACGTCCACGGCCTGTGCCGTGAGCGGGTCAGTGACGGACCACGTCCAGTCACGGCCTGTGACGTGAGCGGGTCAGTGACGAACCGCGTCCAGTCACGGTCTGTGCCGTGAGCGGGTCAGTGACGGACCACGTCCAGTCACGGTCTGTGACGTGAGCGGGTCAGTGACGGACCACGTCCAGTGACGGCCTGTGACGTGAGCGGGTCAGTGACGGACCACGTCCAGCTGTGACGTGAGCGGGTTCAGTGACGGACTACGTCCAGTCACTGTCTGTGACGTAAGCGGGTCAGTTGTGGACCACGTCCAGTGACGGCCTGTGACGTGAGCGGGTCAGTGACGGACCAGCCACGGTCTGTGACGTGAGCGGGTCAGTGACGGACCAGCCACGGTCTGTGACGTGAGCGGGTCAGTGACGGACCACGTCCAGCTGTGACGTGAGCGGGTTCAGTGACGGACTACGTCCAGTCACTGTCTGTGACGTAAGCGGGTCAGTTGTGGACCACGTCCAGTGACGGCCTGTGACGTGAGCGGGTCAGTGACGGACCAGCCACGGCCTGTGACGTGAGCGGGTCAGTGACGAACCGCGTCCAGTCACGGTCTGTGCCGTGAGCGGGTCAGTGACGGACCACGTCCAGTCACGGCCTGTGCCGTGAGCGGGTCAGTGACGGACCACGTCCAGTCACGGCCTGTGCCGTGAGCGGGTCAGTGACGGACCACGTCCAGCCACGGTCTGTGACGTGAGCGGGTCAGCGACGGACCAGTCACGGTCTGTGACGTGAGCGGGTCTCGTCATGTCAGCGCTACGACGGCCGCCCTCGTTAGCCGAGTGCACGTGCGGTTGGCGTGCGACAGCAGGCGGCCGGCGCTGTGTCTGTGTGTTCTCGTGTGGTCGGCACGGGTCGATCTGGTTTGGGCTCAGTCGGCCGGGGCACGTGTGTACAGTTCTGGTGTGCACGGCTCAGTTGGTTCTGGTTCGGTGTGTCCGGTTCAGTTTAAGAGGAAGAGGACTCAGGGGTACTTCTACGACACGGTCATGGCTTTTTCGATGGCTGGACGATAAGGTCGTAGCCGTTGCGTGCCGAATAGTGGCGGGTGGGCGCTGTACGACCAACGCACTCGATGCACCCAGTAAGAAACAAACAAGTCCCAGTAACAAACAAACAAATCCCAGTAGCAAACAAACAAAGTCCCGGTGGCAAACAAACACGAATGGTCGTGGGAGCCGTAAGTATGCGAGGTTTGCGAGCCCCGAACCCGCAGCCTGTCGGTTTCGAGATAGACACCGTGCCAACTGCCACTGCCGGTCCCTCTGTGGGTTTGGTTTGGTCTGTACGGCTCGGTTGGGTTTGGTTTGGTCTGTATGGCTCGGTTGGGTTTGGTTTGTGGATGGGGTAGGTTTGGTTTGGTCTGTGCCGCTGCGGTATGTTTGGTTTGGTCTGTACGGCTGTGGTGGGTTTGGTTTGGTCTGTACGGCTCGGCTGGGTTTGGTTTGGTCTGTACGGCTCGGCTTTTCGGCTCGGTTGGGTTTGGTTTGGTTTGGTTTGTGGATGGGGTAGGTTGGGTTTGGTCTGTGCGGGCTGTGGCAGGTTGGGTTAGGGTCTGTACAGCTGTGATAAGTTATGTTCGGTCTGTACGGCTCGGCTGGGTTAGGTTCGGTCTGTACGGCTCGGCTGGGTTAGGTTCGGTCTGTACGGCTCGGCTGGGTTAGGCTCGGTCTGTACGGCTCTGCTGGTCTGGGTCCGCCCAGCTCCGGTGCAGACCCGACAGCCGACAGCCGGCCCAGACTGACGTACCGCCCGTCCCGACACGTGTTCCGCTGTATCATTTGTCGCACGCGCAGACCTGCCCGTGTCACCCTTGTCGCACCGGGACCGGCTGACTTGCAGCTGAGTCAGCGCAACAGTCAGTGGCGCGTGCAGAACTCGCCCCAGCAGACCGTCCACACCGCTGGGATGAAGCTTAAGTTGGATTCAAAACCAGTGATGTTACTTTACACCCTTTGTGCCGTCTGATACTGCTAGTTTGCGCAATTGCCTGTACAATAAAGAGGGACCTTTTGCACTGCACGCTATATGTATGTCATTATGCATGATTTGCAATGGGATGGGAGACACATCATGTTCCCTGAATACAAAAACATCGGCTAAATTAGGGTATGGAAAGGTCCTGCTTGCGCTGCTCGGGGAAGGTAATGTGTGGAGCGGAGAAAGAAGAGGTGGTTCCGACTCGGAATTTTTCCGATTTAACTTTTGATCTGCACAATATTACGTTGCGGGACCACATCACTATTCGTGGGCTCAATTCCACATGGGAGAGGAGGCCACCAATGATGAAAATACAGAGTAGCGCACATGGTGTGTTAACGTTCAGTCATGTTTGACATTTGTCAAGAGGCTGTGGTCCGCCGTACCACTTACCTTGAGTGGGCACGTACAGTGGGGCTCATGGCAGTGGCCACAAGGGCGAGACGACCCTACGAAATAACCGCCGGTGTGACGCACATCTGCCGTTCTCTGAAGCCACCTGAGGCAGCCGGGGACGTTCCGGAGTGGGCTACGTCATCAAGACCATCTGTTGAGTGGGCTGGGATCCTGCATGTGGGCAGACTCAGGTGATCAATGGCATAGTTGTGGAACAGAGCGGAAAATCGCAATGTGTAATGGAACAATTTAAAACTCCGTTAAAAAAGTTTTGATTGCATTCTTCAGGAGTATAGTAACTATGCAGTTATGGGCCGAGTCCAAAACGGTTTTGGTTTTGGTTTTTGAGCCTAGGTGTTTGGGCAATACATTTGCCCTGCCATGGAATATTTCGTTCTAAAGATGAAGCAACAGCACAATTTTAAATTGCGATTATGTGTTCTGGAACAGGAAGCATATCAACTTATCGACGAAAGATTCATAATCTCGTAATATACTGATCAGGTTAACTACCGCTGCCAGCCTGTAAATAGATGTAATGTTGGTGAATAGGTATTGATAATGGTGGTGGAAAGAATGTAATGCTATCCACGGGTAGTGTGGCATTTCTAACTTGAATCGGAAACTTTGGAACATTGCTCCAAGGTATATTATGGCAAGGATAAGATTATACTTCCGTTTGGAACTGTGTAAATGGAAAGCCAAGTAGCTTATACCATCCCTTCAACGCATGGTCCAGTGTCAGGCGGAATTGCTGTTACTGAACACGTAGGCTCTCCAACCTATGTGTTTTCCGTATTTGTCGTGCATTCGGTGGATATTAATGTTGGTGTCCGATAGCCCGCCACAGGGGTTCTAGCGGCATGATACAGCCCCTTGCCCTGAATCGTGAGGCTTGGGAAACATTTATCAACAAAAATAGGACGATATCCATCGAAACTGATAACTATACTGCCTCTCCGATAACAACCAGATAATAGCAGAGGTCCAGTGTGTTCCAGGTATATATTCAGGTTACCGGAATCGATGCTCAATGAGGGTGGGATGCTTTGTGTTGTAGCCACACGCTATGTACACATCCATCGATATATGACGGAAGCCTCGAGCAAGTGCCTCGTGCTTTCTCCAGTCGTATTCGTTATGCTGGAATTGTGTTCACATTTCATGGTAATGGTAACGCAGCTGGAACCAAGTACGCAGGAACGCCAATGTATAGTGCAAGAGCCAGCACAATTTCGTCTCATAGCAGTGACGGATTCAAGGGCACAGCCCATGAGCTGTGGGCACAGGAGCATGCGCCGCCCTCCCCATGGAAAAGTGGCTCCCCTCTGACTGGGAAAGGCGCCCTTCCGGGAAGGCTCGAGTGCACCCACCTGCTTCCCTCCAGCTAAACGGATTATTCAGCAAAAGTGCTCCTCTCAGGAGAAAAGGTTTCTCAGCATTCCCGAATGCAACCCCTCCTGTGCCAACAAATTTTAGCCCGAAGGTGCGCCTCAAGAGACTTTCCGCCCTAACATAGCAATTCCCTGACCTGCCCTTGTCCTGTAGGGCTAGCGGTTAACATCCAGAAACATGGAGGCGTTGACCCTCTACCTCCGACTCTCCTACGTCTATGGCCGGGGTGCTGCCGGCTATGTGGATTGTTTATGGCGAGCTGGAGCTGTGGAACATTTAGACAATCGTCGGGTGGCGGATTGACAGAAATTGTATCGTGGAAGGCATTCCATCGTATCGGACAATTTTCCATGCTATGACACCAAGCAATTTCGTCAGCTGCTGATGCCACAATCAAATTTCCGTCCAAATAACTGACAGCTGAAGCTCGCCACAAAGCATACCACGTGATTTTTTTCGCATGAAATTTTTCATGGGTGTACATCCGCCGTTTGGACATATCGCGCTTCCCGCCGAAAACCGGCAGTTACGGGTGACGGCTGGCGTTCACTAGGAATTCAGTTTTCAATCACGGGTGACGAGTAGTCTACGAGTAAGCTGCTCCTCTCACAATCGAAAGGTTGTGGGTTCGCGTCTCAGCTGTCGGTACTCTTCGCCTGCGACTAATCGGCGTGAGAGATTGGCAACGCTACATGGATCAACGGTCGATGTGTCGTAAAACCAATAACCAGCCAACCAGTTTTCATTCACAGCCAAATCGGTTGCATCCCCAAGTTCTTGGTGAAGCTCCATGCCTGCCAACTGGAATTTATGATGTAAGCCGATAATCATGCCCATGGGTAAGCCAAGTGTTGAAGCTGGTGGGAGGATCCATCCGAACGTCTTCAGATTGGCAGACCGCACACCAATAAGACATGTAGGGCTGCTCCCTGCGCACCGCCTGCTTGCCACGGTGCGCACGTACGGAGCTACGTTCTTGAGGACATGTTTGTCACATTCTTGTCCTAAGCATGACAAAAACAGCGGCCGCTTAGAGACCTCGGGTAAATGTTTTCGGGGACTCAGCTGAATGCCATATCAACCAGTATACTGAAATCTAATCCACGTTTGCAGTTTTCTTGTACCGTAGCTTGGAAGCTTAGTGCGAGCTGCGGTTGGAATGGCCATTAGCCGGCTATTTTTGTTTGGTGCTGGATACGAGCCGGCCGATGTTATCTCTGACTTCCAGGCAAGTGTTGTAGAGGACACGCGATACCCACCGCAGGGACGCCCGCGGCTTAATCCGACATGATTTCGTCAGAACATCACCTTGTGCTTTAAATGGGCCACTTAGAAGGACAGATGCGTGGCTCAAAATCCACACATTATCTATAGGTTTGCCGCGGCGAGTGGATGGTGCGGTGTGCAGTCGCCGCACTCGATGGCGGCGGGCACCTCCGGTCGTGAGCCAGTTCGTTTCCGCTGCCTACCGCCATCTGTTGAGAGTTTCTGAAGCGATTCAGTTCAGTGGCGGTTCGGAGCCACATTTCAGCAGTGCTTTCCCTGTGTGGCAACGTGTCAGCGGGGCCTTCCAGAAGCGATTCACGCTAACCATTTCTATTCACACTTCAATAGGTTTTGTTTTCTCTGTTGAACAACGCGCCGGTGTGGTCGTGTGGTGGCATGTGGACAGCGACGAGACGTATGGCTTGATTTGTGGGTTGGATCTCCGGCAAATGTTTGAGGTTTGACCCCTATACATGGACCCCGCGACGCGGAGGGGTGTGGTGACATGGCCTAATGATGATTGACCGGCTCGCGGCGCCGTGTACAGTACAATAGTACAGAAGATACATCCCGCATGAGCAGCGCACCTGTTGACTAAGCCTGTGTGTGCTTATTGTGCACGCTGGCGTCACCCGAATACCACATGAGCCGTTGACCCGCTGACTAGTCCTCGTCATACATATCTGACCACGAAGCTCGCATTCCTGGGTAGTGATGCTGACCCCGCCTATCCAGATGCTTGTTGTCGTGCCAGCCACGCCGTCAAATCCTGAGCCGGCGCCCGCAGACTGACTGCTGGGTCAGCCCACTGTCTGTGTCGGATAACGCTTTTTATATCATCTGTATGTTTTTGTGTCAGCTGCCTGGCTGTGGCGTGCGTCTTAACTACAGTTTTGCTGATGGCTGCTTTTGTGTTGCTTTTTGTGATGTGCTATTCATTTCCCGACAGTTTGGTGTTAAGAGCGCATCGTCTCCGGTGAAGGACATACTACTGCAGTTCGGGTACTGAGCTGTGTAAATGAAAGATGAAGCACACAGCGCCACATTTAGCCTTCATGTAATTTGAATATTCGGCACCAATGTTACCAATACAATTACCAGTCAAGCCTAATTATCTAATAGTCTAATTATGCACGGTTCGACTCGAACTAATTTGATCGTAAATGCGACGATGAATGTGGATATAGGTATCCTGAAAATGTATCGACAGCAAACAGCAAAACCAACATTGTAGCGTTTCATGGAGCTGATTATGTTCACCGTGTCCTGCGCGGCTTGGATTCACTGAAGCCGTCGGTTTCTCGCTTCTGTCCCCGTCGCTACACGTTCTTTTAATGTCTATCGCATACATATTCCCAGCATACAGTATGACTTGCACCACATCCGTTTAACAAGCATAGCAGGCCTAGTTCAAGCATAACAAGCCTCCTTCGAGTTCAGGCTAGATTACCACTCAACACAAATGGCTATAGTACTATACACCACATACTAAGATACTTGCTACATCCTTATTCCGTTTCGAAGATATCTGCGTCACTCGCTGTCTGGACTCCCGGTAGGCAGCTGCGCCACTCGGTGGTGGACTCCCAGTAGGCAGCTGCGCCACTCGGTGGTGGACTCCCAGTAGGCAGCTGCACCACTCGGCGGTGGACTCTCAGTAGGCAGCTGCACCGCTACTGGACTCTCAGTAGGCGCTGCCTCGGCGGTGGACTCTCGGGCGCGTGTCCCGCTCTGGCTCTGTGGCGCTGCCCTCGGTGGGCTCTCGGGCGCTGCGTCTGTGTTTGACTCTCGTGGCGCTGGTCTGCTGGACTCCCGTGGCGCCCGGTGCTGGACTCCGTGGCGCTGCCTCGGTGCTGGACTCTCGTGGCGCTGCGTCTGTGTTTGACTCGTGGCGCTGCGTCGCTGGACTCCCGGGCGCTGCCCGGTGCTGGACTCTCGTGGCGCTGGTCGGTGCTGGACTCCGTGGCGCTGGGTGTGGCTCTGGCAGTCTGTGTTTGACTCTCAGTAGGCAGCTGGGCTGCCGGCTGGTCTGCCGGTCGGCTGCATTTGCCGCGACTGCAGGGCGGCGGCAGATGTAAGTCTGTGTATCGCGCAGGACAGCTGTTGAATGCTGGCCCGCCTTTGTTGACGCCGGCTGTGGCTGAACACCTTGTCCTCGCACGTGCTTTGGTGCCTTTGTCAGTACGTGTGTCGCTTTATGCATATGCATTCAGCGGGTATCACTTTCTATACTTCCGGGAGGAATCCGGGCCGTTTCCTTTCTTACTCTGTCGGTGGCGTCAGAGCTCCACCCCGCGGCCGTCTTGCCGCCGCAAGGCGACGAAGTCGCGTCAGATGTCTGGGAATTCGCGTCTCCAGCGGCCGCGGGCGGCTGCGGTGTCGGCCGGCGCCAGTGGTGGTGACGCTGCGGTCAGCCGTGGCGTGACGTCACCACGGCGTAGCGCTTCACGGCCGGCGCCGCCTGGCCGGCGGGAAGTGAGCCGATAGCGGCACGGCAGAGCACGAGGCGGTGTCGTGGAGCGGCCAGCTGTCGACAGACACCCGCTCCGCCCTGCCCTCCACCTCTCCGGAGCGGCACCGGGCAGTGTCGCAGCCTTCAGGGCTGATGGAGCCCTGAAGGCTGACCTGAAGCCTTCAGCACGTCCGGGTTGGTGGAGTCGGCAGGGCTATATCTATGGAAGCTTTCCTTTCCGTCAAATAGTTTGGTTTTATTTGGCGGTGCAATTATCGCGACTGTGATCGCTTTTCATCGGGCTCTTCAAAACTATTTATTCTGACTGCGAGAACATACTACGACGTTCCTATAAAGACATAAAGACATAAGGACATAAAATATTAGTGCAACTATAAGCCACAAGGGCCCTTCTTGGTTGCACTCTGTACACTGAACCAGTTGCCCACCAAATCTGTCAATCAGCCCTCCCTGTAATACTGAAAAGCAAGCCCTCTATTCTGATAATGATTGTCTATGCTGTTTTTAAAGATGTTCAATGTGCTGTTACTGACAATGTTTTCTGGCAGCTGGTTCCAGTGTTCTACTACCCTGTTGGTGAAGAAAGTCTGCCTTAACCTTGTTCTGCTGTGGTTAACTTTAATTTTGAATTTATAACCTCTAATTGCATCATTTCTGTTCAATTCAAACATTTCCCCAAGATATCCCCTCTCCAGACCATGGACAAATTTAAAGACCTCAAGACCCTTATGCTTTGGCGTAGGCTTCACTTTGCGTTGAAACGTTAGAAGGAACTTGCTTGCGTACATCCGGCCTTGTGAGAAACTTCGACTGGCCCGTGTTGGGGTGTATCAACGCTGGCCGGTTGGCTGTGACTCGTCCTCGCCACTATAGTCCAACATGTGCGGTCGGTACGGCGCGGCGCGTGCTGGACGAACCGCCTCGCTGGGCGAACCGGGATCTCTCCGTTCCCTGGGAAAAATCTTCTCTCCCCCTGCTGGGTGAACTCGCTCACATTCTCCAGGCGACAATCTCACCTCTCCCGACCTGCTGGGTGATCCGCGCCGGGATCTCTCACGTGGCCGGCGACACTCCCACACCTGCCGTCGCCGGTTTTTGCACAACGGCCGCTGACAGGCGGTGTTCTCGGGCCGTTGCGGTGGTGTTTTCTCCTCGGCACGGGCGCCGTGATGAAGTGTGACGCCGCGCCGCTACAGTTGCGTGACACTGCCGAGCCGGGCCACTTTCTCCCCGGTCGGCCGACGCACAGGCGGCCGTGTAAAGCTGCCCTCACCGGCCGGCCGGCCTCCGGCTGGACCCGGGAAAATGACCTTAGTAGTCGATGCCCTCTAAAGCCAGAATAACTAACTAACTCACTAACCAGCTGGACTCGGCGTTGTATGACCGAAGCAGTCGATGCGCCCCTAAGCCCAAATAACCAACCAACTAACCAGCTGAACCCTCCGCCGTTCTGGTGGCCGCGGAAACTACCCATGTGTGTGGCAATCTTTCAGCCAAATTATCGAAACTGCCGTCACACAAACGCAGACCACTTTTTATCCGTGGATGTCATTTCGCGCGGTATCATATTACTGAGCACTTCACGCTTGAACAAAAGCTTTTTGATCGGTTCCCAGCTGCTTTTCCGTCTCGGGCTCCTAGTCTGACAAATCGATTCGCGACGTGTTTTTTTTGCTTATGTAAATAAGACGACAGCTCTGGTACGAGTCCGGCGGTCAGAGGGGCATTTATAGCTCTCAAAAAGCATGGTCTGTGTCGCAAGGTGGGCGAAAGCAGTACGGGGAACAGATATGGCGCCGATATTGTCGGTATTGGACATCACAATGACTATCACGTTCACGGCCTATGTGTTGCTCCTTGAAACTCGAATCACCCCGCGAAAAAGAGGGGCTTTGCATCACATTGCTTTGTCGCGACAGAGTCCTGGTCAGAAGAGTTCATAATAGGTAGCCAGAGTAGTAACGACCTCTGCGGTCGCCCCGGGTAATGGCAACAGAAACCTACAGGGGCCTGTATCAGCGGTAGGTGAGGTCCACTAGTGTCAGATATGCAGTCTGACTTTTCCAGATGAATTTTGTCCTATAATTCAGCTTTTCTATGTCAGAAGCTGGTAGAGAGTGAAATTGTATGTTGAGCGAGGGCGAACCAGTCGACAATTATTTGTGAAGATGCAGCGTAATAATTAGAAACTGCCATGCATAATGGAACAAAAGTATGACTCCACTGCAATGATGCAAAACTCAAATGTGGATCGTAAATATAAAGGAGGCACGCTGCTAGTGTAATGTTTTTTCAAATTTCTTTGTCGAATCTCTTTCAGTTGACTTACGATTTTCAATATTTTGAATCGGAAAATGAGGGCCGAAACTTACCCGTGTTGACAGGACGCAAGGTGGAAGTGGTATTCTGAGCCAAGTTACTCGGCTCAGAATCAGCTGAAATATATTCTGGCATCGGAGTGCCTACTCGGCCCGAGTATGCACTCCGATGCCAGAATATATTTCAGCTTTGAGTTAATAGTTATGAGCACGAAGTTTTACCACATTCGACTTGTTGTCCTAGGATCGTATACAGAAAACCTCGGCATACAATGGTCACACCTAGTAGATAGCAGGTGAACACAAACGCAAGGTTTTTCTCCTGATGTATTTGTTCTCTTAATCGCAAGAAAAACGATCAAAACGAAGATTAAAAAGAGTGTTCCAGGTTTAATACCACCTGCAAATACACAGGGAAGCACCTCGACAGGATGCACCTTGCAGATAGTTGATGCTAATAATGTTAATGCATTTTTAATGGTATAATTCAGTTATGTATGCAACTTCACGACAAAGCGCCTAACATTAAAAAGCCGACTAAACCTTTGCCGGCTTAAGCTACCAGGTAGCTAAAATTAGGTATTGCCACCCGGTTTAAACCAGCAAAGATTACCAAGTGGCAAAAATGTGCCAGTCGTGCATTCCTACGCCTACAGCCGGGCATTGGGATAGCATCAGAAAGTGGCTAAAAAGTTAATGTGGCGGGACTTGCACAACGTGCTTACCCTTGTGCCGCAGGTTGTCGCAGAGCCACTGGTTGTCGCAGAGCCGCTGGTTGTCGCAGAGCCACAGGTTTTCGCAGTGCGAGAGATTGTGGCAGAGCCACATATTATCTTAGTGCTAGGGGTTGTTCCAGAGCCGTTTTGGCTGTACTTCGTTACCGGCGCTGCAGAAATTTCTGTTGTCTCTTGCCATCATATCTCGTAGCTTCATAGCTGTCCAGAGGACCCTGTTGACCATCGAAGTCTCCCCTTTCCTCTATATTTGCCTTGCACCCATGGGTGGAGGCCATGTGACAAGTGTGGCGTATGCCACTCCAATGTTGCCCAGATTTATCATGGACCTGAGGACATTCGCTGGAAATAAAGACATCAAAAGTGTTCTTGGCGACACAAACTTTGGCTACGTTCCTCCACTCATCATTGCACCCTTGTGATAATCCAAGTTTTCTTTGCGGCCACGCCAGAATACGATGTGTCATCAACCACAGAGACTTGGCGACTTTATGGGGCCTCTTCCTGGGCGAGACTCCGGGAAGCTTGGCGAAAATGAAAGGGACCGCATTCGCTTCCATAGCATGAAACATGTAGTAATATTGGATCAAATATCGGGGCTAGGATCATATAACAGGGTGTGGATCAAATAACGGGGCGAGGATCAATTATCGGAGCTGGGATCAGATAACGGGGCGAGGAACAAATATCTTGGAGATGAAAATAACTTGTTAATAGGAAATATGCCACTTTGGGAAACCTTATGGGCGCTGTATGGCCGAAGCAGTCGGAGCGCCCCTAAGCCCAAATAACCAACCAACAAACTTTGGGAAACCTTAACCGGGGACCACACCAGCCCAGCTTATGGGCCGATGGACATGGGACCGGCCCGTGGACCTAGCCTGAAGGAGTATACAAGGAACAAATGGGCGCTAAATGACCCTGTAGTCGGCGTGCCCTTAAGCCCAAATAATCAATCAAATCAATCAATACAAGGAATAACAATAAAAAAAGAAAAGGAAGTAATATGTTTCGCATACTAGTAATAACTCAGTATGCAGTCCCGCAACATAAGCTAAAAATAGTATGTAGCATTAAAATACACATACATGGCACGTGCGCTGTTCCCATTTTAACATTCATTAATCCGGTATGTTAACTAGCCTATCCTGACTTGAATCGGTAATAGACCGGCATACCCCGACCCCTAATTTACTCACGACTACAAACTGGCTGATTGACGTGTGTTTGATTAGCACATTCCTGCGTCCCGATCATCATCGGCCGACCAGTTCACCTGTCAGTGGCTCGTCCCGCCAGATGAGGTGCCGGCAAAAACACCGGCCCGGGTAGGGTGAGCCGGCTCTGGCACGTGCCGCGTTGTGCTGCAGACACAGCGCTGGCCGAGCTGGCCGGAGCTGTGGGCGGGGCTGGCAGGAGCTGTGGGCGGGCCCACGGCTCGGACGGAACCGGCCACGTCTCTGGAGAGGCGCTTAGCAGGTGTAGAGCTGACAATGACTGGAGAGACGCGTGACACGTTGGTTGGTTGGCTGGAGAGACGCGTGGCATGTAACCAGGTCTCTGGAGAGATGCGTGGCAGGTGCAGAACTGACCAGGTCTCTGGAGAGACGCGTAACACGGGCGGGACTAACCAGAGCCCTGCTCTATAGAGCACTTGAATTACGAACGGCGTGAAGGACGTGTAAAATTCACATCTGTTCATGTCATCCGATGTCCAACAAATGTTTGATCGACGGCACTGCACACGTGTCGCTGCATGGCGGGCAACCGCACGGCGCACACAGCTGCCGCACTGCGCGGGCCGGCGTCCGTGCGGACCTGAACAGGCGTGCGGTGAATCAGGACGGTGTGGGAATGTCCGAGGACGTCCGTGGAACGAAACTCACCATACTGGGATATTGATATTGGACGTCCGTGGAACGAAACTCACCATACTGGGATATTGATATTGGACGTCCGTGGAACGAAACTCACCATTCTGGGATATTGATATTGGACTCCAAGCGTGAGCAACTGTCTTATCGTCTCCTGCCGGCGGAATGCGGCCGATGTTCAGCATTGTGGTAGGTCTCGAGGCGGGTAAAGTCCATCGGTGTGCGCTGTGGTAATGGACGCTGCAGCTGGTCAACCGCCGACTGTGTGCTCACTCCGGCCAGTGAGCTCCGACAACACTGCACAACAGCCTGCCTTAAAAAATATGCTCAATTCTGGAAAAAACGAAGACATGAATCCATGATAGAATGGAAGGACGATATGGGTAAATGTTCTTGACAGGTGTTTCTGGATGTCCATGCTTCTGTGCGCATCGTTTCTGCTTCTGAGCTCCTTTAATGATGTGTACCTTTGCCACTGACAACATTTCATGGAAGTGATTGGGGAACCTGCAACAGCATGGAGCGAGTGTTGGGAGGGAGCTCCTTAAGCTACACCTTTGGATTGGAGAAACACAGTAGAGAAAACCCACATTTGGTTGGATAATAGGTATCAAAACTCGAAAAATGACACATCTGCAGTGTCAGATACTTACGCACGCACCTGTGAAAGTCTACAGTCATCATGCTGCACGGATTGCGGCTCTGAGCAGAACATGGATGCTGGTTTCTCGACGCTGGGAATGTGCACTTTATCCTTTCGTGTTTTTCGTTTTATAACTGACATTTATATATACCGGTACCTATTGTGGCCAGAGTTAGAGCGGTCTTTTTCCCCCTCCCCACCTCCTCCAACTCAGATTGCTCGACACCCAGACCAGTGTTTGGTATCGCCGCAGACCGTGCCGCTCAAGATCGCGATTCTAGCGAAAGTCTTGGTTTTCCTTCACAGCTTGGTTATATGACGTAATACAAATCAGCAGTAGTGCATGATTTTCCCCAAATGTGTCGAGCTTCCGTAAATATCCGTAGGTTTGCGCTTGACTTAGCATTGCATCAGTGTTACTCAGGTTGCATTCAACCTATCACGAACGTTGGGCCTGAGCCAATGGAAATGCAAACTGCTACGCCATGCTGCAGCCTGTTGCATTGTGGATCCGCTCGGTAAATTGACATCTCAGCTTACGTTCCCACTCCGTGAGAACTGATCGCGTCTGGGCGGACAAAGGGCCGAGCACCGACCCGTAGTCGCTGCGGGTAGGCAGCCACAAAGTGAAGCGCATATCCGTCGCTGTCGCGCAGTCCGGGGCGACGATCTACGACGTGTTCAGCTGGCACAGGGCAGCGTGCGGAGCGGGGCTCCAGAGGTTCACCTGTCGTTCCGAGGCGCGGAGTGGCCCGGGGGGCGCTGCCGCAGCACCACCGTCCGACAGACAGCTCGTGTTGACAGATTGGCGCCGCGTGCGTTATGTATCTGCCGAGCGGCCGGGACCCGACGCGCGCTCCGCGGTAGCCCCGGGCACTGGGCGGTCGGCGCGGTGGCCGCGCCACACATACTGGCCCGGTGTCGAAATTCCGACCGGGCACGTCGCGGCGTGCTCGGCGGCACCCGAGCGGCACCGCTGCACCCACCCAGTCGAGCGGAAACCGCTCCGTTTCTCCGGCTGTCGGCCGGCCGTGGTCCGACAGAGGGCGCTGTCGGCCGCGGCGGCCGCTGTGTGCGTGCGGCGCGGCTGACGTCACGGTAGTGCGGCGGACGGCCGCCAGGCGGCGGACGGCGGGGCGGCGGCCGGCCAGTTGTGTGTGGAGTGCGCCGGTGGCTGGGGCGGGGCGGCGGGGGCTGGTGGCGGCACCATGAGGGAGTCGCGCTCGGAGCGGGGCCGCCACAGCTCCGGCAGCAGTCTGTTCCAATGCATCGCGCCGCCGAAGCAGAACTGGAGCCAGGTGCTGATGACAGCAGGTAAGGCGCCGCACGGGCGGAGGCGACTCTGCCGTTGTCGAGCGGTTCCGTGCGTGACATGTGTCGGTTCGGCTGGTCTGTGCCCTATGCGAGGTGGTGAGCCACGTTCCCAGGTCTGTCGGCCGGAGGCAGCAGCACATCGCCGACCTGGCGGCGACGTACGGCGCGTGGCTGTGTGACGACGACGCCACCGCTCGGGTCGCGTCCCTAGCGGCCGGCTCGGTCGGCTATGATGGTTCGTGACGGGCGCCGCGGTCGCGTCACATTCCAGCCAGATAGAGCCGTCGCCGCCGGCCACGCGGTCTGGCCGCCCGCCGCGTGTGTGGCTGCCGGCAGCGGCGCCGCAGCCGCAGTGGGAGAGGAGGGGCGCCGGCCGCACAATGCACCGTCTAATGAGTCGCAGAAGCGGCGCTCTGCGGCCCTGGCTGGGTGGTCGGCGCCTCGGGCGGCAGCCGGGGCATTGGACACGCGGCCCCAGCTCAGGCGGGACTCGGGATGCACGGTTCCAGCCCAGGGACTCAGGATACGCGGTCCCATCTCAGGCAGACCGGGACATTGCTCCAGCCCAGGTCGAGACACGTTTGGCTCGGGACACGGTTCCGTCCCGGGCGGACAAAGGGCGGTGCCACCACGTCGCCTGAACGGACCTCGTGAACAGGCTGCCTCGTCGGTCGGTCGGCGCTAGTCTCGCGCGGTCGTCAGCCACGCCAGGCGCCTCTGTGTTGCGCCTGTCAGGCGCCGTCAGTCGACAGCTGTGTTGCGAGGACCTAAGCCAATGTGCATGTCTGGTGTCGGCCTCTATCAGTCTAGGTCTTTCACTGCAAAGGGTAATAGGTGCCCTGTCTGACCTAACGTAACCCGACTGTTTGGGGAACCGAGAGGAAGACTGGGCATGATCGTTGTTCTCGGTAAATTTTGAAAGGACCAGTTCGAAACCATGGGAAGTTGATGTTAGTCAGCAAATGCTTGTTCGCCAGTTTCGGCAAATGCAGGTTCGGCCGTTGAAATGTGATTTGAAAGTCCGTTGCATTGCTCCTTTTTTATGACGCTGGGTCTCTGCGTCAGGAAGGTGTTAACACGGACTAAGCCGAACACGATAGTTGTGACACGACCCACCGCCGACCCATGTCCTGCCTCGTCGCCACTGTTGAGTCTCGCCGAGCCGCACACGATAGCTCTGACCTGACCTGGCGCCGGACCATTTCCATAGTTATTTAAGTTTAAGGGCGCTTCGACCAAAACGTCATCATTTAGCGCCCATCGGGCCATTTCCTTCCTCGCCGCCACCGCTTACTCTCACCGAGCCGAACACAATAGCTCTGACCTGACCTGCCGCCGGCCTCTCCACCACTGCGTTATCGGTTCATCTACACGAGCCACCGACTGTCAAGCCGTCTCCTCTGCGTTGTGGGCACTCTTTGACCAGAAGTGCTCCAGAAGCGTGCCCAGTTTGAGAGGACGTCAACACACAGGTGCACCCTTGTCCTGCTCACGCTTAGATAGCTTCCTCACGTTTGCTCGGCCTACTCCAGAAACTCGCCCCGAAACTGAAGTAGTAGAAGTGAGGCTCAAGGTGCTGACGTTAGATGCATTTGGACAATCGTAGACACTTGACATGGGATTGACCAAAACAACGCTGGTGATAGCGATTGGATTGGCCCAACTGGTGCCGGTAGGATTGGCAACAGCGATACATATTTGATTGGTCTAACCGGCAGTAATAACCGTTTCAACTGGTGCTGGTGAGATTGGTCGAATTGTTGCTGGTGAAGCTGGTCGGATTATCATATGAACCCAAATAGCCGTCGCGTTGATGACCAATGAACTGCGCGGTTCATTGGGAACGTTAATTGGAACATCTGGGGTTTGGGTTGCATCAACATTAACGGACCTTCCTGGGGTTTAGTTTACATTGGCATTACATTAGCTTGTCTTATCAATTATCCTGCCTGGACATTGATGAGGCATTTTCCTACTTGCCCTATCATTATGTTAGTTGCTGGCTATTTATGTATGCAGCGCGATGACCGCCGTGATCATGATGGTCGGGGAGATGGGCATCCTACCACTAGACTACTCACCCCCGCTATAGCATTAGTATTTGCTTAACCTGGTATTGAAGCTTCATGGATCCTTGGATTTGCAGTGGCATTCAGAGTACACATCTCCTCCACTTCCTGGCGGTGGTGCACACGTCTCCCCTCCTCGTGTCTAGTGTTGGTGCACACGTGTCCCATTCGCGTTTCGTGTTTGTGTATATACTTGTATTCCGCGTCTGGTGGGTGTGTCTGTAAACACACCCACGTCTTGGGTCTGTGTACACGTCTCTCCTTCGCGTCTGGTGTCTATGTACACGTCTCTCCTTCGCGTCTGGTGTCTATGTACACACCCACGTCTTGGGTCCGTGTACACGTCTCTCATTCGCATCTGGTGTACACACCCTCTTTGTCTGGTGTCGATGACCCCGGTATTTCCCGTCGTCCCGCTCCAAATAACGAGGGTGCGTGTGGCTGCTAATAACGGCTGGGCGCGTGTGGGGTCAGGACCGGCCTTGTTGTCGGCTCCGTGGCTGCCGGGGCGACGGAGCGTCCACGGCGACGCCCTGCCAACACTCTGTGGAGGCGCGTCAACCGACCACCGCCAGTGCCCAGTGGACGCACGCACCAACGACCTCCCAGTGTCTAGTGGACGCACGCACCAACGACGCCAGATTTTAGGGCGGTTGAATACCGACTCCTCTTTACGTATGCTTATAGGGAACGACTCTGATGTCGTGGCGTCTGGGAATATTTTTACGTTCATTCGACAAGCTCGCCTTGACGTGATATACCCCCACCCGTGAAGATAGATAGCAAGATATGATAGCAGCACCTTAGTGATTAAAATTTAGTTATGGGCGCAAAGTGACCCTTGATGTCGACGCGCCCCTTACACTCCAATCCACCACCACCACCACGCACCAACGACCTCCCAGTGCCCGATGGACTCAAGTGCCGACGGGCTCCCAGTGCTCAATGGACACGCGCACCAACGCCCTCCCATTGCTCAATGGACGCAAGTGCCGACGCCCTCCCAGTGCCCAGCGGACGCTCGCACCGACGCCCTCCGAGCAGGCAGCGAACGCGTGCACACAGGCTGTCGGAACACTGCGCGTGCGCTCAGCGCACAGCTGTACCGACGAGCGCTTTCTCTCGCCGGCCCGGGCGTGCCGCCGGCTGTGATCTGCCGGCGTCAAAGGTCCTTGGAAGCGTGTCGAGGTGAAGCCATGGTCCAGGCCTGGTCTGGGCTGTGATTAAGATACGCCCACGAGGCCAGACATGCCTGTTGGCGGCGCCGTGGCATTTGGCCGGTCACGGCCGCAGACGCCGCAGGGGACCGGCGTGACGCCCATGCCGCGGGGGCGTCTCCGTACCGCAGGACCCGTCGAGACGCCGCAGGGCACAGTCTCGGCGTCTGTCCACACCCGGCGGCGCGGCAGTGGCGCCGTTTTTGCCGCCACCAGATGGCTGCGGCGACGAGTCGTGACGTTGAGCAGGCGCGACGTTTGCGGCGCCGCCGCCGGTGAGCCCTCTGCGGCTGTTGGCTCGTCCGTCAGCGGCTGGGCGCAGTGCTTACGCCACGCCACGCGGCGCGGAAAGTAGCGGGCTGGGCTGTTTGTGGCAACACGAGGCGACATCAGCGCCGGCCGTGGCACCACATCGCACCACATGGTGCCCCCGTCGGGTGGGTCAGCTGGTGGCCACGTGGTCCGGCGACATCGACCTGCCCCCGGCCGATAATAACGGCGGCGGACGCGACGCCGGTGAGTCAGACGGCGCGCCCGGGCCGGCGCCGACGCATCATCTCCACGCCCCGCGCGGCCCGCTGCGGGTTGTCCGAGACTGAAACGGCCCCCGCTTTGTACGCGCCGAGCCAAAGGTCACCGCTCGCCGCCGACAATTGCCGCCGCGGCGCCGGCGGCGCTGATGAGAGCCGACCGGTCACCTCTAGCAAAGGTCACGCCGCTCCGGCGGCCGGACACTGTCGGAGGATTAGCTCGCCGCTCTGGTCCTGTTCTGGCCAGACGGCACGGCGAGGTCGGCTCCCGTATCGGCGCCGCTCCGGCCGTATTCCGACCCTGCCCGCCGTTTCTGTTGTTTTCGCGCCGTTTTGTTGTCGATATCGCGTCTGTTGCATATTTGGCACGTTTCTATTATCTCTATTGTGCTGTTTAGTCTGTTTCTTATCGGTATGCGGCCTATCTCAGCTTTTATGTCGTTAATATAACTATTTGTCCCTCAGCGATTCATGTATGTTCTATTTATAGCGCAGTGATGATCGCCGTCTGCTCTGGTTCGAAGATGCTGACACCCGATAGCTCTGGTGTTGTGAACACGACAGTCCTCAGAGCTCCCACAGTCGGGTCCTGTACCGACGTCAGCCCTCGGGAGTCGTGACGGGCCGGTGCCCAGAGTCCCGACAGGCCGTCCCTCAAGGTCCCGACAGGCCGTCCCTCAGGGTCCCGACAGGCCGTCCCTCAGGGTCCCGACAGGCCGTCCCTCAGGGTCCCGACAGGTCGTCCAGCGCCCTCAGGGTCCCGACAGGCTCGTCCCTCAGGGTCCCGACAGGTCGTCCCTCAGGGTCCCGACAGGCCGTCCCTCAGGGTCCCGACAGGCCGTCCCTCAGGGTCCCGACAGGTCGTCCCTCAGGGTCCCGACAGGCCGTCCCTCAGGGTCCCGACAGGCCGTCCCTCAGGGTCCCGACAGGCCGTCCCTCAGGGTCCCGACAGGCCGTCCCTCAGGGTCCCGACAGGCCGTCCCTCAGGGTCCCGACAGGTCGTCCCTCAGGGTCCCGACAGGCCGTCCCTCAGGGTCCCGACAGGCCGGCCCCGCATGGACACGTCGGGCCGCGCAAGATCGATGGCGGTTGTTTGTCTCCGTCCAGTGTCTAGATAGTGAGAGTGCGCTTACAACCAACACCAGCGCGCACGAAAAGCGTGACGGCGGCGTTCCGGCACGTCGCAGTCGGCACGCCGGTGTTGATTGTAAGCGCACTCTCACTATCTAGACACTGGACGGAGACAAACAATGGTCAACGATCGTGCGCGGCGCAACGTGTCTAGGCCGGGCTGGCCTGTCGCGACCCTGAGGGCCGGCCTGTTGGAACTCTGAGCAACGGTGTCACCGGCCCGTCACGGCTCCCGAGGGTCAGTGTCGGTACAGGACCCGACTGCGGGAGCTCCAGGGGCTGTCGCGTCCACAACGCCAGAGCTAGCTGGTGTCAGCACCTTCGAGCCACGGCAGACGGCGATGATCACTGCGTTGTAAATATAACAGATATCAATCGCTGAGGGACAAATCGTTATATTAACGACATAAATAACGAGACAGACCACATACCGATTAGATACAGACCAAACAGCACAATATAGATAATAGAAACTTATCGAATGTGTAACAGACATGATAGCAACAGCAAAACAGCACTGAAGCAACAGAAACGGCCGGCAGAGTCCGTATACAGCCGGAGCGGCGGCTGTGCGGGGGGGAGACCTCCAACAAGGGCAGCACGCGCGCCGGTGCTCCGCTGCAGACCTCCCGATGTTCCGTTACAGGCCCGCCGGTGTTCCATTACAGACCAGCCGGTGTTCCGTTACAGGCCCGCCGGTGTTCCATTACAGACCAGCCGGTGTTCCGTTACAGGCCCGCCGGTGTTCCGTTACAGGCCCGCCGGTGTTCCGTTACAGACGCGCCGGTGTTCCGTTACAGACCCGCCGGTGTTCCATTATAGACCCGCCGGTGTTCCGTTACAGACCCGCCGGTGTTCCGCTACAGACCCGCCGGTGCTCAGTTACAGACCAGCCGGTGTTCCGTTACAGACCAGCCGGTGTTCCGTTACAGACCCGTCGGCGCTCCGTTACAGACCGTTAGACTCCCGTGGGGTTGTGTTGCAGCGGCGCGTGCGCGCCCGCCGCGGTGTAATTTGTCCGGTGTTGCGTCGGTGGCCGGAGGGCAGCTGAGGGCTGGGCTGCAGCCTCGGCGGCCGCACCACGTGCTGCTGACTCGGCCGGGCCGGGCAAGGCAGGGCCACGTGTGTGGCGCGGCACGTGCGGTCCGCACACGTGCCGCGACGTGCCAGCCGCTTCTCAGTGTCCGATGGGTGGCGCCCGATCTGGATGGGTCCAGGGGAGGACGGGCCCGTCGCCACCGCTGCACACGCCGATGCACTGACCTCACCCCGGTCGGGCGCCACCTCCCGTTTGGAGTAATGCATTTTAGGTGTGACATGGCCGCACCTAGCGTAACCACAGTTGATGCACCCGAGTCAAAATAAACGAGTGGCAAAGCATAGCCATGGCTCACCGCACACCATGGCTGGTGGGTAGGCGTCTGTTTTTGCTGCTCGGTGTTTGTGTGTGTGTGTGTGTTTTTGCGGTTGATGTTTGGTTGCCGCTGTCGTCGGTGACGGTTCGTTATCGTGCCCCCAGCCAATGACGCACCCCGGATAGGCGTTAATTACATTAGGCTATCTATGTGCCGGCGGTGTGGTCGGTGCGGGCCCAAACGAGCCCGATCGCTGGGTGCCATATCCTCGTCGGAAGTGTTCTGCTCGGTGGTCTCTCCGTGCGACGGCCAGCGATGCAGTGCGCCTGGGTGATGGCTTCTCATGTGACTGCCTCCCGGTGTGAACGCTTCTGTCGGCCCGCGGGCACCCCCTGGCTGGATGTTCCAGGCACGGTGCCGCAGCCTCTGTGTGACAGTGGCTGTCTGGCAGCGGCCGAGCCTCTGTGTGACAGTGGCTGTCTGGCAGCGGCCGAGCCTCTGTGTGACAGTGGCTGTCTGGCAGCGGCCGAGCCTCTGTGTGACAGTGGGTGTCTGGCAGCGGCCGAGCCTCTGTGTGACAGTGGCCTCTGGCAGCGGGAGCCCTGTGTGACAGTGTGTCTGGCAGCGGGAGCCTCTGTGTGACAGTGGCTGTCTGGCAGCGGCCGAGCCTCTGTGTGACAGTGGGTGTCTGGCAGCGGCCGAGCCTCTGTGTGACAGTGGCCGTCTGGCAGCGGTGGAGCCTCTGTGTGACAGTGGCTGTCTGGCAGCGGCGGAGCCTCTGTGTGACAGTGGCCGTCTGGCAGCGGCGGAGCCTCTGTGTGACAGTGGCCGTCTGGCAGCGGTGGAGCCTCTGTGTGACAGTGGCTGTCTGGCAGCGGCGGAGCCTCTGTGTGACAGTGGCGGAGCCTCTGGGGCAGTGGCCGTCTGGCAGCGGCGGAGCCTCTGTGTGACAGTGGCTGTCTGGCAGCGGTGTCTGGGCAGTGGCTGTCTGAGGCAGCGTGGAGCCTCTGTGTGACAGTGGCTGTCTGGCAGCGGCCTGATGCTGTCTGGCAGCGGTGGAGCCTCTGTGTGACAGTGGCTGTCTGGCAGCGGTGGAGCCTCTGTGTGACAGTGGCCGTCTGGCAGGCTGGAGCGGTGGAGCCTCTGCAGGTTTGTGACAGTGGCTGTCTGGCAGCGGCGAGCCTCTGTGTGACAGTGGCTGTCTGGCAGGGGGAGCCTCTGTGTGACAGTGGCTGTCTGGCAGCGGTGGAGCCTCTGTGTGACAGTGGCCGTCTGGCAGCGGCCGAGCCTCTGTGTGACAGTGGCTGTCTGGCAGCGGCGGAGCCTCTGTGTGACAGTGGCTGTCTGGCAGCGGTGGAGCCTCTGTGTGACAGTGGCTGTCTGGCAGCGGTGGAGCCTCTGTGTGACAGTGGCTGTCTGGCAGCGGTGGAGCCTCTGTGTGACAGTGGCCGTCTGGCAGCGGTGGAGCCTCTGTGTGACAGTGGCTGTCTGGCAGCGGTGGAGCCTCTGTGTGACAGTGGCTGTCTGGCAGCGGTGGAGCCTCTGTGTGACAGTGGCTGCCTGACAGCGGTGGAGCCTCTGTGTGACAGTGGCCGTCTGGCAGCGGTGGAGCCTCTGTGTGACAGTGGCCGTCTGGCAGCGGTGGAGCCTCTGTGTGACAGTGGCCGTCTGGCAGCGGTGGAGCCTCTGTGTGACGGTGGCCGTCTGGCAGCGGCCGAGCCGCCGGCCACCCCAACTGTCCCGGACCCAGTCATCGGGCACACACACACACACACCAGCGTCGCTTCACCCCTCTGATCAATAATGGTGCTCGAGTGGTTCCCGAGGCCCCGGTTATCGCCGTCCCGCTGGTCCCTTCACGTCCGCGTCCGCGTCCGCCGCCATCCGGAGCCGATCCGCTACATCTGTGCCTGCTGCCATTGCGGAACCGCTACATCTGTCTGCTACCATTGCGGAACCGCTACATCTGTGCCTGCTGCCATTGCGGAACCGCTACATCTGTGCCTGTCACTATTGCGGAATCGCTACATCTGTGTCTGCTACTATTGCGGAACCGCTACATCTGTGCTCTGTCACCATTGCGGAACCGCTACATCTGTGCCTGCTACCATTGCGGACCCGTCACATCTGTGTCTGCTGCCAGTGCCGACCCGTCGCATCTGTGCCTGTCATTATTGCGGACCCATCACATCTGTGTCTCGACCGCCATGTGCCGACCCGTCGCATCTGTGCCTGTCATTATTGCGGACCCGTCACATCTGTGTCTGCCGCCAGTGCCGACCCGTCGCATCTGTGCCTGTCATTATTGTGGAGCCGGTACATCTGTGTTTACCGCCAATGCCGACCCGTCGCATTTGTCTTGCATCATTGTTGTGCGCGACAACAGCATTGGAAACTATGCGGGTCTGGCAGAGGCTGTGCAAGTGAAATCGTCCCGGTGGAAACGTCCCGGTGACAACGTCGAACTTGGTGGTCAAGCTTCACCAATTTTACAACCGACTGTTTGGGATCTTCTGATATAGCATGTCATCTCGAGATACCGTACATGTCTGCCTTCAAAGTGCGGTGACCCAGGTTTGGTGTGGAGAAGGCTGGCTTGGCCCCTGGCCGAAACGTTGAGTAATATAGCATAATCCCTAACGCTACTTTTGATGTAAACTCAGCACCTCCTGGTATATTGAGGGTCGTACATTTCGTCTCACGCAATGTCTAAAACCCAGGAGCACTCAAGAGCCATTCTTCGTTGTATGAAACGAAGGCTGACTTCGTGTTCTCCCCCTGTTATCATCGTTTGTTCATTTTATATTTCGTCAGTGCCGCGTATTCCCGTGTTATTCACGCCAAACTGGTTGAGTTTTCAATAGCCGTGTTTGTCGCGGAGCTGTTATGTCAGTTGAAGTGGTCGGCGGCCCAACACCGACCGGCCTCCGGCGTATATTTCGCACTAGGTGTACCACGATGATCCACACTATCGGCCGTGGCGAACACCTCGCCAATGAACTCCGATGCCCTCTGTTAAAAATTGTCTGAGTAATCTTGAAATGCTCTTGACTGGCTGAGATTCCTTTTCGACGGGCTAATTTGCGTGCTCGACTGATGGAAGACGTCGCAATCTTCATCCTCCCTGTTTGTTGTGAAATTGGACCTTGCACTTGGCCAGATATGTCTCCGGTGGCGGGAGTTCTGAGAGCGCTTCATAACTCATCCCGTTTGTTGGAATTGAATATATGCAGGGAGAGATGCGATTTGCCAAATTGTTGCTCACGGCGTCCGCATCCCGCTGAAGGTACCTCGTGTCAGAGGGTGGTCGTTAGCCCGCTGGAGGTGCCTCGTGTCAGCCGCTGGCCATACCTCGTGTCAGCCTGCTGGCGGTACCTCGTGTCAGTCTGCTGGAGGTGCCTCGTGTCAGCCGGTGGCCGTCAGCCGTCACGGCAGGCTGACCCAGAACAACACGCCGCTCAGCCCGGGCCGCCCACCTCCCGCCGGCACTGCGCGGCCGGCCGTCAGCCGCTCATGGACCGACGCGCTCTGCCGCCTCCTCCGAGCCGCCCCACCGGGAATAGCCGGCGGTCGCGTTTTTATCGTGTTCGAGGCGGTGATGAGACGGCGAGACATAATTGGACCGAGGAATGACTGAGTGTCGTTGAACCGGCAAATTGCGGCGACCGGCGGCTTCCGAAGGTCAGGTGCGATGGCGGCGTGCCGTCCGATGCTGTCGGGGGCGTCCGTCGTGATGCGGGCGGCCGCCTGCCTCGGCCGCCTGCCTCGCGACTGACGGATGCCGAGCCGCCGCCAGCGACGCTGCCAGACTGCGCCGTGGCCGCCGCCGGCGACGTCACGACCGGTCAGCTGTCTCGGCCGAGCTGCTCCGGGACCTATCGGCCGGTGGTGGCCGGGGGTCTGCTCTGGGGCCTGGTCGGCCGGCCGCGACGGACGGTGCCGGGCACCAGTCTGTCGACGTGGCGCCGGCTGCGTCACGACCGGTCAGTCTGTCGACGAGGTTGGTCCGGGACCAGTCGGTCGGCGAGGTTGGTCCGGGACCTATCGGCCGACGAGGTTGGTCCGGGACCGCGTCGGCCGGTGCTAACTGCGTCTGTGACGGCCATCTGGTGTGGAATGGCTGGTATTCTGTTGATGTGGTGGCGTCGGTACGGCGCAGGCTCGCGGCGAGGCGGCGGCTGGCTGCCGGCACGGCACGACACGACACGACACGACACGACACGGCACGGCACGGCACGGCACGGCACGACACGACACGGCACGAATCTGCTGCGATGTGCGCTATCGTCCCGCTGTTGTCGACACTGTCTCGCTGTGACCGGGTTGGCGGAGGCCGCTCTGTTCTCGCGTGTCTGTTTCGGCGCCGGTGACTGATTGCTGGCCTCCGGTACGCCGGCACACAGACCCGCTTCACCACACCGGTTCGGTCGCACCGCCGGCAGCTGGCTGCAGGCTCCTGGGAGCGGCGTGCCGGCGCTGCCAGCCACGGCCGCGCCGACAAGCCGCGCCGCGTCAACACGTCTCGTTTTCTGGCGGCGGCGCATAGTTAGCACGAGTCGTCTATCGCGGCCGTACCGGGCTTCCTGTTTGTTCGCAGCTCGTGGCCGGCTGGTTCGCCTCTCGGTGCGTGGTGGTGGTCGCCTCGTGTACTCGCGTGGTGGTGGGTGCGCGCTGCGCACATAATTTGTGTTGGTGGCCCTGGTGGCGAGCCCACAGCTGAGCTCGTTAGCCGGCCTGGCGGGGCCGGTTCGGGGCGCTGCTGCGAGCGGCCTTGGACGGCCGCGGGGGGCGGCGCAGGCCCGAGTGTTTATTATTCCGCGGCTGAGTCGCCCGCGCTTTTGTAAAGGGATCACGTGTGCCGGATCGGCCAGACCGCCCGTTTGTTTGTGTCTGCCGTGCATGACGAAGTTGTGCTGTGTGGTGATGCGGTGTGTTTGACTCATGAGCCCCGCCGCCCTGGCCAGTGGCCGCATGGTCCCAGCGCCGGGTGTGATGGGAGCAGTGCTCACCATTCTCTGTCGTCGACGGATGGCGTGTGTTCTCGCGGCGTGGAAGTCTGTACACGTTGTTGACTTCCAGTTTAGCACCTATTCGCCAGCTGCAGTTGACGCCCCTCCCCATTCCCACTTTCTGCACACCCCTGCGCAACGTAGGCACCCAGCCTTGGGCGCTGCATGACCGATGCAGTCGATGCGTCCCTAAACTCCAATAACCAACCAGCTACCCGGCCCAGCCCACCCTGGCTGCCGGCGACACGTGCACTGAGTCAGTGATTTCGTTAGCGACTGCTGGTTCAGTTCACGCTTATCGGCAATGTCCTGTAGCCGTGTGACTGCAGGCTTTTCACGGCCGGTCCTGTAGCCGTGTGACCGTTGGCTTCACACGGCCGGTCCTGTAGCCGTTGACAGTCGGCTATGTAGGTTGGACTTTTATCCGTGTGACGTAGCTTGGATTTATCTTGGATGTAGCCGTGTGACCGTCGGCTACAGGACCGGCTTCGCACGGCCGGGTGAAGGCTTCACCGTCGGCTTAACCCGCTGCCTGGTGCTGACTGGCTGCTGGGCATGGGCTGCTGGCCAGACACACAATACCCGGATAATTGACTCGCTATCGGTCAGTCAGATCAGACCAGATCGGGGCCGCATTTTATCTGCTCGCCCGGCTCGCAACTGTGCTCTGTTGTCGGCAGCTTCATCTCTGAGGTCACGCCGTCTGGCGGATATCTGTCGCTCTATCTGTCCGCGAAGTCACTCGCGGCTCTATGAAGTGACGTTCCGGACAATGGTGGCTGCAAGCGACTCATAAATATGTGTTGGATAGCGCTGCCGCATTGTCGCCCCGTCAGACGCCAGCTGCGGTCCGATTTGTCGGCAAAATAACCGGTCTGCGCAGAGAATGCCTTCTGCAGTTCTATTCGCCGGACATTTTCGTGCCATCGACGAACGGTCCCGATCAATATTCGTCGGCTGTTCCGGTCGCAAATCTCTGTCCATCAGAATGCCGTCGCGTCGTGAGGACGGCGACGGCATATTGAGCAAGCTGGTATCGCTGGTCCGATGCTCGTTGCCGCCTCGCTCCCGACCGCCTCGCCTCAGATGACTTCCTTCCTCTGCCGCTCCGGTCAGGCTTCCCCTCGCCAATAGCTGGGACAGACTACCGGGCGGAGTATATTGGAGGCGGATTGCAGAGCTTCACAGTTTAGTCACTCTATGCAGCACCTTGGGCGCTAAATGACCTCTTAATCGGCGCGTCCTTAAGCCCAAATGATCAATCAAACTATGCAGCACCTATAGACTGAAGCTTAACTAGATGTTGGAAATGTTGAAGGCCTGCACCTCGTCCCCGTGGCGGATCACGCGTCGTGTGTTGCGCGCTCAGGACGGGGTTGGTGCGTCACAGAGCCATGGAGCCGCAGCCAGCCCGGACGTGGAGCCGCCGCCAGCGCGTCACGCCGTGTAGCCGCCCGCACGCCGTCCAGTTTTTGTGTGAGCCGCGTGCAGCGGCGGAACTCGGGTTGGACACGGCCGCTGGTTCGGCGGCGGCCGGGGCGGCTCGGGAACTGGCCCGGCCCGGTCCGGCCGTCGAACGCCAACCAACACGGCCGACACAGCCGCGTGCGCTGCAGCACCGCCGCCGTCCGGAGACGCTGTAAACACGCGCGATATACGACCGGCGGCTGCTCGGCACGGTGTAAACGTCGTCCGGGCCGGATCTGACTGCTGTTGCCGGGCGGGCGACGCCGCGCCACGACACGGTCACGGCGCACGGAGAACAACCGCCGGCCGGGAGAACAGCCGCACCTGGACACGGTGGGGACGGCGCTGCATGACCGATGTAGTCGATGCGCGCCGATAACCAGCCAACACTGTGGGGCTGGCGGAGAGGAGGGGTCAGTCGAGGCTGCCGCGGCCCGCGCCAACTGCCCTCCTGACACTGGAGACGGCCACAGGTGACACTGGAGACGGCCGCAGGTGACACTCGAGACGGCCGCAGGTGACACTCGAGACGGCCACAGGTGACACTGGAGACGGCCGCAGGTGGTCGGGTCGCCGACGACAGAGGCGCTCGACTGGAGTCGGCCCCGACGCGACGACAGCGACGGATGACGGACGGATCGGCGGGCGACGGGCGGTCTGCCGACCACCGCTCCCACACCCCTCCCGTCTGACCTGGGTCGTGTCTGGTACGCCGGCCGCAGTGGCGACTCCCTCAGCAGGAGGCGATTCGCGGGCGATAACACGCAGAGAACACGATCCGGTGTGAGCCGGCTTCGTGGCCGCCTCAGATGTCTGATCGGTCGTGGTTTGGGTAGTTTTTCACCCCCTCCCCCATCCGGTCTCGACTTTCTCTGATGGAAGATATGTCAGAAATGAACGCGACGCAAGCTATTCACAGTGCAGGAACCATACGGAAGGCACGGTACCATAAAATGGAAACTATTGGCGGTGGAACGCGAAGGCACTGGGAGTGGTGGAGGGACTGACGCAGACAGCCGTTACGGCGAACGTTCGACTTGAGAGCCAAAGCGGCTGCCTGCCGATTTGGTCGGTTGGATGTGCTCGTTACCCTCGCCCGCGGTGCCGCCATGGTGTGCGAGGTTTAGCTGTGCGCCCGAGCCATCCGGCGCCACGGCTACCACGTACCGCGCCCCCGGCTGTGGGTGTCATTCCTCGGCGAGGCTCCAGGGACCGCGGCACTCACGTGGCCCGTAATTAAACAGCGGTCGAGCCGGCCCGGGATCGTTTACCGCCAGTATCGTGCAGGAATGGGAGGAAGATGGAGCGGAGCCACGCCGCTGCCGGCCGTCCGGCCGCCAGTTCTGTGGACTGCGCCGGACCACACCGGCCGCTGGGGAAGCGCACGGCCAGGCTCGCCGCAAGCCTCTGCCGAGTGGAATGTGTCGGGAACACGCTGGACGTGTTTGCCCTTCGTTAAGTGTGGGGTCACGCTGCTCCTCTGCCGCTGTCACGGTGCGACTGCCCAGACCGACCGGCGGCGCAGGAACAAGTCGTCGCCGTCAAGGTGGCCCGCGAGCGTTTCGTACGGCATACAGGATGTTGTCATAACGCTGCGGCAGATCACGTAGCCACGCGGTAACGTGACCGGCGGTTGGGACGGCCGACAGCCGTGGTTGCAAACGCAGAGCGTGCTGTCGGTGGATCAGAGTCCTGTTGTGACGTGACTTGGCCTGGGAACGTCGTGAGCCGGACTGTAGCGTGGAGCCCGGCACTGTCGTGAGGCCAGTGGTTTCCTAGTCAAGGCGGCCATGCCGGCCAGCGGGCCTAGTTTCGGTGACGGCGCCCCGTCTGCGGGTGACGGCGCCCCGTCTGTGTGTGACGGCGCCCCGTCTGTGTGTGACGGCGCCCCGTCTGGGTGTGACGGCGCCCCGTCTGCGGGTGACGTAACCCCGTCTGTGTGTGACGGCGCCCCGTCTGTGTGTGACGGCGCCCCGCCTGCGGGTGACGGCGCCCCGTCTGCGGGTGACGGCGCCCCGTCTGTGTGTGACGGCGCCCCGTCTGGGTGTGACGGCGCCCCGTCTGCGGGTGACGGCGCCCCGTCTGTGTGTGACGGCGCCCCGTCTGTGTGTGACGGCGCCCCGTCTGTGTGTGACGGCGCCCCGTCTGTGTGTGACGGCGCCCCGTCTGGGTGTGACGGCGCCCCGTCTGGGTGTGACTGCGCCCCGTCTGTGTGTGACGCCGCCCCGTCTGGGTGTGACGCCGCCCCGTCTGCGGATGACGGCGCCCCGTCTGCGGGTGACGGCGCCCCATATGTATGTGGAGAGGCGTTGTGCCCAGTGCTCTGGAATTCAGTTTTCGTTTGGTGGGCCGTATCAAGCGAAGATATCAAAATCCCGATGAAGTCGAAGCAATTGGGAAACACGGCAGACAAATGGTTATATTGACATATCGGCATAGCATTTGTTGGCAAGTTTTGTGATGGCACAGCCGTCATGAGTCATGCATAGTGAAGTTACTTTTAGTACAGCGAAATGATGCTGCGTTTCATGAAAGTAAATACAGGAAGTCAAAACTCTGTCGGCAGGAGTTAGCAAAGGCGCTGCTAGGCGTCATTTTCCACGTAGGCTGAAGAATTTCATGTGACCGCTCAATATCGGCGAGTGACCGTTTCTGCACGTGAACGGTCGGCTGATGCCATCTGCCGCCATTGTGGGCTTCCCCTATGTGGCGGTATCGATAAGCGCCGTGGCGAGCAGATGTTTGACTGTGTTGACGCCTCTTCCCTCATCGGCCGTATGGCATCGGCGCAGACGGCACCCCTCCGCTGCCCTCACCCACGTGATTGTGTCGCCTCCTGCACTGCGAGCCCGTCCTGAGTGGTCCCTTTGTTGATACGGAGCCGCCACTCCCCTCTGGCACAGCTTTTCCTGTCCAGCTTTTGCGTGTTTGTTCTGTCGGCCCATGTGCATTAATTCCCTGCACCGTCTCGGCTTGTCGTCCTTCCCCTCACCAACTCAGCCACGCCAACACCCATTCACTTTCACCCACTCACTTTCACCCACTCACTTTCACCCACTCACTTTCACCCACTCACTCACTTCTCACTCTTTCTCATTCACTCACTTTCGGCCGCTGTGTGGCAGCGGTCGCCCCACTACCTGTGCAGTTAGTGGTTACATGGCGACCATTGGCGACCCAACAGTCATGTTATCGCCGGCTACGTGCCCGCCTCACATTCATCGGCCGTAACAGCCAAGATCGCCGCATCGGTACATCCCACTGACGAACTCTGTGTTCCTGACTCCAACTGCGACGCCGTCGTGCCCCTCCACCGCTCAGGGGTGGCCAACCACACAGCCAGCCGTCCGAGGGAGACGGACACCACCTGATGGCACGGCTCCAGTAGTGGCGGCTCCAGTAGCGGCGCTCCGTGTCTGCGTCACCAGAGAAGCTCGGCTTTCGGCCACTGACTGACCGTGGGAGCCGTGTACCCTGCGGCGACAGTCGACCTGACCCCGCCGGACAGTGTGTACCCTGCGGCGACAGTCGCCCTGACCCCGCCGGACAGTGTGTACCCTGCGGCGACAGTCGACCTGACCCCGCCGGACAGTACCCTGCGGCGACAGTCGACCTGACCCCGCCGGACAGTGCGTACCCTGCGGCAACAGTCGCCCTGACCCCGCCGGACAGTGTGTACCCTGCGGCGACAGTCGCCCTGACCCCGCCGGACAGTACCCTGCGGCGACAGTCGACCTGACCCCGCCGGACAGTGCGTACCCTGCGGCAACAGTCGCCCTGACCCCGCCGGACAGTGTGTACCCTGCGGCGACAGTCGACCTGACCCCGCCGGACAGTGTGTACCCTGCGGCGACAGTCGCCCTGACCCCGCCGGACAGTGTGTACCCTGCGGCGACAGTCGCCCTGACCCCGCCGGACAGTGTGTACCCTGCGGCGACAGTCGCCCTGACCCCGCCGGACAGTACCCTGCGGCGACAGTCGCCCTGACCCCGCCGGACAGTGCGTACCCTGCGGCAACAGTCGCCCTGACCCCGCCGGACAGTGTGTACCCTGCGGCGACAGTCGCCCTGACCCCGCCGGACAGTACCCTGCGGCGACAGTCGCCCTGACCCCGCCGGACAGTGTGTACCCTGCGGCGACAGTCGCCCTGACCCCGCCGGACATGTGTACCCTGCGGCGACAGTCGCCCTGACCCCGCCGGACAGTGTGTACCCTGCGGCGACAGTCCCCTGACCCCGCCGGACAGTGTGTACCCTGCGGCGACAGTCGCCTGACCCCGCCGGACAGTGTGTACCCTGCGGCGACAGTCGACCTGACCCCGCCGGAAAGTGGTACCCTGCGGCGACAGTCCCCTGCCCCGCGGGTACCCTGCGGCGACAGTCACCTGACCCCGCCGGAAGTGGCGGCGACAGCCCTGACCCCGCCGGCGTCCTGCGGCGACAGTCGACCCCCGCCGGACAGTACCCTGCGGCGACAGTCGCCCTGACCCCGCCGGACAGTGTGTACCCTGCGGCGACAGTCGACCGACCCCCCTACCCGCGGCGACAGTCGACCTGACCCCGCCGGACAGGTGTACCCTGCGGCGACAGTCGCCCTGACCCCGCCGGACAGGTGTACCCTGCGGCGACAGTCGCCCGACCCCGCGGTGACAGTGTACCCTGCGGCGACAGTCGCCTGACCCCGCCGGACAGTGCGTACCCTGCGGCAACAGTCGCCCTGACCCCGCCGGACAGTGTGTACCCTGCGGCGACAGTCGCCCTGACCCCGCCGGACAGTGTGTACCCTGCGGCGACAGTCGACCTGACCCCGCCGGACAGTGTGTACCCTGCGGCGACAGTCGCCCTGACCCCGCCGGACAGTGTGTACCCTGCGGCGACAGTCGACCCGACCCCGCCGGACAGTGTGTACCCTGCGGCGACAGTCGCCCTGACCCCGCCGGACAGTGTGTACCCTGCGGCGACAGTCGCCCTGACCCCGCCGGACAGTGTGTACCCTGCGGCGACAGTCGCCCTGACCCCGCCGGACAGTGTGTACCCTGCGGCGACAGTCGACCTGACCCCGCCGGACAGTGTGTACCCTGCGGCGACAGTCGCCTGACCCCGCCGGACAGTGTGTACCCTGCGGCGACAGGCCGAAGTGTACCCTGCGGCGACAGTCGCCTGACCCCGCCGGACAGTGTGTACCCTGCGGCGACAGTCGACCTGACCCCGCCGGACAGTGTGTACCCTGCGGCGACAGTCGCCTGACCCCGCCGGACAGTGTGTACCCTGCGGCGACAGTCGCCCGACCCCGCCGGACATGTGTACCCTGCGGCGACAGTCGCCCCGACCCCGCCGGACAGTGTGTACCCTGCGGCGACAGTCGACCTGACCCCGCCGGACAGTGTGTACCCTGCGGCGACAGTCGACCTGACCCCGCCGGACAGTGTGTACCCTGCGGCTGCGGCGACAGTCGCCCTGACCCCGCCGGACGTGTACCCTGCGGCGACAGTCGCCCCGACCCCGCCGGACAGTGTGTACCCTGCGGCGACAGTCGCCCCGACCCCGCCGGACAGTGTGTGCCGCAGCGGCGGCTGACCGCCTCGTCTCGGCACCGTTTCAGATCTGAGGCTGCAGCTGAACGAGCAGCTGCGGTGTCTGGACACGCGGGTGGACACCCAGACGGCCGTCGTCTCCGAGCTGCAGGTGAGCGCCGCGGCGCCGCCCTGCTCACTCCGATGGTCGTCGCTCGCGCTGCCTGTTAAGGCGCCGCCCTCAGCCCCTGCTGCTAACTCCGATGGTTGTCGCTTGTGCTGCCTGTTAAGGCGCCGCCCTCAGCCCCTGCTGCTAACTCCGATGGTCGTCGCTCGCGCTGCCTGTTAAGGCGCCGCCCTCAGCCCCTGCTGCTGACTCCGATGGTTGTCGCTTGTGCTGCCTGTTAAGGCGCCGCCCTCAGCCCCTGCTGCTGACTCCGATGGTTGTCGCTCGCGCTGCCTGTTAAGGCGCCGCCCTCAGCCCCTGCTGCTAACTCCGATGGTCGTCGCTCGCGCTGCCTGTTAAGGCGCCGCCCTCAGCCCCTGCTGCTAACTCCGATGGTTGTCGCTCGCGCTGCCTGTTAAGGCGCCGCCCTCAGCCTCTGCTGCTGACTCCGATGGTTGTCGCTTGTGCTGCCTGTTAAGGCGCCACTCTCAGCCCCTGCTTCCTCCGATGGTTGTCGCTCGCGCTGCCTGCTGCAGGCTGGTTAGGCCACAATTCCCATGAGGAAGCTGTGGGTCCAATGTCTGATGTCTAATTTCAACATCGGCTGAAAAAAATCGTTGAGCGGAGAGAGGATTGTATTCGAACTTATCGGGGCTTGTTTCCCTCTCAGGGGGAATTTTCCCTCAAAGGGGTGCCCTTGGCTGCAAAAAAAAAATCCGTTAGCTGGTGGGGACAGGTGAGCGCATTAGAGCTTCCCAGGGAGACCTGTTTCCGGTCAGAGAGGCGCCGCCTTTCTATGGGGAGGTACGTGTCTCTTGTGCCTCCTTCCCCCGTATCTGCCCCTGATTGCTTGTACTCTCCTTTTTGGTTATGCGGTACTCTGTCTTCCAATTTATGGTGCCCCGGTAATTGTTCACAAGGCCTGGGGTAGGTACTAACAATTTTGTGTAAGGAATGTTGCGCGTTTGGGTTCTTTGGGTGAAAAATGCCATTGTTTTTGCATCGAAGATGGGGCGGTATCGCACATGAAAGTTTAAATTAATCGTGTAACTGCCAACGTGCCAGCGAGTATGTGGTTGCGACCTTGGACGCGACGTCAAGATGGTGGTATTTTTTCATTAAAACTAGTAATCTGCAAGAAACTGACGTAGCATAACGCTAATGACTTAACCCGCGCCGTCTTTCCGGTCAAATCCTCCCACTCCGTCTCGGGGGGGGTTGAAGACCCCCTCTAAAATCAAAACTAAACATCGCATGAAGATGAAAGGTGTCAGCGGAAAGCGCTCGACGAGGAGGGTCCGGGTCCACCCTCCAAAACAATTTCCACAAAAGTGACGTCACTAGGGGGAGCTAGATTTTCACGCCTTTTTACGACTTACATTATGTTTTTGACTATGGGAAGTTCATTTTGGGATATATGAAAATCAAAATTTATTTGTAATGAGAAAAGGACAGCTAAATCGACCAGGGCTATCATTTTCGTTGCCCCCCCCCACCAATTTTTCTTCTTCAAAATTTTGAGTTTTCAGGTTTTCTTTGATTTTCCTTTTCCAATGGGTAGAGCAGACTGAGAAACGTTGTTGGAAGTCAATCCCCTAATAATAAATAAATGCTTAATTTAGCCAGAATCCTGTATTTGAACTACAATTCGACAAATGTGCAAAATTTATATGTAGTCAAAAACGGAAAAAAAGGAAAAATTCCACTAGTACGTTTTATTGCATCCGTAAAGATAAGCAAACGCTGAAAGTTACATTAGAATATGTGTATCCGTTAAAGCGTGACGACTGGTTAAACATTTTTTAGAGGTGACCTCACTTGACCTTGACCAACTCCTTGACCCTAGATGACCTGACTTAAAAAATTTGAATTAGCGTGTCAAATTGATGTGGGAAAAGGTATGCCAAATTTGGGCGCGCTGCCGCGCGCCGTTCGTCCACTATCCGCGAAAAAACCTGAGTGGAGCGGTTGAAGAATCCACGGGACGGGACGGGCTAATGGCATAAGCGACAAGACCTACAGCTCGTAATGCTGAATGGCGTAACACCAGTATAGTATACCTTACAAAATATGGTATTTTTTTAATTTGTCGTAATTTTCGGTACTTTTAGCGTGTCCCACGCGCTAGAGTGCTCAGGAAATCAATGCTTAAAAAGGGCAGGAAGTTTCAATTTCCTTTCCAACATCACGTTTTACGAATAGGTGGTGTCCACGACAAGCATTTAGCAGTATCGCCTGGCAAGCAAATGTTATGTGATTACGCTCCGAACGGATGATCGTCCATTTTCTGGAACTCCCAACGCTCGCAGCCTCAATTTAAATTTACCGTTGGACTTCCGGCCGTTTACATGGGCTGGCAAATTCATTCCCAGCGCGACGACGCCGGCATCCAGATACCAGGTCCCCACGTAAGTGGGGTAGCAGAGACGTCTTTGACCCAGACAAGAACCATACTTCACTTCTGGCCTTCAAGTAATCAGACAACATATAAATTATCAGCTGTCCTCTGAAATACAAAACGTCACACCGCCGTTTGTCTCGCTTCGAGACGAGACGAGCCGGCTGCTCTGTCCCTAAGCTGGTGATGAGGGATATGCGTCCGCCGTACTGTGACTGAGCTTGTACTGACCTGGTACGTGCCCGCCGGTTGCTGTGCCCTCCTTAGGAACGTACCCCGGACGCCGTGCCCGCCTGAGGAACGTACCCCGGCTGCCGTGCCCGCTGAGGAACGTACCCTAGCTGCCGTGCCCGCCTGAGGAACGTACCCCGGCTGCCGTGCCCTCCTTAGGAACTGACCCCGGCTGCCGTGCCCGCCTGAGGAACGTACCCCGGCTGCCGTGCCCGCCTGAGGAACGTACCCCGGCTGCCGTGCCCGCTGAGGAACGTACCCCGGCTGCCGTGTCCGTCTGAGGAACGTACCCCGGCTGCCGTGCCCGCCTGAGGAACGTACCCCGGCTGCCGTGCCCGCCTGAGGAACGTACCCCGGCTGCCGTGCCCGCCTGAGGAACGTACCCCGGCTGCCGTGCCCGCCTGAGGCACGTTCCCCGGCTGTCGTGCCCGCCTGAGGAACGTACCCGGGCTGCTGTGCCCGCCTGTGGAACGTACCTCGGCTGCTGTGCCCGCCTGAGGAACGTACCCCGCCTGCCGTGCCCGCCTGAAGGACGTACCTCGTCCTCCGTCCGACGGCTGGCTCGCTGCCAGAGGGACCGGTGCCTCCGTTAGTGCCGCTCATCATGCCGCGCCGTTCCCTCTCGCGGGACCGACTTGTCTGCCGCACATCCGCTGGCGGCGACAAAAACGGCGCGTCATGGCGACTGTGACGCGCAGCAGACGGCCGGCTGGCGCCCGGCGCGCCAGCTGCGCAGCCGCATCTGACGTTTGTCACGTGTGCACCGCGTCACGCCCCGGCTCAGACTCCGGCTCAGACTCCGGCTCAGACTCCGGCTCAGACTCCGGCTCAGGCTCCGACTCTGACTCTGACTCTGACTCGGGCTCTCCGGCTCCGGCTCCTGATCCTGATCATGATCCTGATCCGGCGGCGGTGCGCTCGGAGACGTGTCACGTGTCGCCAGCTGCAGCTGGCAGCGATCTCTGCACACAGCAGGCCGGCTCCGGAGACGTCTGCTGTCAGGGAACAAAGCGGTCCTGTCTCCACGTCAGTCCACCCGGCTCCAGGGTTGAGCGACCCCGCGCCGGCCAGGATGCCGACAATTCGACTGACGATGGAGCCGACAGCCATCGGTCAGGTCTTCACCCTCCACTGCATCTGCCGGCTCGACCGACGATGGAGCTGACAACCGTTGGTCGGGGCTCGACCCTCCACCGCGTCTGTCGACCTGACTCAGTCATTCGGCCGCCATGATCACCGTCAGAGCGACCTTGGCTATGGCTTCGGCCTTTCTTTACGGATCTCTTATGGCTGTCGGCATCACCGTCTCCAGTCGTTTCGCCCCAACTCCTCAGTCCTCAATCAATTAATCGAAGATCAACAACGCCAGTCTTCAGAGTCGACAGCTGTCGTGTCTGTGGAAATCTTGGCCTGAGTTTCTAGAGTTGCGGTAGACGGTGCCGGTCTCTGTTATCACGTGACTACAGCTGCCGCCTCACAGACGTCGCGCAGGCACCTTGTGCTCGGCTGTGGTAAGCTGAGATGCCGACACGGCCGCCTCTGATGCCACTGTCGCCCCTGATGCCGCTGTGCCGCACTACGACCGTCTGGTCCCCGCGGTCGGCTCGAGCGGCTGGTCGCAGCGTGGCACCAAAACGTGGCCGGTCGGCCGCCTGGCGCCCGCTCCCACGGCCGCGGCGAGTCTGGTTTCTGGTCTCCCGGGCCGGCGCCGTCTGTCTTCTGTATGTGTATGTATTTGTGTCAGTCTGTGTGTGCCTATCTGCGTTTGTGTCTGTATCTGTCTGTATCTATCTGTATCTATCTGTATCTATCTGCAGTCTGCATCTGTCTGTATCTGTCTGTATACTGTCTGTATACTGTCTGTGTGTCTCTGGTCTGGTTTGTCTGTCTGTCTGTCTGTCTGTCTGTCTGTCTGTCTGTCTGTCTGTCTGTCTGTCTGTCTGTCTGTCTGTCTGTCTGTCTGTCTGTCTGTCTGTCTGTCTGTATCCTGCTGTGTTGGCAGACCGTCACACCTCTGCCGGGGTGGGGCCGTCTCTCATCACGCTGCCGTTGCCGCGGGGTTGGCGAGCGCGAGCTGCAGCAAGCAACTGGTCTGTTAGCGGCACGCTCCAATTCAATTGATCTCGGGCCGATAACGAGGTATTGGCGGCTGTTTTCCCGGCCGTGCCGGCTCGACGAGCGTCGTCTCGCCGCGCTCTGGTGAGGTCACCGCCAGCCACGTCTGGCTCACGTTGGTTGGCCTCCCCAGGTCGTCTGGCTCACGTGAGTCGGCCTCCCCAGGTCGTCTGGCTCACGTGAGTCGGCCTCTCCAGGTCGTCTGGCTCACGTGAGTCGGCCTCTCCAGGTCGTCTGGCTCACGTGAGTCGGTCTCTCCAGGTCGTCTGGCTCACGTGAGTCGGCTCTCCCCAGGTCGTCTGGCTCACGTGAGTCGGTCTCCCCAGGTCGTCTGGCTCACGTGAGTCGGTCTCCCCAGGTCGTCTGGCTCACGTGAGTCGGTCTCCCAGGTGTTGGTTTACTGAGTCGGTCTCCCCAGGTCGTCTGGCTCACGTGAGTCGGTCTCTCCAGGTCGTCTGGCTCACGTGAGTCGGCCTCCCCAGGTTGTCTGTCTGGCTCACGTGAGTCGGCCTCCCCAGGTCGTCTGGTTCACGTGAGTCGGTCTCCCCAGGTCGTCTGGCTCACGTGAGTCGGCCTCCCCAGGTCGTCTGGCTCACGTGAGTCGGCCTCCCCAGGTCGTCTGGCTCACGTGAGTCGGTCTCCCCAGGTCGTCTGGCTCACGTGGGTTGGCCTCCCCAGGTCGTCTGGCTCACGTGAGTCGGTCTCTCCAGGTCGTCTGGCTCACGTGAGTCGGCCTCCCCAGGTCGTCTGGCTCACGTGAGTCGGTCTCCCCAGGTCGTCTGGCTCACGTGAGTCGGTCTCCCCAGGTCGTCTGGTTCACGTGAGTCGGCCTCTCCAGGTCGTCTGGCTCACGTGAGTCGGCCTCCCCAGGTCGTCTGGCTCACGTGAGTCGGCCTCTCCAGGTCGTCTGGCTCACGTGAGTCGGCCTCTCCAGGTCGTCTTGTTCACGTGGGTCAGCCTCTCCAGGTCGTCTGGTTCACGTTAGTCGGCCTCTCCAGGTCGTCTGGTTCACGTGAGTCGGCCTCCCCAGGTCGCCTGGTTCACGTGAGTCGGCCTCCCCAGGTCGTCTGGTTCACGTGAGTCGGTCTCCCCAGGTCGTCTGGTTCACGTGAGTCGGTCTCCCGGGTCTGGTTCACGTGAGTCGGTCTCTCCCCAGGTCGTCTGGTTCACGTGAGTCGGTCTCCCCAGGTCGTCTGGCTCACGTGAGTCGGTCTCCCCAGGTCGTCTGGCTCACGTGAGTCGGCCTCTCCAGGTCGTCTTGGCTGCCGCCACGTCCGTCCCGACGGAGGAGAGCTCGTTGCAAGCACTCAGCCAATGCAAAATGTCTCTCCTCGTCGAACGTGGTAGGCTCGGATCTCACAACAGGCGGCATTTACCGAGTCCAGCCGCGACCAATCGGCGTGAGAGGTTGGCGACGCTATAAAACCTAGCGGTTGAATGCGTCGTTAAAAAAAACTATAGGTTCTTCTTCGAACGTGCAGGAGGCATGCCTTGCTCTCCACTCTCGTCCAGCCGTCGGCGTGTCTGTGATGTGTCAGACGTCCACATCACACCTGACGTCTGTAGGAGACACGCCTCGCTCTCCCCTCTCGTGGGGGGTAGCCGTCGGCGTGTCGGTTTGGTGGGTGGCGGGTTCCGTCCAATGCTCAGGAATGTCGAGCGATAAGTGAAACCAGCATCGAATGAAAGCTTGCTCTCGGGGTTCCGGAACACTTTATGATGTTCTGGTGGTGGTTGTGACTTCACGACGCATTCTGCGGCTCATGCAATATAGCGTCGCCTGCCTCTCACCCTGGCAGGAAGGGCGGGCACCGCGGGGAATCGAACCCCGCTCCTCTGGCTTGCCAGACGCTCGGCTTAACCACCAAGCTGCCGACGACCTTTATGATGTTTTGTATTTTGGTATCCACAGCCTTATCCTTTCCAGACAATTGTCCTTTTATTTTCTCATTTAGAGGCTCGATTGTGCTGTTCTACAATTAAGTGTGTTGTGATAGTGTTCAACATTCACTTCAAAGTGCGGACTGAGATTCTCATGTCACAGGTTGGAAGAAAAACATCCTCTGCGTATTTAATTACCACACAAATTTCGTGTCCGAATCCAGAATTGCAACACATAAATTCAACCGGCTGCACTATTTAATGCGATTCCCTATGCTTTTTTATGGTGTTCCTGTCTTGGAGACGATTTACTAACGACTACATCTGTCATTTTAACGTAATTTAATACCTGCCATGTTGTCGACGCTTTCGTAGCGATAATTTGTTTACATCTTCGCTTGGCACCCTTCGCTGGCAGCTGTCGCATCGTGTCGCCAATGTGGAGACACGGTGTGGCTGTGCTACGCGGGTTCATCGGTGCAGTGGTCTGCCTCTGCTGATGGGGCTCTGTTGGACTACTGGTCCGGTGGTCTACCAATGTGGAGACCATGCGTCAGTGATACATTATTTATGAAATAGGGTGGAATATACCACTTTCTGAACACTCAATTGACATCCTTCTCTAACAAATATCTACATCCTGCTTCTTGATACAAATTAGTGAAGTCTGTGTGTCTCCTTTCTAACATTATCTTGTTTGTAAAGATCATACTCATGCTCTCGATAAGTGATGTTGATGCACAAACATTCTGCAACATAATTTCATCTACAGTAAATATCTATGGTGTGATGACTTACAATATCTGCTTACAGCATAGGTATTATTTTTCATATCCTGAATACAGCTCCTAAATAAGTCGGATATAGTCATCAAGTACCTACACCATTGGCTGAACTTTAAGTCTGAAATACATCAAAAGCATTTTATGACGCTGATTCAATGACAAATTTCTGCATCCTATTCTCGTTTTTCCAGGTCACACCTAACAAACAAAAAACATTATTTTAACCCTGTTAGGCGTGGCTGGGAGTTCGTCAGGTCAGTGGTCCGCCGTCGGCTCATGGTCCACTGTTTGGCCACTGGTCCCGTGGTCTGCGGATGCCACACCAGTGTGGATCGGTTGAAGGGCCGGCCGACACGGGCGGCCGCCAAAACAAGCCAGAGAAATTAGGTACAAGTGCTCACCACTGCTGGACGGTACACAGGCGGCGGTGCTCACCACTGCTGGACGGTACATAGGCGGCGGTGCTCACCACTGCTGGACGGTACACAGACGGCGGTGTTCGCCACTGCTGGACGGTACACAGACGGCGGTGCTCACCACTGCTGGACGGTACATAGGCGGCGGTGCTCACCACTGCTGGACGGTACACAGACGGCGGTGCTCACCACTGCTGGACGGTACATAGGCGGCGGTGCTCACCACTGCTGGACGGTACACAGCCGGCGGTGCTCACCACTGCTGGACGGTACACAGGCGGCGGTGCTCACCACTGCTGGACGGTACACAGACGGCGGTGCTCACCACTGCTGGACGGTACACAGGCGGCGGTGCTCACCACTGCTGGACGGTACATAGCCGTCGGTGTTCGCCACTGCTGGACCTTACATCTGCGGCTGGCCTGGCCGGCGCGGGTCTGCACCTGGCTCCGGTGAGCCGGTGGCTGTTCGCCGGCCCGTGTTCGCCGGCCCGGTACCGGTTCGGCGGGCAAAAACGCCGCTCCAGCTGCCCCGCCGCCGACGCCACCTCACCGCCGACGCCCCCCCCCACACACACACAGCCGCTCTGGCTCCCCTCCGGCGCGGCGTCCAACAGGAAAAAGCATGGCACAACTCATCCGTCGGTTATGGGTTATCCTTAACAGTATAAACTGAGCGGCCACTCTAATTATTTCGGGGAATTTGCTCGCTTCGCCCTCTCCGTGACCATGTGTGATCACTTGGGTTGTTAACGACATGAATGCTCTATGCGATGTCGGGATTGCGCCTTCCGCACATTTGGTGGAGCGCATGTCCCTGCCCAACGTTCGGGATATTTAACATCGGGTTCATGTGCTTTGGCTAAAAAGAGAAGTACAAGAGCTCTGTGCTCCCTCCGATAAGGAAAGTTCGCCCCTGCATGGTGTGTCAGTGTAGTCTTGTGGTCTACATGGCGTAGCATTGCAGCCATAAACCTCAGCAAGGCATTCGACGGCGTGGATCACGACGCTCTTCTGCACAAAATGGGCTGTTGCGGCATCCCCTCCCACTGGTTCGACAACTATCAGTATAGGAGTCTGGTCGTGCTGGGCGGAACGTTCATTTTGCCCATGTTACATGGGCTATTTCAAGGCTCTGGGGTTTTCTCTTGTTTAGCTTGCTTATTAGTGCTTGTTCCAATGTCTCCTTTCGACCGCAGCATGTCATACGCATGCGATAACCAATTTTTTAACCGAAGTCCCCCGGATTTAGAAGGCATGCTAAAATTACTAGGCCACATTCAGACGTTTATTAAAGCTCTTCAGGCGTGGTTCATCACGAACATATTAAGGATGACTGCCAGCAAAGCCTGGAGTCATGATCGACACCAAAAATGTTGTAAAATGGAAAATTCGAGCTTCAGCATAGATACCTGGTTCACATTTTGTGAATCTAAACCCATTATTTCTTGGGAGTCGTTATTGACTAGACGCTTTTGTTTATCGATGCATACATGATTTTCACTACCGACTGGTGTGCCATTCTGCAATGCCATGCTGTGTGCAGAGTGCAATTAACATTGCCGCCCATGTGCTGACTGAACTTTGAAAGTACGATCATGTATCACCTGTTCCGAAAAACATGAACAAATATCACATCAGAGTGGTCAACGCCTTTCCGAAAACGGCACGTCATGATGTGTTCCATGTTTTCTCCGTCACTCTGGTCACCACGAGCGTGACGCTGTGCAGCTGCAGCGATACGGGCAGCTGCAGACAGAGTGTGCTCTGGGCGGACTTCCGTACCGAGCAGCCTGCCAGCGTGGAGCGGTATGTCGACGGTGGTGGCGTCGTGCACCTCCACCGGCGCAGTCAATTCCGGCTTAAAGGCTATGACAGCTTAACAGCCACCACAACGAGTAATCTCGGGTATCTATGAAGTGTATTTACCTTGACCATCACGACACCAATGAATTTTATTTCCATAGCATACCGCCACATGCATGTCCATTTCATGCTGAAGTAATATCCTTAAAAACAAATACGCGTGGATAAGTATTGAGTAGGTGCATATACACATGCGTTTTTGTACATATATATATGTATATATAATATATCATATATAATATATATATATATATATATATATATATATATATATATATATATATATATATATATATATATATATATATATATATATATATATATATATATTATATCAAATATACATCTTCGATTGCTAAAGCTTACGTTCTCCTTGTTTTAATCCTTGCAAACTGGACGGTTTGCCCTGTGTACTCTGTCCTCCAACTTTTGTGCAGCCCCGAAGCTTTGAATTATATTTCGTTGGGCTCTCGTGAACAGGGGGAGGATGTTTTTTTAACGTGTGCCCTTAATAAGACGCTTATTGTGCAACTGAACTGAGCAAGAGTTAACACTAAGATCAGATGGAGTAAATGAACATTTACTCCATCTGATAGCTTCCGCTTGCCTTGATTAACCGTGCTTTGGTTAATCTGTATTACATGTATTTGGTGCTTGCACTTCCTGTGATGATAAACTGTAGGTTTGAATACGCTATTGGAAGCTGGTTTTGCGTTCCAGTATAGGGCGCGGAAATATGAGCTGCTCTGTGGCTTCTCGGCTTCTGTCACGCCTTTTGGAGCCGCGGAACTATTTAATGGTGCCTATGATCAAGGCGTCGTTAGTGTTGAACGTTAGTTAATTTTTTTGTACTCCACCCAACTGCTACATTGGGTGATTTATTGGTAACGTTTCTGCTTTTACCTGTGAGTTTTCTGTTTGCATTCACCTTTAGTTGATGCGAAGTTGGAATTTGTTCACGGCCAATTATTTCCTTTCGATGAATTTATGCTCACGTGCTTTCAAAGAACAGTCACAGGTTTCCTTCTGGCAAGGGAATCCGTCTGCGCCGGAAGCTATCGTATGGTTTCCGCTTGCCAACTTTCTCTTTCCTCATATGTGTCTCATATCTTCCAAATCCTCTCCATTTCCCACATTTCTGACACTGGCCGCATCGTCTCCGGTCTGACGACCACTCCACTGTGGGAGGTGATGAGCAAGCCGCCGCCTTATTTCCGCTCCCAGACACCCCGTCGTGAAATGTCCCGCCACCTGGCGGACGCCGCGCCAAGAATGAACTATTCGATCGTTATTTATACGCGAAGACGTCGCTGCGCGGCCGACGGCAGCTGCGAATGAAAGCCTCTGCACAAAGAGAGAGGGAGACAGAGAGAAAAAGAGAGAAAGAGGTGGAGGGGAGGCGGAAATAGGGCGGGAGAGTGGGTGGGGCGGGAACCTTCATTCGACAAGTCGGCAGCACGGGGAGAAGGAGGTAGCCGTTGCACTGAGAGCAGAGGGTCTGGACAGGAGACGGTGTCGGCCGGAGTATAGTGGGCGGGGCGACTACAAGGGAGGAGAGAGACTGGGGATGAGACAGTGGCGGCCGGAGGACAGTGGGCGGGGCGACTACACGGGAGCAGAGAGACTGGGAGGTGACAGTGACGGTCGGAGGAGGGGGCGGGGCGACTACACGGGAGGAGAGAGGTTGGGGAGGAGAAGAGGGTGTCGGTCGGAGGACAGTGGGCGGGAGGAGACTGTCGGTCGGAGGACAGTGGGCCGGGAGACTACACTGGAGGAGAGACGCCGGGGAGGAGACAGTGTCGGTCGGAGGATGATGGGCCGGATGGCGACCCAGACTGATCGGGAGTCACCGCCGTGACGCACAGACCGAGTGGTAACGATACGCGGCGACGTGCCGAGATTGTGTGTCGCCGCTGTCCGATGCTATCGGCTTGTTTACGGCGCCGTGAACGATGCCATGGCGCGTATCGCCTGTTCGGGTATATACTATCGGTGGCGCTGCAGCGGGCAGATTCGCGGGAGCCCAGTGTCATCACTCGACGCAGGTGATAGTGATCGTGATTGGAGTCGTGATGGGTGTGCCGTATCGGGGGCGGGTAGTCTAGGGGTAAGTTGCTCGTCTCACAATCGAAATGTTGTGGGTTCGAGTCTCACCTGTCGCTACTCTGCTCCGTGACTGAGAGATTGGCGACGCCACATGACTCAGCGGTCGAAAAACCTGGTCGATGCGCCCAAAAACTCAAGTAACCAACCAATTAACGGTCGGTGTCGTAAAACCAAAAACCACCACCCACTTGGGTAGCATGCCCATGGTCACAATACTCGTCACTTGTGATCTCTACAAGCCAGAGGCAGCTTTCAGCATTTGTCGGCAGGTAACCAGTGCTAAATGCGTATGAGGGTTTCAACTGAATCAGTGCATTTGGTTGTATTGTGCTTTGTTCGTCTATTTATTTATTTATTGATCAGAGTAAACATGCTTGAACATAATGCATTTGAACCACGGGACCAAAAATCAACCAAGGCCGTGTCGTGTCGGCGTACACACACGACGAGGGTCCTGCTTTCTCCATGTTTTCATTGGCTGTCTTTGTGTTTCAGGAGTACTTTCGTCGTCGGGCGGAAGTCGAGATGGAGTACAGTCGGAACCTCGACAAGCTGAACAAGTCGCTGTCTCAACGACACAAGGATCTCAAACAAAAGTAAGCGCGATGAGACGCCGCCCTCACCTCATCAAAGGCGAGAGGGCACCATGTGACTCGGTCCGGCTGCGGCGCTGTCTGAGTCAGGCGTGCCAACATATTGCCGGTGCGGCCGGCGGACGTTCGTGTCGCCACCGAGCCGCTGCCGACCGGAAGCTGAGTGGGTACTGCCGATGAAGTGTCCCCCGGGTGATGGGCCTGTGTGTCTGTGCCACCGGCCGTCGTCACTCGGCCTGATTAGCCGACTCCCTGGTGTGTCGTGAGACGTGGGCGTGGTCGTGGTACCACGTCACGGAGTGGCTGGCGTGTGGTGGGGCGTGTACGGCCCACGTGGTCGCGGTACCTCGTCACGGAGTGGCCGGCTATGGTGAGGTGTGTACGGCCCACGTGAGTGTGGCTGCGGTGCCGTCACGGAGGAGGCGACATTGAGTGGCTAGTGTAAAGCACTGTCCGAGCGCTCATCGAGGGTAGGTTATCCCGCGGACGTCCCGATGCCGATCCTGTCGGTCCGACTCGGTCCGACCGACTGTCGGTCGGACTGTCGGTCCGACTGTCGGTCCGACTGTCGGTCCGACTGTCGGTCCGACTGTCGATCTGACTGTCGATCTGACTGTCGATCTGACTGTCGATCTGACTGTCGGTCTGACTGTCGGTCTGACTGTCGGTCTGACTGCCGGTCTGTCTGTTTGTCCGACTGTCGGCCCGAGGGGCGTGTGCCGCGTGACCGCAGCTTCGGACTGTCCCCGGTGTCCGGCCGAGTGCGGCCTGCTGTGGCTGCGATGACTGGGAGATCTAGCGGCACCGTCACGCCCGCACCGTCACGCCGTCACGGCCGCGTGTGAGCCGCGCCTCCGTCTCGCGCGGCGGCGCCGCGCAACGTCGAGCCGCGCCTCGCAGCGTGACTGCGTCAGCCGACACGTCGCCGTCTTCCGTCCGTGCCGGGGTCGGCCCAGTTCGTGCCGTGACGCGACGAGCCGGGTAGACTGCTCCGCCGGCCGGCGGCTCGGTCACGCCCGCCAGCCGCGCCTGGTACTGTTCCGGCGGCTCAGTCACGCCCGCCAGCCGCCGACGTGAGCGGCATCACGGAGTGAGCCGCTCGCACGTGCGCGGCGCGTGGGCGGGCGCCAGTCGGCTGCCGGCTGCCGCCGGTCGGCGCCCCCGGCTGTCTCTCACAGCCGGCTCTCGCAGACGGCTCTCACAGCCGGCTCTCACAGCCGGCTCTCACAGCTGGTCCTCACAGCCGGCTCTCACAGCCGGCTCTCACAGCTGGTCCTCACAGCTGGTCCTCACAGCCGGCTCTCACAGCTGGCTCTCACAGCTGGCTCTCACAGCCGGCTCTCACAGCCGGCTCTCACAGCTGGCTCTCACAGCCGGCTCTCACAGCCGGCTCTCACAGCTGGTCCTCACAGACGGCTCTCACAGCTGGCTCTCACAGCTGGCTCTCACAGTCGGCTCTCACAGCTGGTCCTCACAGACGGCTCTCACAGACGGCTCTCACAGACGGTTCAGAGCCGGCTCTCACAGCTGGCTCTCACAGCTGGCTCTCACAGACGGCTCTCACAGACGGCTCTCACAGCCGGCTCTCACAGCTGGCTCTCACAGCTGTCTCTCACAGCTGGCTCTCACAGCTGGCTCTCACAGCTGGTCCTCACAGCTGGCTCTCACAGCTGGCTCTCACAGCCGGCTCTCACAGCCGGCTCTCACAGCTGGTCCTCACAGCTGGCTCTCACAGCTGGTCCTCACAGCTGACTCTCACAGCTGGCTCTCACAGCTGGCTCTCACAGTTGGCTCTCACAGCCGGCTCTCACAGCTGGCTCTCACAGCTGGCTCTCACAGCCGGCTCTCTCAGCTGTCTCTCACAGCTGTCTCTCACAGCTGGCTCTCACAGCTGGTCCTCACAGCTGGCTCTCACAGCTGGCTCTCACAGCCGGCTCTCACAGACGGCTCTCACAGACGGCTCAGAGCCGGCTCTCACAGCTGGCTCTCACAGCCGGCTCTCACAGTCGGCTCTCACAGACGGCTCTCACAGCTGGCTCTCACAGCTGGCTCTCACAGCCGGCTCTCACAGCCGGCTCTCGCAGCCGGCTCTCACAGCCGGCTCTCGCAGCCGGCTCTCACAGCTGGTCCTCACAGCCGGCTCTCGCAGCCGGCTCTCGCAGCCGGCTCTCACATCCGGCTCTCACAGCTGGTCCTCACAGCTGGCTCTCACAGCTGGCTCTCACAGCCGGCTCTCACAGCCGGCTCTCACAGCCGGTCCTCACAGCCGGTCCTCACAGCCGGCTCTCACAGCCGGCTCTCACAGCTGGTCCTCACAGACGGCTCTCACAGCTGGCTCTCACAGCTGGCTCTCACAGCCGGCTCTCACAGCTGGTCCTCACAGACGGCTCTCACAGACGGCTCTCACAGACGGCTCAGAGCCGGCTCTCACAGCTGGCTCTCACAGACGGCTCTCACAGACGGCTCTCACAGACGGCTCTCACAGCTGTCTCTCACAGCCGGCTCTCACAGCCGGCTCTCACAGCCGGCTCTCACAGCTGGTCCTCACAGACGGCTCTCACAGACGGCTCTCACAGCCGGCTCTCACAGCTGTCTCACAGCTGGCTCTCACAGCTGTCTCTCACAGCCGGCTCTCACAGCCGGCTCTCACAGCTGGTCCTCATAGACGGCTCTCACAGACGGCTCTCACAGACGGCTCTCACAGCCGGCTCTCACAGCTGGCTCTCACAGCTGGCTCTCACAGCCGGCTCTCACAGACGGCTCTCACAGACGGCTCAGAGCCGGCTCTCACAGACGGCTCAGAGCCGGCTCTCACAGCTGGCTCTCACAGACGGCTCAGAGCCGGCTCTCACAGCTGGCTCTCACAGCCGGCTCTCACAGCCGGCTCTCACAGCTGGTCCTCACAGCCGGCTCTTACAGCCGGCTCTCACAGCCGGCTCTCGCAGCCGGCTCTCACAGCTGGTCCTCACAGCCGGCTCTCGCAGCCGGCTCTCACAGCTGGTCCTCACAGCCGGCTCTCACAGCCGGCTCTCACAGCCGGCTCTCACAGCTGGTCCTCACAGACGGCTCTCACAGCCGGCTCTCACAGCCGGCTCTCACAGCTGGTCCTCACAGCCGGCTCTCACAGCTGGTCCTCACAGCTGGTCCTCACAGCCGGCTCTCACAGCCGGCTCTCACAGCCGGCTCTCACAGCTGGTCCTCACAGACGGCTCTCACAGACGGCTCTCACAGACGGCTCTCACAGCCGGCTCTCACAGCTGGTCCTCACAGCTGGCTCTCACAGCTGGCTCTCACAGCCGGCTCTCACAGACGGCTCTCACAGACGGCTCAGAGCCGGCTCTCACAGCTGGCTCTCACAGACGGCTCAGAGCCGGCTCTCACAGCTGGCTCTCACAGCCGGTTCTCACAGCTGGTCCTCACAGACGGCTCTCACAGCTGGTCCTCACAGACGGCTCTCACAGACGGCTCTCACAGCTGGTCCTCACAGACGGCTCTCACAGACGGCTCAGAGCCGGCTCTCACAGCTGGCTCTCACAGACGGCTCTCACAGACGGCTCTCACAGACGGCTCTCACAGCCGGCTCTCACAGCCGGCTCTCACAGCTGTCTCTCACAGCTGGCTCTCACAGCTGTCTCTCACAGCCGGCTCTCACAGCCGGCTCTCACAGCCGGCTCTCACAGCCGGCTCTCACAGCTGGTCCTCACAGCCGGCTCTCACAGCCGGCTCTCACAGCCGGCTCTCACAGCTGGTCCTCACAGCCGGCTCTCACAGCTGGTCCTCACAGCTGGTCCTCACAGCCGGCTCTCACAGCCGGCTCTCACAGCCGGCTCCCCGGCCTGGTGGGTGCGCTGCCACCACGCACCAGTAATCAGTCAGACGGTCATAAACTCTGGTTTCGCGCCATTTCCGGCGTCGATGCGGCGCTTCCCGCTGCGGTAGCGCAAGACTTGATGGATGCAAGGTTGGCTACTGATTGCGAGGTCCGATGGGTGTGAGGTCGGCTCCTGATGCGAGACCCGATGAGCGTGAGGTCGCGCCCTGATGTGAGGCCTGACGGTCGTAAGGTCGAATGTCGTATGGTCAGACCCCTGAAGATGGTCGTAAGGTCGCATGACCTATCAGCCCCCAGTGCCATGGTCGGATGATGTGAGGCCTGACGGTCGTAAGGTCGAATGCCCGCCCCGCCAGCCCCCAGCGCCATGGTCGGATGCTGTGAGGCTTGATCGTCGTAAGGTCTGATGACCTGCCAGCCCCCATCGCCATGGTCGGATGATGTGAGGCCTGGCGGTCGTAAGGTCGGATGACCTGCCAGCCCCCATCGCCATGGTCGGATGCTGTGAGGCTTGATTGTCGTAAGGTCGGATGACCTGCCAGCCCCCAGCGCCATGGTCGGATGCTGTGCGGCTTGATTGTCGTAAGGTCGGATGACCTGCCAGCCCCCAGCGCCATGGTCGGATGCTGTGCGGCTTGATTGTCGTAAGGTCGGATGACCTGCCAGCCCCCAGCGCCATGGTCGGATGCTGTGAGGCTTGGTTGTCGTAAGGTCGAATGACCTGCCAGCCCCCAGCGCCATGGTCGGATGCTGTGCGGCTTGATTGTCGTAAGGTCGGATCTGTATAACCCAGCGCCATGGTCGGATGCTTGAGGCTTGATTGTCGTAAGGTCGGATGACCTGCCAGCCCCCAGCGCCATGGTCGGATGCTGTGCGGCTTGATTGTCGTAAGGTCGGATGACCTGCCAGCCCCCAGCGCCATGGTCGGATGCTGTGAGGCTTGATTGTCGTAAGGTCGGATGACCCGTCAGCCTGCACACGGCTCCACGCCGGCGGTTATCTGACGCTGGCGCTGGGGGAGCCAGAGCGGCCTTTGTGGCGTGACGGCGGGATGCGGGCGACGGTGGACGATTTGTCACATAATCACACCGCCCCTCCCCCCCCCCCCTCTGGTGGAGCCGGGTGGGCTCGATCGGTGGTGGAGACCGAGTGATTGCTTCGGCCGGTGTTGGTGACGGAGTCGCGGTGATTATATCTACCGTGTCTGTCCGCGTGACAGAGGACGTACCCCAGTGTCATGTCGGATGGTGTGACAGAGGATGTACGGCAGTACCGTCCCCGACCATGTGATGGAGGATATGTGGCAGTACCGTCCCTGGCCATGTGATGGAGGATATGCACCAGTACCGTCCCTGACCGTGTGATGGAGGATATGCAACTGTACCGTCCCCGACCATGTGGTGAGGATATGCAACAGTACCGTCCCCGACCATGTGATGAGGATATGCAACAGTACCGCCCCTGACCATGTGATGGAGGATATGTGGCAGTACCGCCCCTGACCATGTGATGAGGATATGCAGCAGTACCGTCCCTGACCATGTGGTGGTGGATATGTGCCAGTACCGTCCCTGACCGTGTGGTGGAGGATATGTGGCAGTACCGTCCCTGACCATGTGGTGAGGATATGCAACAGTACCGCCCCTGATCATGTGGTGAGGATATGCAACTGTACCGTTCCTGACCGTGTAATGGAGGATATGCGACAAAAGGCATACGGTAGTACAGTCTTCACCCTTGTCGCCGGCGGTATTTCTGCTACCGAGGTGAAGCGCTGTTCGAAAGCTGGTTTGCCTGCGGGCCTGGGTATGATCACATCATAATTTACTTTCTCCTTTTGTTTTGTTCGGATGATTGCCCATGTTAATTTCACATACCACATTCGAGGTACAATTATCTTGCTTTCGTCCGCATCACTGAAGGCTTAGATAAGGTAGAGCATGACCATTTCACGCCATTATTTCCGCACGTCTATTTCCGGATGCCTGTCCATCGATATTACAGCTCGGCGATGCGCAGATGTGCCACCTTGTCAATGCAGTGATGCGACGTGCTGGTGAATCTGCTGTGTATCAGACTGGTGGTGGTGATGTATCCAGACCCATGGACGTAGCCATCTGATGGCGGGTATTGCCGGGTCGGCGCTCTGCGCGTCCGCCACTGTCGGACGGAAGAGATGGCGCCCGCCCACCTGTCTGCCCTCTCCCTCTGTCGTCCCCCGACACATGAGTCACGAGCCGGGGGTATTGGGGAGGCTTCATTGTTGCCCAGCCAGTGATGGATGGATTGGCGCCGAGTGCGCGCACGGGGATGTGGTGTAGATCGGTCGGTGCCGTTAGGTGCCGTGGACGCGTGCTGCGGAGGTCCGGGGTTTTACGCGCGTGTATGGTTCGGCCGACAGGCTGGCTGGCAGAGACTCGTGACGTGTGCTCGGCCGCCTCGTGCCGAATGGTACTGCCATTGCTGAGAAGGGCAAACTCTCCCGCCTGGTGCCGAATGGTACTGCCATTGCTGAGAAGGGCAAACTCTCCCGCCTCGTGCCGAATGGTACTGCCATTGCTGAGAAGGGCAGACTTTCCCGCCTCGTGCCGAATGGTACTGCCATTGCTGAGAAGGGCAAACTCTCCCGCCTGGTGCCGAATGGTACTGCCATTGCTGAGAAGGGCAAACTCTCCCGCCTCGTGCCGAATGGTACTGCCATTGCTGAGAAGGGCAAACTCTCCCGCCTCGTGCCGAATGGTACTGCCATTGCTGAGAAGGGCAAACTCTCCCGCCTCGTGCCGAATGGTACTGCCATTGCTGAGAAGGGCAAACTCTCCCGCCTCGTGCCGAATGGTACTGCCATTGCTGAGAAGGGCAAACTCTCCCGCCTCGTGCCGAATGGTACTGCCATTGCTGAGAAGGGCAAACTCTCCCGCCTCGTGCCGAATGGTACTGCCATTGCTGAGAAGAGCAAACTCTCCCGCCTCGTGCCGAATGGTACTGCCATTGCTGAGAAGGGCAAACTCTCTCGCCTCGTGCCGAATGGTACTGCCATTGCTGAGAAGAGCAAACTCTCTCGCCTGGTGCCGAATGGTACTGCCATTGCTGAGAAGGGCAAACTTTCCCGCCTGGTGCCGAATGGTACTGCCATTGCTGAGAAGAGCAAACTCTCCCGCCTCGTGCCGAATGGTACTGCCATTGCTGAGAAGGGCAGACTTTCCCGCCTCGTGCCGAATGGTACTGCCATTGCTGAGAAGGGCAGACTTTCCCGCCTCGTGCCGAATGGTACTGCCATTGCTGAGAAGAGCAAACTCTCTCGCCTGGTGCCGAATGGTACTGCCATTGCTGAGAAGAGCAAACTCTCTCGCCTGGTGCCGAATGGTACTGCCATTGCTGAGAAGGGCAAACTCTCGCCTGGTGCCGAATGGTACTGCCATTGCTGAGAAGAGCAAACTCTCTCGCCTGGTGCCGAATGGTACTGCCATTGCTGAGAAGGGCAAACTCTCTCGCCTGGTGCCGAATGGTACTGCCATTGCTGAGAAGAGCAGACTCTCCCGCCTCGTGCCGAATGGTACTGCCATTGCTGAGAAGAGCAAACTCTCCCGCCTCGTGCCGAATGGTACTGCCATTGCTGAGAAGGGCAGACTCTCCCGCCTCGTGCCGAATGTACTGTCATTTCGGAGAAGAGCATACTCTGCCGCCTCGTGCAAAATGTACCTACATTACGGAGAAAAGCATACTCTGCCGCCTCGTGCAAAATGTACCTACATTACGGAGATGAGCACACTCCGCCGCTTCGCGCCAAATGGTACTGCCAGTGCGGAGGTCAAACTCTGCGGCCTCGTGCCGAATGGTACCGCCAGCGAGGAGATCAAACTATGCGGACCCGTGCCGAACGGTACCGCCAGCGAGGAGATCAAACTATGCGGTCCCGTGCCGAATGGTACCGCCAGCGAGGAGATCAAACTATGCGGACCCGTGCCGAATGGTACCGCCAGCGAGGAGATCAAACTATGCGGTCCCGTGCCGAATGGTACCGCCAGCGAGGAGATCAAACTATGCGGACCCGTGCCGAATGGTACCGCCAGCGAGGAGATCAAACTATGCGGTCCCGTGCCGAATGGTACCGCCAGCGAGGAGATCAAACTATGCGGTCCCGTGCCGAATGGTACCGCCAGCGAGGAGATCAAACTATGCGGACCCGTGCCGAATGGTACCGCCAGCGAGGAGATCAAACTATGCGGTCCCGTGCCGAATGGTACCGCCAGCGAGGAGATCAAACTATGCGGACCCGTGCCGAATGGTACCGCCAGCGAGGAGATCAAACTATGCGGTCCCGTGCCGAATGGTACCGCCAGTGCGGAGATCAAACTCTACGGCCTCGTGCCGAATGGTACTGCTAGTGTGGAGGAGAACAAAGGCAATATTGATGCGGTGTCGTGTTGGTTTGCCGGGAATTGATTGCTCAGTGTGATGAGATGACATTTGTGGACCTGGTCTGTTAACGGCACAAAGACAACACAATTTGTTAGGATGGTATTGCGCGGCCCAGCGGACTTCTGTGAGCTATGTGGGGTACTCATTAATTCAGTGTTGTGATGTTTTTAATTGCATGCAAGGATTGCTGGATGCGTGCTATGTGTCATACCGGTCAGGGGTGTCGATTAAAAAAAAACGGGGGACGAAGTGTCTATGCACTGGACCCCTCCTACCAAAAGCTCATAGGATTTCGCCATATCAACGTTGAATATATGCACGTTGAGCATGTAGGTTCCTATATAAATATAAAGCTACTGGTGTGGTGGGTGGGCTCATGAAAATAATTATAGTTTGTATGTCCAGAGTTTCAATGGCAGCAATGCGATTGTTGTTGATTACACCGGATTACATTTAGATTTGACATTGACTTGAAATTGAGAGAATGGAATTGATCCAGTTCAAGCTCCATACGCCTGTGCTTGCCATTGCTGGTGCATGGAAATATCAGTTGGCAATATAATTGTTGATTAGTTTCGTACATTTTTTAGACAAATATGTTCAAAACCTATCGCTAATCTACACATTTTATAATGGGAAGTTGTGCTTGCAAAGTAGAAGGAAATCTTACTATGTTTTTTTTTTGTAGTTTAATTTTTGCGGCTAACGGTGGAGAGTCAGTCCACTATCCAATCCAGATGTGCTTCTTTCCAGTACAAAGGTGTGCTGGTTGACATGACATTTTTTATAAGTAGCATGGTGTTTTTAATTTTTCTTGTTTGTCGTGTTTTTAATGTTAATTTTTGTTTTTATGTTCTTAAACAAAAATGAATCGCCGTTTAACTTAGCTTTCTTCTCAGATAAAACTAGCATAAGTTCTTGGGGTGCCCAAATCAACGTGGGAGAGATCAACATTGGCGGGGACATGGCTCCCACAAAAAGACATAAATATACGCCGCCGATGCCGTTGTTCGAGTGGACTTAAGTGTACCTGTTGTCTGCCGTCTCGGGCTGTCGCCGAGTCTGCCGCGATGGGACAGACTGCCGCCGCGATGGGACAGACTGTCGCCGCGATGGGACAGACTGCCGCCGCGATCGGACAGACTGCCGCCGCGATCGAACAGACTGCCGCCGCGATGGGACAGACTGCCGCCGCGATGGGGCAGACTGCCGCCGCGATCGGACAGACTGCCGCCGCGATCGGACAGACTGCCGCCGAGAGCGGACAGACTGCCGCCGTGATCGGACAGACTGCCGACGTATCTGGTCAATGTGTTGACGTTTTTATTTCAAGTTCGACCTTTAGCAGCGGCTCCTTGCTAGGGGGTGGCAGCAGCTGGGGGAGTGTCCGCCCCGGAGTGTCCGCCCCGGAGTGTCCGCCCCGGAGTGTCCGCCCCGGAGTGTCCGCCCCGGAGTGTCCGCCCCGGAGTGTCCGCCCCGGAGTGTCCGCCCCGGAGTGTCCGCCCCGGAGTGTCCGCCCCGGAGTGTCCGCCCCGGAGTGTCCACCACGGAGTGTCCACCACGGAGTGTCCACCACGGAGTGTCTGCCCCGGAGTGTCTGCCCCGGAGTGTCCCCCGGAGTGTCTGCCCCGGAGTGTCCGCCACGGAGTGTCCACCCGGAGTGTCCGCCCCGGAGTGTCCGCCCCGGAGTGTCGCACCCGGAGTGTCCGGAGTGTCCACCCGGAGTGTCGGGTGTCCCCGGAGTGTCCACCCCGGAGTGTCCACCACGGAGTGTCCACCACGGAGTGTCCACCACGGAGTGTCCACCACGGAGTGTCCACCACGGAGTGTCCACCACGGAGTGTCCACCACGGAGTGTCCACCACGGAGTGTCCACCACGGAGTGTCTGCCCCGGAGTGTCTGCCCCGGAGTGTCTGGGCTGCGTTCGCAAAATTAGCTCCTGCGCCTGATACCATCTACATTTAGCCGACCTTCTGGTCCCGCAGCACAGGTCTAGGACACGGCCCGATTTCGTTCCGCAAGAACAGTTTATCTGCATTATCATTTATTAATCTGCATACATACACGTCTCGGCCGGCTATAAGCAGGCGTGCTGCGACGGAAGCAAAATGGTTATCGAATGGAGCAGGACTATCCCGTATGTGTGCCAAAAACAACGTCCTGATTATGAAGTATAATTGTGATATGTGCTCTGATAGACAGATAAAACGCCGTGGAGTACCTAATGGTGGCAAACATTCGGTAGAAACCAAGTGTAGAGAAGCCGAAGTAACCGCCTTGGAGTAGGATGCGTTTTGAAATCCCCGGATAACCCGTATCTCCGAATCCGAACATCTGTGCATGTTTGATGGGCTATGTATGATCATCGATACCCGGTGAAGAACATGTGTGGGGTATGCTTCAGCAGTTGCCGCCGAAACTCCTCCACGCATTTGTGCAGTACCGGCTATTATCCGAGGAACATCTGATCCTTCCCTGCCCGTATCGGCCAGTATCTGGCAAAGGGGGTGAGTAGCCGTGGCCAGCTGCAGATCGGCCCTTCCCGAGAATGCTAATTGTAGCGACCAGCGACGATCGGCCTTGATCGGAGTGGAAGCCGGCGGGCAGGCAAACTGGTTTTATCGACATTTTCGGTGAACTGGTGAGATGCACCAGATAGTCCCGACCAATGAGTGAGGTGCACCAGATAGTCCCGACTAATGAGCGAGGTGCACCAGATAGTCCCGACTGACTGGTGCGGTGCACCAGATAGTCCCGACCATTGAGTGAGGTGCACCAGATAGTCCCGACTGACTGGTGAGGTGCACCAGATAGTCCCGACTGACTGGTGAGATGCACCAGATAGTCCCGAGGCTGACTGGTGAGGTGCACCAGATGGTCCCGACCAATGAGTGAGGTGCACCAGATAGTCCCGACTGACTGGTGAGGTGCACCAGATAGTCCCGACTGACTGGTGCGGTGCACCAGATGGTCCCGGCTGAAGTTGGGGTGGGTCGGTAGCAGACGGTGTAGTTAAAGCGGCTCGATAGCTCTGTACTACGGTGGGTCGGTAGCAGACTGTGTAGTTGATGAAGCGGCTCCATAGCTATCGGTGCTGCGATGGGTAGGTAGCAGACGGTGTAGTTGATAAAGCGGCTCGATGGCTCTCGGTGCTGCGGTGTGTCAGTAGCAGACGGTGCAGTTGATGAAGCGGATTCATGACTCTCTATTCTGCGGTGGATCGGTAGCAGACTGTGTAGTTGAAGCGGCTCGATGGCTCTCGGTCCGTGAGGACGGCGACGGTCTGACTCCAGACGCCGCGGCGTGCCCCCTCTGCCGCGGGTGGCGTCTGCCCATGAGCGATACGAAGGATCAGCTGTAATGACAGTGTCCGTACAGCAAGATAAGATGTGGCGGCGGTCTTATCGTTGTATCGCTCATGGATAGGATAAGGCATACGGATACGCTGTCCGTACGTGTCTGCTCTGTCCGTAGGTTGAGGTGTTACAGTGGGCGTCCTCTGCCACAGGCGGTGTTACAGTGGGCGTCCTCTGCCACAGGTGGTGTTACAGTGGGCGTCCTCTGCCACAGGCGGTGTTACAGTGGGCGTCCTCTGCCACAGGCGGTGTTACAGTGGGCGTCCTCTGCCACAGGCGGTGTTACAGTGGGCGTCCTCTGCCACAGGTGGTGTTACAGTGGGCGTCCTCTGCCACAGGCGGTGTTACAGTGGGCGTCCTCTGCCACAGGTGGTGTTACAGTGGGCGTCCTCTGCCACAGGCGGTGTTACAGTGGGCGTCCTCTGCCACAGTGGGCGTCCTCTGCACAGGTGGTGTTACAGTGGGCGTCCTCTGCCACAGGGGGTGGTGTTACAGTGGGCGTCCTCTGCCACAGGCGGTGTTACAGTGGGGGTCCTCTGCCACAGGCGGTGTTACAGTGGGCATCCTCTGCCACAGGTGGTGTTACAGTGGGCGTCCTCTGCCACAGGTGGTGTTACAGTGGGCGTCCTCTGCCACAGGCGGTGTTACAGTGGGCGTCCTCTGCCACAGGCGGTGTTACAGTGGGCGTCCTCTGCCACAGGCGGTGTTACAGTGGGGGTCCTCTGCCACAGGCGGTGTTACAGTGGGCATCCTCTGCCACAGGTGGTGTTACAGTGGGCGTCCTCTGCCACAGGCGGTGTTACAGTGGGGGTCCTCTGCCACAGGTTACAGTGGGCATCCTCTGCCATAGGTGGTGTTACAGTGGGCGTCCTCTGCCACAGGTGGTGTTACAGTGGGCGTCCTCTGCCACAGGTGGTGGCTGCTTACGAGCGATATGGATGCTAAGGTGTAGAGGTACACAGCGGGCTTCATCTGCCGATGGTGGCGACTGCTCGCGAAAGATAGCACGTATCCCACCATTTGATGTCGGCAGGTCCGCCGGTGTCCTCCGATCATCGGTATCAGATCTGTAATCGATCTCGCTCTGTGCGGTCCATCCAGGAAGTGTTTCCGGCGGTGGTGTCGCCGCCGTATTGACCCGTTTGCGTCTGTCTGTCTGTGAGCCGCACCGCCGGCCGGCGCGGTCCCCTCTCCCCTCTGACGGGCCGGCACCCCCTCTGTTTCAGACGGGACCAGATGCACCTGTTCTCCTCCTACTCGTGCTGGCAGCTGCTGATGAACCAGACCCGGCAGGAGTCGCGCGACCGGGCCCTGCTCAGTGACGTGTACGCCAACGTCATCACCAGCAAGCTGGCCCGCATCAGCGAGGACCTGCAGCGCATTTACAAGCGGGTGAGTGGCGTCGGTGGTCGCCCACAGGAGGACTGGTGATCTGGATAGTCACCTGTAGACAGGTGGCTGGTCTCGGTGGCCGTCTACGGCCGACAGGTGGGTTGTGCGGGTGGATGTCTGCAGACTGTGCAGACGGTGGGTGATCTGGGCGGCTGTCTACAGGCGACGGGTGGTCTGGGTGGTCGTCTACACACGGTGGATGGTCGGGTGACAATCTACAGGCGACGGGTAGTCTGGGTGGCCGGGTAGCTGTCTACAGGCGACGGGTAGTTTGGCTGGCCGTCTACAGGCGGCGGGTAGCCTGGTTGGTCGGGTGGCTGTCTACAGGCGGTGGGTAGTCTGGGTGGCCGGGTAGCTGTATACAGGCGATTGGTAGTCTCGGTGGCTGTCTACAGGCGGTGGGTAGTCTGGGTGGTCGTGTACACATGGTGGGTGGTCGGGTGGCTGCCTACAGGCGGTGGGTGGTATGGGTGATCGTCTACAGGCGACGGGTAGTCTGGGTGGTCGTCTACAGGCGACAGGTGGTCTCGGTGGTCGTCTACACATGGTGGGTGGTCGGGTTTCTGTCTACAGGCGGCGGCGCGGCGGATTGCCCGTGGTCTTGTCAAGCCCAGGAGACCACTGCGACGTGTCAAATGCCCGTCATTTTGACTGATTGCATACTTGTCATTCATGGTGCGTCCAATCGCAGTGGTCTTATTGCGTTCACCGTCCCAGATAGTAATGGCCATTATTATATACAATGGTACAGTTGGTATCGGGGCTGGACGTGAAGGAGCTCTGGTGAGAGCCGAACTGCGGTGTGACATTGATGTTTTTGTTAAACGACTCGTTCTGGGAAGCTGTTGAGCGCGGCTGCTTTCACACGTTGGCCCTCTGTCGCTGGATGTGTGTATGCGCTTGTGCGCTTATTTATTGGGCATCCGATGCGAGTTTCCATTCGGGTAAGCGCTGGTGTATCGTAGCCATTGTTGGTTGTTGTGTAAAAAGCTGTTCACTGCGCCATTGTTATGCAGGCTGCCTCGTCTCAGTTAGTATGATGATGCCTCGACTTAGTATGGTAGTGACGTTTTGTTGGACTGCCTGATAGTTGGCGTCGAATTTGGAAATCTGATCGGACACCGAGACTCTGGGAGAAGGCATGCATAGTTTTACGAGTTGTACGGGTAAACAAGCTACCAAGTTCGCCGCCGAAATACGCCCACCCGTATGGGCGTGGCCTCTGCTGC